>OU342745.1:94416913-95616913 GCA_910589775.1 Avena eriantha | reverse complement strand
GGCGGCCTGGCCTGCCTGATGGCATCGCCCAATTGCCTGCCGCCCTGTGCGGTGGCGGTTATCCGCCGCCCATAGGGCTGGCTGTTTTTCTTTTTCCCTTTTATTTTTCTGCAGCTTTTATTCTAGACTATTTCCCTCCCAGATTTAGCCTAATATAAAAGTTGCCTTTATAAATCTTAATCTAAATATTATTTATAATATATTAATTCATAATTTACATATAATAAATATACATTTAAATTCCCATTTATCCGAAAACACTTTTCGGGGCTTTTCCTTTATTCTTTCTCCGAATAACTTCGGATCTCTCTGCGGAACAATTCTGGCTTTCTCTTTCTCTACTGTGATTCCTGTCTTACGAATGATCGCTCTCATCGTACCCTTAAGTGTATCCTCTCACGGCTCGGGAATGCTCTAGACATGATCTGTATCAATGATCAACAAAGGGACCAGGGATGTCCATGTGACCCCTATGCATTCCTGATGACAATGTCGTTTGAGCAGTCTATATGTAGCATCCTTTTCCTTTTGTTTCTCGATACAACTTGTCCGAGATCCAATCATTGGTATCCCATACCTTCTTCAATCTCATCCACAACAAGTTCTGTTTTCTTGTTACGGTGATATTACATCCCCGTGACCTAGTCACATATTGCAACATTTATAGATGTAATCTCACCAAGCCGGCCGTATGTATCTTTACCCGTCATGTGGGTGAACAAATCCCGGTCGTGGAGTCACATGTCATCTAATGTTCCTTCGGAATACCCAACGTACACCTTTATGGCCACCGCATTACCAGATGACTGTTGATGTAGTCTAAGCAGCCTAGGGAAACAGTGAGTAATATGAGCTCACGGTCTAAGGAGAAGGAGTCTAGGTATAGCTGTTGCAACAATGAACTATATGACTTGATCGTGTTGCAATCCTTCGAGGAATGTCCAATCACATCATTCTCCAATGATATGATCCCGTTGTCAGTCGGCATAAATATCCATGATCTTGAAACCCAGATCATCTTCGTGACCAACGAACTAGTATGAATAGAGGCTACTAGGGACTTTGTTGTTTCATACCACACCTGTACCAATATTTCTACTTGGCACAATTATAGCACAATGTGAAACTATTATAAACTAATTGAGATATGACAATAAAAACCTATTTATATCAACTTCAAATGCTATATCAACTATTGAATGAGAGACAAACACCCGCTAGCCACTTATACGGTACAAGCCGTATGTTGAGCGTGGAACCAGTCTCGCGTACGAATACGCGTAAGGTCGGTCCGGGCCGCTTCATCAAACAATACCGCGATATAAACAAGTACACGTTAGAGGGTAACAACTAAGCGATCAAATGCCCGCACAAAACTTATGCGTACTGGCCGTACAACACTCCTACGCATAGATCGGCTCTGATACCACTTTTGGGGATCGGTGCAGAAAACAAAAAATTTCCTACTATGGAACCCCAGAAACTGCCTAGGATCTATCTATGTAGTAATGCGGTAACGGCCGGAGCGTAGACAATACATACCCTTGTAGACCGTACGCGGTTAACGTTCTGCGGGGAACGTGGTTGAAGTAGTTGTACTCGTAGCCGACCTCAAGGTCGCGAAGCTCCTCACAGGTCACCCCTTGCTCCTTCTTCATCTTCATCGTGCAACAGCTCCGGCTCACGACATTTAAGCGCCCCAAGTGTTGCGCCTCGTGTCTTTGTACACATCCAGTGCACGATGAGACCTCTGGCTCCCCGATCCCGCCGGGAGTGCGGAAGTTGATATCCGGCTAGGAATCCCTGTAGCGCAATGGCGTACTGCAGGTGTGCCTTGATTGCACAACCCAAACTTGGGGCCATGGTCACGAGGTATAGAGAGAGGGAGGAGGAGAAAGTCAACCAAAGGACTTCTCTAATTGTGTTGGTGTTTTAATCCTCCCATGGGCACCTCCTTATATAGGCTAAGGGAGGTGTACCCTCCCTCTTAGGTGCCCCATGTGGGACTAAATAGATAAAGAAAAGAGGAAAAAGGGGCACTCCAGCCGGCTGGGCCACATGGGCCCAGCACAGCAGCCCACAATGCCAGGCAGCAGCCAGGAGCCAGCCGGGTGGGCCGGCAGTGCCCCAGCGGCCCAAGGCGGAGTGGGGGGGGGGGGAGGGGGCAGGGAGGGAGAGGCAGTCCGAGGTGGGCCGACCTGGCGTGAGGCGTCCCAGGCGGCGCCCGTTGCCCAGGTCCTCACCCGGGTGGGCCTGGCGGCAACAGCGGACCGCGAGGCAGAGCCCGGTTACACGCCGCCCTGTGCGGTGGCGATTATCCCTCGCCCACAGGGCTGGCTGTTTTGCCTTTTTCCATTTATTTTTCTGCAGCTTTTATTCTAGACCTTTTCCCTTTGGGATTTGGCCTAATATAAAAGTTGCCTTTGTAAATCTTAACATAAATATTATTTAGAATATATTAATTCATAATTAACATATAATAAATATATATTTAAATTCCCATTTATTCGAAAACACTTTTCGAGTATTTTCCTTTATTCTTTCTCTGAACAACTTCGGATCTCTCTGCGGAATGATTCCGGCTTTCTTTCTTTCTCTACTGTGATTCCGTCTTACGAATGATCACTCTCATCGTACCCTTAAGTGTATCCTCTCATGGCTCGGGAATGCTCTAGACATGATCTGTATCAATGATCAACAGAGGGACTAGGGATATCCATGTGACCCCTATGCATTCCTGATGACAATGTTGTTTGAACCGTCTAAATGCAGCATCCTCTTCCTTTTGTTTCTCGATACAACTTGTCCGAGATCCGATCACTGGTACCCCATACCTTGTTCAATCTCGTTCACAACAAGTTCTGTTTTTCTTGTTACCGTGATATTACATCCCCGTGACCTAGTCACATGTTGCAACATTTATAGATGTAATCTCACCAAGCTGGCCGTATGTATATTTACCCGTCATGTGGGTGAACAAATCCCGGTCTTGCAGTCACATGCCATCTACTATTCCTTCGGAATACCCAACGTACACCTTTATGGCCACCGTATTACCAGATGACGGTTGATGCAGTCTAAGCAGCCTAGGGAAACAGTGAGTAATATGAACTCACGGTCTAAGGAGAAGGAGTCTAGGTATAGCTGTTGCAACAATGAACTATATGACTTGATCATGTTGAAATCCTTCGAGGAATGTCCAACCACATCATTCTCCAATGATATGATCCCGTTGTCAGTCGGCATAAATGCCCATGATCTTGAAACCCAGATCATCTTCGTGACCAACGAGCTAGTATGAATAGTGTCATGGTGGTGTCACGGCAGATGCCATGGATAGGCTAAAGGTGGGGACTAATACACGCTAGGGGAATCCAGGGAGGGATAATGAAGTGATTCTCCACATAGTTGTTTGTATAGCTCTGTTACCAAGATTACAAGTGCTCCTAGAGCTGTATTGGCGAGAGGAGGAAGAAGGAGCTCTCTTACTCTCACCCACAGATCACACCTAAAACCCTAGCCAAACGGAACCGCAGAAAAACCAACCCCTTCTACTGAAATCCTAGCCCCTCTTTTATAGAGGGAGCTCGGTCTCTGCCTAGGGCATACGTGGAAGCATATCCTAAGAATATGCTTCCCCCCAAAGTAGTAAGCCGACCGGGGTGCTTTTCCCCTGCGTCACACATGCAGAGGCTACGTGAGCCTCTGTGGCGCCTGCGTCAGCCGACATGGGCGTTGTCACCCTTGTCGGCCACGCCCCGGTGGTCCTGTTCTTGCTTGCTTCGCTCAGGTAGTGCGTACCGTGGCTTCTTTTGACCAGCGAGATTCCTTCCTTCTCTTAGGAGATAGACGTGACCCGGATTATAGCTGATCTGGCCACACCCGTTCCTGCATACAAAATAAAGCAAACACCTCCGACTTACTCCTTAAGTCGGTTGAGACTTAGTCAGGCGAACGCCCCCTGGTCCGGGTTACCCAGTGATTCGGCCTGCCTTTAGGTGACCCGGTTAGCATCAGCTTTGGCCTTGCCGAACCTCGGCTAACTCGGCTTTTATACCACGGCGTGACCCTACCCGGGGGTATCCCCCCAACATTAGTCCCCGAAGCTGGTGCGGTCTTAGCTGCCTTGGCCGCTAAGGCCACATCAGGTTCAATTCTGTGCTCCGGTTGTTATTGCCAAGTTACCTCTTTACCTCGGATTATATGGATTTACGTTCCCTTCGCACATTCCAAGTTTTCACTTACCGGCCGGGTTACCAGTTTAACTCGGACCTCCTGGTTTTACTTTCCCTCCGCACATTCCAAGTTTTCACTTGCTGGCCGGGTTACCACAGTTCCATCCGGGTCTTATTTCCTTCTCTCGTACGCCAACCCATGCGAAGGGTAATCATTATGTTGTCTTATTTTAAGGGCCTGCACAGTAACCGCCATAGTAATTGTCAGTTATCACTGTGCGCGGGTCACGTCATGCCTGCCTCCTTGTTTATCGCATCACAGTGTCATGTCATGGGATCATCTCCGCTCTGTGGCCCTCCGTGTGGCTCCCCACTGATTGGTCCGGGTAGGTGATACACGGCCACTGCGTGTGGCCGATCCGCAGGATGCGATCCCACTCACCCCTTGAGGGAGTGGTTAAATAGCGGAGGGGCGCATCCCTTAGGATTTTTATCCTTCCGCGCCCCTCTGCCCGTTGCTCTTCTCCTTCCTCTTCCTTGCGACCGCACCGCCGCTAGTGCTCCAAATAGCAGCGTCGCCGCCGCGCTTTTCCCTCACACTTTTGCGCCGCCACCACCGCTACACAACTCTCTCGCCACGGGTCCTCGCCAATCTAGGCCTCTGCCCCCCCGCCGTCGCTAGCGCCAGCGAGGGCAGCAAAGACCAGATGACGGAAGAGGAGCTCATCGTCGCTGAGCAGGAGATGGAGGAGGACGCCGTGGCGGCGGACCGCGCTGCGTGGGCTGGGTCCTAGGTCTACGAAGACGACCTGGACTGGCTCTACCGCACTAGGCGCATCCCCGCCGGCGTTGCGGCTCGCCTTGCCTCTTCCGAATTGGCCCCCTCACCCAATCTGGGTGAATACGTCGTGTTCTTGTCCCACTTCCAACGGGGCTTCGGGTTGCCGGTGAGCGACTTTTTCCGGGACTGGCTCAGTACCTACCAACTCCAGCCGCACCATCTTCCAGCCAACTCCATCACTTCTCTTTCTGCCTTTGCTTCTATGATCGAAGGCTACGCCGGACTGTGGCCCACAAAGGAGCTATGGATCCGGTTTTTCGGCCTTCGTCGCAACATCATCCCAAACATCCACACCAATCCGGAGGACAAGCAGCTCACTCAATTCGGAGCGGCTTCCATCTCACCCTGGAGGTTTTCCGTTTTCCCCCGGGTCACCGGGTTAGAGTCCTGCAAAGGGTGGGCCCGGACTTTCTTTTACGTCCAGAATACAGGCACCGAAGACTTAATCCGGCTGCTCCCCTATACTCCGGGTCCACCTAACCCGGATCTATGGGATGCCGTTTCCAAGAAGCCCACGGCCTTGGCCAACCAGGTCAACAAAAGGTTCGCGGAGCTGAAGAAACTCGGGCTGCGCAACGAGGATGCTATGATCACTTTCGTGCGCAACCGAATTTCCCCCCTCCAGAAGCGCACCCACAAGGTGTGCCACATGAGCTTCGACCACGACCCCAACCGGACCTCATCCTTCGAGCTGAGCAACACGGAGATATATCGCCGGGTTAAGGCTCTCTTCACCACCCACAAGGACTTCTCCTCTGAGTGGACTTGGGGCATTGAGCATTATTGCCGCGATAGGCTTCCTCCCGCGGTAAGCTTCATGTTGCAAACTTACCCCGGACTAATTACATGTCAGTTATTGTTGCATTTTTTACTCTTTTGTTCATTCCTTTCCTCAACAATTTCTTCAGCAGACCCTCGAGGACGGCACCGATCCGACCCTTAATTGGGCGCCGGACCGGGAGACTCCGGATGAGGAAGAGCCGGACCAGGAGATGTTCCTCCCGATGACCGACGCCACGAAACGACCCACGGGTAAATCCTCTTCTATTAGCGATTGGCCCGATGATGAAGATGACTCGGATGTCGAGGTGATTGAACCTGTTGAGGCTGTCCCCCTTTCTTTTGCTTTTCCGGCATCAGCTCACCCCGGTGGTCACATCCACGAGGATCCTCCCCTCGCTACGGGCAAACCTGTTCCGGTGGCACCGAAGAAGAAGCGCGGGGCTGCTCCAAGTTCTTCCTCCGGACCTTCTCAGCCTGCTAAAAGGCGAAAGAAGTCCGGGGGTAAGACTGCCTCCAAGCCAGCAGGCAAGGCCCCAGCACGAAGGGCTCGGAAACCCAAGGAGGCCCAAACCTCGGATGCGTAAGTCACTCTTCCTTCTGTAACTTGCTCTTCCTTACATCGTTGTAATTTCTCTTCTGACATTATTTGATTTTGCAGGGCTCTGGTGGAGGTCCCTCAAAGTGGATCTAGCATCTCTTCACCGCTCCGACCTAGCCCTTCTCCCCGTCGCGACAATGAGCCACGTCCGCTGAGCCCTATTCCAAAGGGTTCTGCGGCCGCTCCGGGTTCTGCTCTACCTCGGCAAGAGGAGGGTAACCTTGGAGCGGGGGAGACCGGTCTAGCCGAGGCGACGACATCCACCACTTCGGCATCGCCGCAACCAGCAGCCACTGAAGCTACCTCGGCTCCAGCACCAGTACCAGCAACCAGACCAGCACCAATACCAACTCCGGCATCAGCACCAACTCCGGCTACAAAAACGTCAGCAGCGGCACCAAGTCCAGCAACAAGAGCACCAGCACCTAGCTCCTCTGCCTCGTCCGAGTCTTCTCAACCTCGGCGAGGAACTACCCCGGCAGCTTCTAAGGGGAAATCCGCTGTGACGACTTCCTCTTCCCAGCAAGCCAAGGGCAAGAAGGCTCCGGACGCTGCCAAGCCGACACTCGTCGAGGCTGGGCAGCATACCCTCGCATCAATGCTTCCCAAAAAACCTCTAGCAGTGAAGGACGCCCCTGCCGAGCCAACTGATGCACAGCAGATGGTTCTGCACACCAGCCCAGCCCTTGCCTTGATTGAAAGGAACGAAGCGCACGCGAAGGGCTTGGTGGCGCCCCATATGCCCACCGGTGAACGGTACCCTCCTAGCCTGATTGAATTTGTCATGAATTGGAATAAGGCAGAGGTAGTTCAAGACGCTGATCCCCCGGAGAAGTTCGGCCCCGCCGAGTTTTCCGCCCAAATGAACACAGCCGCAAAGGCAATTAACCTCGCTGGGCGGATGATGGAGGTACGTCGCTTCCCCTTTACATGCTGTAGATAATAACCATTAGTCCCCGAGCCTCCGGGGGAGTAACTTGTTACTCGGCTGGATGCTCTTTAGAAAACTAACGTAGCTCCATGAGAAGTTCAAATATGCACACACCTAGAGCCGGGTTAAGTTCCACTTGGCCCGGATTTTAGTACACTTTGAATATGCACACACCTAGAGCCGGGTTAAGTTCCACTTGGCCCGGATTTACTACACTTCGAATATGCACACACCTAGAGCCGGGTTAAGTTCCACTTGGCCCAGATTTTAGTACACTTCGAATATGCACACACCTACAGCCGGGTTAAGTTCCACTTGGCCCGGATTTTAGTACACTTCGAATATGCACACACCTAGAGCCGGGTTAAGTTCCACTTGGCCTGGATTTTAGTACACTTCGAATATGCACACACCTAGAGCCGGGTTAAGTTCCACTTGGCCCGGATTTTAGCACACTTCGAATATGCACACACCTAGAGCCGGGTTAAGTTCTACTTGGCCCGGATTTTAGCACACTTCGAATATGCATCGAGCTAACTTGTGTTTCTGTATCCCTTTCAGGTGACCACCAATCGCCGGAGTGCTGAATTCCAACGCTTGCTAGATACCCACAAGATGCTACGCGCAAAGCAGGTTGCACTTATCGCGGAATACGAGAAAAGGGGTAAATTTCTTCCTTAGCGCTTCTTCATTTTTCTTCATCTTCCTTTGCCGAACTAATCTCATCATTCGGTTTCCGCAGCTGGGGTGGAGGCTGAGAACATTATTATGGAAAAATCTGGAGCAGATCAAGGGTAAGTTATTTCTGTCCGACCTTGTCGTGCTTTCCACTTCCTTTTCTCCTTGTCTCGGCAAAAATTCATACCTCGGCTCTGCCGGGCCAACACACTATTTCAGCATCGCTTGAAGATAGTGTGCCCGTGCCTGATATGATGCTGTATTTTCTCGAACAAGCAGGGCAGCACCAAGCCGAGCTTAAGAAGAAAGATGACGAGCTCGCCCTCCTTCGGACCAAGGACGATGAGATTGCCAGGCTCAAGGCTGAGCTGGAGAAGATGAAGGCCCAGCACGAATCCGAACTTCAAAAGGCTGGTCAGAATTACATAGAAGAACACGAGCGCCTCAACCTCCAGATCGCTAATGACCAGGATCTTCTCAAGGAGTCCGGCATCCAGCTTGGGTCAGCAAACGCTGAGCTTGAGCAGCTTCGGAAGAGACGTGATGACTGCACCAAGGAGTTGACCCGGATCCTCAGTCATATATCACGTAAGTTCCTTTCCCATTTCCGACCTACTTCTCCGAGTTACTTCATATGTCTTTTCTTGACCTTCCTGCTTTGCCTCGTTTCCAGGCAAATTTCTAGAAGGCACTCCTATTGCGAGCGCAGCAGTTGCCAACTTCCGCCGACAAAGGGGTACTCTGGCCGCTCCTCATGGTGAAGGGATTCCTTATGACCTGGAGGACCTGTTGTTTAGCTTGTCATCTCGCATGGAGCTCATCAAAAATTACGGCAAGGACATCCTCGGCGCTACAGCTCACATCTTCAACACGTTCTGGCCCGGCGAAGAATCCCCGGAGACCACCGCACTTCTCATTGAGAAGTTAATGGAAACCGAGACTCAGCTTGACCTCTGGAGAGAGTCCGCTGGACGTGCCGCAGCTGATACCATTCTTCACCACATACTCACGTGGTATGAGAAGATCGATCTCAACCTCCTGACACGTCTGCGCACAGGATCCAGATGGACCAATGACCCGGAGTGGGTAGCTCGGTGCTAGGCTTGCGCCCATAGCCTCATCGAATACGCTCCCATTCATGAATGGGTTGAGGGGCCGAGCTTCCCGGAAGCCGCTGCGGACGAAGAGGTTGAGAATGATGAGGATAGCTCGGACGGTGAAGGAGAAGATGACGCCTCGGATATTGAAGGCGGCGAAGATGATGCCGAACTTCCTCCTGCTGCTCCTTGAGCCAAAAAAACTCGAAAATTTATCAGATCCCCGGTATGCCGGGAGGAGTTGTATTCCAAACACATGTGATATTTTGCAACTAAGTTCTTATGCTGGATTAACTTGGGCGTAGTCCCCGAGTTTATTTTTCTTGTTCGTTCAATCTCTTGGCTCGGTTTGTGTCTACCTTGATTCGGTTTTATGACTTACGAATCTGATCTTCAAAAATTGTCTTAACAATACTGGGAAACTTTTAGACTTAGCTCAAAAATAAAACTACATAATAACTTGAAAATAAATACAGGGTTAGTCCGAAAAACAAACGTCGGCTCGAATAAATTCTTTTCCTTGGTCATTTTTCATGTGCTACGCAATTCCAAACTTGTTCTCTTTCTTGCCATGAAGCCAATTCTTGTTGGACAGCAGCAAGTCGAAGAGTTGGGTTCTTGGTGCTCACACATTACTAATCCGAGTTAAGTAGAATAACTTATTCCAGCTGACGCACAAAAACAACAACCATTATTAAGGCAGTCCCCGAGTTACTTCTCGAGGTGCCAACATTTCATTGATAAGCTCATTGCCGACATACATACTGACATATGAGATGACTTGGATACATACACTTCTTAGCTAAGTGTAGAAAGGACGGAGTAGAGCTATATTCCATGGTCGCTTGGATTCCTCTCCGGACCTGTCCGCCTTGTTCTTTTCCTGTGGCTTTGCATCTATAAGATAATAAGAATCATTGTGCAATGCCTTGCTCACGATGAACGGCCCTTCCCATGGGGGGGATAACTTATGCATGCCCGCAGTACGTTGTACCAACCGGAGCACCATATCGCCATCCCGAAAGACTCGGGGGCATACTTTCCGGCTATGATAGCGTCGGAGATTTTGCTGATATATGGCGGATCTAGACAATGCCAGTTCTCTCGCTTCTTCCAGCAGATCAACATCATTTTGCCGGTCTTCTTGCACTTCGGCTTCTGTGTATTGGGTGACCCTAGGCGAATCATGCTCTATGTCGGCTGGTAATACAGCTTCTGCCCCATATACCAGAAAAAACGGCGTATAGCCTGTTGATCGATTCAGAGTTGTTCTTAAACTCCACAGTACCGCTGGTAGTTCTTCTATCAAGCACCCCGCTGATCTTTGCAGCGGCTCAATGAGACGGGGTTTTATCCCGGATAATACTAATCCGTTGGATCTTTCCACTTGTCCGTTCGATGCGAGGTGGGCTACCGAGGCTACGTCCAGCCGGATCTTCTTATCCCGGCAAAAACGCGCAAATGCTCCTTCCGCCAAGTTTGTGCCATTATCAGTTATGATACTGTGAGGATAACCGTATCTCAAGATGATATCTTTGAGAAACGTTACGGCCGTAGCTCCATCACATTTTCTTATAGGCTTTACTTCAATCCACTTGGTAATCTTGTCCACCATTACCAGAATGTGAGTCATATTTCCCCTTGATGGTTTGAACGGGCCAACCATATCCAAGCACCATACGGCAAACGGCCAAGTGATTGGTATGGTCTTGAGTTCCGACATTGGCATATGTGTCTTGGTAGCATACCTCTGACAACCATTACATTTTCTCACCAGATCTTCTGCTTGCTCTAAGGCACTTGGCCAATAGAATCCGTGCCGGAAAGCTTTTGCTACCAAGGCTCGGGATGAGGCGTGATGCCCGCATTCCCCCTGATGTATATCTCGTATGATCTCAAGCCCTTCTTCTGGGTCAACACATCGCTGGAGGACATTGGTCACACTTCTTTTGTATAGTTCGGAATTGATGATCGTGTACGCCTTTGCCCTCCTCTGTGTTTGCCTGGACTGCACTTCCTCAGCGGGTAGTGTTTCATCTTTCAGGAATTGAAATATAGATAGTGCCCAAGCTGGTATTGCTCGCACAGGGAACACATCCTCATCAATGTCCATCTGATCCACCGACATAACTTCAACCGGATCACGCTGTGTAGTCCCCGGGTCTTTCGAAGCAGTCCATGGGTTCAGTGAAGCAGCCCCCAGGTTTGCCTAGGCAGTCCCCGTGTTTTGCGCACCACTTCCCATGTTGATGTCCATGGGCACAGCTCCGGATTCTGTGTCCTCTGGGACATAGATTGAGTCGGTTTCTAGGGAGGGCCTAATGGATGGTTTCTTGAGGTGCTCTAATGCTATGCTTGGTGGAACTACTTGTCGGGTTGACCCGAGCTTCGACAGCATGTCGGCAGCCTCGTTTTCCACTCAGGGTACATGGTGAAATTCGCATCCCTCAAAGTAACCAGATATCTTCTGCACATGAAATCTGTACAACGCCATGTTTGGATCCAGGGCGTCCCACACTCCCGACACTTGCTGCACCACCAAATCCGAGTCGCCAAAGCATACAATCCGACGTATCCCAATCTCTTTTGCCACCTTGAGCCCATGCACAAGTGCTTCATACTCAGTGACATTGTTTGATGTCGCGAAATGGATCTGCAGCACATATTTCAACTGGTCCTTCTTTGGCGACATGAGTACAACTCCGGCACCTAGACCGATTTTGGTTTTTGATCCGTCAAAGTGCATTCGCCAATAGTTCGGATCTGGGAGTGGCGGTTCGTATTGCACCTCGGCCCAATCCACGAAAAACTCCGCCACAGCTTGAGATTTGATGGCCTCTCTTCTGTCATATTGCGGCGCATAAGGAGCTAGCTCAATTGCCCATTTTGCAATTCTGCCACTCGCATCCTTGTTACTCATTATCTCGGATATGGGGGCCTCACATATGACCCAGATAGGATGCTCCTCAAAGTAGTGCTTCAGTTTCTTGGCGGCCATGTACATGCCATATGCCACCTTTTGATAGTGTGGATAGTTCTGCTTTGATGCTGACAACACCTCGCTCAAGTAATAAACTGGCCTTTGCACCGACTTACCTTCCTCGTCGAGCTCCACCACTATCACTGCACATACAACTCGGTTGATTGCGGCTATATAGAGCAACATTGGCTCCTTTGATAGTGGTGAGGCTAGCACTGGTGTCGTGGCTAACATCTTCTTCAGGTGGGTAAAGGCTTCATCGGCCTGCGGCGTCCAAACGAACTTATCCGACTTTTTCATGAGTTGGTAAAGAGGCAATGCCTTCTCTCCCAACCGACATACAAACCGACTTAACGAGGCCAGGCAACCTGTGAACTTCTGGACATCGTTAAGACACTTCGACAGTTCCATTCGTTCGATGGCCCGGATTTTGGTTGGATTAGCCTCGATACCTCGGCTGGAAACAAGAAAACCAAGAAATTTTCCAGCCAGGACACTGAAGGTGCATTTTTCCGGGTTAAGTTTCATCCGGAACCTCCTTAGATTCGCAAACGTTTGCCTGATATCGTCAAGGAGCGTTTTGCTTTCCTTGGTCTTGATAACCACATCATCCACGTACACCTGTACATTTTGACCTATTTGGTCGTGCAAACATTTTTGCATACATCTTTGGTACGTTGCCCCTGCATTACGTAAACCAAACGGCATGGTGCGATAGCAATAAGCCCCATACGGGGTAATAAACGCAGTCTTTATTTGATCATCCGGATTCAGAGGTATCTGGTGGAAACCAGAATATGCATCAATGAATGACAACAATTCACATCCAGCAGTTGAGTCTATGACCTGATCTATTCTTGGCAGCGGAAATGGATCTTTTGGACACACCTTGTTCAGGTTCGTGTAATCAATACACATGCACCAAACCACTGCCACATTCGGGTCATCCTTCTTCTTTTCCACCAGCATCGGATTAGACAGCCAATCCGGGTAAAGAACTTCCATGATAAATCCTGCAGCTAGCCAATGACTTTCCTCCTATCTTTGGCGAAGCGGCGGATAGGTTGCTTCACCGGCTTAGCTTCGGGTCTCACATTCAAAGAGTGCTCGGCCAACTCCCTCAGAACACCTTGCAAGTCCTATGTGGACCAAGCAAAAATGTCCCGATTCTCACGGAGGAAGCTGACGAGCTCGCTTTCCTATTTATCACTTAACCCGACACCAATTGTTACGGTGCGCTCTGGGAACATGTCATCAACAGGAACCTTCTTGGTATCTTTCGTGGCCTGGAAGGAGACACTTCCATGCGGGTTACTCAGCGCCGGCATATACTGCTGCGCGGACTGAGCCAATGCCGCCACCTCTTGAATTTTCCTTTTTTCCTGCGCAATCACAAGTGCCTCGGCTAAGTTTGACCCGGCCGACGCACACTCCATGGAATGTTGGAAATCCCCTGCAATGGTAATCACCCCGTTTGGTCTGGGCAACTTCATCTTCAAGTAGCTAACGTGATAGCTTGCCATAAACTTGTTCAACGCTGGCCTTCCGAGTAACGCGTGGTACGCACTTTCCAAGTTTACCACCTCGAACTCCAAATTTTCGGTTTGGCAGTTATCCCTCGTGCCGAACAAGACGTCAACCCGGACCTTGCCTATGGGCTCACAAGAAATGCCGGGCACAATACCATGGAAAGTTGTCCTCGTGGCCTGGAGCATGTTCTCCAAGATACCCAACTTGCGCATTATGTCCGCATACATGATGTTAATGCTACTGCCATTGTCGATCAACACCTTTGAGAACCTTACGTTAATGCTAGGTCCAATGAGTGTCGGATCCAGCACCAACGCGTACGAACCAGGGCTTGGCATGAGCTTGGGATGATCCCTGATGCTCCAGGTGATTTCCTGATCGGACCAAGGCATGTACCTCGTCACTGCAGGCATTACTGCATTCACCTCCATATGCCTACGCTGCAAGCTCTTTCTATCTGTTTCCTCAGTGGTGAACACACAATAGCTCTGATGGTGCTCTCTGTACTCATTTCTCCCCTCATTTCGGGGGTATCTCTGATCTGGCTGATGTTGATTTTCCACCTGATGCACTGCATCCCTTCTCTCATTGTTATCATACCTCGGCGGAGGGGGAGGCAACATTAGCTGTTGCATGTTCGCTCCGGAGAGCAATTGCTACCAGGGTAACTCCTGCCGAGGCTGATCATTCCGGGGTGCCTGAGCATTCCCCGAACCACCTTGTTCAATCTTGCGCATCCACTCACATTGCCTCGTCGTATGACCCACTGGGTTATTCGGATTTGGCGTGTGAAACTTACACGGCTGGTCCAACATCGACTCGTAAGTATACCTCGGACGGTCTTTCCTTTCTTGCCACTGCTTCTTTTGCTCTGGTGTCCAAGTATTCTTGCCATCCTTTCTCGGAGTCCACTGCCCTCCAGTTTTTTGGTGTTGACTGCCCCCTGCTCCGGGCTGATCTTGATTCACAGCTGCAACTTGGTGCGAACCGTATCGATGATCTGGTCTATCATCTCTCCTTTTTCCTCTGTACTCATTCCTCCGGGATGATCCGGCCCCATCTCTCTGATAGTACTCATCGTTTGATTCATTTGATACGAGCCTAGGTTGAGTCAGATCACCCAAAGCATACGAATCTGCAATCCATATCATCTCTGCCATCGTAGTTGGCATTTTCCTTTGCAACTTCTGCCACAGCTTGCTTGCATATCTGCACCCTTGTGCAAACCATGCTATGGCCTGTGATTCTATCACGCCCTCACACGAGTTTCTCACAGTGCACCACCGGGTTAAAAACTCCCGATCCGTCTCATTTGGCCTTTGCTTGCACATAGCCAGGGTCTGCGGCCTATTTGGCCTCTGATACGTACTCGAAAAATTGCTGATGAACATTTCCTCGAAATCTATCTAGCAGTTGATGCTTCCTGGTGGCAAATTGTTTAGCCATACCCTTGCCGGTCCTTCCAACATCTGGGGTACATATCGTATAGCCCATCTCAGGTTGCCAGTGGCAATTTTCACAGCTGTAGCATAATTTATCAGCCAATCCTCCGGCTTTGTACTGCCGTCATACGTCTTTGTGCCCCTGGGTAGCTGGAAGTTCGGTACGGGTGGCTCCTTCATGATCCGAGGTCCAAAACATGCTGGACCCGGTGGACCTTGGCATTCAGTTTGTTCCGACCTATAAAGTCGATCCAGTTTCAACCTGGCATCATCTGGCATCAAATCCCTGTTTCCCAGTCTTGACCCTATCACATGATAGTCCGTCCTTGGGTATCCCGCGTTTGCCATTTCCGAGTCTCCATCATTATACCTGTCTTGCTCTCGCGGAGCACCTTTCTGTTGCATACCTCGGCCGACACTTTGCTCTTGCCTTGGTATATTCCGCTGCTGCGGTTGTCCTGCTCCGGCCGAGTTTCCCTGTCCGGCATTGCCGTTGACAATGTTCCCTTGACCGGCATTGCCTTGGTCGCGGTTACCTCGGCCAGCTTCACCTTGGCTCACACTCTGTCAATCATCATTTTTCTGAGCTTATTTTCCTTTCCCTGCCCGCGTTGGGTCAAATGGGACGATCTGTTTGTTCCGTCTGGCCGAGGTTACTACCTCTTCTCTCCTTGGACCACTATGAGGAGACGATGCGGCTCCAGCAGATTTCTCCGGGTTACCCACCGCCGAATGGACAATCTTGGAGGCTCCAGCTCTCTCTGGGTTAGCTCTGAGTAGTTCCTCGTTTTGCCTGTTCGCGATCCGAACCAGCTCATTAACCCTATCCTGTTGTCTTTGCCGGGCTTCACCCGTCAGACCCTCTAACTCGGACGCAGCTGCATCCGCTGCTCCGAGGTTCTTTGCCGGGGTACTATACCTCGGCAGCCCCACAGACAAACAGTTTTCTGATTCCTCAATTCCAATATCACCCTCTCTGTTCATCTCGCTCATGAGATTTCTTCCCTTCACTTCTACAGCGTCAACCTTGTTCGCCTTTGCGTACTCACGCAGTGTCATATTCAACGACTGCTGTGCCACGGCTATCTTTTTTGCGCCCTCTAGTATTTTCTTCCTAGTTTCTTCCAGCTCGGCCTGCGCTTGAGCTAGATCTACTGCTGCTACTATAGGGTTTGCCAAGCTATCCATTGCTTCCCTCAACATGTTCTCTGGCCTCTCAAGTGGGGGACCCCTACCTTTCCTCGGCGCCTTAGGCGTTACCTCCGGATCTGGCGCCGGATCCTTGCTCGCGCCCGCACCTGGCACAGTCATCATCACCTCTGCATGGTCCTAGGAGCGAGCGATACGCGTTCTGGGAACCACAGTGAGGGGTGGCTCCCCCGCCTCGACGACGTGACATGGATGAACACACGACACGTCAACAGCAACGTAGACCTTGTGCGCGCCGAGCCTGACGAAGAGGCCATTACGCGGAAGAGGACGCGTGCCGAAGCAGCCAGCGTTGTCGCTGACGAAATCCAGCGCTCCAAAGCGCTGAACGAGGCCGGAGATGATGCGTTCGCCGGTGCAGATGATGTTTCCCGTCCGGATCTTGACCCCTGCTAGCGCCGTTTGCGCCACGGTGGGCGCCAACTGTCGTGGTGGTGTCACGGCAGATTCCATGGATAGGCTAAAGGTGGGGACTAATACACGATAGGGGAATCCAGGGAGGGATAGTGAAGTGATTCTCCACACAGTTGTTTGTATAGCTCTGTTACCAAGATTACAAGTGCTCCTAGAGTTGTATTGGCGAGAGGAGGAAGAAGGAGCTCTCTTACTCTCACCCACAGATCACACCTAAAACCCTAGCCAAAACGGAACCGCAGAAAAACCAACCCCTTCTACTGAAATCCTAGCCCCTCTTTTATAGAGGGAGCTCGGTCTCTGCCTAGGGCATACGTGGAAGCATATTCCTAAGAATATGCTTCCCCCCAAAGTAGTAAGCCGACCGAGGTGCTTTTCCCCCGCGTCACACATGCAGAGGCTACGTGAGCCTCTGCGGCGCCCGCGTCAGCCGACATGGGCGTCGTCACCCTTGTCGGCCACGCCCTGGTGGTCCTGTCCTTGCTTGCTTCGCTCAGGTAGTGCGTACCGGGGCTTCTTTTGACCAACGAGATTCCTTCCTTCTCTTAGAAGATAGACGTGACCCGGATTATAGCTGATCCGGCCACACCCGTTCCTGCATAAAAAAAAAAACAAACACCTCCGACTTACTCCTTAAGTCGGTTCAGACTTAGTCAGGCGAACGCCCCCTGGTCCGGGTTACCCCGTGATTCGGCCTGCCTTTAGGTGACCCGGCCAACATCAGCTTTGGCCTTGCCGAACCTCGGCTAACTCGGCTTTTATACCACGGCGTGACCCTACCCGGGGGTATCCCCCCAACAAATAGAGGCTACTAGGGACTTGGTTGTTTCATACCACACCTGTACCAATGTTTCTACTTGGCACAGTTATATAACAATATGAAACTATTATAAACTAACTGAGATATGATAATAAAAACCTATTTATTATTTGCCTCTAGGGCATATGTCCTTCAGTCTCCCACTTGCACTAGAGTACAAATAACCTAGCTTGCATTTTACTAATATAAACCATATACCATATGCATTTACAGATCATGCATGCTTATGGGAAACGTCATGTCCATGTTCTCTTTTATCAGATCATTATGTCTTTTGCAAATCGTTAATGTCTTCCTAATTTTGACATTCACACCATTATCGTATAATGGGTCGAAGCATTTGTTTGGCAACAAAGTGAGACTTTTTGTTTCTACTGTTTATGATGACAGTCGTTTTCACCGTTGTCATCTAAACTTCGAAACACACTTTGCTATCCTTTGTGTGTACTATAGTCATGGCACTAGAACGAGGTTGGATTCCAGGAGCTTACAGTGATGTTAGATCAACCTCGTGGGGTTTCTCATGGGCACTGGGCCCTGGGACACATCATTCTACGTTAAAAGCGAACTAGCCCCACCATAACATTATACATCACATCAGATGTAGCCTTTATACTTCTATATCTATGTATTTCCTAGTGCATGTAATGCATCTATGACACTTACATTGCTTCTTGCCATTTAAGTACAAACTTAATTCTGGTTTAGTGATCAACTCAGGAATCACTTAAAGACATGTTCTTACAGATAAGACTTTGTCATACTAACCAGAACCTCGGGTCATATTACGTCGAGTATACAACATGGTTTTATGGAAGAACCTATGACTGAGGCATAGGAGATGCAACGCATCTCTTTCTTTCAACCATAGTTACAATACTCAATGCTTCATGTAGTAAGAACTACTTTTTCACTAAAGACCCACAAGTATAGGGGGTGTATCGTAGTATTTTTGAGGGAAGTGAAACCCAATTTATTGATTCGACACAAGCAGAGCCAAAGAATATTTATAAGCCTTAACAACTGAGTTGTCAATTCAGCTGCACCTGGAAACAATCTTGCTCACAACAGTTTATCAGTAGCAATAGTTTTGTAGTAGGAATACCAAAGTAACAGTCGTAGTAAAGTAAAGACAGTAGTAATAATAGCAGTAACAGTAGGATTCGAGTGCGGTAGGCATAGGGATGGATGGACAGGCATTGCATGGACAAGACAATTCACTTAGCAATCAGAACATAGGGAAATTGCAGATAAATAAGATAAAGCATCCAAGTACTAGATAATCCTAGGCATGTGTTCCATATATAGTCATATGTGCTCGCAATGAGAACTTGCACAACATCTTTTGTCCTGCTAGCCCGTTTGCAGCGGGGCCTCAAGGGAACTACTGGCAATTAAGGTGCTCCTTTAATAGAGCACCGGAGCAAAGCATTAACACTCCGTGAACACATGTGATCCTCACATCAAAGCTATTCCCTTCCGGTTATCCCGATTTCTATCACTTAGGGGCCATTGGTTCTGGACAACAACGTGTGTATACAACTTGTAGATAAGACCATAAACAATACTATTATAATGAATCAATAACATATTCAGATCTGAAATCATGGCACTCGGGCCCTAGTGACAAGCATTAAGCACAACAAGTCGCAACAAAGTCATAAAGCACTAATAAAAGATACTAGGCACCATGCCCTAACAATCTGATGCCATTACATGAACGATCTCATCCAATCCCTACCGTCCCCATAGCCTACATCGGGGGATTACTCACTCATAGATGGGGGAAACATGGATGGTCGATTTTGAAGCGATGGTGATGATGATGGAGATGATCTCCTCCAATTCCCCGTCCCGGCAGGGTGCCAGAACGGAGTTTCTGGTGCTGTTTCGTGGAATCTGGTGGTGGCGGCGGAGCGGAACTCCTTCTGGAAAAACTTCGAACCCCTGAGTTTTTTGGTCAGAAGGAAACTTATAGGCGAAGAGGGAGACCAAGGGGGTGTCTAGGCGGCCAGACCATGCCCTGGCGCAGCCAGGCCTAGCCCACGCCTGGGGGGGGGGGGGGGGGTTGGCCCTCCTCCTTCTCGTATCCTGGCTCCGTGAGTCTTCCGGAAAAATAGGCACTTTGGCTTTTGTCCCGTCCAATTCTGAGAATATTCATTTTCTGACTTTCCTGGGACCAAAAACAGCAGAAAATAGGCAGCTGGCACTGTGGCTCTTGTTAATAGGTTAGTCCAAGAAATCATATGAAAAGTACTCCAAAGTGTGGACAAAACACAAGAAAGTGGATAAAACCAAGCATGGAACATCAAAAATTATAGATACATTTGCAATGTATCAACATCCCCAAACTTAACTCCTGCTCGACGTCGAGTAGGTAAGTGATAAAAAGAAAGAATAATTTTTGAGGTGACATGCACCATAAAAGACTTGATCAAAGTATTTGTAAAACATTCAAAGCTGGGATCATAGTACTTCAATCATAACATGAAAGATAAAGTTCTAGCAATAAGACAAACAAACTATGTTGCAACATGAAAAGGCACAATCAAAAGATTCATGAATAACAATGCTTTGCAAGACGTTTGTTTGTTTTACATAAAGAAAACATAGTATAGTAGCATTCAACTTGTCCCTCATAGAGTAGTAACCATAAATGCATAGGACACCTTCAAAGTTCATAAGAGTGACTAGATACAAATAGTTTAAAACAAGCAATATCAAGTTATGCATCAATCAACAAGTCTTGGGACAATGCACATAGAACTAAGAATGGCCACTATGCTCTCAAAGTAAGTGCATAAAGATAGAAGGTGGAGACTCAATATAAAAGTGGAAGAAAGGCCTTCATAGAAGGAAGTAGGGATTCAAGTCTCATAAAGAGCTTCCAAAAATTATGGTACTTATAGCTTTCAGCTCTCATTGCCCCTATCATAAGCATCTTTAAATGGTTAAGGTTAAAGTGACACAACTAAGAGGATATGCTTGACAAGTTATAAACCGAAATCTCATGTCCCTTACTTATGAAGACCGAACCTCATGCTACTCAACTTTAGTCACAAGTAAGCTCTTGTCATTGTAAGCTCTTGCCCCCTTGCACATGATATAGGAGCTATCCCATAATCAAAATGACAAGGCAAGCAGACAATGAGCATCTCAGTGTTCTTTTTATTTGCTATTTGCATAGGTTTTTATTGAGGATGCTTCATAGAGTGCTCATTATGGTGATGCTGCAAGTTTCCACCATGATTAGGCATGGCTTAGGCTAGCAGCCCAGGCGTTTCTCTAACACACATACAAACTCCATGATCTTACAAGTTCCACTTTTATTTCACACCGCCGGGATCCATAAGCAAAAGAACATGATATCAACGGGGTACAAAGTACATGTGCAATGTTGAAAGCGTTCCCCATGATACATGGTTCTGCTAACTTCAACTTATAAAGCGCAAGAATATACGCAACAATGAAGGACCCAATGGTTCAAGTTTATTAAGTGCAAGAAAAGTAAAGTGTGCCATCAAGTTCATGAGAGCTTTAATCACTAGTTTTCTCATAACAAGTTTAATTTGGAAGGTAAACAAAACATGAATATACTTGGAATAGCATATGCTAGTAGGTAGGTATGGTGGACTCTTTGGAATAACTTGGTTTAATGAGTTGGATGCATGAGTGGAACTCATACTTGGTTGTGGAGGCTAGCAAAAGACTGGGAGCGACAAACTAGGAGAGCAATAATGGCCATAATCATGCAGAGCGACAAAACATCATTGATCAAAGCATAAAATGATACTACAAGTTGAAAACTAAAGGATCATAAAGGCTCATGGTGACTTGGGATAGTCATAACATGGTGTGAGAATGCGCCAAGTCAACCCAAATAAAGCATCAAAGGAGAATACCACAATACCATGCTTTAATATGCTAAAACAACGCATGATTCATCCAAGGCACATTAAGCAATCTCAATTGTTTATAACAAGTCATGATAAAGCAAATAATACTAAGCATAAAGCCAAAACAATACCAAGCATGGCATGGCAAAGCATAGGCCACAGTCAAAAACAAGCTCTGTTTAACACTTAAGCATGAACTTTCCTACTCTTTTCCAAACCAAACCAAACTATTTGAAAACCAATGCATAAAAGAGGAGGTCCAACCAATTTATTCAGCAAACTAAGCAAACCAAGAAAACAAAAACAAAAACTAAAAATGAAAAAGAAGACGCTCCAAGAACAATACAACTGTGCATGAAACAATAAAAATGAAGTGGTTGGAAGAAACCTGAGATTTTTATTGATGAAGAAGGGGATGCCTTGGGCATCCCCATGCTTTGACGCTTGTACTTCTTGGATATTTCTTGAGGAGACATGCGTGGCATCCCCAAGCTGGAGATTTAGTCCTTCCTTCATCTCATTACTCATTCCTTCCATACACCTAAAAATTTTCCTTCATACAAAACTTCACACAATATTTATTAGCAACATTAGTGCACTCAAGATAATAGGTCTTAAGGTTCAGTTCTAACACCAAATAAACTTCCATTAGAACACTAGCTACTGTAGCACTTCCCTCAAAAAGCTCAATCCCCCAAAAAACTCAAAAAGGAACCAACAAGAAGCAAATGCAAATAATGGCAGAAATCTGTCAAAACAGACCAGCAGGTAAAGACGAATTTTTTTGAAGACCTGCTGTTCCTCAAATCAAAAAGTGTTGAACTAACGAAAGTTAGATAACAACCTGGGGCAGAAGCACAAAAATTTACGCCTCAAAAGTACGTACAAAGACTTTACACGAATTTTTACGGTGAAGCGCATAAATCTGTTTCGGGACAGCAACTTTGCCAATCATTACTTCTCTCTCATTAGAGGTTACTCTTAGCACAAAAAGCAAATAAAAGGATAAGGAGCGGTTATTACTGAACTAATAACTTCCAAGACTCATCTAAAACTTTTGGGTTATCTCCCAATAAGTACTTTTCTTTAACGCCTTTAAGTTAGGCATAAGCAAAAACTAAAATGGATAGAATAGAAGTAAGCGGCGATAATCATGGTGAAAATATTGTTTTGTTCAATGAAATCCTTTTGTTAACAAGGTTGATCAGGTCTTGTTACCAAAACAATTCCATAGGAGACAAACCTTGTATTCCACTAATGATTATGTTACCTCAACCTTGATAGCAATGGTCCCAATCATAATAATTTCAAATTTTTCTCTTGGTATGGGACAATATATTTCTCCAACTTGAATGCCCTCAACATGTTCAATTGAATTCAAACCATAAGTCCTTTCAATCTTCTTGGGGAAATAGACAGTATGTTCCTTGTCATTAACATTGAAAGTCATCTTTCCTTGATTAAAATTAGTAACAGCTCCTACAGTATTTAAGAAAAGGTCTCCCAAGAATAATAGATATGTTATCATCTTCAGGCATGAAAGTTTGAGAGGTTGCTCACATAAGAAATAAGAGTTGAAGTAAAAGAGAGCATCAAGAAGCAAAATCAAAACACATTTAAGGCTAACCCACTTCCTATGCATAGGAATTGTGTATGCAAATAAATTCGCAAGGAACAAAGTGACAGGCATAGGAAGATTAAACAAGAGTGACTTCAAAACTTTCAGCACATAGAGAGGTGTTTCAGTACCATGAAAACTTCTACAACCATATTTTCCTCTCTCATAATAATTTTCAGTAGCCTCGTGAATAAACTCAACAATATAACTATCACATAAAGCATGCTTTTCATGATCTACAAGCACTAGAGCTTTATTATAAACATTTTCAAAAGAATCCTTAGGAACATAACATTCATCCTCCTTTACTAAGCATGGAGGACAATCAAATAATGTAAGGGATAAAGAGTTACTCTCATTAGAAGGTAGGCATGGGTAGCTAATCCATTCTTCCTCCTTTTGTTCATCACTCTCCTCCTCTTTTTCATCTAATGAGATTTCAGGTTCATCAATTTCTTCTTCCATAGGATCCTGCAAGGCATTAGTCTCTTCCATTTATGGAAAGCATATATTAATATATTCAAGAATATAGCCATTTTCATCCTTGTAATTATCAAAGCAAAATTTAAGTATACCATAAACCTCATATTTGTAAGGTGAATCATCAATATTTTCAAGCAAACTAGCAAGTTCAAAAGCACCCTTCCAAGCAATAAATTCTTCAATTTGTTCCGCATCATAAAATTCATAAATTCCTTTAGCATAAGAAGATATGGTATCATTATCATTATACTCACATTGAAAAGGGAGGTGTTTATACCTCTTTCTGCAACAAGATTTATCACAACAATAAGTAACATTATAAGTAGAGGACACGTTTCTAGCAATGGTATACAATTTATCAATTTGTTCCCATAAGTGTTTCCCTTTTTGTGACAAGCAGGTATCCTTATAATAATATTTTTGATCTTCCATGAACCCACCTTGCCAATAAGATTCAGTTTCAAAGAAACCAACCATTGACAACAAGCATGATAAAGCAAGACAATAACAGACCAACGAAAATAATAACTAGAGTAGGAACTATTTTTGTAGTTTTGATAAAGAAACAAGCAAACAAGGTGGAAATAAACTTAGCTTGAACAATAGTGATTCCAAGTGGACTTGATAAATAAAGCTATGCTCCCTGGCAACGGCGCCAGAAAATAGTCTTGATGACCCACAAGTATAGGGGGTGTATCGCAGTATTTCCGAGGGAAGTGAAACCCAATTTATTGATTCAACACAAGGGGAGCCAAAGAAAATTTATAAGCCTTAACAACTGAGTTGTCAATTCAGCTGCACCTGGAAACAATCTTGCTCACAGCAGTTTATTAGTAGCAACAATTTTTTAGTAGGAATAGCAAAGTAACAGCAGTAGTAAAGTAAAGACAACAGTAATAATAGCACTAACAGTAGGATTCGAGTGCGGTAGGCATAGGGATGGATGGACGGGCATTGCATGGACAAGACAATTCACATAGCAATCAGAACATAGGGCAATTGCAGACAAATAAGATAAAGTATCCAAGTACTAGATAATCCTAGTCATGTGTTCCATATATAGTCATACGTGCTCGCAATGAGAACTTGCACAACATTTTTGTCCTGCCAGCCCATTTACAGTGGGGCCTCAAGGGAACTACTGGTAATTAAGGTGCTCCTTTTAATAGAGCACCGGAGCAAAGCATTAACACTCCGTGAACACATGTGATCCTCACATCAAAGCCATTCCCTTCCGGTTATCCCGATTTCTGTCACTTCGGGGCCATTGGTTCCGAACAACAACATGTGTATACAACTTGTAGATAAGACCATAAACAATACTATCATAATGAATCAATAACATGTTCAGATCTGAAATCATGGCACTCGGGCCCTAGTGACAAGCATTAAGCACAACAAGTCGCAACAAAGTCATAAAGCACTAATAAAAGATACTAGGCACCATGCCCTAACAATTTGATGCCATTACATGAACGATCTCATCCAATCCCTACCATCCCCATAGCCTACAGCGGGGGATTACTCACTCATAGATGGGGGAAACATGGATGGTCGATGGAGAAGTGATGGTGGTGATGATGATGATGATCTCCTCCAATTTCCCGTCTCGGCGGGGTGCCAGAACAGAGTTTCTGGTGCTGTTTCGTGGAATCTGGTGGTGGCGGCGGAGCGGAACTCCTTCTGGAAAAACGTCGAACCCCCCCTAAGTTTTTAGGTCAGAAGGCAACTTATAGGCGAAGAGGGAGACCAAGGGGGTGTCTAGGCGGCCAGACCATGCCCTGGCGCGGCCAGGCCCAGCCCGCGCCTGGGGGGGGGTGTGGCCCGCCCCTGGCCCTCCTCCTTCTCGTATTCTGGCTCCGTGAGTCTTCTGGAAAAATAGGCACTTTGGCTTTTGTCCCGTCCAATTCCGAGAATATTCATTTTCTGACTTTCTTGGAACCAAAAACATGAGAAAACAGGCAGCTGACACTGTGGCTCTTGTTAATAGGTTAGTCCAAGAAATCATATGAAAAGTACTCCAAAGTGTGGACAAAACACAAGAAAGTGGATAAAGCCAAGCATGGAACATCAAAAATTATAGATACATTTGCAATGTATCACTCACCTTGTTCCATTCTGAGCTTCTTCAGAATCTTGTTTAGGACGTTCTGAACATCTTTTAGAATCAAGTCCAGGAACCATTCAACATTCAGTGTTTATTAAACTTACCAATCTATCTCGATAGATCTCTTTGTTTAATAACTTCAACTTCATCCTAACTTAAACACCAATCACACCAATCACATATCACAGAATGATTTCACGCTCCCACTCAAATATGACATTCATGTTTGAGATCCAGGGATTTCACTTAGCTCCCACTCAGAATATGTCAGTTACATATTATGAATTAGCCAAGCTGATTTGCTCCCACTCAAATCTAGGTCCTCTCGATAATCTTGGACATTCCAAAATTCTTTGATCACTATCAAATCGAGAATTCCACTAACGAGATTTCAATGACTATTCATTTCTCGTACTTAGGTCCATCACGCTTCTTTGTTTTTCATAGGTATGTCTTTCTCAAAACATGACAAGTGAATCAACAATATAATTCCACAAACTCGTAGAATATATAGTTGAATCCTACTTACTTTAGTAAAAGTATTCACTGAAACTCTATGATCATTATATTAGTTTCTCTTCTATTTGTAGAGTTTGGATTCACGAAACAAATTCTGCTCTGCCACTCAACAATTTGGAGGTAAGGTTAAATACCGTGTTTTGATCTTTTACTTTCTTCCACCTGTATCTTCATCAAGACACATCAGCTTTGGACAACAACTGGTTTGCCCCTTTGTGGAAGATCCATTCATAGCTTCCTAAGAATATTCTACAAAGACTTGTTAACTCGCCACGATTTTGACTTATCGAAATCTCCAGAAACTCAAACTTGCCATAACACTTATGGTGTTGTTTCCACGAATCTTTTGGATGTTCCTTTGCATTTCAAATGAGTGTTTTTCTTATTTCGATCTTTAACTCTAAACGACAACTATAACCCCGATAAGAGATAATATGTATCTAATACAAAATGATTATGATGTTTGGATATTTCAACATAGTTTGAATTCGTCCAATTATCATAATTTGTGAAACATCTTTCACAAGTTCCTTTTATGCTAAACTTAACTTGAATACTTTAGTTGTGTCGATCAAATCGAAGATACTTGTTAATTCAATATCCTCTTTGTTGTTGAACTCATTTGAACAATTCAAATTGTTTCAAACTTCATGTTTCATTAAGTAAATACACTTATTCACTTAAGTCCACAATAAATGATTTCCACTACTTGTTGAAAATATGATACATCACTATGTATAAGATTCAACATTTCTTCGCATATCACCGTTTTACCAGAATGCGGAGTTTTAGTCATTCTGCCTGAGAGGCATGGTTTTGCAAAGTCTCTAGATTAAGCATCTAGCACCCCGATCTTTCATAAAGAACATGCAATAACCAAAATGACTTAAACTGTAGTGTCATTTCATTATTAAACTTTGGATATCTTTTAGAATTCTAATCCTTTTATAAATGTTTAAACTATTATCATTAACATAGTGATGATAATACCTTATCTGTAATCGTAATGTGACCATAACGGTATTGTTCACAACAATAGTACAAACTGGTTTGTAACTTATTCATACGAATAATCGTCTCGCCTAAAGAAAGACACACATACAAGGATTACAAATTCTATTCAAGTCCACTAATCCAAATGATAAACTTTGAGGGAAGAGGTGATGTCAGCCATCAACTATTTTGCTTACCATCATCAAGTCACGCTGCCTCAAAACCAGCAATTCTCAAGCAGATCATCTTGTTTTCATAAAGCGGGACAAGTATCAAATACTTTGAAAACTGCAACGAGTTTTGGAAGAACCACATTTATAATTTGTATATCTAACATATACCTTTTTCATCCATGACCTTCATTTGCAATCAAGCCCTTCTAAGAGTTCTCAACTCTAATGCAAGATCACTAAGTATTTTTGCAAACAATCTGGAGTCATTGAATTATCTCCTAATGGTTATTGTATCAAGAAGAGAAGATCACCTTTTACGAGGATATCCCTCAGGCGTGGGTATTAATCTATGAAGTTGGATCCTTTTGCTAAGTTTCTAATTAAGCAATATATTCCCATGGTCGCAAAAGACCTCAATGGGAGAGGCCAAGGTCTACTAAGATATTTGCAAATAGACATCTAGACTAAGTTTATAATAAGAGATCAATTTATAATTGGTCTCCACTAAAATTGTCATCCCCTGGACGATTTTAGTGATCGCATGATCCCTATCCTCTGCACCTCCCCCGATCGTCACGGCCATCAGTGCAGTATCAAAGGTAGACACTCACTAATGTCAATCACATCATCCATGTGACTCATGCTCGATCTTTCGATCTCTCTGCACATGCTAGGCTCGCCAAATCTAACTTGTGTGTATTTGCTGTGCAACATGGCTTACACCCACTTTATGGGAACGTAGATATGCTGACACCCAGGCCTGTACCCTAGATCGCCTCATATTGAAGAACTTTCTTGGTGGTGCACACACAAGGGGAACACGGAACATTGGAATTAAATAGGGATTATCTTATTTGCTACCGTTGAGTATCTAAATACTAGCACACAATAAGATATAAAAACTGGTATCAACATCATATGTATAATGTGATATGATATGGTCTTTCATGCGCCTTGATCTCCATCGAGCGCTCCGACATGATCTCCATCGTGCCCCTGGTTTGACGCCAAGTCCACGACACCGTCACCAGGTCGTCCATCGGAACGATGACTATTACTATACTACTTAGTAATAGAAAAGTAAACTACTTTACCTTTGCAACGACCAATGCCATATCATAATCACATGCCCTCCTGCAAAATAAAGTTAGACGCCTCTACTTTATCTATTGCAAGTTTTACGTGGTTTTTATGGCTTTCGTATTAGAATAGTTTCTAAACTATGAACATTCCAACCACAACATGGATCCGACAGTTGTCTCTATTACACCCCTTTCGAGGCCCTCGGTTGTAAATGCTGTTGGGGATTGGCGTGGAAAACAAAAATTTCCTACGAAGAACCCCAGAAACTTGCCTAGGATCTATCTATGTGGTAATGCAGTAACGGCCGAAGCATTTAGAATACATACCCTTGTCGACCGTACGCGGTTAACGTTCCGCGGGGAACGTGGTTGATGTAGTCGTACTCGTAGCCGACCTCAAGGTTGCGAAGCTCCTCGCAGGTCACCCCTTGCTCCTTCTTGATCTTCATCATCTTTATCGTGCAACAGCTCCGACTCACGACATTTAAGCGCCCCAAGTGTTGTGCCTCGTGTCTTTGTACACATCCGGTGCACAATGAGACCTCCGGCTCCCCGATCCCGCCGGGAGTGCGGAAGTTGATATCCGGCTAGGAATCCCTGCAGCGCAACGGCGTACTGCAGGTGTGCCTCGATCGCACGGTCCAGACTTGGGGCCATGGTCACGAGGTATAGAGAGAGGGAGGAGGGGAAAGTCAACCAAAGGACTTCCCCAACTGTGTGTTTAATCCCACCCATGGGCACCCCTTTATATAGGCGGAGGGGGTGTGCCCTCCCCATTGGGTTAGCCATGTGGGACTAATACTAAAGGAAAAATTCACAGAAATTCGGACTGCCAAATGGCCAAAAGTACTCAGCCCAAATAGCAAACAAAAAATAGCTAAATAAAAAGAAAAAGAGAAAAGGCAGCAGCAGCAGCCAGCCGGGTGGGCCGGCCTGCCCACCGCGGCCCAGCGTGCCAAGCCAGCCAGCCTGCCAGCAGGCGGCGGCAGCCAGCGGCCCGGGTGGGCCTTTGCCCCCTGCGCGGCCCAGCTCGCCAGCGGCCTGGCTGAGCCAGCCCAGGTGGGCCGGAAGCCCCGCGGCCCAGCTCGCGCCGGCGGTGGCCTGCTCCCCAGCCCGGGTGGGCCGGCTTTCAGTGGCGGCCCGTGGCGGCCTGGCCTGCCTGATGGCGTCCCCAAGTTGCCTGCCGCCCTGTGCGGTGGCGGTTATCCGCCGCCCACAGGGCTGGCTGTTTTTCTTTTTCCCTTTTATTTTTCTACAGCTTTTATTCCAGACTATTTCCCTTCGGGATTTAGCCTAATATAAAAGTTGCCTTTATAAATCTTAATCTAAATATTATTTATAATATATTAATTCATAATTAACATATAATAAATATATATTTAAATTCCCATTTATCCGAAAACACTTTTCGGGGCTTTTCCTTTATTTTTTCTCTGAACAACTTCGGATCTCTTTGCGGAACAATTCCGGCTTTCTCTTTCTCTACTGTAATTCCTGTCTTACGAATGATCGCTCTCATCGTACCCTTAAGTGTATCCTCTCACAGCTCGGGAATGCTCTAGACATGATCTGTATCAATGATCAACAGAGGGACCAGGGATGTCCATGTGACCCCTATGCATTCCTGATGACAATGTCGTTTGAACCGTCTAAATGTAGCATCCTTTTCCTTTTGTTTCTTGATACAAATTTTCCAAGATCTGATCATTGGTATCCCATACCTTGTTCAATCTCGTTCACAACAAGTTCTGTTTTCTTGTTACCATGATATCACATCCCGTGACCTAGTCACATGTTGCAACATTTATAGAAGTAATCTCACCAAGCCGGTCGTATATATCTTTACCCATCATGTGAGTGAACAAATCCCGGTCTTGCAGTCACATGTCATCTACTGTTCCTTCGGAATACCCAATGTACACCTTTATGGCCACCGCATTACCAGATCACGGTTGATGCAGTCTAAGCAGCCTAGGGAAACAATGAGTAATATGAGCTCACGGCCTAAGGAGAAGGAGTCTAGGTATAGCTGTTGCAACAATGAACTATATGACTTGATCGTGTTGCAATCCTTCGAGGAATGTCCAATCACATCATTCTCCAATGATATGATCCCGTTGTCAGTCGGCATAAATGCCCATGATCTTGAAACCCAGATCATCTTCGTGACCAACGAACTAGTATGAATAGAGGCTACTAGGGACTTTGTTGTTTCATACCACACATGTACCAATGTTTCTACTTGGCATCGTTATATCACAATATGAAACTATTATAAACTAATTGAGATATGACAATAAAAACCTATTTATTATTTGCCTCTAGGGCATATCTCCTTCAGTCTCCCACTTGCACTAGAGTACAAATAACCTAGCTCGCATTTTACTCATATGAACCATATACCATATGCGTTTACAGATCATGCATGCTCATGGGAAACGTCATGTCCATGTTCTGTTTTACCAGATCATTATGTCTTTTGCAAATCGTTAATGTCTTCCTAATTTTGACATTCACACCATTATCTTATAATGGGTCGAAGTATTCGCATGGAAACAAAGTGAGAATTTTGTTTCTAGTGTTTATGATGACGGTCGTTTTCACAGTTGTCATCTAAAGTTTGAAACACACTTTGCTATCCTTTGTGTATATACTATAGTCATGGCAGCAGAACGAGGCCGGATTCCAGGAGCTTACAGTGACGTTAGATCAACCTCGAGGGCTTTCTCATGGGCACTGGACCCTGGGACACATCATTCTACGTTAAAAGCGAACTAGCCCCGCCATGACATTATACATCACATCAGATGGAGCTTTTATACTTCTATATCTATGTAGATCCTAGTGCATGAAATGCAACTATGCCACTTACATTGCTTCTTGTCATTTAAGTACAAAGCTCAATTCTGGTTCAGTGATCAACTCAGGAATCACTTAAACACATGTTCTTATAGTTAAGACTTTGTCCTACCAACCAGAACTTCGGGTCACATTACGTCGAGTATACAACATGGTTATATGAAAGAACTTATGACTGAGGCACATGAGATGCAACACATATCTTTATTTCAACCATAGTTGCAATACTAACTCAATGCTTCATATAGTAAGAACTTCTTTCTTACCTTGTTCCATTCTGAGCTACTTCAGAATCTTGCTTAGGACATTCTGAACATCTTTCAGAATCAAGTCCAGGAAGCATTCGACATTCAGTGTTTATTAAACTCACCAATCTATCTCAATAGATCTTACTGTTTAATAACTTAAACTTCATCCTAACTTAAACACCAATCACAGCATTCACATATCACAGAATGATTTCACGCTCCCACTCAAATATGACATTCATGTTTGAGATCCAGGGATTTCACTTAGCTCCCACTCAGAATATGTCAGTTACATATTATGAATTAGCCAAGCTGATTTGCTCCCACTCAAATCTAGGTCCTCTCGATAATCTGGGACATTCCAAAATTCTTTGATCACTATCAAATCCAGAATTCCACTAACGAGTTTTCAATGACTATTCATTTCTCGTACTTAGGTCCATCACACTTCTTTGTATTTCGTAGGTATGTCTTGTTCAAAACATGACAAGTGAATCAACAATATAATTCCACAAACTCGTAGAATATATAGTTGAATCCTACTTACTTTAGTAAAAGTATTCACTGAAACTCTCTGATCATTATCAATAGTTTCTCTTCTATTTGTAGAGTTTGGATTCACGAAACAAATTCCGCTGCGCCACTCAACAATTCGGAGGTAAGGTCAAATACCGTGTATTGATCTTTTACTTTATTCCACCTGTATCTTCATCAAGACACATTAGCTTTGGACAACAACTGGTTTGCCCCTTTGTGGAAGATCCATTCATAGCTTCCTAAGAATGCTCTACAAAGACTTGTTTATTCGCCACGATTTTGACTTATCGAAATCTCCAGAAACTCAAACTTGCCATAACACGTATGGTGTTGTTTCCACGACTCTTTTGGATGTTCCTTTGCATTCAAATGAGTGTTTTGCTTATTTCGATCTTTAACTCTAAACGACAACTATTACCCCGATAAGAGATAATATGTATCTAATAGAAAATGATTATGATATTTGGATATTTCAACATAGTTTGAATTCGTCCAATTATCATAATTTATGAAACATCTTCCACAAGTTACTTTTATGCTAAACTTAACTTAAATACTTTAGTCACGTCGATCAAATCGAAGAGACTTGTTAATTCAATATCCTCTTTGTTGTTGAACTCATTTGAACAATTCAAATCGTTTCAAACTTCATGTTTCATTAAGTAAATACACTTATTCACTTAAGTCCACAATAAATGATTTCCACTACTTGTTGAAAATATGATACATCACTATGTATAAGATTCAACATTTCTTCGCATATCACCGTTTTACCAGAATGCGGAGTTTTAGTCATTCTGCCTGAGAGGCATGGTTTTGCAAAGTCTCTAGATTAAGCATCTAGCACCCCGATCTTTCATAAAGAACATGCAATAACCAAAATGACTTAAACTGTAGTGTCATTTCATTATTAAACTTTGGATATCTTTTAGAATTCTAATCCTTTTATAAATGTTTAAACTATTATCATTAACATAGTGATGATAATACCTTATCTGTAATCGTAATGTGACCATAACGGTATTGTTCACAACAATAGTACAAACTGGTTTGTAACTTATTCATATGAATAATCGTCTCGCCTAAAGAAAGACACACATACAAGGATTACAAATTCTATTCAAGTCCACTAATCCAAATGATAAACTTTGAGGGAAGAGGTGATGTCGGCCATCAACTATTTTGCTTACCGTCATCAAGTCACGCTGCCTCAAAACCAGCAATTCTCAAGCAGATCATCTTGTTTTCATAAAGCGGGACAAGTATCAAATACTTTGAAAACTGCAACGAGTTTTGGAAGAACCACATTTATAATTTGTATATCTAACATATACCTTTTTCATCCATGACCTTCATTTGCAATCAAGCCCTTCTAAGAGTTCTCAACTCTAATGCAAGATCACTAAGTATTTTTGCAAACAATCTGGAGTCATTGAATTATCTCCTAATGGTTATTGTATCAAGAAGAGAAGATCACCTTTTATGAGGATATCCCTCAGGCGTGGGTATTAATCTATGAAGTCAGACCCTTTTGCTAAGTTTCAAATTAAGCAATATATTCCCATGGTCGCAAAAGACCTCAATGGGATAGGCCAAGGTCTACTAAGATATTTGCAAATAGACATCTAGACTAAGTTTATAATAATAGATCAATTTATAATTGGTCTCCACTAAAATTGTCATCCCCTGGACGATTTTAGTGATCGCATGATCCCTATCCTCTGCAACTTCCCCGATCATCACGACCATCAGTGCAGTATCAAAGGTAGACATTCACTAATGTCAATCACATCATCCATGTGACTCATGCTCGATCTTTCAATCTCTTGTGTTCCGAGGCCATGTCTGTACATGCTAGGCTTGCCAAATCAAACTTGTGTGTATTCACTATGCAACATGGCTTACACTCACTGTATGCGAACGTAGATATGTCTGACACCCAATCCTGTACCCTGGATCGCCTCATACCAAAGAACTTTCTTGGTGGTGCACACACAAGGGGAACACGGAACATTGTAATTAAATAGGGATTATCTTATTTTCTACCGTTGAGCATCTAAATACTAGCACACAATAAGATATAAAAACTGGTATCAACATCCTTCGGAACGATGACTATTACTATACTACTTAGTAACAGAAAAGTAAACTATTTTACCTTCGCAACGACCAATGCCATATCATAATCACATGCCCTCCTGCAAAATAAAGTTAGACGCCTCTACTTTATCTATTGCAAGTTTTACGTGGTTGTTAGGGCTTTCGTACTAGAACCGTTTCTAAACTACGAACTTTCCAACCACAACATGGATCCGACAGTTGTCTCTATTACACCCCTTTCGAGGCCCTCTGTTGTAAATGCTATATTAACTATTGAATGAGAGACAGACACCCGCTAGCCACTTATACGGTACAAGCTGTATGTTGAGCGTGGAACCAGTCTCGCGTACGAATACGCGTAAGGTTGGTCCGGGCCGCTTCATCAAACAATACCGCGATATAAACAAGTACACGTTAGAGGGTAACAACTAAGGGATCAAATGCCCGCACAAAACTTGTGCGTACTGGCCGTACAACACTCCTACGCATAGATCGGATCTGATACCACTGTTGGGGATCAGTGCGGATAACAAAAAAATTCCTACTATGGAACCCAGAAACTGCCTAGGATCTATCTATGTAGTAATACGGTAACGGCCGGAGCGTAGAGAATACATACCCTTGTAGACCATACGTGGTTAACGTTCCGCGGGGAACGCGGTTGAAGTAGTCGTACTCGTAGCCGACCTCAAGGTCGCGAAGCTCCTTGCAGGTCACCCCTTTCTCCTTCTTCATCTTCATCATCTTCATCGTGCAACAGCTCCGGCTCACGACATTTAAGCGCCCCAAGTGTTGCGCCTCGTGTCTTCGTACTATGGTGGGGACCAATGAACTAACTACTATGGTGGGCTCACGACCGTTTTCCAATACTTTGAGTTGCATTACAGGTATTTATGTTGGGGACCATTGAACTAACTACTATGGTGGGACATTTATGTCTTAATGATTCCTATACTTTCTCATGAAAATGGCTCTAGGGCCCATCATAAGGGGTGTATTTTCTCATATCTATGACTGCACCTAATTTAGGCTCCGCCCTAAAAGAATGAAACTTGACAAGATAGTCACCATGTTGTGTAGAAATCTAAATGCTAAGTAAATCCATGCTTCCCTCGGGAAAACTTGTCTCATATAAGTTCACACACACTTGAGCTTGTCCTCTTGCTGCATAGAGGGCCTTCTCTCATTGAGAGCATTTACATGTTGCTATTTACTTCCAGTACTTTATTTTACTGGAAACTACAAACCCGAAACACCAAAACCATTGCACCCTTTTATTGTTTTACTTGAAAACTTACTAACCAATACCTTTAGCTTCTCGTGGGTTCGACAACCTTTCTTATTGAAAAGTACTGCAATTGATCTCCTGTACTTGGGAGCCATTAGACCTTGAGGTCAGACGGGTACGACTACATCATCCATGTTCATGCATGGGCATTATACCCTTATGATCTACAAGAATATGTTATTGTTGCCTTCCTCCGTTACTGTATTACTTCCTAGATAGATCCTGGCTAGGTGGTTACCTGTGTAGTATTTTTTGTTTTATGCCATGGAACCCCTTCATCCGGTTCTCTTTTCCTGTTTCTCTATCGGTATTAGATCAACCCGCAGAATCTTTACCCTTAAGAGTTACACCCTTATGGTCCGGGAATATTCAGACATGATCGAGGCATCTCTCCGATCAATGACCAATAGTGGTATTTGGAAACACATGATGGCTCCTGCACATTCCACGAATTTGGTTGTTCGCACACATGAACCTTCTAAACGTCGAGTCTTATTCCTTTTGCACAACGATACCTAGTTTGTCCAAGACATAATCTCATGTATCCATATACAGTTTGATCTTGTTACCGACAAACACGTTTACTCGTTCCTGTGATATTACATCCTCATGACCTAGTCACATGCTTGCAAGCTCATTTATGTAAACTCACTGAGTGGGCTCAGAGTATCTATCCATCACTCGGATAGGAAAATCCCGATCTTGATACATATGCCTCAACTATTCCTCTGGAATACCCATTTCACACCTTTATAGCCACGAAGTTACGGTCATGGCGGTTGATGCGATCAAAGAAGTCGTGGGAGATAGTGATTACACATGATCTCACGGTCGAAGGATTAAGTTACTACGCTTTGGTAAATATCGCAATGTTGAACATTGTGACTGCATCACATTGCAATTCTATGGTCAGGTATGTCCATCACTTCATTAAGTGACCTCGTTATCAGTTGACATTTTCTCAAGTCATGATCGGGAAACCTCGATCATCATCTGCCCAACGAACTAGTACTAGAGGATACTAGGGACCTGGTTGTTTATATACCACACTTGTATTAATGTTTCTGCTTAATACATTTATAGCATGATACAAAACTACTATGCACATTAGAGATATATCAATAAAACAACTTTCCTTATTGGCCTCTAGGGCATATATCCTTCAACTATGAATACAAATTCCAAACTAAACCAAAGGAGGCAAAGCTTATATTGTCTTAATGTGATACTTCCTTGAGAAAGTGTTTTCTTATAGAATATGTTAGTGGAAAAGGTATAAGTATAAGCAGGGTTTAACCTAACCAATGGATTGTCAAGTAGTATAATAGAATGTGTTCTATAACCAAAACTCTACAAATATAGGGTAAACTGATGATAAAGTGATCATGACGTTTTAGCTGATACTTTACTAAAGAAAGTAGGATTCAAGAATATGTTTTGCCACTTATAGAATTTTATTGTTGATTCACTTGTCATGTTATTGGAACAAGACATACCTATGAACTACAAAGAAAGAATGATGAACCTAAAGTACAAGAAATGAAAGAGTCATGAAATCCCATATTAAGTCAAATTTGAGATTACGACGTAAAAGTTACTTGATCTCATTAAGTAATGGAATTTACTTAATCCTTCCTAGTAATCCGCAAAGTTGAAAGGAAGAAATGAAACTTAAAAGGAAGACAAAAAAGGATGTTTGGACAAATTCAAAAGATTGACTACAATGTGTAGCAATGCTTAAAGTCTATTGGATTTACATCAACAATTAGTCCAATTTGGAAACTGGTAAAGGGTTGTTCAAAGCTGCAAGTCTTCAAGATTTTGAAGAAGAGGTTGTAACTAGTACAACATGCAGGTTTTGTTCAATCATGATATTGGTGGTATCTTGTAATGGAGAATTCTCAATTTGATGATTGATCAAAGAATTTTGGATATACCAATATTATTGAGAGAACTTGTAATTACAACGAACTAAATGTGATCTAATAAGTTTTCCAAGTAAAATATGTGGATGGCATATTTGAGTGGGAGCTAAGTGATATCCTAGTCTATCAAATATGGATGATATATTTGAGTGGGAGCGTAACAACGTTCTTACATATGTAATTGACATATTAAGAATGAGCGTGGTTGGTATCAGAAATGATTAAGTCATTAGATGATGAAATTCAACACATATTAAACATAAAGGATCTATGAAGATGGATCAACATGTTTAATAAACATTAATGTCCAAATGCTTCAAGGATTCTGAAACAAGTTCATAATGTCCTAGTTGAGATTCTGAAAATAGTTTAAAATTAATTCTTACCTTTGAAACTAGAAGAAGCATTGAGTAGTGACTTAGTATTTGTGACAATGGTTAAAATAGAGGAAAGAGAGATGCATTGCATCACCCGTGCCTTGGTCATAGGGTTTCCACGTTAAAACCATGTTATATACTTGACATAATGTGACCCAAACTCCTAGATGTAAGAACAGGTTCCGACGTGATCCATGAGTTAATCACTGAACCAGAATTAAGTTTAGCACAAATGAAGCATGGTTAGGCATCAAAGTCACAAGTATTGCACTTTGATCAAATCTACATAGATAAATAAATATTAGAATATTTCAGTATTGATAAGTATAGTTTTGGTTTAATAAATTTCGACTAAAGTGTATTTATAGGTGTACGTGACAACATTGAAAGTTCAAACACTGATATACTGTAATACCTCGGACCCTACGCTCTAAGCTCAAGTCTAGATGGACCAAAAGTGGGCAGGACGTACTAGCATGGGGCCGCGCAGCCACACATAGTAGGTCCACCTCGTGGAGCAGGGCACGGTACCAGCCAACCATCTCACCCACTTTTTAGAACATCGGGACAAGAGCGAGCGGCGTAGTCGATGGGTAAAGAGATCAAAACATACACAAATGAGTATGTACGTTAGCAATATACAATAGACATCAGAGCCACACCATCTAAAAACAATAGAGACTGAAAAATATTCGACGCCATACGGCAAGATCCAAATATCCGAGATAGATATAATAGTTTAGGATACATCCTTATACAACACACATCAGAGTATCAACCGGAAGCGGAAAATATGATCCGAGTACGGATAAGAAACAAATTGGCATACGATGCCCTGAAAATAAGCACATCCGGCCCACAGATCTCACGGATCTCCATCCCCAGAATCTCTACACCTGATAGTCATTGCCACCATCATCAGTCTCTTTGACCCAGTAGCCTTCCTGAGAGTATACATGTACATCTGAACTAAATATTTATCATGTGAGACCCTAGGGGTACTCAGCAAGTCTTAATGCATCTAAAGGGAACAACCTGGGGGTGACACAATTGCAGTGAAAGATAATAGCTAAATAGTTATATAGAGACACGCTACACATCCACCCAACCAGAGATGTATGAACGCTCGTTAATTAGTAACAACAGATATAGAAGCAACATAAATAACATCGCTCACCCTCCTTCTCGCCTACCCAACAAGAAGGTGAAAGAACATCCCATCCGTTGGCAATTTTATTAACCATTCCATGAGTGTTGCACTATTTACTTGTCATGTCTTAGTCAAATTAAAGGCGGTACATTAGTTATGCTTGTCTATCATCGAGAAACTATGCTCCAAGTCATCCATAACCGTGGACACGGCTTTCAGAAAGACTTACTCTGCTAGGGTGCACAAATAGCAACACACACAAGATCAACCTCAGGAAGAACCAAATAAAATGCAACGAGGCCTCACAACAATGCATTCAAAAGATTCATAAATTATTTCAGGGGGCACCCCATTAAGCTACCCGCAACGAAGTTGTCCGGCTCCGAGACGGACCCAAGGTTTGTGCCAATGGCTGTAAACGACTGGGAACCCAAAAGTGTGACTAGGCTTGTATATACTGCGAAAACTTTCCACATTCCTAAACAGTATAGGCGCTCCACGTGCAATCGTAAATAAAGCAGTAAAGCATGGCATAAGTACAAGATAGTAATAATTCCCCAAACTAGTTTGTGGCCCCAAGATAAAAAGTGCGAATCAAGCTCAGGCGAAGGGGGATCTATAGAGTCTCCCGTATGTTAATAGTGCAAATAGTGAAGGAACATGAATCAAGTACTCCGGGTCCTATGGGACACAAGTGAGCATGGAAGGACCAGATAACAACTATTGCTCACCAGTGTCTCTTTCTTTAGTTATCCTATTACTACCTAGTTTAAGTTGTTTAGGTACCTCGTTATCCAAAGACTCGCACAAACCCTACACATGCAATTCTACGACTCGTATGGCTCAAACAACTCCTACAATAATGGCTCATGCGATTGAGGTACAAGCTTCAGTGGGGTTTAAAAGTAAAGGCTATGCAATACTTAGGATTCAATTTAATGCAATCGTGACTCAATGATGCAAGAGTAAGATAGAAGCATAAGTACTATATGTATGCAAGCATGGGTAATTGCTTGCCTAGCAGTTCAGTTGTGGAATAAGAAGGATGCGGGTAATACTCATGAGGCTCCTGGTATTCTCCTTGCTTAGTGTCTATCCAGATAATAAACAAACACACAAGAGTCAAAATAAATACATTGCACAATTATATAAATCATATGCAACAAGAAAACAAGGTATTCCATGATGGAATGGTGCACAATTGCATGGTATAACATAGCATGGCATGGTTGAGGGGTGAAGACAATAATAAAGCACTTTATTAATTTATTTAGGCATGTTTTACTGGATAAACAGTTCTGATTGTTTAATATTTATATTATGCATGGTCCAATTAATATCATGGAATGCATAATCAGAACGGGCTCGTCGTGCTGATTGATTTAGACATATTATTTGTCGAATTCGGAATTACAGAATTAAAGTTATAGATTTATTAAGAAAAAGCATTTATTGGCATTTAAATAATTTCGAAATTTTAAATTTCTCAAAAATTATTTTGGATGGTATATTTGAATTCCTGGCATTTTTCTGATAAGAAAACATATATCACATGCAAATTTTGAATTTAATATAATTATTAAATGCAAGTAATTCAAAAAGGGGTCAAATGTTACATGTTTGACTAGTCAGGGATGACTCTGGTCAAATTTGAATTTGCATTTGAATTTATATTTAAATTTGAATCACTTTTCATTTTGGAAATTTTGTCAAATTCAAATTATATAAAAAGATATGAATTATTTAAGATTTATTCAATTTCTCGAATTTTGTTTATATAAGAAAAATAGGCAACAACTTTTATTACTCAACTCAAGCTAGCCATGGTCTATGACCAGTGGGACCACGAGCCGCGCAGGGCCACTACGCGTGTGGTGGACGCGGGGCTGACACGTGGGACATGCCAGGGATCCGGGTTTGATCGACATAAACTTGCAGGGGCTTAGCTGCAAAAACGTCGGCAAAGCCTGAATCTGTAGATGGAAATCTCGTTTGTGAAACAGTTAGCTGGCCACAATTTTGATTGAAGGAAGCGAGCGATTTGCTGCGATTTTTGCATTGCCGTAAGAATGAAAGACATAGTGGATTACAAGGGCTATAATTTTCGTTTGGGCGGCGACTTTGGAGGAGGGCTGTAGCATATGGGGCTCGACGAGGAACAGAGGGGTGAACACGTGCTTTCTTCTACTGTCTGAACTGCAGCGGCACACGCGGCAGTGGTTCTCGGTGTTGGCGTCGGTGATAGGGAGGCAGGGTTGGGGCATACATGTGGGGAAAGGAAAGGGGAACTCACCACGGGGCCGGCGGTGGCCTCGGTGGGCTTGGTGGTGGCCGAAGTGGGGTTGACGGTGATGAGCTGCGGGGTACTTCGGTGCTCCCTCTCGTACTCGACAGGGAAAGAGACGGACGAGGGTGGCTTCGGGCTGCTCTGGCTCCGATTCTTTTGTGTAGAGGACACGGATAGCAACGTGGTGCAATCCCGTGCTCAGGTGGGCTTGACAGAAGCCATGGCAATTTCCCTTCTCTGCACCTCCCTTTCGGTCTCTCTCTCGGAAGGTGGGGAAAAGAAGGGGAAGAAGGTGGCGGCGCTAGGGAAAATAAAGGGACTAGGGTTACTGAACTCCTCGAGTGGGCATTAAAAGAGGGGCGATGACGCGAGTGACAGGGGTGATGTCTACACACGCTTCTATTCTTGTAGACAGTGTTGGGCCTCCAAGTGTAGAGGTTTTTAGAACAACAACAAGTTTCCCTTAAGTGGATCACCCAAGGTTTATCGAACTCAGGGAGGAAGTGGTCAAAGGTATCCCTCTCAAGCAACCCTACAATCAAAATATAAGAAGTCTCTTGTGTCCCCAACACACCCAATACACTTGTCAGGTGTATAGGTGCACTAGTTCAGCGAAGAGATAGTGAAATAAAAGTAATATGGATGATTATAAGTGGTAATTGCAATCTGAAATAAGAGTGGCAGCAAGCAAACATATAACATAACTAATTGTAAATGGTGTTTCAATGCTTAGAAACAAGGCCTAGGGATCATACTTTCACTAGTGGACACTCCCATATAAATATCTTCTCTTCATGATGCTACCCTGAACTACTCTCCAGGTTGACGATGTAGGGCTATAACAACACACCTTAAAGTTCGTATTCCCCATCTAGATAACCCCTCACTATCACCTTGAGTGCTAGATGGTTCCAACAAACACCTCCAACAAACACCACAATCTCATAGAGACATCCAACTCAAATTATACTCATGACAAGTATTTATGTAATCTTAGCCAAAGTGCCAAACGGTGTGCACACTGTCAACTTCACACACGTGGGGATAAGCAGAGATTCATTAAAGCACTTGAGTAGCAAAATAGATCTGTAGATTACAAAGCTCATGATCTCATAAGATCACACATAGAGAGATGAACAAATAGCTACCGGTAGATCCCTTAGCCTCCTCATCATGGGAATCAGCAACGGTGATGGAGATGGCGGTGGAGTCGATGGAGATGGCTCCGGGGGAACTTCCCCGTCCCGGTAGGGTGCCAGTACATTCTGTCCCCCGAATCTCCTCTTCGGTGGCGGCAGTGCTGCGGAACTTTTCGTGAAATTCTGATCTGGTATTTAGGGTTTTTGTCCCGGGGGGCTTTTATATGCGAAAGGACAAGGTAGGGGGAGGCCTGAGAGGCCCACACCACCTGGTGGCACGGCCAGGGGGACCCGCGCCACCCTATGGTGTGGCCAGCCCCTGGCCCTCCTCCATCTCTGTTTTGGACTCCGTCTCGTGTTGGAAAAAATAGGAACTTCGGCTTTTGTTTCGTCCAATTCTGAGAATATTTATTTTTTGGCTTTTCTGAAACCAAATACAGCAGAAAACAGGCAACTGGCATTGCATTATCTTGTTAATAGGCTAGTTCCAGAAAATGTATAAAAATACCTCAAAGTGTAAACAAAACACAAGAAAGTTGATATAAAACAAGCATGGAGCATCAAAAATTATAGATACGTTTACGACGTATCAACATCCCCAAGCTTAACTCCTGCTCGTCCTCGAGTAGGTAAGTGTTAAAAAAGAATAATTTTTGAGGTGACATGCACTATCACAATCTTGATCAAGGTATTTGTAAAAGATTGATAGCCGAGATCATAGTACTCTAACCTAGACATGAAAGATATAGTTCTAACAATACGACATAGCAACTATTTTGAGACAATGCACATTAAACTAAGAATGACCACTATGCTCTCTCAATAGGTGCATAAAGATAGAGGATGGAGACTCAACATAAAAGTAAAAGAAAGGCCCTTCATAGAAGGAAGCAGGGATTCAAGACTCATAAAGAATTTCCAAAAATTATGGTACTTATTAGCTTTCAGCTCTCATTGCCCCTATCATCAGCATCTTTAGGTGATTAAGGTTAAAGTGAAAAAAATATGAGGATATGCTTGACAAGTTATAAGCTGAAAATCGCATGCCCCTTACTTACGAGTACCGTTCCTCATGCTACTCAACTTTAGTCACAAGTAAGTTTTTGTCATTGTAAGTACATGTGTATCATAGAGAACCGCCAAGAGGGTACCCCTTGCCCGATGATACGGAAGAATCCCTATATCAAAACGACAAGGCAAGCAGACAATGAACATCTTAGCGATCCTTTTATTTCCTATTTGCATAGGCTTTTTTCTTCTCGTTTTCTTCTCTTTTTTCTTTCCTATTTGCATAGGATTTTTTTATATAGAGGATGCTTCATAGATTTCTCATAATGGTTATGCTGCAGGTTTCCACCATGATTAGGCATGGCTTAGACCAGCCGTCCAGGCGTTTCTCTAACACATATATGAACTCCATGAGCCTTACAAGCTCCCCTTTCATTTCACACTGTCGAGATCCATAAGCAAAATAATATGATATCAACTAAATAAAGTGCAATGTTGAAAGCGTTCCCCATGGTAACATGGTTCTGCTAATTCACAACTTACAAAGCGCAAGCATATACGCAACATAGATGGGCACAATGGTTCAAGTTTATTAAGTGCAAGGAAAGTACAGTGTGCCATCAAGTTCGTGAGAGATTTAATCACTAATTTTCACATAACAAGTTTAATTCGGAAGGTAAATAAAAACATGCATATACTTGGAATAGCAATAATGCTAATAGGTAGGTATGGTGGACTCTTTATTATAACTTGGTTTTATTTAGAGTTGGATGCATGAGAGGAACTCATACTTGGTACATGTGGAGGCTAGCAAAAGACTGGGAGCGACCAACTAAGAGAGCAATACTGGCTATAATCATGCAAAGCGACAAAACATTATTAATTAAAGCATAACGTGATATTACAAGTCGAAAACTAAATGATCATAGAGCCTATGGTGACTTGGTATAGTCTTAATATGGTGTGAGCATGCGCCAAGTCAACCCAAATAAAGCATCAAAGGAGAATACCACAATATTATGCTTTTATATGCTAAAACAACGCATGATTCCTTCAAGGCACATTAAGCAATCTCAAATTGTTTGTAACAAGTCATGCTACAGCAATAATCACTAAGAATAAAGTCAAAGAAATATCAAATATGACATGATAAAGTCTAGGCCACAGTCAAAACAAGCTCCTTTTTGTACCACTTATAAGCATGAACTTTCCTACTCTTTTCCAATCCAAATCAACTTATTTGAAACTATGTATGAATGCGGGGGTCCAACCAATTTATTTAAGCAAACTAAGAAAACGAAAACTATGAACAAAAATGAAGACGCTCCAAGAACAACACAATTATGCATGAAACAATAAAAATGAAGTGTTTGGAAGAAAACCTAAGATTTTTATTCATGAAGAAGGGGATGCCTTGGGCATCCCCAAGCTTTGACGCTTGTACTTCTTGAATATTCCTTGGGGTGACACGGGTGGCATCCCCAAGCTTGAGCTTTTGTCCATACTTCATCTTATCACATTATTATTCCCTACACTTTAAAATTTCCTTCATACAAAACTTCACACAATCTTCATTAGCAACATTAGTGTACTCAAGATAAGAAGTGTTTAGGTTCAGTTTCAACACAAGGAAAACTTCCATTAAAACCCAAGCTACTATAGCAATTTCTACTAAAATTTCAAGAATTTGGCAAGAACTCAAACAGAAAGAGAGTAAGCGGCAAATGCAAATAAAGGCAGAAATCTGTCAAAACAGACTAGCAGGTAAAAACTGATTTTTTCGAAGACCTTCTGTTGCTCAAATCGAAAAGTGTTAAACTAACGAAAGTTAGATAACAACTTGGGGCAGAAGCACAAAAATTACTGCTCAATCTGAGGTACAAAGATTTTTCACGAATTTTTACAGTGAAGCACAAAAATTTGTTTCGGGATAGCAACTTTCCCAAGTCTTACTTCTCTCTCATTAGATGTTATTCTTGGCACAAAAACCAAACAAAAAGGATAAGGAGAGGTTTTTACTGAGGCAATATTTCCAAGACTCAACAAAAGAAAAACCTACTGAATAGAAATTTGGGTTATCTCCCAATAAGTGCTTTTCTTTAACGCCTTTGAGCTAGGCACGATAATTTCGATGATGCTCACATAAGAAATATGAATTGAAGTAAAAGAGAGCATCAAGAAGAAAATATGGAACAAATTTAAGTCTAACCCACTTCCTATGAAAAATAATCTTGTAAAGAAACAAGTCATGAAATCACAAAGCAACAAGCATAGGAAAGCAAAACAAGTGTAACTTCAAAAAAATTAACATAAAGAGGGGAAACTTAGTATTGTTGAGACACATAAAACCATGTTTCCCTCTCTCATAATAACTTTCAGTAGCATCATGAATAAAATTAACAATATAAATATCACATAAAACATTCTTATCATGAGCCACATGCATAAAATAATTATTACTCTCCCTATAAGCATAGTCATTCTTATTAATCATAGTGGGAGAAAATTCAACAAAATAGCTATCATTATTATTCTCATTACCATAATCATCAAATATAGGAGGCATATTGTAATCATAATTAATTTTCTCCTCAATAGTAGGTGGACTGAAAATATCATATTCATCATTGTAATCATCATATATTGGAGGTATAGTATCATCAAAGTAAATTTTCTCCTCCGTGCTTGGGGGACTAAAAATATCATGCTCATCAAAACCAGCTTCCCCAAGCTTAGACTTTTCCATAGCATTAGCAATAATGGTGTTCAAATAATTCATACTAATAACATTGCTATTAGCATCCAAATAAAGTTCGATACATTTTTTAATTTTCTCTTCAAACACTTCATGTCCTAACTCAAGATAAATACTATAAAGCTCTCTAATTTTTTTGTTGTTTTCCATTAAGCCTAACTAGTGAAAATAAAACAAGAAACAAAAAGATATAATTGCAGAATCTAAAGGAAATAACTTCGAGCACTCACACACTAGCAACAGTACTAGAAGATAGCTTAGTAGCCAGAGGATGTGAGTACCTTTTACCTTACCTCCCCGACAATGGTGCCAAAAAATAGCTTGATGTCTATGCACGCTTATATTCTTGTAGACAGTGTTGGGCCTCCAAGTGCAGAGGTTTGTAGAACAACAGCAAGTTTCCCTTAAGTGGATCACCCAAGGTTTATCAAACTCAAGGAGGAAGTGGTCAAAGGTATCCCTCTCAAGCAACCCTGCAATCAACATACAAGAAGTCTCTTGTTACTCCAACACACCCAATACACTTGTCAGGTGTATAGGTGCACTAGTTCGGTGAAGCGATAGTGAAATAAAAGTAATATGGATGATTATAAGTGGTAATTGCAATCTGAAATAAGAGTGGCGGCAAGAAAACATGTAACAGAACTAATTGTAAATGGTGTTTCAATGCTGAGAAACAAGGCGTAGGGATCATACTTTCACTAGTGGACACTCCCATATAAATATCTTCTCTTCATGATGCTACCCTGAACTACTCTCCAGGTTGACGATGTAGGGCTATAACAACACACCTTAAAGTTCGTATTCCCCATCTAGATAACCCCTCACTATCACCTTGAGTGCTAGATGGTTCCAACAAACACCTCCAACAAACACCACAATCTCATAGAGACATCCAACTCAAATTATACTCATGACAAGTATTTATGTAATCTTAGCCAAAGTGCCAAACGGTGTGCACACTGTCAACTTCACACACGTGGGGATAAGCAGAGATTCATTAAAGCACTTGAGTAGCAGAATAGATCTATAGATTACAAAGCTCATGATATCATAAGATCACGCATAGAGAGAGAGATGAACACATAGCTACCGGTAGAGCCCTTACCCTCGAGAGAGAACTACTCTCTCCTCATCATCATAATCAACAACGGCGATGGAGATGGTGGTGGAGTCAATGGATATGGCTCCGGGGGCACTTCCCCCTCCCGGTAGGGTGCCGAAACAGAGACTTTTGTCTCCCGAATCTCCTCTTCGGTGGCGGCGGTGCTGATGGCCCAAAATATATCGAGCTCATTGGGGAACCCCAAGAGGAAGGTATGATGAGCACAGCAGCAAGTTTTCCCTCAGTTATGAAACCAAGGTTATCGAACTAGTAGGAGCAAGGAAACACCTCCAAGGTGTTGTTTCCAACTTGGAATCCTGCACAACACAACCACAGAACTTTGCCCCCAACTTACAGTGAGGTTGTCAATCTCACCGGTTTTGCTGAAAACAAAGGATTAAACGTATTGTGTGGAAGAAAGTAAAAGCTTGCAGAAAGTAAACAGAAAACAGTAAACAGTTGTAGATTGATAATAAAAGAAAGGACCGGGGTCCATAGTTCACTAGTGGTGGTTCTCCTTAAGATAGATGACATGTTGGGTGAACAAATTATAGCGGGGCAATTGACAAACATCGAGAAAGCATCATGCATATACTACTCATCTTGACTCCTTTGAGATTTGATTGGGAATTACAACATTATACATACACCGTAATCCAACTGCATCTATGACTATTAATCCACCTTCAGGTTATCATCCGAACCCCCTCCAGTATTAAGTTGCAAGCAACATATAATTGCATTACACATTGTGTGTAAAGTAAACAATACGATTGTTCTATGAACAAAGGATTGTTATTTTCTCCCTAGTAGCAACAACACATCTAGTACGTTAGAGATTTCTGTCACTTCCCAAGATTCCTAGAGGCATGAACCCACTATCGAGCATAAATACTCCCTCTTGGAGTTGCTAGCATCTACTCGGCCAAGATATCTACTAACAACAGAGAGCATGCAAGATCACAAATAACAAAGACATGATAGAATCAATAATCAATATGAAATAGCATCTCAATATCCATCGGATCCCCGCAAACACAACGTGTAGAATTACAAATAGATGATCTTGATCATGAATGGAGCTCACAAGATATAAACATGGTAGCACAAAGGAGAAGAACCAACCATCTAGCTACTACTCACGAATGGTAGGACCCATAGTCTAGGGATGAACTACTCACGCATCACACCGGAGGTTTGCATGGTGATGAAGAAGGCCTCCAGGGTGAATTCTCCCCTCCGGCAGGGTGCCGGGAAGAGCTTCAGATCCCTCCCGATCTAGGGATGGAGATGACGCGGCTACGGACTCTTCCGTGGAATTTTGATCGGGTCCTTAGGGTTTCTGTATCAGAGGCATCTTATAGGCAAAAGGCGAGGCCGAGGGGGTGCCCTAGGCGGCCACACCACCCCCTGGCGCGGGCCAGGCCTGGCCGCGCGGCCAGGTGGTGTGGGTGGCCCCTGGCCCCTCTCCGTCTCGTATTCTGGCTCTGTGTCCCCCTCGGTGAAATATTGACTTTGGCTTTTGTCCCGTCTAATTCCGAGAATATTCATTTTCTGACTTTCCTTGAACCAAAAACAGCAAAAAACAGGCACCTGGCACTGTTGCATCTTGTTAATAGGTTAGTCCAAGAAAGTGTATAAAAATACTCTAAAGTGTGGACAAAACATAAGAAAGTAGATATGAAACAAGCATGGAACATCAAAAATTATAGATACGTTTGCAACGTATCAGGCGCTATGGAACTTTTCGTGGAATTCTGATCTGCTATTGAGGGTTTTCGTCCAGGGGGCTTTTATAGGCGAAAGGGCAAGGTTGGTGGAGGCCTGAGGGGCCCACACCACCTAGTGTCATGGCTAGGGGGACCCGCGCCACCCTATGGTGTGTCCAGCCCCTAGCCCTCCTCCGTGTCTGCTTTAGACTCCGTCTTATGTCGGAAAAAATAGGAACTTCGGCTTTTGTTTCGTCCAAGAATATTTCTTTTCTGGCTTTTCTAAAACCAAACACAGCAGAAAACAGGTAACTGGCACTGCTGCATCTTGTTAATAGGTTAGTTCCAGAAAATGTATAAAAATACCTCAGAGTGTAAACAAAAATAAGAAAGTTGATATAAAACAAGCATGGAGCATCAAAAATTATAGATACGTTTACGACGTATCAGGGGGCGACGACCACCTGCTCCGTCTGTGGATCGCGCGAGAGAGGAAGGCGTCAGGAGGAAGGAGATAAGTAGTGATGGCGTGTTCTTCCCATCGAAAGGGTACCGGGCTAGGGAGATGTGTGCTGAGCCGAGGAGGGTGCCGCGCTACTGGGTCGATACTAGGCTGCGCTAGATGGTTTGGCGCTTGACTCCAGGTGGGCTGCTGCTGCTCTCTCTCTTCTTTTATTCTGTTTTTATTTTATTTGTTTGATTCAATTTTCACACAAAATTTTGAATAAAAACCTTTTGAGCTTTTGTAGAATTTTCAGAACAGAGATTTTGGCCACGAGGAGGGCAAGAGAGAACAAGTGGCATAAGGAGAGAGGATGCCCACATACATATTCATTTTGGGCATGATACTAGATATTGGAATTTAGGGTTTATCAAATGGAATGAAAATATTTGGAAAAATAATGGACCCTAGCAAGTGGATCCAAACTTGTATAAAATAAAAATAGGGGAGATCAAAAGAGAGGAGAAGGTAATGGTGGTATCATTACACCAATAAGACAAAACATAGGAAGGTTTTATATTATGCTCAAATGCAAGGTGACATGATGACATGAGCATGATATAATGATGATGCAATAATAATATGTAGGAAGTAGAATATATAGACTAGGCAAGTAGTATTGCAATTGTTAGACAATTGGGGTGCTACATATACCGTCATTGTATACGCTAGCAAACAAAGTCTCACTTTGTCACCAAAACAAATAGTTGAACACATTATATGATAATGGTGTTAATGTAAAATAAGTGACATTAATGATTTGCAAATATTATATGGATATGGTAACACAAATTTAGGATAGGAAGTTTTCCATGAGCAAGCATGATCAATAAACACATATGTGATATGGTTTATGATTAGTAACAATGCAACTAGATTACTTGTACTCTAGTGCAACTGGGAGACTAAAGGATATATGCCCTAGAGGCAAATAATAAAGGTTTTTATTATCATATCTCATTAGTTCATAATAGCTTTATACATTGCTACAATTTTTTCAATCATAAACATTGATACATGTGTGATATATAAACAAACCAAAGGTCCCTAGTAGCCTCTATTCAACTAGTTCATTGGGCAGCTGATGATCAAGGTTTCATGATCATGGTGCATTTATGCTGACTGATAATGAAGTCATATCATCTGGAAAATGATGTGGTGGACATTACCCACTAATAATTGTTGCAATGCGTTCAAGTCACAAAGTTCATCATCGCAATAGTTAGAAACGGAGTGTCCTAATCCTTAGACTGTGAGATCATATTTAATCACTGATGAGTCCAAAATTGAAGCATTTTTACCTTTTGTTTTTACATAAATAGAGTAGGGATCTTTGTATTTCACTGTGTTTGCACGCACCATTTTGTTCTTGTTTTAACAGGATCCCAAATCATTGAGTCTTATATGAACATATCAATTGGAACTGTCATATTGTGTAACTATATGATATTTCTAAGTGATAAAAGTCATTTTATGGATTTACCTTCGCACCTAGCAGAATACCAAGCGAGTAGGAGCAATCAGTACCGATAACGACCAGTGGTACGGGCGAAGTGCCAGCATGATCGCCCCATCAAATACTTTCTCCTAGCGAAGACGAGAGCGAGATCCGACATTGACAGCCACTAGAAACCACAAAAAACTAGATCTAGAAGGGATCTAAAGGAGGAACTTGGCTAGGGAAAAATCCCAGCTGCTTCATGGATCATTGGAGGACAACGCATCACCCCTTCATCATCAACCGATGCATCTCCATTACTACCATTACCCCCATCTCTCATCTGTTAGATCTTGTTGTAATTCCATATTCAATTGTGGTTTGCATTAGATCTATACTCATACTTTTATCCATTCATTTGATTATGATGATGTTGTTGATTTCTTCCATGTGTGAGTAGTTCCTTTGTTCTTGGGGATATGGAGAAACCCTAGCACCATTATGAATTCATAATAAAGATGATATATTCTTATGTCCATATGAATTTATTGTCAACGATAGAACTATGATTTTTGTTTGATCTCTCTCTTTAGATGGTATATGTAGTCGGCCACATATCATTTGCCCTTGGGACTAAAGGGAGGGAGAAATCCTTTCGACGTGTCTTGAGATCATACCCGGAATGCCTCGTGATAGATTGGCGCCAGCTCGTAACCTACACGGTCAAAGGAGGATAAAAGAGGGACTCCCTAAGCTAATTATGATATTCACAGGGAAACCCTTAATTGCGATGGTTTGTATGGGTGACTGCTCTCAGACATCACAGTGATTATTTAGAGGTGACATCACTCTTGGCTCAACAAAGTTGCCTCCTATGAGCCTTGTAGTGAACATCTTATTATGGAGCTCTCTCCACACATCTCATGACACAAGAAGTATGTTATCTTGATTACAAATAACATTAATAATATTCTAGTGGTGTATCCTACATCCCCGAGAATGTTTTAGCCCTATTGAGTTCAACCACGCTTTCATACAAACTTGTTCTTGTTTCCTTTTACTTGTTTTAATTAGTTTTCTACAAACAACCATAAACCTTTCAAACACCCTTTACTTGAGATCAAAGGAAGCTTATAAGTATCCTTTGGTAGATAGTAATGAGGGGCATAAAGACCTTGACCAATATCTCTCTGTGGGTTCGATATATTTACTTTGAAACTAGCTACAATTGATCTGTGCACTTGCAGTCATTAAGCTATTTTCTGGCGCCGTTGCGGGGAGCTAAGCACTTTTGGTCTTTGTTCTTAGTTACTTATTTTACTAATTGTTTTACTAAAGTTGTTTACTAGTTTTAGGTAAGCACCATGACTGCACTCGGGCTGATTAATCAGCTCGATGCTAGTAAATACCTCGGGAAGTTCAACAGATGACTCGTCAAGGAATTCCTGAGTGGGAGCGAACCAGAATACGGGGTCAACCCTCGTTTTATCGCTATTATTAAATAAAAAACGTTTGTAGGAGATGATCAAGATGAGGATCCTTACACTCATTTAATGCATTTTACCGAGCTACGTTGGACTCTTAAACTTAGAGGCTACTCTGATGATGAATTGAAACTTAAGCTGTTTAGCCAATCTCTAACCAACACTGCTTTGGCTTGGTATAGAATTTGCCCTGCAGAGAAAATAGATACTCGGGAAAAACTTAAAGGAGAATTTGTATCTCGATGTTTCCTAAGGTAAAAACTGCTGAATTAAGAAGGGCAATTACAAACTTCAAGAACCGCCCAGGTGAAGGCTTTGTAAGGGCCTACAAAAGGTATAAATCTATACTTAATAAATGTCCCCATCATGTACCCGAATGGTATGTTTTGCATATTTTCTATGGAGGACTTAATCAAGAAATTAAGCATGAGCTTGACACGAATTCTAGAGGCTTTTTCGTGGAATTAACTATAATTAAAGCTTGGGAACTCTTAGAATGAATTTTCCGTAATAGAGAAACATGGGGATTTTATTTAGGAGGCGAAGGAGATATAGAAATTGAATACGATTGTCTCAATGCTTATAAAGACCCCGGTAAAGCAAAAGAAACTGCTAATGAACTGCAACTTGATGATGGTATTATTTTGCAAATCCTTCAGTCTTTTATAGAACATATTGAAACTCCTAAGAAGGACTGGCTTCATTACACTCCGCAACCCGAGCCAGTTGTGGAAGATAATCCAATAATTATAGCCCCTGTCGAACCATTAAAGGAGGTATCCCCATATGTTGAACCCTTTCCTTTCCCAAGGACGGTGAGAAAACATATGATGGCTCAACAACTAGAGGATCAACATAAAGAAGAAGACCTATTTCTCAAGGAGTTGGAAGAGGAGACACAAAGAAGGAAAACTAAAGAAGTAAGTGCACAAGAGGAAGAGGCATCAACAAAGGAAGATATTTTAACTATGTTTGCACACTGTAACGTAATTGAGCTAGACACTGAAGCTTCGCAATTTGTCGAAGGAAAGGTAAAAGCTAAAGAAGTTGGTAAATCTATTCTCCCTTGCACTTCTGGAGGAACTTCCTATTATGGCCTTTGTGACATGGGACAGCTGTTAATGTTATCCCTTTTAATTTTTATTTAAAAATTCAAAATGAATTAACCCCAGCCGAACTGGAGGATACAGACATGACTATAATGCTTGTAAATAAAACACAAAGAGTCCCCATGGGAATAATTAGAGATGTTCCAATTTGTGTTGGATCATACAAATACCCCATTGATTTTGTGCTTATTGATATGCCTACTAATGTTTATTGTCCTATCATTTTTGTAAGAACTTTGCTAAATACTGCAGGAGCAAACATATATTGCAAGAGACAAACTGTGTCCCTTAAGTTTGAAGAAGATAAAATGGATTTTCATTTATCCAAATTTGACCATAAGGCGGCTATCGAAGAATTAAACAATGATGAGTATGAACGTGAGGAAGAAGGTAATATCGTTAATTTAGCCTCAGTAGGCATTGAGACTCCTGAGGATGATTTAGCAAGAAGCTTAATCAATAATAATAATATCCTCCAGGATATAGAAAAAGCTGAAATGGATGATTATCTTGACTCCACACCTGAGGTGGATGTAGAGATTAATCCAAATTATCAAGAACCCATAAGGAAAGGAGATGAGGCTCCTCCCCCTCCAATCCTTAAGACTCTTCCAAAGGAGCTAAAATATAGGTTTCTTGATGAGACCAATAAATTTCTTATTAGTATAAGTTCTAACCTTGCAGAGAAAGAGGAGGAAAATTTAATGAAGGTTCTCCGCATGCATCGAAATGCTCTTGGGTATTCGATGAGTGACTTGAAGGGGATTAGTCCTCTGATAGCCACCCATAGAATATTCATGGAAGAAGGAGATCATACAGTCGCAGACTTTCAACGGTGTCTTAAACCTCATGTGAAAGAGGAGGTAAGGAAAGAAATAATACGTTTGTTAGATGCGGGCCTCATCTTTCATGTAGAAGAGAGTGAATGGGTAAGTCCTGTTCATTGTGTTCCTAAGAAAGGTGGATTTACGGTTGTCGAAAATGAACATAATAAAATGGTACCTACTAGAACTGTTGTTGACCACATGATGTGCATTGACTATAAAAAACTTAATAAGGAAACTCGGAAAGACCATTACCTTTTACCGTTTATAGATCAAACTTTAGAAAGGCTTGCTATGCATTCTCATTTTTGTTACTTAGACGGCTATTCCAGTTTTTCCCCAAATTGTTGTTCACCCTGATGACCAACTTAAGACTACTTTTATTTTTCCTTATGGCCTTTATGCTTATCATCGTATGCCTTTCGGTCTTTGCAATGCTCGTGCCACTTTTCAAAGATGCATGACTGCTATATTTGGTGATTATGTTGAAAGTACTATGGAAGTATTCATGGATGACTTCTCTATTTATGGAACTTCCTTTAACCATTGTCTCCATAATCTTCATAAAGTTTTGCAGAGATGTGAAGACACCAACTTAGTCTTGAACTGGTGAAAATATCATTTTATGGTTCAAGAATGCATAGTGCTTGGTCACAAAGTCTCAGGTAAGGGTATAGAAGTTGATAAAGCAAAAAATGAAGCAATAGAAAGGTTACCCCCTCCTCGAGACATAAAAGGTATAAGAAGCTTCCTAAGCCATGTTTGATTTTATAGAAGGTTCGTTAAGGATTTTTCAAAAACTGCCAGACCTTTAACTAACCTTCTTCAAAAAGATGGTCTTTTTAATTTTGATGATACGTGTCTTACTTCTTTCAACATATTAAAATGAGCTCTCCTTGAAGCTCCCATCATAAAACCACCTAACTGGAAGAAACCTTTTGAGCTATTTTGTGAGGCTAGTCATGAAGCTGTAGGAGCAATTCTTTGTTAGTATGATGGTGATGATCTTAATATCATTCATCATGTTAGCCGCACCTTAAATGGGGCCCTCCTGTGACAAGTTTAGATCTTATATCACAGACTCTAAGAGTACATATTGATCATGTTGGCTTAAAGGAAATCCTAGAAAAGACTGAACTTAAGCCTAGGATGATCCATTGGACTTTACTTTGGCAAGAGTTTGATTTACAGATTCTACAAAGGAAGGAAGATATGGAGGAAACATTCATGGACACTCAAGAAATTACTCATCCTAAGGAGGTGTCATCCGTATATATACCGGTGGGAACCACACTACCAAAAAGGAAGTTCCCTATTTCTTCTTGCAATGGTTTTGGTGATTTTCTACAACCAATTTTGTTCGAAGAGAGGAAGAAAAAGGTACTCAGATGAACTCATGTTCCCTCGATGATCGAAGCGTATGAAATCCTAAACACATTTTTGTTCTAGATGATTTTCTGGTCTTACGAGGTCGGTACAGGTAGGCGCTATAGCCGGATCCACCCGTACCGCTGGTCATTAAGCTTGCGGGTGCCCTCGTCTCGTTTTTGCAAAACTGGTACGACTGTGCGGTATGGGCGTAGCCCCCGTACGGCTGGTCGTTATCAGTTCTATGTTTTCTTCTATTCTTTGTTCATTGTGTCAAAAAACTGAAGTCGTAAAGTCGGTACAGACAGGTTGTACAGGCAGAACCCGCCCGTACCACTTAGTCGGTTGACTATTTACCGACTTCAACACGGTGTGTTTTTGGAAATGGCCCGGTACGGGCGTGCCGTACGAGCGTTCTCTCGTACCAGTTGGTCGTTACGATCACAATTTTCTTCTTTTGCACATATTTGTTTCCATACTTGTTAGGATTATTTTCTTGGGGCGAACCTTTTCCTTCCAATACGAGTTTCTCCCTGCTTCTGACCCTCAATAAGCCTCTCTAAAGGCCCCCCCTCTCTGTAATATCAACAAATCTAATCTACTTGATGCGTTACCGAGTTCAAGGCAAAGGCAAGCCTCTAAACCTCATGTCTCCTTCGTGGGATAGCTTCCAGACCTCCTCCATTGAAGCCGATGATTCCAATGATGATTCTGATGATGAGGAGTTCAGGACCTTCATGGAGCAATCGAAGAGGGGATGGAAGCAGCCGGACTGCCTGGCCATGGTGAAGCCTGAAGATGAGGAAGTAGCCAAGAAACCTCATGGGAAGGGGTGGACGGAGTCGCTTAAGTTCATCACCGTCAACTAATCCTCACCAAAGCGTAAGAAAGCTAACCGTCCCGATGCAAGAACTTATCAAGAGACTATGGCACATACCTCAACAACGAAGAATATCACCATGAACGCGCGCATGAGCGTGAAGCCACAAGAGGATTAGGGGTTCAACCTTCTGGATGTGCCAGTCGCCACGCACGTCCCAGACAATGAACACCATTTTCACAAGATAGAGAAGTACCAGAAAGAAGTGCTCATCCACAGGGAGATTGTGCGCAAGCGTCTTCTGGATCTTGAAGGCAAGAAGGAACTCAATGACATGATGAACAAGGTCGCTGATGGGATGTTCCTCTTGCGTTTGGATCTATAGAAGTGTCTTCGATGCATATTCGCCCTGGAAGAGACAAACAAGAAGCTTCATGCAGTGGTCTCCAACAAAACTACTTCACCATGATAGACGCCATGGTATCAAATAAGAGCAAGGGATTATTTGATCCACCCGACTTGATTCCAAGCTTGGGGGATCTATGAGAACCTTGTAATCTATCTTACAATTTTTAGCATGTTTACTTTTTTGCACGCATATTAGACTTTAATTCCCAAATTTGCATTAGTTGCATCAACTTCGAGCTCCCTCTGTTCAAGAGAAGCTTTATATCCGTTGAGTTGTGAGACTTTATGATAATTGAAGTCGTGTTTGATTCATGATTATTATATTAGATGGTTGAACTAAGTTGAGTGTTATGATACTTGTACAACTGTCATGATTTTAGGGACCCCCACACCAATGAAAGTATTGATTAAGTTATGTGAATAAGAATTCTAGTAGCATATTATAATTAAGAGTTTTTGAAAGCCATTGAAGTAGTGAGCATGATCAATTAGCTATACTGAAAGAAAAAAGAGGAAGGGGAGAAAGTAAAAATATATACTTATATTTATTGAAAGAAAAATAAGAGAGAAGCTATCAAAAGAATCAAACATAGAAGAAAGAGAATGATCATGAATCTTCATTACTAAACTTAGTGCTCTATATCTCTAAACTTTGTGATTATATGATATGTTGAATCACTAGAAGCTTCTTATGATTTCATTAATACTAGAAAAGGTGTGGAAGCCTCTAAGTTATGTAATGTGTAAGGGTATGGTAATACCCCCAAGTATCTCTACATCCGATGTTATATTCCTGTTTCAATTTCTACCTCGTTTATTGTAACGACTCGTGTCTCATGAACATGATGATCTTGTCCATAAGCCACCATCTTGCTCGGGGACGAGCAAGATCCAAGCTTGGGGGAGTTGACGAGTCCAAAATGGAAGCACTTTACCTTTTGTTTTTGCATAAATAGAGTAGGGATCTTTGTATTTCACTGCGTTTGCACGCACCATTTTATTCTTATTTTAACAGGATGTCAAATCATTGAGTCTTATATGAACATATCAATTGGAACTCTCATATGGTGTAATTATATGATATTTCTATGTGTTAAAAGTCATTTTATGGATTTACCTTCGCACATGGGAGAATACCAAGCGAGGAGGAGCAATCAGTACCGATAACGACGGGTGGTATGGGCGGAGCCCACCCGTACCGTCCGCCCATGCCAAGTGCCAACATGATCTCCTTGTCAAATACTTTCTCCTGGCAAAGATGAGAGGGATATCCGACATTCACATCCACCAGAAACCACAAAGAACCACATCTAAAAGGGATCTGAAGGAGGAACTTGGCTGGGGGGAAATCCCGACAGCTTCACGGATCATTGGAGGACAACACATCATCCCCTTCATCATCAACCGCTGCATCTCCATTACCACCATTACCCCCATCTCTCATCTATTAGATCTTGTTGTAATTCCAGATTCAATTGTGGTTTGCATTAGATCTATCTCCGTACTTTTATCCATTCATTTGATTATGATGATGTTGTTGATTGCTTCCATGTGTGATTAGTTCCTTTGTTCTTGGGGAGATGGAGAAACCCTAGCACCATTATGAATTCGTAATAAAGATGATCTATTATTTTGTCCATATGACTTGCTTGTCTATGATAGAACTATGATTTGTGTTTGATCTCTCTCTTTAGAAGGTATGTGCACTCGGCCACATATCATTTTCCCTTGGGACTAAAGGAAGGGGGAAATCCTTTGGATGTGTCTTGGGATCATACCCAGAATGGCCCCGTGACCGATTGGCGCCTGCTCGTAACCCACACGATCAAATGAGGATAAAAGAGGGACTCCCTAAGCTAATTACAATATCCACGAGGAAACCCTTAATTGCGGTGGTTTGTATGGGTGACTGCTCTCAAACATCGAAGTGGTTATTTAGAGGTGACCTCACTCTTGGCTCAACAAAGTTGCCTCCTACGAGCCTTGTAGTGAACATCTTGTTATGGAGCTCTCTCCACACATCTCATGACACAAGAAGTTTGTTATCTTGATTACAAATAACAATAATAATATGCTAGTGGTGTATCCTACATCCCCGAGAACGTTTTAGCCCTATTGAGTTCAACCACGCTTTCATACAAACTTTTTACTTGTTTCCTTTAATTGTTTTAGTTACTTTTCTACAAACAACCATAAACCTTTAAAACACCCTTTACTTGAGATCAAAGGCAGCTTATAAGTACTTTTGGTAGATAGTAACGAGGGGCATAAAGACCTTTACAAATAGCTCTCTATGGGTTCGATATATTTACTTTGAAACTAGCTACAATCGATATGTGCACTTCCAGTCATCAATCACTATCACCCGAGGCTGCTTTGACTACATCAACCGTCATGACCGTAACTGTGTGACCATAAAGATGTATGTTGGGTATTCTAGAGGGGCAGGTTGAGGTGTATGTATCGAGATCGGGATTTGTTCTCCTGTGTCATGGGAAGATACACTAGGCCCACTTGGTGAATTACATCCATAAGATGCGCAGCGTATGACTAGGTCATGGGGATGAAATATCACATGAACTAGTAAAGCAGTACTTTTCTGAAACGAGATTAAACAAGGTATCATGATACTGATGATCAGATCCCGGACAAGTTAGGCATCGAAGTCACAAGGGAATTGGACTCGATGTTTATGGTTCTAAACGATGTTGACATCATGTAATGCACAGGGGTCATTATGGGCATCTCGATCCCGCTATTGAGCATTGTTCCAAGATTTTCTTGATCATGTTTGTGTCATTCCCGAACCGTAGGATAACACACTTAATGACATTACAACGCTTGGAGATCGTTCTAGAATTGATGGGATCACGGGAAGAAAGAGAAGAGAGAAATCAGAAGTGTTCCGTGAGAGAACCAGAATCATTTCGGGAGGATCCGAAGTTGTTCAGAGTGAACTGAAAGGTGTTTCGAGTCAAAGGGAATTTAATAATATATATTTGATATTAATTATTGGAATTAATAATAATTAAAGATTGAAAATTAAATTTAAAGGGAAACTTCCACTAATGGGCCAAATTCCCGAGGTAATAAGGCCTAAGAGGGAAACCGCCCAAAGGGGGGCCAAGCCGCCGCCCAAGGGGGCCCACCCAACTTGCCTAGGGCCGTGCGTGGGGGGAAACCGGTTGGCTCCCATGGAGCCCCCCTCTCCCCTACTCCCTCGTTTAGTCCCACACGGGGAAGCCCTTGGGAAGGGCACACCCCTTCTCCTATATAAGGAGGTGTCTATGGGTGGGAATAAACACAACAATTGAGATATTTATCTAAGGAATTTTCCTTAGGAAATTCTACCCTCTCTCTCACTCTCGTTGCCTTTTGCGGCGGCGTGGTCCCTGGAGGGACTATACACGAAAGAGACAACGATGCTGTGACACGCCGTTGTGCTGCAGTGATTTCGGCCATGAGATATACTTCCGCAATCTCGGAAGGGATCAGGAAACCGGGTGACAAAGGTATGATTACTCGGATGCTTATGATTCGCTACCCTATATTGGGTAAAAGGCTTACGGCCCATGAAGATTCCATACGACGGACTAAGGAAGCAACCGACAAAGGCTTTGATTGTATTAGAAAAGAGACTATAAACCGACATTGTGTTGGTATTGTAATCACATGTGTATGAAACCTATCCGCGTACAGCTTTGAGACCCGCCTATTATATATAGGATGAGAGAAGCCCAAGCGGGGGTACCGAAATTTAGAAGACAAGTTGTAATAGTGCAATTACTCAATATTCAGGCGACTCTGATTCCATTGTTTCCCTGACATCGGATAAAATCCCCAGCGTTCTCTTTTTCACGAAACCCCAAGTCCATCACCATGGGCATTGCCGAGGTTACCCCTCGTCAATTGGCGCCATCTGTGGGAAAAGCTACGCCTACGGAGGTACCAACATCTTCTGTCGGATCCTCCACGGACATCACAACACAGACCAAAGTAGGTGAAGAAGGTTATCATCCAACCCCACCATACAAAGCAAACCTGACAAACGCAGAACGCGATGAAAGCAGCAAAAACGTCGGCTTCGAAGAAAGGATGGCAAAAATCTATCCAGAACTACGATCACGGGATACTATCGGCCCAAACTTTTAAACAGGAGATGACGCCATTATGCCACGCATAACGCACCACCAAGTGTGCATAATCAACGGAGATACCACAACACCACGCGATGAAAACGGTAATCCTATCCTCAACCCTGATGATATTTTGTCAGATGACCATGCAGGAAACCACGACAATGAAGGAGAACATGGAAACGGAGGAGGAACAACAGATAATCGCATAGTCTAAGGAAGAGGTTGAGAACCACACGCAGAACAGAGACAAGGACTTCACCTACCAGCGTTGGCCTGGCAAAAAGCAAGGGAGGCAATTTTGGGAGCAGTCCCGATGACGGCGAATGCTTCACATAAGGATCTACTAGCATACCATTATCTGCTCCACCACAAGAAGAGAGACCTACTCCGGATGCAAAGGAAACTTGATAAAAGAAAGAGATTAGCCGACGAATCCAGCTTACGATGGGCACAGTTAAGCTCTACTCAAGGATCAAGGAGTGTAATAGGAGCAACACCACCAAGAAGGGAAACATCTTAACTACAAAATACCCCGAAGCAGAAAGAAGTGGAATCATCCGAGATCTCGATCTATCATTCATGTCAATTGATCAGGCAGGAAACATCAAGGCAAAAACAGCTCATGCAGCCATTGTGGCCACGCAAAAATATATGATCATCACTCAACCCGCACCCGATGATCCGCGTGCGGCCCTTCACCGCTCCACCCTAATGAACCTTGGCATGCTAGGAGCCTCTCTCGCAGAAGCAGAATAAGGAATCACACGTCAACCCGAAAGATCCCCACACCGTCACAACATTCCTCGGCAAGTAGGACACACCCAACGATCTTGATCACCACACCAGGCGCATCTCGTAGGATCTGAGCCGTGAAGCAATACAAGAAACGACAACACCCAACATAGGAGCAGTGGATCTAGAGATGAAAGCCGCAACCGAAGATATCAGGATGGCTATGACAAAGACGATCACAAGCTATGCGGGGCCAGCTGTTTCACGCAGAGGATTTGCAAGGCCTCAGTACCCAAGGACTTTAAACTTCCACACGACCGCCACAAATACGATGGACTACAGGAACCGAATCTTGGTTAGCAGACTATTTGGCCACCTTCAAACTACAGGGTGGCTCCACAACTACCGCAATGCAAAGTCTACAACTTCCTCGCACCGGTGCTGCAAGATCTTGGCTAAGGAATTTACCCAAAGATTCCATCAGGAGCTGGAACGACCTGGAAGACAAGTTCATCCGGCACTTCCAATCCACGTTTAAGCGACCAGCATCCTTGGAGCTGCTGCGAGCATGCGAACAAAAATCTGGGGAATCCAGAAGAGCATTCATCCAACGATGGAATATCATTAAAAACTCAGCTGAGTCCATATCCAACAAAGGGCCATCAACGCTTTCAACGACGGCCTCCGTCGATGAGAATTCATAGAAGAACTAGGACGGGTAAAACCCAAAACAATTTCCTAGCTAATGGAAATAGCAAATCGCTGGGCTAATGGGGAGGATGCTTGCATAATAAACGCGTGCAATCACCCAAAGAAGATAGGGATAGGCGCGGCAGTGATAGAAGAAGAAGGAATAATGATGGAAACACGGGACCAAGTTATGTCGTGGCGGGTTTTTCGGGAGAAGGTAACAACATAAGCAACGACCACAATAGTGGATACCGCCAGAACAGGGATGACGTCGGAGGAAGCCAGTCCGCATAGTGGTACTAGCCAAGAGCACAAGACACACCTATGTCCGCAATGCAAATGTTGGAAGGACCTTACATTGACTCAACAGGCAGGAGACAATCCAACCATCTCATGAAAGACTGTCGAACGTTCCTGAAGATGTAGGAGCTATGTAATGAAAAGGCAACCAAAGCGGCAAATTGAGGATATGCATCCACGCCTGGTACACTAGCCATTGGTGCACCACCACTACCACCAGCGGCACCACCACAAAACATCAACGATCAAAACAATGAGTACCCTAGGTCAAAAGGGGCAATGTCCATGATTCAGAAAGGCGCCCATCCAACAGAATTCAGAAGATCATCACAAGACAAATCAATATGGCGGAAACATCACCATCAACCACACCCGAATATCTCCACTGGTCAGAGCAAGAAATCACATTCAGCAGAGTCGATCACCCACTTCGGGTCCCACGACCGGGTCACTCAGCCTTCATAGTCGAAGCGCAAATCGGCGGGTTCGATATGATCAAGGTCTTCATGGATGCAGGAAGTAGCATAAATCTGATCTACCCAAAAAACTGAGAACAATAGGCTACCCCTGGACAATCTCACGCCAATAGAAACATCTTTCCACGGAATAGTACCAGGTAAAGCCGAAATCCCTTTAGGCAAAGTATTTCTGGACTTTGTTTTTGGTTCCAAGATAAATTTCAGGCGAGAAAAACTCGAATTTGAAGTTATGGATTGGCCATCACAATATCATGCAATCCTAGGACGACCAGCCTTTGCACGGTTTATGGCAGTACCGTGTTATGCATACTTAGTGATGAAAATGCTAGCACCAAAGGAAATTATCACGGTACAAGGAAGCTTCACACGTGCCGACAACTGTGATCGGGAGTTCAACAAAATTTCTGAATCTTTTGGGATGGCAAAACAGTTTGAACAACTCAAAACTTCAGCAAACGCACAACCTCTAGAAGTAGCGCGTGTCAATCCCGATCAGGCTTTTAACACAGCAAAAGACACAAAAGAAGTACAGATCCACCCTGCCGACCTGATGAAAACAACATTCGTGGCCTCTAACCTTGATCTCGCATAGGAAAGCGCGCTCATCGAGTTCCTCCGTGAGCACTAGGAGATTTTCGCATGGCTACCTTCTAACATGCTGGGAATTCCTAGGGAACTCGCTGAGCACGCATTAAATCTAGATCCAAAGGCGAAGCGAGTAAAGCAGCCACTTCGTTGCTTCGTAGAGCCAAAGCGCAAGGCCATTGGAAAGGAGATCCATCACCTCATTGATGCCAATTTTATTAAAGAACTAACAAAATCGGAGTGGCTCGCAAACCCAGTATGTGTTCCAAAGAAAAACACTACAGAACTTTGGATGTGCATCGACTTTACTGCACTGAACAAGCATTGCTCAAAAGATCACTTCCCATTGCCGCGAATCGATCAAATAATCGATGCAACTGCGGGATGCGAACATCTTTCTTTCTTGGACACTTACTCAGGATACCACCAGATTAGGATGAAGGAAGAAGATCATGATAAAATGCGTTTATAACACCTTATGGTGTATTCTGCTACACAACAATGCCTTTTGGCCTCAAGAACGCCAGAGAAACATATCAGCGGATGATGCAGAAATGTCTGGGCAACTAAATAGGCACAAATGTGCAAGTGTATATTGATGACGTCATAGTTACAATAGGTCAAGGATCTGCGCTGATCAAGGACCTCGAAGAAACATTTAAAAATCTCGACAAGTTTAGTGTCAAACTGAACCTGAAGAAATGTTCCTTTGGAGTCCCGACATGGCAACTCCTCGGATATTTGGTATCAGCTAGGGGAATCAAGGCTAATCCTGAAAAATACAAGCAATCCTAACAATGAAGAAGCCAACAAATCTACGTGGTGTACAACAACTAGAAGTGTGAATAGCGGCACTCAGTCATTTTATTGCAAGGTTAGGAGAAAAAGCGCTGGCATTCTACACCATCAAGAGGAAATCAGAAAAATTCGAGTGGACGGAAGAAGCTTAGCGTGCCTTTGAATATCTTAAAAGGACAGTTTCGACATCTCTTGTTGTCGTGTCGCCAAAAGAGAAAGAGCCTTTACTACTTTATATCACTACCATAAATCAGGTGGTCAGCACGGTCTTGGTCGTAGAGCGCCCCGAAGAAGGGAAGACCCACTGTGTGTAGAGGCCAGTTTACTTCCTGAGCGAGGTTCTATCACGATCCAAACAAAGGTACCCACACTTCCAGAAACTAGCATACAAGTTATTTATGACATCATGAAAACTATGCCACTATTTTTCAGAGCATCCAATCATAGTGGTTAACGAAGCGCCTTTGTCAAGCATCCTCAACAATCCAGAAGCAACTGGACATGTCTCTCAATGGGGCATCGAATTATCCCATCGGGATATCACGTATGAGAAGCGCAAAGCAATTAAGTCACAAGTTCTGCTGGATTTCATCACAGAGTGGATGGAGTTGCAATGTGCGGGTCCACCAGACCTTTCTAGTGCCTAGACAATGTACTTTGATGGATAAAAAAGAACGGAGGGAGCAGGAGTCATACTAATATCACCTCAAGGCGACAAAATGTGTTATATACTTTGGATGAGCTTTGCGAACGCATCTAATAATGAAGCAGAATATGAGGCCGTGTTGCATGGCATGCGAATGGCCAAAGTTTGCGGTGCAACTCGCCTCAAAATCTTTGAAGATTCCAATCTTATGGCATAGCAAGCAATGAACAAGTGTGACACCGTCAGCGAAAATATCATTGCTTATCGCGATCTATATGGTATTTTGGAAGCTCAATTTGATGGGTGTGAAGTATCACATATAGGAAGAGCAAGCAATGAGGAAGCCGACAATCTAGCAAACATCGGGTCCTTGTGCTTACCAATACCACCTGGAGTTTTTTGGGAGGAAATAACGGAGCGATCGATCAAAGCAAAAAGAGTCTCCGAGGTTGTAGCACCAAAAACAGGGAAAAAGAAACATCCGCAAAAAGACTCGGGGGCTCCTTTAGAAGCCAAGAACATAGAAGAAGCCATCAAAGAAGAAGAACAAGAAATTGAAGAGGTCATGCTAATTGAGCCCACCTGGATGCAGCCGTATATAGCATATATGACTAAGGTAGAGCTACTAGAAGATGTGATAGAAGCCCGGCGAATCGCCCGACGATCGAAGGCCTTCAGGATAATCAAAGGGGAATTACACAAGAGAAGTATTTCGGGCGTGTTGCAGCGCTGCGTAACACCCTAAGAAGGAAAAATCATACTTAAAGATATACGCGAAGGAGTTTGCAGTCACCATGCTAGTAGCCGAGTAATTTCTACAAAAGCATTCAGAGCAGGATTTTACTGGCTCACTGTAGTTGAAGATGCAAACGACATTGTCAGAACATGTGAGGCATGTCAACGCTTCGCAACGAAGCCTAGAGCACCCACCACTGAGTTGAATCCCATACCTCTGGCCTATCCGTTTGCTCAGTGGGGACTTGATATGGTGGGGAAACTTCATAAATCATCACTAGGAGGACACGTCTTTCTGCTAGTAGTAGTCGACAAATTTACTAAATGGATTGAGCAATGCCTGTCACCACCCATGACGGGCCTTCGGCTGTGAATTTTATCAAATCCATAGTATTTCGGTTTGGCGTACCGAACAACATCATCACGGACAATGGGACCAACTTCACTTCCAATGAGTTCAAAGAGTACTGCCAGGAGATGGGCGTCAAAATAAGCTACGCTTCGGTAGCTCACCCGCAAACAAATGGACAGGTAGAAAAAGGCAATGGACTAGTTACCGCTGGACTCAAGAAAAGACTACTAGCACCACTTGATAGGGAAAAAGGAGCATGGGTGGATGAATTGCCATTTGTATTATGGAGTTTACGTACAACTCCAACTAATTCAACATAAGAGACGCCTTTATTTTTGGTCCATGGTGCGGAATCCATGCTTCCTGTTGAGGTGTCACACGAATCCCCAAGAGTAGTTGCATATGATGAAGAGGAATCAAGAGAAGCACTTGAAGATGATGTGGATGCACTTGATGAAGCTTGAGATGAAGCCCTCCAAAGAGCAACTATGTACCAGCAAAACCTGCGCAATTACCATAGTAGAAGATTGCGGCCTAGGTCCTTTGCGGGAGGGGACCTAGTTCTTCGCCTCAAGCAAGATGGCCACAAGAAGTTAGAATCGCCATGGGAAGGACCATACATCATCACAGAAGTTATTCCCGGAGGAGCATATCGACTACAAGATAAGAAGACAGGAGTAAATTACTCAAATCCATGGAACATAGTACAGCTACGACGCTTTTACGCATAAGCAATATGATAAGAGTTACAATTCGGCTTATTAAGCCAGAATAACTAGGACAATGGCTAAAGGCCATATGTTCAAAGAATATTGTATCATCAATTTTTTTGCCTTATATATAAAGAGATAAGTTATTTGTACCTTAATCTTTTTATTGTTCAAAAGATCAATGCTTTCCATCAAGCTAACAACAACTATGAGACTATGTCCAGATATAGGCATCTGAACATAGCCTCAGGGGCTACTCCCATCAGGAGCACTGGCGCGCACCCGATAGAAATCCAGTTGTGCATAAAGTATAATCATGATTGTAAACACCTTTGATTTTTACACCAGTGTATCCTCAAAAAGGTATTACTCCCATCGAGAGACAGTATAAAGCATTGAAACTATCTGATAAAATCAGAAACCTTGGCGGCCTAGCAGGCCAACCGCCAAAAAATCCAAAAATTTCAAATCACGCTCAGACGTGACAGAAAATCTGAATGCCGTGTTAAAAAACATGAAGGTAAGACTCCAGGATTCGTCCTATGTGGCCTGGTAATCGCACAAGAATGCGCTCTGCCATTAAAATATCCATATCAACGATACGATGAAAAATCCTGACGGACGCGTTGGGTACCAGATAAAAATAGAAAACTAGAATTTAGTATTCGATAAGACATCAGTGGCTCGAACTGGATTACACCAGTAGCAAATTTTGGATTTGAGCCTGGGACTTGAATTTGATGTAGGACAACCTTGTTTTTTCCCAGGAGAAATTAACTGATTCCCGATCCATCGGAAGCATTAGATTTGTTGTACCAAAATCCCTACAAAAAATTAAATTTGAGGAACAGAAAAAAGGAAAAAGGAAACTATGAGACTCAACCTGAAACTGCGGTTCAAGTAGAGTCTCGGGGGCTACTAACATAGGTATGATTACTCGGATGCTTATGATTCGCTACCCTATATTGGGTAAAAGGCTTACGACCCATGAAGATTCCAGACGACGGCCCAAGGAAGCAACCGACACTACAAGAAAAGTTGGTTTTTACAACGGACAATTTTCGTGGTTGAAGGCCCGTTTTTCGTGGCTAAAAAGTCTTCTACGACAGATGACCTTCGTGGTAAAATCCCCATCACAAAAGAATCTACCACGGTTTTTTCTGGAACATGGCAGATCGTAACCTTCAGCCACGAAAACTTGTTCCGTCGTAGATCTGTTCGCCAGTCGCGTTGACTGCTGCCGTCATGCAAACTGCCACGTGGCAGCCACCGTTAGCGGCCAGTTACCGCCGTTAACGGCCATAGAAACCGTTGCAGAAGCCAGGCCCAACCAAGGTCTTCTAAATTCTAACTGGGCTGGCCCATTAGATAAGAAGATGGCCCGTTACTGTTTTGTCCTGCACTATTTGAAATGGGCCCAAAGTTGCAGCCAGCAGTGGCCCGTGAACTTTCAGGCCCAATTCTGTTTTGGCCTAAAGAAGGCCCATGATGGTCCAACACTCGCGTCCCATTAGCAGTCTGCGCCAAGTCGCTCATGTACATTTAAGGCTTGCGGGCGGCCCATCCCTGTTTATTGCAGCCCATCGTGGGCGGCCTACTGACGACCCTTGTCTGAGATGGCCCGTTACTGTTTAGGCATGGTACTATCCTGGCCTTTCACTGTTCCGTCTTTACCTGTTCAGGCCCACAAGCGGCCATTTACTGTTCTAGTCTGGTAAATGTGTCGGCTTATTACTCCCCTCGCCTAGAAATTTCTCGGGTCATTACTGTTCTGCCTTATCACTATTCTGGCCTTTCACTGTTGCGGCCCTTTACTGTTGAAGCCGACTACTGTTTTGGCCTGTTACTGTTCTAGGATTTCACAGTTTCTTGCCTATTACTGCGATGGGCTGTTTCTGTTACGGCCTACTACTGTTAAGGCATGTTACTATTATGGCCTGTTACAGTTATGACATGTTACTCTTATGGCCTATTACCATTACGGCATGTTACTGTTACGTCCAGTTACAACTTGTAGGTCGACCCATTATGTTTACAGCCTTTTACAGTTTCGCCCTTTTCTGAAGCCCATGCCAATATCATAAAACATTTATATAATCCAGCATTTTTTACTGTTCATCGTCGGCCGAATATGTCACGGGCCAATAACAAAGCATGGTACTATTCCCTAATCGACTTGCCTGGCATAGTTACCATAACGACTACCGCATATGTGGACGGCGTCAACTAAATGCATACATGGCCTACGCGAGTTATCTAGATATTACAACCGCTGCAAAGTTCTTAAAATTATTACATATTATCAAATCAAAGGAAAGGAAAATTGGCATTTCAGTTGACAACGAAGTTGATAGCAGAGTCCTCAATTGATCACCTGCATCTTCCTTTGAGCGTGACAACTACATTGGAGGAGACATGATCTAGCAGCCCCCTCTTTGGTGGCGATAGCAATAATTGCACCCTGAAACTAAGTAATAACAAGTTAATACATCAAACAAGACAAACTACTCATTTGACTGATATGACAGGAGCTGTGATCTGGAGTTTACAACTGGTCAATGGTTTAATTATTGACTGACACGTCAAACAAAAAGGACAAGCAAGCATGCATTAAAAAAGTGTGCCTACCGTGAAACGAGCAATCAAAAAAGTGTGTGTGTGGCTTAGAATTTTAGCAAAAATAAACTAGCCAGCTCATTTCAACAAATATATATGGAACCAGTTCTATACCCTAAAATGCAAGAGATGTCGGGTGACTCGGAATTTGCGCTGAGACACAAAATGGCATGCAGTTACTATCATAGCAAAGAATGAACTAGATAGAAATTATAACCGCATCATACGAGAACTTGTAGAGAAGGAATGTAAACCACGAATGAACTATATATTGTAGAGGATAGTTATGTCGTGACTTAGGACGAACCAGACCCAGATCCAGATGCAAGATATAATGGCGTCGCTCGTGAACCTGTAGAGCAGGACAAACAAGCATTAGACAAGTGTGCCTAGAATGAAATGAGAAATCAAACAAAGTGTTTCTTAGAATTTCAGCAAATACAAACAAGCGAGGTCATTTCAGCAAATATATATGGAAGCAATGGCATCTCCTGGAATGCATAGTCATTGGGTGACTCAGAATTTGCGGTGAGCTACACAATGGCATGTAGTTACTATCATAGCTAAGAATCAACCTGATAGAAATTATAATGGCATCATAAGAGAATGTCTAGAGCAGGAATGCAAACCACGAGTGAACTACATAGTAGAGGACAGTTATGCCATTGCCAGGACGAACCAACACCAGATAAGGAATTAATGGCATCCCTTGTGAACCTGTAGAATAGACTATGCAAACCAACATGTTCATTGTTCCATTTTGAGCTATATGCAAGAAAAAGGAAATAGTTAGTGATGCAGATTTTGAAGAAGCAGATGGCAACAATAGAATTATAATCGCATTAGTATGAAGAGTTTAAATGACTACTATAGGATAGTAGAACGATGCCAAGGAGGAAATAATAGCAGGAACTAATCTCATGACGAACCAGATAGATTCAGCAACTGTATAGCAGGGAATCCACACTAATATTTTCCGCTGACTTCAGATTTTGCAAGAACTACACGGTAGCTGGCAATTACTGTTGTATGGAGTAGCTAAGAACATGTGTATGACAAAATAACAGACATGTCCATGACTTGAAATTTGTAGAGCAGCGCATGCAAACCAACAAGTCTAATGACCTTGTATGTACTAGCATGAAGAACAGGCATGCCCACTGACTTGTATGTATGAGCACGATGACAAAAATGCAGTTCACTATGACAAGCTTGAACCTGCTATACTGCTGACAAAACAAAAACGGGTTGCAGATTTGGTTAACCTTGGTCGGAGAGGCGTCTAAGCAGCATCGGTACCATGCGGGTGACGTCCAGGTCACTGAGGGTGCTGCGGTTGCGGTGGCTGTTGGCGTCAGGGAAGCAGATCTTGGGCAGTCGATGCCGTCTTGAGCGAAGTGGATGAGAGCATTGCTGAGGCAGATCCAGTGCAGTGAACGGTGACGGCCGAGCAGCTGGTCTATAGTGGTGGACATGGAACTCCTTGAACTAGATCACGTCCGGTGTACATTGGTGAAGCGGATCCGGTACGGTGGGTGTCGTCGGATTGATGACAAGTACGCCATGAGGGGGTCATTGGGCGTGTGGAAGAGAGGGGTGTGAGACGTACGGTGTTTCGGGACGGTGAGCACACAAGTTTACCCAGGTTCAAATCCGCCGGCTTTGGACGGATCCTACTCCTGCTAGCAATCCAGTAATACGACATAGCCGGAATATGGGTTACAAGGGTTTCACCTATGCGAGTTGAGATTGTAGACTATTGTGTGGGTGCCCTAAAGGCTCTCCCTAGGACGGCTTATATAGATATCTGTCCTAGGGTTTACAGGAGAGATCTATCCGGCTACGACTAAGAGTCGGTTACATAGTACATCTTGAACTACAAGTAACACTATGGGGCTATGTCGGTAAGTCTTCTGGGCCTTCCCGTAGCCAGATGGGACTCCGTCTCTTCTCCCTGACTGGGACGCCCGTGAACCAAAGCTCTCACCCGAAGTGGGCCACCCTGTTCAGTGAGGAACTATGAGGATACCCGAAAAGTATATCCCCAACAACAGCCCCCGGAAGCCCCCAAGATCCAAAGTCAGATTCATCATCGTCTAGCTTGATCTTCGGCTTGTAGAATCTTGAAGGGTTCCTGAAACTTCAAAACAAAAGATACGATCTGGGTCTCAAAAAATGAGTCGGACCTTAAGTATGTTATTCGTGTTTCTAGCTCAAAATTCAAACTAAGCCAAAACTTGGTCTCTGACATAATCTAACAACAGTCATGGTCAAGTCATGTCACTAACAGACATTTCCTGTCAGCACGACCGTTGGTGGGTCCGGCTTTCACGGAACCGAGGCGCCATTTCAATGCATGCGTGGAGATGGAGGCGTCGTAATCTTCGCGCGGGGGTTTCCCAATCTTTTCCACGACACGTGGCATGTTCACTATAGCGTTTACACGAATCTTGACGCGCCTGGTGGATATAAGTGGTGTAGATTCCTTTCCCCATCTTCTTCACTAGTTCTCAGCGTTGTTTCCTTCTCCTCTACACTTCCCACGAACTTAGCGCTCCATTGCTCCCACAAAACCTCCAGCGCCGCCCATCCAAGGTCATCGGAGCACCGTAAAGAATGGCTCCTTCATCATCCTCCGGCCCGGCAGCGACGGTAGCGGCGGCGGCAGCAGAGAAGGAGAGCCACCGTGGGGTTTGGATCTCGTGCGTCCTCGGCGATCCCAAACTCTGCGTCGTTGAAGATGAAGGGCTCCTCCACACCGACGACTGGCGGAGCGGCTTCGGCGAGACCGTCCCCAACCCCCATGATGACGATCGAGTGCACTTCGGCACTCATCTTGATAGAGGTCTGAGTTTTCCTCCCTCGGATTTCTTTTACGAGGTCATTCTTCACTATGGAGTTCATCTCCACCATCTCCCCCTAACTCCATCTTAGAGATGAGTGCATACGCCGCTTTGTGCGAGGGGTATCTCAGCATTAGGCCGAGCCTTACTCTCTTCCGGTACTACTTTCATGTCCAGAGAAATTCCATAACTGCCAGTAATCCTTATATTACTGGTACCATTAGTTTTTCGGTTAGGCGAGAGCGCGTTTATCCCGGATCATGGCTAGTGAGTCGGTCAAACAATGGCCGTCCACTTTTTTCTATCACAAGGATATCCCTGCTCCTGACAAACATCATGCTTTGCCGGCTTTCATCGATGGATCCGCCACGCCCCATGAGTCCTGGGACGAGCTCGCTCCGGCTCTTAGTGACGATCTGCTTCTTGCCAAGAGGCGGATCGAATATCTGATGAAGCAGAAGGGCCTAAAAGGGTCCGACTTGGTTCAATGCTGGGTGGCACACCGGATCTAACCCCTTCAACATCATGGAGACCGACTGATGCATTCCATCACGTTGTAGAAGAAGGATTCCCTCCGCATCAGCTCCAAGACCTTAGAGCCATAGGATTATGTAAGCCAAATCAACTGGCTAATAAGGGAGCGGATTGAGAGGAAGATTTCGGATCTGTCCCTAGACATGCATACAACGGAAGATCCCGTTGTGCCGGTAAGCTTCAGCAGCAACTCTTTTCATGTGCTCATCTTTATCTTATATTTTCAATACTGAGATACTTCTCCTTTTTAGCTTGCTGACCGCCCCGAGTCGGAGTTTGCTCCTATCGAGGGATATCCTCCTGAGTTTTCTTAGGACGAGGGTGAATTGGTCGCAAGGCCGGATGTCGTTCCACGGAAATGCAAGGCTCCGACATTGGCCATCGGCACCAAAGAAGTGCCTGTTGTGAAGAGGTAACCTTTCCTCACAAGGTCTTTGTATTTTTCTTGTAATTCCTTCTAAGATATAATGTTCTTTGTTCTATTATCTTCTCAGAGCTAAACAGCTCATCAAGGGAAAGGGGAAGGGAACTACCTCGAAACCCCTGCATCAGTCGAAGCTCAAATTGGCTTCTCCTGCCGTGTCTCCTCCGAGCTCAGCCTTCTACAGCGCCGGAGATTACTCCATTTCCGACTGTTGCAGAAGATCCGGTTCAAACAGCAGAGCCAACGATCCTTGAGTCGCAGACTGATGTCACCATGAGTGACTCAGGTGTTGATAAGGGTGAACCCTCTTCGGGTAATGATCCCTCGACAGAGACCTTTGTCGAGAACCTTCTGGACAATCCGGGACTTGCCAAACTTGGCTTATCTCGGAAGTCTGTGGAGGACATTCAACGGCTGGCTCGACAATGTCTGGAGAGCTAGACTCTCTCTGCCAAAGAAGAAGCACAAGAAGCAGAAGATATCAAACACTTTGATCTTCTTGAACAAGTTCGTCTTCGCGACGAGAAGCTAAGGTCCGGTGAGCTTCCAACTGCGTTGGTGATCCCCATAACTTTCACCGAGAAGGTTGCCACCAAGGTGAATACGAGTTTAGACAAACTCATTCGCGAACAATATGTAAGTCGGAATTCTAACTCCCGTTTTCCTTATTTCATATCATATCCTCTAGCCCCCAAGCATGAAGCTAGAAAATCAAATCCGGTTTTATGCTTCCTTAGGATGCCGAAGAATGAACTAGTGTAGCCCCCAAGGCTCGTGCTGATATTAGTAAAAATATTAGCCCGAGTCTTTAGTAGACTTCTGACTCTAGGTATTCTAACTTACAGAAAGTATATTCCTATAACCAGGATTTGTTGAAGAATGTTTGCAACAAGCGGAAAGAGATCAGAGTTCTCCGACTTGAAAATGCACAATTGAAAGTTTCCAAGGACGAGGCCAAAGGTAAACATTGCGAAACTCAAACCTTGTCTTTTATTTCATAGTCGAATTTTTGTTGAACTGTTGTTCTTTTGACTTACAACACTGGTAAAGCAGTCCTGCGCTATGATTGAAGAGGTCGAGAATCTTAAGACCTTGGTGGTGGAAAACAAACAAATTCGCCAAGAGCTAGATAAGCTTAAGGCAGATCATGAGAAGAGCATTGCTCAAATTCTCGAATCCACCTCCATGGCCACCGAGGAGCATGATCGTAAGATTACGCTTCAAGATAAGAAAATCTCGGATCTCAGCAATGAGCTATTCAGAGAAAAGGACATTTCCAAGGCGCTCCGGGCTGAACTCCAGAGTCTTCGCGAAGAGAAGGCCAAAGTCGACGATGTCATCTTTGGTATGTTTCCATTTCTCTGACTTATCTACATCTTCCGATTCTTTGGAGTTCGGGTTTACTTGACTTACCCTTTGCATTATATGCGCAGGTCCTATGAACTTGACGGACTCAGCCTCCACCGAATCGCGCACCAACCGGCTTACCCAAGTCGGTGATTTACTGCATGACTTCCGCCAATCCCTCGAAGATATTGGAGAAGTTCTCAAGGTTCCGGATATGCATAGAATGTCCGACTTTGAGGTGCGAGATAAGGCCAAGGATATGCCGCAGCTTGTTCAAGATTGGAACATGTCCTACGCGCGAACCATAGTGCAAAGCGCTCTTACCATGGTTACGAGCCACCATGGAAACATGGAAATCTGGCAAGTAACCAGAGGGTACTGCAAGGTGGACGAAGACGGACAGGAACAAGACATCAAGGCTATCATGGACTCCTGCGCCGGATATGGGTGCCACGTAGCTGATTTGACCAGCTACGACACTCCCTTCTTCACCCGCGTGGACATGCCGCCTCCGCCTTTCGAAGAAATAGCTGAAGTTTTGTGATGATGATCAAACCATATTAGACTTGAACATCTCGAAACGTTATCAAGCCGAGACCGATGTATCCAGCGAGCCGACAGCTCCTACCTCTCCTCCTGCATCATAGAGTATCAGAAGAACAATGTGTTATTCTGAAAACATTATGGATCTGTAAATAAGTAGTATGATACTTTTGCTAGTGCTATGCTTTATTTTATCTATTCAACACTTTTGGCTTTGATATTTTTTGCCTGAAATGTTTGCATAAGCACTTGTATTTTTTGTCTGCACTTATCGTTTATCTGGCTTTCTCTCTCGTCCCTTTCGTGAGCCGGCCAACTTTCAGCACGAAAACTTTGTCGAGCAACGAAGCTCAATTGCTAAACCAGTTTAAACTCGGAAACAAAGACGGCTTCCAGTACCAACAATTCACTACTCGGAAAATGCCCGCATCCAGCAATCAGACAAATAACCAAAGTATAGACTAGAAAATTTAGATTTATACCCGAAGGTAGCAATTTTAGAATCGGAAATCTAAACCAGAAAAAACATGAGCATAAAGTAGTTTTAAGTATTCTGAGATTTTTGACTCTGACATGATCATTCGGAAATAAGATGGTAAGAACTTCTCAGAAATTTTTGAGGCAACCAAGACTTTATTTCTCATTGAACATGTACACATATATGATTACAAAGAAAAATAAACTAAGAATAAAAGGGACGTAGCTGAGCAATATTCCATGGTCTGTTTAACTCATCCGGATTTGTACTGCCTCCAGCTCTCTTTCTCTTCTTAGTAGCAGGTCTTTCTTTGACTGGCCGCATATCAGTTAGGTAGTATGAACCATTGTGCAATACTCGGCTAACTAAAAATGGCCCTTCCCATATTGGGGAAAGTTTGTGCTTTCTTTGCTACACAAGCCGGAGAACCAAATCACCCTTATTAAAAGACCGGTTTCTAACTCTCTGACTATGATACTTGCGTAACTTCTGCTGATAGGCTGTTGATCTCATCTCAGCAAGAACGCGAACTTCTTTGACTAAATCGAGATCCTTTTGTCAAGAAATTTCGGCATCCTCTTCAATATATGCGGCCACTCTAGGATAAGTGTGAATCCAATCACTAGGAAGAATTGCTTCTGCGCCATAGACCAAGAAGAAAGGTGTGTATCCGGTTTACCTGTTTGGAGTTGTTCATAAACTGCATATTACATAAGGTAACTCCTCTGCCCAAGCCCCCGCAACACGCCGTAGTGGTGCTTCGAGTCTTGGTTTTAGGCCTTGTAGGATTAAACAATTTGCTCTTTCGACTTTCCCATTAGCTTGTGGATGTGCGACTGTCGCAATGTCAAGCCGGATATTTTTTTCATTGCAGAATTCGGCAAGCTCTCCCATAGAAAAGTTACTCCCGTTGTCCGTGACAATGCTATGCGGATAACCGTATCGGATTATAACATCTATGCCTCTTTGAGACACGATAAAACCTAACAATTTTCCGGCTGGGATTCCAAAGAAGCATTTCTTCGGGTTAAGCATTATGTTGTATTTTCGTAGATTGGCGAACGTTTCCTCCAAGTCGGAAATTAGGGTTTCCTTCTTTTTGGACATCACCGCAATATCATCCACATATGCATGTACATTGCGTCCGATTTGATCGTGGAGGCAACACTGCATTATGCGTTGGTACGTAGCTCTTGCGTTCTTCAGCCCAAAGGGCATCATAACGAAATAGAAGGTTCCGAAGGGGGTTATGAATGAAGTTTTGACTTTGTCAGATTCCTTCATCCGGATTTGGTGATAACCAAAATATGCGTCGAGAAAACATAGGAGTTCCGAGCCTGCCGTAGAATCGATAACTTGATCAATCCTAGGCAGAGCGAACGGATCTTTGGGACAAGCCTTGTTCAAGGCAGTATAATCAACACACATCCTTAAATCAGTGGTGTCCTTTTTAGGGACCATTACAGGATTGGCCGACCACTCAGTGTGGATGACCTCTTCTAGGAATCCGGCTAACTCGAGCCGTGCTAGTTCCTTAGCTATTGCCTTACGCTTTTCATCGCCAAAACATCGTAGGGACTGTTTGACGGGTTTAGCGTGTGGGTGTACATTTAAAGAGTGCTCGACAAGTTCCCTAGGTACTCTGGTCATGTCAGATGGCTGCCATGTGAAGATATCTTGATTTGCTTGGAGGAACTTGACGAGCATGCTTTCCTATGTGCTATCTAGGCCTACGCCTATCTGGGTCACCTTGGAGGGATCATCATCCTTCAGCGGCGTCTTCTTCGTCTCTTCTGATGCCTTGAACTCCGGATTCGGCTTTGTCACCTCCTTCTTTGTTGCGGGCATCTCAGACGGATCTATGCTCTTCTTGATCTCCTGGTACTCCTAGGCGTGCGGCACGGCTTCAGCAAAGGCGGCATTTCCATTCTCACACTCTCGCGCCTTCTTCAGGTCTCCGCTGATGGTTATCACGCTGTTGGGACCTAGAATTTTCATCATATTGTAAATGTAACACGGCCAAGCCATAAAAGCCCAGTAAGCCGGACATCCGAATAGTGTGGTACGCGCACTTGAACGGGACCACTTCGAAGGAAAGTGCTTATGTCCGATAGTTCTTTGGAGTTCCAAAGGTCACATCAAAAGTAATTTCCCCCAGGGAATTTGCTTGTCTTCCTGGGACAACTCCGTGAAAGATCACAGAGCTGTAATTCCGCTGGGTCTCCGATATCTTCATCCGGCGTAGCGTTTCGACATAAAGAATGTTAATGCTGCTGCCACCATCCATGAGAGTCTTGGAGAAACCATAGCCGTTAATAAGTGGATTGACGACTAAGGCGTATTTTCCTCGCCTGTGCAACTTAGGCGGATGATCATCATGGTTAGAGGTGATTGCCACTTCCGACCAGTCCAAGAATTGAGGGACAGCCGAAACTATTGCATTGAGCTCATGTAGAACTGCTTTCTTGACCTTGGCTGGTTGAGACCCGAGGAAGGTGACGTAAGTGTCTTTCTTTGTCAGGAAATTCTTTTTCCCTTCCAGCTTGGGATTTGAAGCATCGGCTTCCTCCATGTTGGAATCATCCTTGGTCTCCTTATCTTTTTCAGGATTCTTCATTCCCTTCTTCCGCTTAGCCATGTAGCCAGCGGTATCGTCCTTCTTAATGTCGTCATTGAAAATACACTCGGTGTTTGTGTGGGACGAGCCCGCCATTGGCGTCTAAGTGATGCACACATGGGTTATTGGCAATGTCGGCCCAGGAGTAGGTTTTGCCGGGTTGTTGGTCTCCTCTACCTTGGACTCTTGATGTCCCACGACCGTGTCCACGGCCACCGCCGCGCCCTCCTCGTCCTCTAGACCCGAAAGTGGCAGTGACTACTACCGTTTCCGCGTTGGGCTTTTCTTCTGAGGTGTTCTTGCGCTTCTGAGCTTGCTGCTTTGGTTGTTTTGCTAACTGTGGCACAGCTAGGGAGTTGAGTAACCCCTCTGCGTCGTCGTCAACATCTGCATACTTGCTCGTTGTTTCTATCATCTCTCCCAAATCAGTGACCTTGTCACACTTCAAGCGATGATGTAGTAAACCAATTGGGAGTCCTGCAATGAAAGCTTCAATCGCAGTTTGGTCATTTACTCCTTCACAAGAGTTCTTGGTGTCGATCCATCATCCGAGATAATCCCGGCAAGTTTCTCCGGCTTTCTGGGTGCAACGTTGTAGGTCTCCTACCGTACAGGGCCTCCGATATTGTCAACACCCGGGTTTTTAATCCCAGATGCCCGTTATGCCATACCTCGCAATCCCAGGATTACTATTTTTGCGAGACATAACGGATTGGATATCACAGTACATCATCCATTACAAACCATACATAAGGTCTTACACAAATAAGGATCTCATGATCCAGTCTTAATACAACAAGCAGCGGAATAAAAGATAAGCATAGCGGTGGGGTCCATCTTCAGGGGCACAGGCAATGCTGACGAAGGAAGATAGTCCTAGTTATCATAGCCGTCCTGCTGGCCATCATCTTGGTAGTCTCCTTCATAGTCTGGCCACGAGAATAGCCAGGGACAAAAGCCATGAGTACTCTTCAAGTACTCGCAAACTACCACTAACAAGTAGTATAATTCTAAGTTAAAGTGCTAACTCTATGTTTAACTATAAAGTTAAGTTTGAAACCTAAGATGAGTTCTGAAGCAAAGAAAGATAAAATAAAGTTCTAGAATCACTTAAGTTGGGAAGCTATTGTCATAAAACACAACCCTATTCTGATCAAGTCAAAATTCATCATTCCTTTCATAAGTCATTTTGAAAACATCTGACAAGAAACAGTATGGTCATTCCAACTGTCCATAACCGCGGACGTGGCTATTCGAATAGTTTGACACTCTGCAGAGGTGGTACACTTTCACCACAAGATTCAATACATCTGTTAGGGATAACCCTGAATCATCATACTTAGTATGCAGATAATCAAACATAACCTTCCCTTTACACACCCTAGTATAAGCACCTCTCCTATGAGCATGGCCTCCCAACCATGACCATCTGTCATCTTGGGCACTACATAGGTGGACAACATTGAGAGGTAGCCTCAGCTCAGACCTCTCCCGTGAGGGAACTAATACAAATGCATATAAACTTCCGGCTAAGCCTTACCCAATTCAGGTAGTGTGGTTGTACGGTAAATTTGGAATGGTATCGCATCCGAATCCAACCATCAGTTTTGTAAAAGGGTTAAGACTCATGCCTCAACATTTTTACCATCATAAACCATTTGTGTTTCTCAACACATGTCAAAACATCTCAATAGAATGACTATTCATTCCAAGGTTTTCATAATTCATTTTCACCAAGTTTTCCCATCTAAAGTGACTCATGTTTTTATCTACTCTAAACTACTAAGTTAAGAGTGTTCACTAAAGTGGAAAAGATGGGATCAATCTCATGCCATAGAATGACATCTAAGGCTTCTATATAGGTCAAGTTTTATACTCTTTATGCTACCTTCTAAACAAGTAAAGAACTTTGTATACAGTAAAGGAAGTAAAGCTTGAAATTAATACTTGGGGTAAATACTAGTCAAGGTGGGTAACCAAAGTATGCCCAAGGCATCTTTGCTAAACCATCTAGTTTAATCCTAGCTTGCGAAGCATTATACTTGCAAGTGTTAGCTTGCATTGTTAATGGTGGCTTTCCTTGGGTAGTGCATTGGTTGAAGTTTTCTTCTTCTTCTTCTTCTTGGTAGAACTCCTCCTCCTCGTAGACTTGGTCGGTACTATCGTCTATAAATACATACGGAGTACACAATCTCCTCCTCCTCGTAGACTTGGTCGATACTATCGTCTATAAATACATACGGAGTACACAATCACCAAACAATACCTTACTAGTCTAATTAGCACTCTTAGGCATATAGTTGATGACCTATTATCATCACAAGCATTACAAGTTTAATTCAATAGTTTCATCCTTTTTATTTTAGGAAAGTAATTTCTACTCATTAAAAAAAATTAACTAAGATTTAATATTTACCACTTAAAATAGGGGATCATGTGGACACATGTCAACACCACCTATTCTAACATGTGGGAATGTGATTTAAGGGTTAGATCATAATTACTTTGGTTTAAGTTCATTATTTAATGATTTAAAGTGACTAGAAATGCCCATATAGCATTATTTTGGTACTAGTCCAAAGTCACTGCATGTCAACCTTAATATTATTACATGTTCAGATAGATATAGTGAAATGTGATTTTTGAGAGTTGTAATCAACTCAAAATCTATCTTGGTTGATTTTATAAAAATGTTGCAAGGTGCAAATGCTTCTGTTTTATTATTTTTATTAGGAGAGATCTATAACTCTAAATGAATTAAATCTAACGGGCTTGGATAGATCTTTTCAATACCTTTCCGGCAAAATTGGTTTCATGCAGTTTGGATTCGTAAATCTCTTTGAAATGTTTTTCAAACATAGAGACAAAACTAAGTTTAAGCTAAAAAGAAAAATCCTAATTCAAATTAACTGGGCCGCGCGGGAAACTCTAATGGGCCTGCCTAGTGTCAGTCCGCAGCGCGGGGCTCAGCTGACAGGGGGGTCCACAAGTCAGCGGCTCATAACGCGCGAAGCGGTACGGGGCAATGTGGGGCATTGGATTAGAACGGGAATCAACGGTTGTGGATCGTCATCGACGACGGACCTGTCGCCAGCGAGCTCTAACCCTAACGGCTCGGTGGGGGTGCATAGGGGGCGTACCAGGGCTCCAGCGACGATGGCGAGGCAGGCAAATGGACTGGTGGTCGACGGCGAGCTCGGGGACAGTCGAGGCAGCTCCGGGGGTGGTCGCAATCAGCGGCGCCCTTCTCCTCCAGAGGCGGCCTGCTTTGGTGCAATTCCGGCAAGCTGCTGCTCCCCTTGCTCTGGTTAGAGGTGTGGGACGATCAATGAGGTGAGGGGAGTGGAGTGGTGTGCTGCAAACGGCTGGGGGTGCCCTCCTTTTATAGGCTCGACGGCGAGACCAAGAGGGATGGGCAGGCGACGGTGGCGACATGGCTACGGGCTGCTAGCGGCATGGCTGAGGGTGGCGATCGACGCGTGGTATCCTGGCGGTGCTCTAGGAAGTGAATGCGGGCTTAGGGGCGGTGGTACGGTCGGGCGAAGCTGGCGCTCTGAGCGGCAGAGGCGGCGGTGTTCACGGCGAGCGGTGGTTGTGAGGCGTGGGGCGGCAAACAGGGGTGTCCGGCATGCTCCTTGGGTCGTGGCGATGCGGTGGGCGTGGGCTGCGGTCGAGCGGCGGTTTATGCACGCGTGTCGGGCGCGACGCTCTGGCGCGTGCTCGGCATGGCGCGGTGGCACTGGGCGCGGGGTTTTCTCGGTGGTCCACGGTTGGGCCTAGCTCGGGGAGGGGACAGTGGGCGGCGGTGAGGTGCTGGCTAGCTGCTAGACATGGCGAGAGAGGGGGAGGTGGTCTGCTGCGGCGGTGACCAAGTTGGCCGGCGAGGTGGGGCTCGGCATGGCATGGTAAGGTCACTAGGGTGTAGGGGAGTGGGTTCAAATGGCTTTGTTAGATCATCTAGGCACAATGGGAGCAAATGGGGCTCAAATGGGAGACAAGTTTGGCCAGAACACTATTTAAAATAGTGAATTTGGTTTTGTTTGAATTCTGCCTGCCAAGTGTTAGATGAAATGGCCGCAAGAAATTTCTTTTTGAATTGTGAAAAGAGTTTTGGTGGGTTTGCTAGTACTAAGCTTGAGACTCTGTGTGTGCTTGGGTTTTGAAAATTGAGCTTGTTTGAGGGGTTTTTGAATTAATGGGATCTTCCCATATTCAATTTTAAACTGTCATTTAAAATTAGTATTTGAATGTTTTTAGCAGATCACAAAGTGGGCCTTGGTACCTCATTATGTGAACTAGAAAGGGATGCAAAGATCCAGAATTGTTTCTGTTAGGTTTTGAGTTCTAGGAATAGCCAAAGTAGGTAGGATAGTTAATTTGGCCAAAATGACCATTCACTTCATTTATTCATTTTGGGTTGTTTTTGTTTGGGAAAAGTTTGGGAATGATTTAGATGATGTTTATTTCACCTAAGAATCATTTTACAAGCAATGAATCACAGAACCATGGCAATTCAAATCAACTCCTAATTTAAATGCACATGCACATGCACATGCACATGAATGCTTTCATACTTTGAATTGGAAAAGTTTTTGTTAACCCCAATTTTGATGATTTGGATCTTGATAAGCTTGGATTAAAGTTTTGAGATGTTATAGATATGTGCCTTTGAAATTCCAAAAGAACGCACTTTGCATGTCATACCAGTTGTGGATGGTGTTCTCTGAAAGTTCATTGAGCCATGATCGTGCTTTCTTCTACAACATGAGTGGTAGATATCGGGTCATGACCAGGTTGGTTCCGCCTTTGGTGATACAACATGCCTGGAAAAAATCCTGGAGCCAAGTATCTGGCCGAGCTATACCGTCGTAGGCTTGAATGTGTCTTGAGGTAGCAAATCCTTTTGGGAATTTCGTGGCTCTTATGCGTGGACCGAAGCATTTTGGGCCCACGTATATATCATCATTTTCGTAGCGTCGCGCCTCTATGTTGAACTTAATGTTGTGCCTCGCGTCACTTGGGGATAAAGATCGTCCCGAATGACGGCTATGACTATGGTGCCTTGGAGCCGGACTTCGTCTTCTGCCGCAACCTCCTCCACCGTGACGCCCTCCTTGGCCTCCTTGGGAACCGTTGTGATGGCTACTTGGTCGATAGGGTGGAGCAGTTGGATTGTTTCCGGCTGATCGCTGGCCTTTGTCCGAAGCGTCATTATTCCGGTTCCAGGGAGGATGTTCATTATGACGAGCCCCCTGACGGCTTGATTCAGCATGATGTCTGTCGTTCCTTCGTCAGTCAGCCGAACGACTTGTATGTTTAGGAGGTAGCATTCTTTGACAGTCCTCCTCCCGACGTTTCTCTTTGTCTTCTTCCCTGCGATCGTTTGACTCTTGCCGGTGAGGATTCTTCGGATTCAATGCAACGATTGCCTCTTGCTCTGTAGCTGGGGCGATGTTGCGCCACTCACATGAAACTTTGTGATGCTGCCCTGAAGATCTGGTTCTTGAGTAGTTGTCTTCCCGATGGTCGAAACGGTGATGCTGTTCCGGAGCACGTTGGGGTCTTACATCATTCCAGGCCAGATCCATGCAGCATTGGTCAGATTGGGATACCGGTTTTCCACTTCCGGACAGGGCGGCCTTTTGCTGCTCTAGACCCTTGTTGTGTAGCTTAATGCCCAATCGAATCTGCTCTGGGCCTGGATTACTTGCTAGGATTTCTCAAGCCGCAACGGTGTTTTGCACTGGTGTTGGATACACCTAGTCTCCCTTGCTGTCGCGTCGAGGCATCCCATGGTCTCCTCCAAAGAGGACTTTGTGAATCCCTAGGAATTGGTCATCATGAGTGTGACGTTTCCGGGTCTTTTGATGCTGCCGAGAGATGTACTTCTCCATAGTTTCCATGCGTTTCTTTTCTTCCTCAATGTTTTTGGCTTCATCCAGGAGTACTTGGCGACGCGCTTCTAGGGCCTGGGCCCTTTCGTCCAGCTCTCCAGCAGTAAGTTCTGCAGTTGTAGGAATAGGTGTGGTTAGTGCAGCATCAATGAGTTTACACGCACCTTCGGTGATCACGTGTCCATCCACTGACTCTTCTTTGGGCTCGTCTGGGATAAGTGCTCCATCCGAGTCTTCCTCGTATTCCTCGGCAATCACTTCCTTTGCCGGGGGATGTTTGGCCGGGGTTTTGTTCTTCTTGTTCTTCTTCTTTGCCTTCTTGGTAGCGCCGGTAGCAAAGATGGCTTTGGGTCTATTTCCCGGAGTCAAGCTCTGATCGGTACTTTCGGACATCTGGACCTCGGGATTGTCTCCGATATCCATGTTATCCTGCGCTTTGGGAGAGTTTTCCCGGATCCTTCATCCATGGTTTCTCCTTCCTCTACAGCTTTGGAGTTATACTCCTCTTCATACTCCGCGGAGAACTTTCGGAAATCTTACGATGTCATCGAGTCATCCGAGGATGCGGGTAGGTCGGTGTTTTCTCCGATCTCCTCCAACACTGAGTTGGTGTTTTCCCTACCGTCGGCAGAGCTGGATCCGGAACAAACATATCCGACGAAGTGCAACGCGTGCCTCCCAAGATAGTTGCGGCTCTCGCGATCGGGTTCCTCAAAACACCTGATGGTCTCGAGAATATCATTCATGCTTGCGTCTTGCATCGTCATACACCTCAATGTGTATCTCAGGAGAGGTCTATCAGTTCCGGTATTACCAGAGCCGGAACCAGGGTTGTTTTCCTGTTCCTCCTGGATTTCAACCTCCGCAGGTGGATCGATCTAGGATTCGACCTTGGTAGGGAGATCCACTCTAGATCCGACTTGTACTGTGAGATCTGCCTGAGGTTCAGCTTTCTCCACTATCTCCGCAACTGGTGTGGGCTGGGTGGAATTAGGGTTTCCTGAGATCCGGAACTCTGTCGCCTCCGCTGACAAAGGGGACCCAGAAATTTCTTATGCCACTATCATCACCGCTGGGGTGGGTGGGACAGGTTCAGCAAAACCGATGTAAACATCGATCTCACCGAAAGACATGATGGTGTAGGTGGTCACGACTTCCCTAGCTGGAATCTAAGTCTCGTCGAGAACAATGAGAGGGATGTCGCTGGCGTAAAGGATGCAGCTGACGGCAATAGTCTTGCCGATTCTGATTCTTGTACATTCCACTCGGAACGCAGATCCGAAGCTCACTTGCCCCACGGTGGGCACCAACTGTCATCGGATTGATGACAAGTACGCCATGAGGGGGTCCTCGGGGCGTGTGGAAGAGAAGGGTGTGAGACGTACGGTGTTTCGGGACGGTGAGCACACAAGTTTACCCAGGTTCATATCCGCCGGCTTTGGACAGATCCTACTCCTGCTAGCAATCCAGTAATACGATAGAGCCGGAATATGGGTTACAAGGGTTTCGCCTATGCGAGTTGAGATTGTAGACTATTGTGTGGGTGCCTAAAGGCTCTCCCTAGGACGACTTATATAGATATGCGGCCTAGGGTTTACATGAGAGATCTATCCGGCTACGACTAAGAGTCGGTTACAGAGTACATATTGAACTACAAGTAACACTATGGGCCTATGTCGGTAAGTCTTCTGGGCCTTCCCGTAACCGGATGGAACTCCGTCTCTTCTCCCTGACTGGGCCGCCCGTGAAGCAAAGCTCTAACCCGAAGTGGGCCACCCTGGTCAGTGAGGAACTATGAGGATACCCAGAAAGTATATTCCCAACAGTTGGGTAGCTTTCAACGGCCGGGAAGCAGAGCTTGGGCGGTCCATGATGCCATCGGCGTGGTGAACAACACTGCAGCTTCGGTGTAGTGGTAGAGAGAGCCGGTGAACCAGATCTGGTGGGTGAGCATCGGTGAAGCGGCTCCGCGGTGGTGCACGAGACCACCGCTCAAGCGGGTCCGGCTGCTGTGGAATTGCCGTCGGCCGGTGCGCATCGTGGTCGTGGAGGTGAGGGTGTTGGAGAGAGGGGCTAGGATTTTTGGAAGGACCAGCAGGAAAATCTGGGCGAATCCAGACTAAGGAGGTGAATAGAAACATAAGTTACGATCATGCCCCCAAGCTACCGACTTTAGCTTGGCCATAGGGCGTCAGAACAATGGGTAGAATCGGAATTTTGAAGTCAAAAGTTTTTGAAACTGAGGGGAGGGAAATGTTTCAAGATTGGTGTGATTTTGCTGCTTGATTGAGATATTGAATTTGGTGACTGTCCATCTAATAATAATATAAAAATGGTACTACCCCAGTGGAATATTTTGCCTCAAAGTTTTTGAAACTGAGGGGCGGGAAATGCTTAAAAGTCAGTGTATGGTTTAGCCGCTCAATTGAGATTTTGAATTTGACAACCGCCCATCTGATAATAATACAAAAATGGTACAGCCTTGGTGGGAGATTTTGCCTCAAAGTTTTTGAAATGGAGGGGCGAGAAATGCTTCAAAGTCGGTGTGCGGTTTTACCGCTCGATTGATATTTTGAATTTGACAAGCGCCCATCTGATAATAATAATAATATAAAAATGGTACTCCCTAGGTGGGACATTTTGGCTCAAAGTTTTTGAAACGGTTAGGAGAGAAATGCTTTGAAGTCGGTGTGTGTAATTTTGCCGCTCGATTGGGATTTTGAATTTTGCTAGAGTCCATGTACTAGTAGTAGTAGTAGTAGTAGTAGTAGTAGTAAAAGGTGGTAGAACGTATGGCTATATGGTCAGGAATTCACGGCCGAGAGTCACATCAACTGATCATCCATATAACCATACTTGAGGTACTCCTTATGTTCGTTATTACTAGGCCGGAGTAGTACTAGTTTGGAGAATTAACTTCACCTACTCGCTTTATAGCTAGTTATTGCATGTAGTAGTAATCCTAAAATCCAGCCAATGCATGTGGCCACCGCATCTGATTGAAAACATGCAAGCCAATAGATGCACTCCCGTTTTAATAACATGATCGGCCAGGAGCATTACACAATGTGGTGGTTCATATTTTACGGTCAACTAGAGGAGTAATTGAGCAAAACTAGGAGCATTAATTGGTCCTCCGGCCTAGCAATTGAGGCTATAAAATAATTAAGAGGTATATACACCTTTAGTCCCACATCTTGCACCGCGAGAGTGTTTTAGTCCCACATATTGAAAAATGAGCAATACTAGTCCCTCAACTTATATCTCGAGAGCATTTTAGTCCAATTTAATGGAATTTTAGTGAATTTGACTTAATTTGTCCACAAATGACGTTGATTTTTTTAAAATGACCCCCCTATATTTTTTTATGTCAGTTGTGTTCCTATGCGGTCTGATAAGTGGGCCACCTGTTAGTAGACGTACAAATAAAATAGTTAAATCTCTAAGAGGAGAATGGATTCGAACTTGACACTTTTGTACAATGACACACACACCCACAGGCCACTATGTCGGTCGATGGCCAAGACTACTCATGTGAGACGAGGAGTACTTGAGAGGACGAAATTATGCCAGACGAGGAGTACTTGGGGGGATGTAATTATTTATACAATAAAAAAGCACATGCGAACACAAAAATGCTCACGTCTATATTGGCACGGTCCATAATATCAATTGTATAGCTTTGTCGTTAACCTAGTAGCTAGCTACAATGTCTAGAATAAACTTGAGTTTTTTCTTATTCGCAAAAATGAAAAGGAATAAAGTTGAGTTGTTATTGTAACCCAGAACACATATTTTAGAATATCCAAAATAAAGAACACATCAGCCAGAGCGCTCTTCCGTTAATCACTTATGTGTGCATGTTGTAGTGGCAAGGTTGATTTCTTTAGTAGCGCAGGTAATCAGTTCGATACCCTACAATACATTGGTAGTTTTTCTTATTATTTTTCTTATTCAGATCCTCCTGTCAAGTCGTACCAAGGTCACAACTGGCAGGCAGAAAATACACAGGGGTCATTTTGCAAAAATTATGATGCCACATGTCACTTCCAAAATTAGTTACGATAAATTCAGACAAAATCACAGAAATTTGATTGAATTGGACTAAACTGTTCCTGGTTATAAGTTGTGGGGCTAGTGGTACTCACTTTGCAAGATGTGAGACTAAAATGCTCCTACGGTGCAAGTTGTGGGACTAAAAATGTATATACCTCAATAATTAACGACCGTGCTATTGAGAGAACATGAGGTTTTTAGCTCCACGGAGCATACACCCCATCCGGCCACATGGTGAGCATCCAAGGGCACAGCCAAAAAGCGAAATTGAAAAATGGAAAATGCCACGCAAAAAATGGAAAATGCCCTACGTTTGCGTGTGCCCTGAGAGACCAGGGAGCGTAGGTTTTCTTCTTAGATTTTTCGATAATTAAATACAATGAGGTTATGATACTACTACTACTACTAGTATCATCCTACACCTACACACTCGCGTGCTCCCAAGAGTCATAAGCTGGTGTGTGCACGACCGTTGTACCGTAATTAGTGCACATGCGCATGCGCGTACCCGTGCAAGTTTGATGAAACGCGCTTGCGGTTGCTGTGTGCATACCATCGTCTCGTTTCTACACGATTCGCTTGGCTTTCCTAGGCCTTTGTTTAAATTCGTGTCTCTAGAACCGCTGTAACATCCCAATTTCAGCAACCTTGATTAGTTGTCCAGAATGCAAAAATTAGGGGGAACAAAAACTTTCTTGTTGATTGATGTAGTGTTGCTTGATTGCTTGTCTGTGCTTATGCCTCTGAAGGTGCAACAGGAGATATACTTCTTCCCTCACCCTTAATTAACAAAAGCTATTTAACAAAACTGTCTTGGCTCTTTTTACATATTCTCAAACGTTCTGGATTTCAAAACATGAGCCAAGATGCTTATGTAACCCAAACTATTTTAGTAGTTTCTATTGACAAAACTATGGAGAGCTACAATCTCCTTATGTTTTTAAGACAAAACCTTCAACTACTCTTACCTCTAGGTTTTTCCAAAACCTTTTATAAAGCTTTTGAATTCTACTCTTGATAGAACTACCAAGAGACTCTTATCTACTTCAAAACACAACCATTTCAAAATACCCATCCTTATCCCAATCTAGGCTTGAGGATAACCCTAGTAATAGATAGATTTGTTTGCTAAGATGAGTTGCCTTGATCTGTTGTTTGACTTGTGTGCTTAGGAGTAGTATGAGCTACCCTAGGAGCTCATAAACTAGCATCTAGCTAACCCAAGAACATCAACCCCAAGCAAGTTTCCAAAGCTAGATCTGATCCCTAGCCACTAGGTGATCATCTAAACCCTTAACCAGATCCCTTTAAGACTAATCCTTTCTTGAAGTTCCCAAGTCTATGAAGACCAATATCAAGCCTGGATCTTTATCTACTCACTCTAATATTCATCACCATCCATTTGATGATAATTTGGAACCTTGCATCCCCTCAAAATCATCCCCTCTTATATTCTAGTCAAAATCTCCAACTCTACCAAAAAATGACTAAGTCTAGAAATCTGATATCAATATCACATTTTGAGTCTCCCTCATTTCCAATCCTTCTGCATTTTTGGTAATGCACTTGAACCATCTTGTAGACCATCATAAGTTCTACCAAGTACCACTCTTGCCCTTGGATAGATCATTTTTTAACCCACTTGTTCTTGATGGTTTTGCGGGCAAGAAAATAACCTTATCTGTAAATCTTATCAACTAGCCTACTTTGTCAGAAGCTCACATCTCCATACTACCTTCTTTGGACCAACTCTTTACATGATTGTGTTCTCCACATAAAGGTCTAGTAATACCTACTTCACTTGTTCCAAATGGATCCTTGTGCTCCAAAAACCCACAATGTTTTGAAGGCTATTTAATAACCTGCTTTGGCACCCTTATTTTATTCAAAGTTTGGAATCAATATTTGGGGAGATCAACCATGATCAACCTCAAACCTCTGCACCATGGGATCTACATAACTTGGCCTATCCATCCATAGATTCCATTCTCCAAGGGGAGAGCTGAGCTCCCAGACCCAACAAGATTTTGAAGGCAATAAAATAACATTACCATAGATCCTTAATCTCATGTTTTCCACCAAAATCAACTTTGATTCTCAACACCCAAGGTTGAAAATACTATATACCCCTTGTGTACATCATATAACTTGATTATAAAGATTTGTCAAATATTATCCATAATTATTATGGCTCAAAAACTATTTAATTCGTTTAATGGGCAAAATCTCACAAACTCCATCTACAAAGGGAGGTTTGGTTTTTGACAAAGAACTTCCCCAACTCTAAGCACTTTTGAGGACCATATATCATACCCTATCTTACCACTTCAAAAATAAATATTTTTTAAGAGTTTTAATAATTCTTTCTGCCCATTTTCTTAAATGGCAGAAATAAGAAATAAATCCTTAAAGATACTTTTCCTTACAAATAATATCCAAATAAATTCTCCAATATGAGATAATGTATTTAGGACCATCTCACATCAAAAACCAACCATGTACAAAGTAAAAATATCAAATGAGCTTCTAAAAACCTTTTCTACACTATTTGAATTAATGAGTTAAACATGACCTAAAATGACCCAATAAATGCCACAAAATTCCTGGAGGTACACCCTGACCATACCTATCTACCAGAACCTTTATCTCATCTTTACAAGATCAGGTTGGAGAAATTCCTTCATAACTACTACTATGGCCAAGATTTGACAAAATCTAAAACTATGATTCAAATCAATTCAAACTTTCACCAAACTGGTCCATTGCTACTCCACAGCAACCCCACTCTCCCTGGTCATGCTACATTGTAGCATAATGCTGTAGAAATCCCCCACACCTTGTCGCCATGTGTTTAAAAAGGAGAGAGACATGGCCTTTAAGTCAAAAGCCTAGAATTAAGGCAGCAGCAGCCCCACTGCCCCTCTGCCCTATGCACGACCCCAGAGCACACCTCCACACTCTCTCCACCGCCTCTAAGGCTCAACCAACGAGCAACACCTCTCCCATTGCCCCTCCTTAGACAATGTCCACCATGAACCCACTCACCCCGTTTTAAATAAGCTAGAGGCCACCACCGCCCCCACTTTGCCTCTCATTTGCTCCTCTCTACTTCCCCTACCACCTCCAACCCCCCATTCCTCCTCCCTTGTCCCGCTCTGTCCAGGAGAAGAAGAAAAAGGCCTCTCGGCCTTCCCCAAGAATCGAGCATCGTGTCTGATACGTTCATAACGTATCTATAATTTTTGATGGTTTTATGCTAATAATATGCTTTTTGTATAAATTTTATGATTTATTTAGAATAACCTACTAATAGTTGCAAAAGTGCACAATGTTCTTGTTTTACACTTTGATGTGTAGGAATTACCAAGAATACAAGTGGAAACCTTGTTGGAGTCAAATTGGGATTTTTTCAGAAATCTGTCTCAGAACTTTTTTTTGAAGATGGTCACGCTTCGGGTCGAAGACGACGTCAAACGGAAAACTCTTCAACTATAGAGTTGTTGGAAATTTCGCTACAAATATTCTGGACATGAAATTTAACTGATTCCGAGTCCGGACGGGCCATCTATGTCTGATTTACTACAGGCCAAGATGGGGTGACGGGAATCCGAGAAGCTATATAAAGGGAGGAAACTAATTCGCCCAGGGCATCTCCACCCACGAATTTGCAGCCACCAAAGTCACGTATTTCCTCCACCATGGATCCCATCTCCATGGGGGAGGACTCCCAAGAATCCATGAAGGAAGGGGGCTAAGGGGCGGTGCTCCCCCATGATACCGGCGGCGGGGAAGGAGTCCCCCATGCCGCTGTCGGAGCCGCCGCCGCCCTCTTCACCATCTTCACCGCCATCTCCATCACCTAATCCTCCTAGTATGCAGTGGTTCATCCTCCCACACACCTCTGTACCATCCTATGTAAACATAGTATTTGATGCTATAAGTTATAATCATATGATCTATGTCATGTTTACGTAGTTTCTTTGCTCTTAGATTTAATGGTTGAACGTCTTTGGTTCATTAGAGTTGTATGTTGATATGGTACATTCCTCTGGTGTCCATTATACTTGTGCGCGCATGGATTAAACGTCATAGGGTTTGTAGTATGTGTAAAAGGAAGGGAAGAGTTCTGCCGGAGTGACAAAAACCTGAGGACGCGAACCGGAACGTTGCATGTATGGGAGTAAGAGGACCATTAAACTTAAGATATGGTCAGGGAAACCTTAATGCATTGATTAGTACTTACAGATGTTTGCTAACAATCCAATCATACAGTACATGTAATTCCAAGTAGTGAAGCGCATGTATATTTAGCCTCTCCCACATAGAAAACTGCAACGAAGACAATGAACCCGTTCTATTCGTTATTTAAACTTGGACAAAGCCACCACAATTACCACCACTATTCCACACTCATGATTTTGTTAGTTTAGCGTATTTTTTATTGCTGCAGCAACTAGCTTTACTTTCTTGTTATTTATTATGATGCAAAGCTATCTCTCTTACTCGTATTGTTGCTCTAGTTTTATTTCCTAGTTAATGCAAACATTTAGTGTGCGTAGAGTTGTATCAGTGCTTGATAGAACTTGAGAGAATATTTATCCTACCTTTAGCTCCTCGTTGGGTTCGACACTCTTACTTATCGAAAAGGTTACACACGATCCCCTATACTTGTGGGTTATCAGTGTCCTCCTCTCCACCCTAATGTTCCTGCATGTCACTGCATCGTGATCCCCTCCTTCTCCTGCATCTGATGCGGCCCCTCTTTTCTCTTAGGTTCCTCTCTAGCACCGCCACGGATGGGCTCGAAGCCGCCTCCCTCTGCCTAACATAGGACTCCACGGAGCTGCATCAAAAAGGTCACTTCCGCCCCTCCCCAGAGTTGCCACCATGTCCTGCATCTTCTCCGCTGCCTCCCAGCTCCTCCCCAGCCCTCAGGTGAGCTACATATCGTGCCCTGGCGCTGCTAGGGTTTCCTCTCCCCTAGCCCTATCGCGAGAAGGACCCCGTGCCCCCATACCTCTTCGCCTCGGCCCCTCGCTGACCCCTGGGCATCATCCTGCAGTTTCAATCCCCGGCCTCCCGCATGAGGCACAGCCCGGGTTGGCCGATTTCCCCCCTGCGCGGCCCGTTTCACTCTGGATCTGGCCCAACTAACCAGTTTCCTTTTTCTTTTGTTTAACCTCTTCTAGATCCGATTAAAGAGATGAATTGGTTTAATTTCCAATGAAAATGAAAAACACATATTAGCCTAGAAATAAAAATTATACAGGCTCCCACATGTATTGTGAAACATGCAAAACAAGCCCCAGGTCCAAAAACATTTTCATGATTTTCTAGAAATTAATCTCATAGAATGTATCTATTTCAGTCAATAAATTATCCAATGAGCTTCACAAATCCAATTGGCAAAAATCCAACTTGCTATGGAAGGTAACTAACATACCCATCACGTGACCTTTACCTCAGGCCAAGTTGGGCTATAGATCACCTGTAGCAAAAATGACAAAACGACTACAATTTTGACTTTATAAAATTCCCTAGGTCATACCATGATATATTTTAACCTAATTCCAACTCATACTGATGAGGTATGTAAATAGCTACTAAAACCAAGGAGATCACTATTTTTGGAGCCTCTGTTGATGTATGGTGATTTAAATATCTTTGTCCAGGGTTGTTTCAGTAGAAACATCACTACAGGAGTTTCACGACTCCAAAATGGGTGATTCCAATTTCTACAGAACGGTTTTAAAAACTCCTACTGGGTGCCCTTGGAATCACATCAATAGCTTTTGTAGACTTAATCTGGTGAAAAAGACAAGATAACTACAAAACTCACTTACAAAATTTCCCGAGGGCATTCTGCTAAATATTTCTAATGGAATTCAACTCTCACGAAATCAATACTTCAAACCCTATTTAACCATCCAAGGAAATAATTTTGGGACTCACAAAAATTTCTGATGAATTATTCCTTAAAACTAGAGTTTTATTCACTAGGAAATGCTTAGTAAATCAATGGATTTTGATAAAATGGTGAATCCACTTTTGTTGGTTTCATTTTATCAACACCTATCTGTTGATATCATTTTTATACAATGGTATCATACAGAATATGGCCTTGGTCTAAAGGCCCTCTCCTAAATAATTTTCTGGACTATAAATCCCATAGGATTTCCTTCAAATGCTTCAAAGACATTTTCAATCTTCTAAATCCACTCCTCTCAAAACCTACTGAAAACTTGTATTGTCCACTTTCTTGTTGTATGCATGTCCACTTGTATGTCTTGTTTTGATTGTTATCTTGCTTGTTTGCATGTATTTTCGATGACGATGATAGTTGCGCTTGTATTGATGCCGAGATGAAGAGATATTATTATTATGTATATTGGTATTCTTGGTTATCTGAAGAAGAAGTCTAGGGACATATTGCCATATTACTGATCTCAGGCAAGCCACCTTCTTGCTCATGAGCCTTGTCCTACTATTTTACTTATGCATGTTTTATCTATTGTTTATGAAATTGCATTCTTTTATTATATGATGAGTTATCTGTGGTAGTGGCTTGGCTCCTCCAAACCACTACACAATGGTACTACTAAGTACAACCCCCTCGATGATACCTACTTGTCGCTAGTATGGTAGATGGTGTAATACACTGTACCCCTTTGGAGACCCTGATTTAGCCGAAGCAAAGCTATAGGATGGGAAGACCCCGAAAAAGTTTACAAAATGTGTTATGATAAAACCTTGGTGAGGTATGACCTACCAAGAGAAGTTTGAGAAAGAGAAAGGTTTTTGTTTTACAAAAGGGCTGAATGAAATATGGAGGAAAAAGGTTTACGAAAACGCACCCGGTTCTTTGCAGTTTTGCTAGAACAATTAACCCGTGCAACCACATTACTCCTATATGGGCAGGGGTTGGGCTCGAAGTTTGTTTACTCTGGTATGAGTTGCCTCACAACTACTACAAGGGATGTCAAATCTCTAGAGGCTGGGTCTTCTCCTGTAAAGGTCCATGTGAGAGATCGACCTGGAGAAGGAACGAACTGTCTGCGGGCAGCCAGGCATTACTATGAGCCCCTCATTGAAAGCGCGCACTTTGTGCAGTGTAAAAAGCGCTCCAGTTGGCTTGGGAACTATATAGGGCATCCCGGTGTTAAGGGGAACAACACTCATGGGGTAGGCGCTTATACTAGAGTGGGCATTCCGAAGGTCTTGACCGGCTACTCGACCAACGATCAGTGATCAAGACAGGGTACTCGGATGGTGTGGGTAAAGTGTACAACCTCTGCAGAGTGGAAATCTATTCGAATAGCCGTGTACACGGTCATGGACGGTTGGGAAGGTTGCTGTAGAGCGGTGTTGGTTTCGTTTTCAAACAGGATTTCAGACAAGCAATGTCTTTGGAAATGTTTTGACCATGGGATGGTCGGAAATGATACATGTTTTGACCATGGGATAGTCAGAAAGGAAGGAAAGGAGTTTGGTCATGGGATGACCGGAAGGAAGAAACAAATGGGTGACCCACTCCTAGTGGTTTCCAAAACTTTTCAATTGTTTTACAAAAGTTTTCAACAAAGTTATGTAGATGCTATATCTACAAGAGAAACTATTTTTAGAAAAGAACCTCTCTTGGAGCCCTCCTACTACCACAACTATATTGCATATCCTATTATTGTTATTATTTTAAGGCGGTTTGCGAGTACATTCAAAGTACTCACTGGCGTTGTTCCTGGCTATTAACTTGGTCAGGTATCAAGAAGAAGGTGACGGTAATGACTATGTGAGCTAGGGCGCTCTCCCAGTCAGTTGCCTGTAGGTTAAGGCATGGCTCGGGCTCTATGCTTGATGAAGTTCCGCTGATGTTGACTGATGTAGCCATAATGGAAATTAAGGTATATCTATTATCCGCTTAAATAATGGGTGTTTACTTTGATACTTGCCATTTATGTGCCACGACAAACTGATCATGGGATCGTGGTGTATGCATAACTAGGATTCTCGGAGGATTAATCCGGGGGGCCCACAACCGCTTCATGTGCCCGTCGGTGGGACTGAGACCACACGAACGCCATCATCCATGGCCGGCTAGAAGCAGGACTCACCATGGGCTGGTCTCCCTGAGGGACTCATCCAGAAGATAGGTGACATCTTCCTTTCGACGGACGACTTCGACTACTACGCCGCCTTTCGGGCAGTCTGCAGCGCCTGGCGCGGCTTCACGGCGGAGCGCTTTATGCCACCCAACTGGATTGTTCTAGAGCACTAGTTGTCGGAGGAGTATCGGGTAGAATACGCCGCCATCACGTTGCTGAACGTGAGAACTGGCCGCCACCTTGAGAAGAAGATTAGCCGGGTTATTCGCAGGTGCTTTCTTTATATTCATCTTTATATATATTTTTTGCATTCACATCCTATACTATCTATTTTTCAAGTTCTATTTCTTTGTCCACTTGTTTCCCAAGGTTTTGCTCCATGGTTTAAGTTGATTGAATTTCAGTCTGTTTACCTTGACTGAATCTCTGTTTCTCCTCCCTCTATCTCTGGAAGGTACTTTTATGTCGGTAGCACAACCGGCGGCCTCTTTGTGCTTGGACAGAGGGTGCAGCTGTACAAGACCCGGTTGTACAACCCCTTCTCGGGCGCTATCAAGCGCCTGAGGATGGAGATACCGACCGAGCAGGTGGCTTCTATCACTATGACGATGTTCCTGTCATTGATGGTGTTTACATGAAACCATCAGAACACCGCCATTCGGTGGGCGGATGAGAGCACGGAGGACGGGAGTCGCCCGGTCTGACTTCGTGGAACTCCGGAGCATGACTTCATTCACCAGTGATGTTTTTGTCGTAGACAGATACGGGTTTGCCCTCTCGACTATGTGTGATGCTTCTCATGGAGATGTCCAGCTGCAGCGCTCCGCACGAACCCTGGAGATGCATCCCACCGTTGTAGGCCCTGTTCCGGGCTGCCAGTTCCTAGAGAATCGTTTTTACCTCGTCGAGTCTGACCAGGAGTTGTTGTTCGTTGTGAGTGGACCGGTCTATGGTGGCAGGCCGGTTGTTTACCGGGTTGATATCCAGAACCGTGTCCTTCAGCCGGTCAGAGGCATCAGAAGTCATGCTCTCTTCGTTGCTGACAATCGGTGGGTCTGCATCGATAGCACCAGGGTACCCAGGGTGCAGGCCGGCAGCATATACTATGTGGACCTATCCGATATTAGATCTTACAACTTAGAGGCTCTTGCGTGGGAAGAGGGGCCAAGTGTTGTATATGGGTATGGAGTAGGCGGATTATGGATCGATGACCGTCCTTTCGAACTCGATCGATTGCTGGCGAAGTATTGCAGAATCGTCGAGCATTCTGAGCTGCAGATGGTGCCGCCATATGGCGAGGATGGTACCACCCACTATGATTACTACGACGGCTATCCATCAGATTGATGAATTGTGTGGGTCTGCTCCTGATGTATTCTCTTCAGGTCAACTCTTTATGTGTTCACTTTGTTGAGTGAACGTCTATGAATTTTGCAAGTTCTATGGTGCATGTGTAATACAATGGATGTTCTCCCTGTTCCGGTATATCGTGTGTTGTACCTCTTACAATTTCACTGTTTTGTCATGTGTGTGTAGTAATTATGATAGATGCTCAGTTTGTAACAATCCTCAAACAACTTACAATTGCAAATTATAGTAGATTATTACAATCCTCAGTAAACTTGATAGTAATAAAATGAAGCATAAAATTTGCATCAGAGTCTAGACAACTAAAAACACCATAATTGGTGTTATAGAAAAGGTCTCGATGGAGCTTGCATCCCGAGACATGTAACAACTGGCTTCCCATGAGAGCTGCAGATGAGATTATTAAGTATGTGTTGCGTTAAAGCTTGCATGTTTTTCAATTCATATAAGTCTTTGCGTGCTATGGTGATTACTGAATCTGTTTTTGTTGGCTTCTTGCTCCACAATATCACGGGCATCTTGGAGGGCATCCTCAAATAATCTTTCGGCTAAAAAATGAGGATCAGTCGAAGTGGTGTGCCATGAGCAATAGGTATTGTCACTACTGCTGTGTGAAACAAAATCTAAACTTGGAGAAGCGGGTCTTTGTTTGGCATTCACAGGGTCATTTGCAGCCTGAAACAAACACAAAACAAGTTATAACAGCATTACCATGCAATCACACCACCATGAATTTTAAATGTTTCAATGCGGTAATATATAAGGAAGGAAGCAATTAACAGTGGTGGCTCATACATCTATTTCTTCTTGAATAAGTGGACCAACTGACGCCATGGAGTGATGCGAGCATGTGCTGCTCTATGAAATGACTGCTCTACTTGAAGATGGCTAAGACCAAGACAAAACAAGTTACTTAAACAATAGACTTGGGAAACAAACTACAAGTTCATTTTGAATAATAATGCGAGCAATCAGCCAAAGTACCTGATGCAGACTGCTGAAACTAGAATGTGCAGAACATGAATAAAACAAATATTAAAACTAAGCCATTATGTTTCTCATATATAAACTAGCCAGGAACTAGAAAACAAAATCTGCCACTGATTTAATCATAGACAAAAAAAGAGTAACTCAGCCAATAAAAACATATCAATTGTGAGCCTCGAATATGCTAGCCAAATAATTTCAGACAAACAATGAATCAAGCAATCATACATTGAATTATTCATGAATATCCAGATAATTTCAACGCTTCGGCGGCCTAAGAACAACAAACTAAACCATCAAGTGCCTTGTATTAAAATAGCTGTTCATTTAACTATGATACATAGTAGATACAAGAGTGAGATGAACTTCACAGAGTTCCTTATGATACATGTGTGGATCTTATCGCTAGCGTGGCCTTGTTCTTATTATCAGACAACTCAGATGCAATACACCCGACCTCTCCATATCTAGGATATTGAACTAAGAACATGGAACAAAAGCAGACCATAGTGGGGCTAAAATGTTTGACGCTAATTTTTTGGCAAAAAAAATGAAAACAAGAAAGACAAATGGTAAATTTAAGCAAACAAAAAATGTGGCAAGGACCAAACTTTGGGTGGGGGCCTTACGGTAGGTGTTACACGAGATCTACGGTGGCTCGTGTGGACGGGCGGAGTTTGTACTCCATTGTTGCTCCTCTGCATAAAGGCAAGGCCAACTGTAAATAAAACATGTTCTAACATGATATACATTGGCATGAAGTGAAACAGAAGTGATGGGGTCTGACGAGATTATAGGAGTCATTCACTCTATGATATTGTGTGCAAACTGAGGATGCCCCTTGCATAATAATAGCAAACAATTTGATTCACAGGTTAAGAGGGATCAAATCGACAGTACATAATGGTCAAATAGTATGATGTGTGTAAACGTGTAGTATAGGATAACAGGACAATAGCACGATAGGAATATTATAGTTCGTAAATCGGCGAATGAGAGAGATATTATATAATCATATCTCATGTGGACAGGTACAGTAGAGAATGTAAACAAATATGTTAAGTGACTAATATTTCACAAAGAAATAGTACAGTATATAAAAACAGTTCAATGCGTGGAGTTTAAGCGTAACCACAACATGTTAATTTAGTACTCCCTCTGTTTCAAAATATAAGATGTTTTAGCTTTGTGAAAAGAGTGCATCTAGACCTCTTTTAGTGTGTAGGTTCATCTAGGTTTGGAGTGAACCTACACACTAAAATGAGTCTGGATACACTTCTTTCACAAAGCTAAAGCATCTTATATTTTGAAACAGAGGGAGTACATAACATGTGTATATCAAGTAAAGAACCTGATAGTTAGGAAATTTAGCATGAATACAGTACATTGCCAACAAACAAATCGTGCAGGGAGATCTGGTGTTACCTTGGTCAGGGCGGCGTCTAGGCCTCCTCCGCATCCTCACGGGTCATGTCGAGGTTGCCAAAGGTGCTACGTTCGTAGTGGGTGTCGACGACGGGGAAGCAGATCTTGGGCGGGCGAGGATACGAGCAGAACGCTGGACCATGGTGTCTGTGGAGCAAATCCTAGGTGGTCGATGATGTGGTCAACGCGCCAGACAAGAGGGTTCGTTGAGCTGATCAGATGTGCGGGTACACCGCCTAAAGTGCAACGGGGATGTTCCGGCCGGTGATGTATTCCTGGAGGAGAGAGAGGGGGAGAGGTTGGGTTTAGGTACTGCTAGCACTATACTAGGAAAATACGAGTGAAACCCCCCACCTATCGAATTTAATAGGGGTCGAATGAGAATTTCGAAGTATCTAAAATTTTGGGGCACGAACTATGTCTGGATGCACGGGATCATTTTCAAAAGGTGTTCAAAAAATTTATGATGCAAAGTATTAGCTAGAAGTCGAGCCACTCGTCAAAACTCTTTGTAGTTTCTGATATATTAATTAACCGCTCGATGGGTACATTCAAAAGCTTTTTTCATAAAACTTTTAAAGCATCCTACAATTTATTACTTGTAGTTCAAGTTTGACCTAATTTTATTAAATTCAAGAGCAATCTATCGCACTTAGTTGTAACTCAGTTTGACCTAATTTCATTAAACTATCAAGACATGAAGTCTTAGCAAGAAGATGAACCTGTCGTCATAACTCTCTTTTGGTTTCTGATAGTATATTAATTGACCCCCCCACACGCCTCCTTTGATGGGTACCTCTAAGAGCTTTTCCGTAAAACTTTCAAAGCAACCTACACAATTTACTTGTAGTAGTTCAAATTTTACCTATTATATTTTTTCTGCTTTGCCTATTATAATTTTATATAGTGATGATATGCTAGATGTCTATTATCCGAATCTCACGTGTAGGACACGTGTAATTTACTAGTACTTGTAGTTTCAAATTTGACCTAATTTTGATAAATTGACATAAAGTCATTATAATGGGCAAAGTTAGCTGGGAAGTTTGAAAACTCATAAAACATGGGAATCGTTGGTACAACATGTTGGTCCAATATATATGTATGTAAACTTGGCTTGTGGCATTCAGATCTAATTGCGACGCCACCACCGCTGTGAGCCTCGTTCCAAACATATTCTTCAATCAGCAAAAGAGAGCGGAACTACGCCTTCTTCTCATCCGTTTGGCGTCCCATGTGTTCTTCATTCTCACCCGACGGTGCGACCATGGGAATCCAAAGACTGCTTTGAAATGGCTGGCAGCCCGCGCAAACTGACGCTGCTAGACAGGTTCTCCTCCGATGTTGTGATGCCAAATGGTTTTGATGAGCAGCGAGCAGGCGGCAATGGAGATTGGATCGTCATAGTTGGGCCCGATTTCATATGGGACCTTGTCAACGTGTACACTCCTTGTAAGATTGTTATTCTGCAAGTGTCGGGGTTTGAACCAATCAACGGTTCTACACTTACATTTCAGGATGATGCTGATGAAGGTCGACGTACTAAACTACAGAGATAGTCATTTGCCAAGTTCCGACAGCTGTTGGGGGATACAAAGATTTCTCTCTAGTCGCCATTTTCAAATTCAAGATTGTTGTCATCAACGGGAATGATAGTAATGGATGGTCAGTTTGTGTGAACGAGTTCTAGGGCTACTTCAGATACTACGATGCTATTATCCAACACGATCGTGTGTTCGCCGTGACCTAGAACGGTTGTGTTTATGCATGGAAGTCTCTGGAACTTGGTAAATTCTCCTCCCTACGTATTTTATTAGCTTTGTTCCTGAATCGATGCAAGCTATTTTTTCTGAACTTTCATTGGTTAGTAGGAATTCCACTAAAATTTTAGTTTCTTTGATTTGAAGGAATTCCCTAGGAATTTTAGAGGAATGCAATCTTTAGGAGGTTTTCTTACATATAAGTAGTTTGTTTCATATGATTGAGTTTTGCTGATAGTATTGCTTCGTCTCCTAGTACTAGTACATCCATGGAAAATATGGTATCTACTAGGAGTATTTATGTGAGACACAGATACTAGACATATGACATATCATAACTATATAGAATTATAATACTAGGTAAAGCTCGAAAAATTAGAAATTTGATTGACATCTATAAAGTATGGGCGCATATTTAGTTCTTGTATTTTATATCATGTAGAAGTCGACGTTTATTAGGTACTAGTACTTGTAAATTTTGTTAACATGGTCTTGAGAAATGAAGAAGAAGATTCTAGAATGATGGAGAAGTGTGTTTTGAGGATTGTGCATAGTGTTCATTGTGCTAAAGACTATCAATAGATTCTTCAAGTAGATGCTAGAATGGAAAAGAAGATCCAACTGCTGGCAATGTTGGGATTCGCAAGTCCTGATCCAACAGTGAATATTCAAAGTTAATCATACACTACATAGTGGTAAGATAAGATAAGATAACATATTAAACCTCCTAGAAATAATCCTTGTTGGTTTTCCTTTGGTATATAAGACACCAAAATCTTGTAGGATCCAACCTTGCTTTTTTTCCTATGAACTTTACATTCAAGATCCTATAGGATTATTTCCTATTTCATTTGATCCCATGAATCAAACTGTGTCTCTAGGAAAATTTCCATAGCATATCCCCATTTCGAAAAGAATTAGAATTTCCATAACATCTCCCTAGGTTGGCATTTTTTATGCAATCAAACATCTTAAGTATAATCAAGATTTTTAAAATAGTACTGTATATCAACTTTTACAATGTCAGATCAATATCAATATTATTTCCATGTTACATTTCCTTTCCCTTTGAAGGTCCTATCCTTATCCTGTCGCCACGCGATGTGATGTACCTGACACATGGGTTTGTTGAGTATGATGAGGAGAATGATCCTGGTAGGTGGTGGTTACCAAGATCTGCCGGTGGTTCAAGACTTCTACTGGTCTATACATATGGTGTCTCAGGCAATGCAATTGCTGATGATACTAGTGTTGTTCACTATGGTCGCACCGTTCGCACCTATCCTTCTGGGTTTGAGTGCATGGTGTTCTCGATGGACACAAGCCAGTTAACTGCAGCTAACCGATGGAAAAGGGTGACTGACCTTGGATCATATTCTCTTTTCCTTGGCGTGTACTATCCGATTATCATTGTAGTAGGCGATGCAAATGATCCGCCAGGACATTTGACGAGAAGGAACGGTGTTTACACATTACACCAAGAAATTGGCTACGAGTACAGGCCGCATCCTGAAATTTGCCGCGTCAGTCTGAATAGTGAAGCAACTATTGGTTTCCACACCAACACTCGCTGGACATGGTCGGAGACTCCATTTTGATTCATCTGAAGCTTCTCAAACGCCTTGGAGTGGAACGAGCCTATTCAAGGATAGCTCATTTGGTCTCGGCCTTCTGTTGAACTCTTTCTTTTGGCTGGTTTTTAGCTGATGTACGAGTACTCAACATTTAGTTTCGCACCCAGTCTGGCTTGTAAAATACTCCGTATGACCAAAAACCCCTTTTGTACACTTGGTAGTTTCTCTAGTATGTATATTTCACCAAGCTTGTAAAAGAACCTTATTAGGAGTATAGTTGTACTCTACTACTACTATTCCATACATAATTTCTTCCAGAATGTTGTATAATAGTAGTACTGTTAGTATTACTCCTTGCAGGTCCGTAGTTTTGTTTCTTTTTCATTGCAGTTTGGGTCCTATAAGCCTAAGTTGGATGTGTTGATAAGTACTTCGCTCAGAAACTGCATGCGGTGGAAGGAACACGATGTTTCCAGGTTTACCAGGAAAAACATGTCGCTCATCATGGCATCACCAGTGATTTGACAAGACAATACTATACGATGGTGTGCTAGTCTAGTTTTTTTCTTCTGAACAAGTACTCCTTGTCTACCTAGTAGTAGTAGTAGTAAAGGTCTACTAGTAGGAGTACCAGAGAACTCGATGAAGCTAGCTGGAGTACTACTGTCGGTAGCTGCCGTAGAAGAGAGAGGGAGGGAGTTTTGCACATGCCAGTGCACGTGGCAGCGCGTTCCTTCCGAGACAAGCTGGATTTAACTCCCTCAACGGCCTCCCCCATGCACACACAGCCTGTTTTACTCAGTCCCTTCTTCCCATCTACTACCGCCCCCTGACCTCTCGCTGCATATTTTTGCCGACCAGCTCCTCGGCTCCGTCCTCTACAGGTGGCGGCGAGATCGACGTGGCAGCTGATACGTCCATTTTGCATCACTATTCTATATCATAATTCACTGTTATTCATTGATATATTTCATATTAAGAGGTGATACTTATTTTATTTCATATGTTTTTGCATGGTTGATGACTTTTGGAGCATGGACCGCAGTAGTCAGGATTCTGATGGAAAAGGTGCTGTTTGGAGGCGAAATTCGCGAAGATCAGTAAATCCGGGAAAATATACGGAAAATCCTATTTTCCAGAAGACGAAGGTTGCCAGAAGGAGGAGTGGAGATGGGCCACAGGGGGCCCACACCACCCCCAGGCGCGGGCCACCCTAGGCCGCGCCACTAGGTGGTGTGGACGCCCTGGCCCTCCTGTGGCTCTCCCCTCTAGCGTATATTATCCTGCCGAAACCCTAAGACTCGGGGAGCGACCATAGAAAGATTCCGCCGCCTCTGTGGGGCGGAAAACACCGAGAGAGAAAGATCTCTCCGGTAGACAGAATTCTGCCGGGGGAATTCCTTCCCGGAGAGGGGAGATCGTCGCCATCAACACCACCATCAAGCTGAACTTCATCGGGATCATCATCATCACCGCCACCATCATCACCATTAGCACCCTCATCACCATCTCCATATTGCTGTAACAATTGGGTTGAACCTTGCATAGTTCTTAGGGGAAACTTTCCCGGTGTTGATTACTCTTTGTATTTGACGCTATTGAGTGAAACGTTGAATTATTGTTTATGTTCAGATTGTTATACATCATTATTCCATCTCTAATCATGATCCATATGATGTCTTATGAGTATTTCATTTTGTTCTTGAGGACATGGGAGAAGTCATGTTGTTAGTAGTGGAATTGTGTTGAGAAAGATTCAATAGTTTGATATTTAAGTTGTGGTGTACTTCTTCTAGTGGTGTCATATGAACGTCGACTACATGACACTTCACCTTTATGGGCCTAGGGGAATGCATCGTGTATTTGGCTACTAATCGTAGGGGTTGTCGGAGTGACAAAAACCTGAACCCCTGTTAGGAAACCATTGCACAAGGGACGTAAGGGTCTTAGAGTTTAAAGTTGTGGTTAGGTTTCTACCTTAATTACTTTCTTATACTTACAGATGTTTGCAAGGGGTATAATCACAAGTATGTATTAGTCCTAGGAAGGTCGGTACATTAGCACAGGTTCACCCACACAACACTTAGCAAGCTAAAGAAGATTAATAAACTATATGAAGCGAAAGCACTTGACAGTCTTCCCATGTGTCCTCGAGAACGTTTGGTCATCTTAAGTAATACAACCGGCTTGTCCTTTGCTGCATAAAGGATTGGGCCACTTGCTGCATTTATTTTTATTGTCTTTTATTTACTCGTACTTTATTACTTGCATTATCAAAAACCCCTAAAAATCCGTTTGCTAAGTATTTGCAGAGAATTCCTGATCCATACCACTATCCAGCACCTTCCGCTCCTCGTTGGGTTCGACACTCTTACTTATCGAAAATACTGCGATACACCCCCTATACTTGTGGGTCATCAAGAGTATTTTCTGGCGCCGTTGCCGGGGAGTGAAGCGCTATTGGAGAGTGGAACTGGTAAAGGAAACTTCTACTGTGAGTATTGTTTACTTCTGTCAAGCTTGGGACTAGTAAAGGAAACTTCTGCTGAAGAATGGTCAAGCTCTTGAATGGGAGGAAATAGTACCTCTCTTTTATTCAAAATTTTATCCTCCTAGTGAGATTGATAAAGATCAGAATCAAATATACAAATTTTAGCCTCTTGATGTAGAGAGTGCAGCTCAAGCTTGGGGGAGATTGAAGTTACTAATGCTCAAATGTCCCATTCATGAGCTCCCCAACAATATTATTATCAATAATTTTTATGCAAGGCTCCATCTACATGACAAGGATTTATTGGATGCTTCTTGTGTTGGATCATTCACTCGCATGGAAGAAGAAGCTCAATGGGATCTTCTGGACCGTATTCAAGACAATGCTGAAGTTTGGGAGAATGACTAAGGCAGAAAGTCAGGTATAAATTATGATTATGAATGCATTGAATCTTTTATGGGAACTGATGACTTTCAAAATATTTAAAATGCTTATGGTCTAGACTCTCAAGCTATTGCTTCTTATTTTAAGGCTTTTGCTTCCTACATTGAAGTGCCTAAAAAGAAGTGGAATAAGTATCATGAACCATATAAAGATATTGCTAAGAGTGTTCCTACAAGAAATACTGAAGTTTATACTGCTAATCATATCTTACCTGAACCTTACATTGAGAAAATGCCTTTCCTAGTTAAGATAAAGGAACATTCTATGATAGCTAGTATGTTTAATGAAAGTACAAATAAAGCTATTGAACCTGATAAAAAATGGTTGATGAACCTATAATAGCAATTGTGAAAGACTTTGTTACTAAATATGTAGAAGAGGGACACACTATCCTTTGTAAGGATACCTCTAATATTATTTCACAAAGTAGTGTTATGAGAGCTAGTATCCCTGTATTTTCTGTTAGAATAAGTGATCATTGTTACGATAGTCCTTGTGATAGCTATGTTGTTAAATTGATGCATGATACTGAAAGATGAATATATTGATGTTATTCAAGTGGTGACTCCGGAAGAATCTACTAGATACCAAATTCAGAGACCTACAGAGTCCGTTTTCGAATAGGTAACAGTTCTGGTAAGAAAAGTTCCGCGAAAATACTATCCAACTATATTTTTGCAGTTTTTATCCAATAAGGAAAGCTACGAAGCGAAAGAGGGAAGGAAACGGAGCCAGGGTGGCTCACACCACCCTGTGGCGCGGGCCCTCCCCAGGCCGCGCCACCTGGTGGTGAGGCCACCTCGAACTCCGTCTCCGACCCGTTTTCTCTCAGTACCTTCCTTTTGTTATGAAACTTCATAATATATAATCCCCCGGATCCCCCGAGGTTCCTATATCGTGTTTTCATCATGTTTTCGTTTCGATCTTTTTCTGCCGGGAACTATTCTTGAAAGTTTATAAGCACAATGGTGTCCGCCAAGTTTAAGGGAAAGGAGCCTATGGAGGAAGATCTCCAAGACCCTGGGCAGGAGAAGGAGATCAAGAGTGAAGGTGAAAAGGAGGCAAAGCACACCGGCACTACCATTGCAAGCATTATAGTGGTGGCGAACCCTGCCAGGATCAGAAGGACTGCACTGATGTCAACTGGAGGAAAGCCTCAGTGTCACTGCTTGGCTCCACGGACACCTTCTCCAAGCACCAAGAGTCCCTTCCATACCTTTATTCATAACCATGTAGGAAAAGAAGACCGCAAGGAAGGAGAGTGGGGAAAGAATCGCAAGAGCTAGGATTCACAACCTGACATGATCATGAGCCGCATCGAGCACAACTCGGAGTTGATTCGCACTCTCACCTTCGAGATTGAGGACTTGGGGAAACTGATCAAAGAGGTCATCGAGAGAACACCACCACCACCGAAGGAGTAATTCGTCATCAGGTTTGGCATCCCCTTGGTTTGTTCCAAGTTTGGGGGAGTGCCGCGGTATCACATCACTATCTTCTATCTTTTTACCTTTTTAGTAGAGTCATATCATGAATAGAGAAGTTATCATGTAGGATGGTTTGCATTATGGAAGTGTCTCCTCTCTCGTTAGATATGTATCCCTTGGTGTGAGTTGTCGTTATGGAATATTAATGAGAAGTTCTATCATTTACTCTTTGACATATCTTATATTAGTTTTCAATTCATGGTTATATGATTGATCTTGTTGTTAGTATTGGTATCACTTTGGGATCATTGAGTTAATTTAGTTGGTTTTGGCAAACCTGGCTTGGTCAGTAGCAACACTATTTTTGAGAGTCGAATGAAAAGATAAAAGTACTCTAAAGGAAAATATAATTTCATCATCTTTCTTTCTTGATTTGCTCATAAGTTTAGTATTCTCTAGTTAAGATCTTTTGTGCTTCCAAGGAAGATTGCATGTTTGTCTTTTTCACTTGTATGTTTGTGTGTTTCCTTCAACTCTTATACTTGCTACCCAGCCTTGCTAGCCAAAAATCTGTACTGAGAGGAACTATTCTCGTGCATCCATTCCTTAAACCAAACCCATGCCATTTGTGTCCACCATACCTACCTATTAGCACTATTGCTATTCCAAGTAAATTCTTGTTTTTATCTACCTTCCAAATTAAAATTGTTATGTGAAAATTAGTGATTAAAGCTCTCACGAACTTGATGGCACACTTTACTTTCTTGCATTTAATAAACTTGACCCATTGTGCTCATCTATGTTGCATATATGCTTGCGCTTTGTAAGTTGTGAATTAGCAGAACCATGCTGTCATGGGGAACACTTTCAACATTGCACTAGTACTTTGTACCTAGTTGATATCATGTTATTTTGTCTATGTATGTCGTCGGTGTGAAATGAAAGGGGATCTTGTAAGTCCATGGAATTATGCATGTGTGTTGGGGATATACTTTCCGGGTATCCTCACAGTTCCTCACTGACCAGGGTGGCCCACTTCGGGTTAGAGCTTTGCTTCACGGGCGGCCCAGTTAGAGAGAGAAGACGGAGTCCCATCCGGCTACGGGAAAGCCCAGAAGACTTACCGACTTAGGACCATAATGTTACTTGTAGTTCAAGATGTACTCTGTAACCAACTCTTAGTCGTAGCAGGATTGATCTCTCCTGTAAACCCTAGGCCGGATATCTATATAAGTCGTCCTAGGGAGAACCTTTAGGGCATAACCTCAATAGTCTACAATCTCAACTCGCACAGGTGAAACCCTTGTAACCCATATTCCGGCTCTACCGTATTACTGGATTGGTAGAAGGAGTAGGGTCCATCCAAAGCCGGCGGATTCGAACCTAGGTAAACTTGTGTGCTCACCGTCCCGGAACACCGTACGTCTCACACCCCTCTCTCCCGCACGCCTCGAGGACCCCCTCATGGCGTACTTGTCCTCAATCCGACGACAGTTGGCGCCCACTGTGGGGCAAGTGAGCTTCGGATCTATGTTCCGAGCGGAATCTGCAAGAATCGGAATCGGCGAGACCATCGTCATCGGTCACATCCTCTACGCCAGCGACGTCCCTCTCATCGTTCTCGACGAGACTTGGATTCCGGCTAGGGAGGCCGTGACCACCTATACTATCATGTCTTTTGGCGAGATCGATGTTTACATCGGTTTTGCTGAACCTGCCCAACCCACCCCAGCGGTGATGATAGAGGCAGAAGAATCTTCTGAGTCCCCTTTGTTCGCGGAGGCGACAGAGTTCCGGATCTCAGAAAACCCTAACCCCACCCAACCCGCACCAATTGCGGAGACAGTGGAGAAACCCGAGCCTGAAGAAGACCGCACGGTCCAAGTCGAATCTAGAGTGGATCTCCCTGGAGAAGCCGGATCCCAAATCGACCCACCTGTGGAAGTCGAAATCCAGGAGGAGCACATCAACGACACTGATTTCGACTCTGACGATGTCGGGACAAACATGCCTTTCCTCAGGTACACACTAAGATGTATGATACTGCAAGGCGCTAGCGCAGATGCAATCCTTGAAACCATTAAAAGTTTCGATATGGCTGATCGCGAAAACCGCAGGTACCTCAGGAAGCACGCATCACACTTCGTCGGATATGTTGGATCCGGATCCGGCTCTGCCGATGTTGGAGAAAACACCGACTCGGTGCTAGAGGCAATTGGAACAAACGCCGATGTTCCCGCATCCTCGGATGAATCCATGACGTCGGCAGATTTCCGAAAGTTCCCCGTGGAAAATGAAGAGGAGTACAACTCCAAAGCTGCAAAGGATGGAGAAGCCATGGATGAAGGATCCGGGGAACACTCTCCCAAAACGCAGGATGACATGGACGTCGGAGACAATCCTGAAGTCCAAATGTCCGAAAGTACCGATCAGAGCTTGACTCCGGGAAACGGACCCAAAGCCGTCTTTGCTACCGGCGCTGCCAAGAAGGCCAAGAAGAAGAACAAGAAAAACAAGACCCCGGCAAAAGACCCTCTGGCAGAGGAGGTGATTGCCGAGGAATACGAGGAAGACTCGGATGGAGCACTAATCCCAAACGAGCCGAAAAAAGAAGCATCGGTGGATGGACACGTGATCACTGAAGGTGCGCGTAAACTCATCGATGCCGCATTAACCACACCTATCCCTATAGCTACAGAACTTACTGCAGATGAGCTGGACGAAAGGGCCCAGGCCCTAGAAACGTGTTGTCAACAACTCCTTGATGAAGCCAAAAACATCGAGGTGGAGAAGAAGCACATGTCAAACAAAGAATACATGTCCCGTCTACATCAGAAGACACGGAAGCGTCACATAGATGACAACCAATTCCCACATGTCCGAACTGTCCTTTTTGGAGATGAGATGGGAAAGCCACGAAAGGATAGCAACAGAGATTGGGTTTACCCAACACCAGTGCAGAATACTGTGGCAGCTCGCGAAATTCTATCGGCTAATCCAGGACCAGAGGAGATACGTTTGGGTATCAAGCTACTCAATAAGGGACTAGAGCAGCAAAAGGTTGCCCTGTCTGGAAGCCAAAAGCTGGTCTCGGATTCTGACCAATGTCGCACAGATCCGGCATGGGCTGACGTAAGATCCCACTACGATCGGGCGCATCATCGTCACCCCGAACGTAGGGAAGACAATTATTCAAGAATCGGATCGTCGGGGCAGCACCGCAGAACTACACATAACTGGAGCAACGTCGCTCCAGCAGCCGAGAAAGACGCGATCGCTGCACTGATTCCGAGGAATTCTCCCCGAAAAGGAGAAGATAAAGAAAAACGTCGAGAGGAGGATCGTCAGAAAATGCCACCTCCTAGACATGAAAACCGTCCAGCTGAGCCTCAGCATGGTGGGAACGACGGACGAAGGAACGATGGAAACCACGCTGGCACAAACCGGCAGGGGGATCGTCATAGTCAAGAACCTCCTCGGAATCGGAATAATGACGCTCCGAACGGAGGCCGACGATCAGCCGGAAACAACCCAGCTGCACCACCCTCTCCACAGCACAGTTATCACAACGGCCCCCAAGGAGGTCAAGGAGGACGACATGGCGGGGGAGGTGGTGGCAGAAGCCGAAGACCGGCTCCAAGGCACCGCAGCCACAGCCGATATTCGGGACGATCCCTATCCTCGAACGACGCAAGGCACAGGATCAACTCCAACATAGAGGCTCGGCGCTACGAAAACGATGACGTGTACGTGGGCCCAAAGTGCTTCGGACCACGCATCAGAGCTACAAAATTCCCGGAAGGATTTGCTATCTCAAGACATATCCAAGCCTACGATGGCATTGCTCGGCCAGACACCTGGTTACAGGATTTCTTCCATGCTTGCTGCATCGCCAAAGGCGAAAACAGCCTGGTCGCAACCCGATATCTCCCACTTATGTTGCGGAAGACGGCACGATCATGGCTCAATGAACTTCTTGCGAACACCATCCACAACTAGTATGACTTACAAAGTGCGTTCTTTCAGAATTTCGAAGGCACATATCGGAGGCCCTGTACGGTTGGAGACCTACAGCGTTGCACCCAGAAAGCCGGAGAAACTTGCCGAGATTATCTCGGATGATGGATTGACACCAAGAACTCCTGCGAGGGAGTAAATGATCAAACTGCGATTGAAGCTTTCATTGCAGGTCTCCCAATTGGTTTACTGCGCCATCGCTTGAAGTGTGACAAGGTTACTGATCTAGGAGAGATGATAGAAACAGCGAGCAAGTATGCAGATGCTGACGACGACGTAGAGGGATTACTCAATGTCCTGGCTATGCCTCAGTCGGCAAAACAACCAAAGCAACAGGCTCAGAAGCACAAAAATACCTCGGAAGAAAAACCCAACGCGGAGACAACGGTAGTCACTACTGTTTCTGGGTCTGGAGGACGAGGAGGACGTGGAGGAGGCCGTAGGCGTGGCCGTGGGACATCAAGGGTCCAAGGTAGGGGAGAGCAACAACCAGGCAAAACCTACACTTGGGCCGACATCGCCAATAACCCATGTGTGCATCACTTGGACGCCAATGGGGGCTCGTCCCACACCAACACTGAATGTCGTTTTAACGACGATATCAAGAGAGATGATACCGTGGGCTACAAAGCTAAGCGGAAGAAGGGAAAGAAAAATCCCGAAAAGGACAAAGAGACCAAGGAAGATTCCGACATGGAGGAAGCCGATGCTTCAAATCCCAAGTCGGGAGGGAAGAAAACTTTTCCCACCAAGAAGGACACTTACGTCACCTTCCTCGGATCTCAACTAGCAAAGGTCAAGAAAGTAGTTCTCCACGATCTCAACGCAACAGTTCCGGCTGTCCCTCAGTATCTGGACTGGTTGGAAGTGGCAATAACATTTGACCGCGCTGATCATCCGCCTAAGCTACATAGGCAAGGAAAATACGCCTTAATCGTCAATCCACTTATTGACGGTTATGGTTTCTCCAAGGCCCTCATGGACGGTGGTAGCAGCATCAATATTCTCTATGTCGAAACGCTACGCTGGATGAAGATCTCGGCAACACAGCTTAACCATAGCTCTGTGATTTTTCACGGAGTTGTCCCAGGAAGACAAGCTAATTCCCTGGGAGAGATCACTTTGGATGTTACTTTTGGAACACCAAAGAATTATCGGACGGAGGCACTTTCCTTCGAAGTGGTCCCATTCAAGAGCGCATACCACGCTATATTCGGACGTCCGGCTTACTGGGCTTTCATGGCTCATCCGTGTTACATTTACAATATGATGAAAATTCTAGGTCCCAACGGCGTGATCACCATCAGGGGAGACCCGAAGAAGGCGCGAGAGTGCGAGGACGGAAATGTCGCCTTTGCTGAAGCCATGCTGCACGCCCAGGAGTACCAGGAGATCAAGAAGAGCATAGATCCGTCCGAGATGCCCGCGACGAAGAAGGAGGTGACAAGGCCAAATCCGGAGTTCAAGGCATCAGAAGAGACGAAGACGACGCCGTTGAAGGATGATGACCCCTCCAAGGTGACCCAGATAGGCGTAGGCCTAAGTAGCGCATAGGAAAGCGCGCTCGTCAAGTTCCTCCAAGCAAATCAAGATATCTTCGCATGGCAGCCATCTGACATGACCGGAGTACCTAGGGAACTTGCCGAGCACTCTCTAAATGTAAACCCGAATGCTAAACCCGTCAAACAGTCCTTACGACGGTTTGGTGATGAAAAGCGTAAGGCAATAGCTAAGGAACTAGCACGGCTCGAGTTAGCCGGATTCATAGAAGAGGTCATCCATACTGATTGGTCGGCCAACCCTGTAATGGTCCCCAAAAAGGACACCACTGATTTAAGGATGTGTGTTGATTATACTGCCTTGAACAAGGCTTGTCCAAAAGATCCGTTCGCTCTGCCTAGAATTAGTCAAGTTATCGATTCTACGGCAGGCTCGGAACTCCTCTGTTTTCTCGACGCATATTCCGGTTATCACCAAATCCAGATGAAGGAATCTGACAAAATCAAAACTTCATTCATAACCCCTTTCGGAACCTTCTGTTATGTTACGATGCCCTTTGGGCTGAAGAACGCAGGAGCTATGTACCAGCACACGATGCAGCGCTGCCTCCAGGATCAACTCGGACGCAATGTACATGCATACGTGGATGATATCGCGGTCATGTCCAAAAAGAAGGAAACATTCTTGGAGGAGACGTTCGCCAATTTACAAAAATACAACATCATGCTTAACCCGAAGAAATGCTTCTTTGGAATACCAGCCGAGAAATTGTTAGGTTTTATCGTGTCTGAAAGAGGTATAGAGGTGAACCGCGACAAGATCAAGGCTATTCTCAATATTTCCAGGCCAACTCACCTGAAGGACGTACAAAGATTAACTGGTTGCATTGCTGCGGTCAGTCGATTTGTAAGCCGGCTTGGTGAAAGAGCCGCACCATTATACAAACTCCTGAAGAAGACCAAGGATTTTGTCTAGACTGACGAAGCTGAAGCTGCACTACAAGACCTGAAGAAAGTACTCTCATCTGCTCCTATCCTTGCAGCGCCGGAACCTCAGGAACCGATGTTGCTTTACATTGCTACAACAAATAAGGTTGTCAGTATAGTTATGGTGGTGGAGAGGCCAGAAGAAAATCAGGAGCACCTGGTGCAGCGTCCGACATACTTTGTCAGCGAGTTCCTGACAGAATCAACACAGCGGTATCCGCACTATCAAAAGTTGGCTTACGGTGTTTTTCTAGCATCTCGTAAGTTACGACACTATTTTCAGGAGCATCCAATTACCGTGGTGAGCAAAGCTCCCATGAGAGATATAATCAACAACAGCGATGCCACAAGACGCGTCGCCAAATGGGGTATAGAGCTTGCAGCTTTTGATATTGAGTACAAACCCCAGACAGCAATCAAATCCCAGATCCTTGCTAACTTTGTCGCTGATTGGACAGAGACCAAGGAGAACATGGTCATCCCTGAGTCAGAATATTGGACCCTCTTTTTCGACGGGTCTAAGGCTCGAGGGGGCTCGGGGGCTGGCGTGGTGCTCAAATCACCCCAAGGAGATAAAATTTTATACGTGTTGCGGATCCACTTCACAGCGACAAACAACATTGCCGAGTATGAAGCACTGCTGCATGGAATCTAGATTGTTAAGGATATTGGCATCCAACGTTTGATGTGTTACGGAGATTCGGATCTTGTTGCTCAGCAAAGTCTCGGATATTTGTAATGCAAATAAGCACATGGCAGCATATAAAGCTATCATGGATGATCTATCTAAATCGTTTGAAGGGTTTGAAGTTCAACACATCCCTCGAGCAGAAAACGAGGAAGGAGATGCACTATCTCGAATAGGCTCTGCGTGGAAAGAGGTTCCGGATGGCACATTTTTAGAGCACCTCAAAGTTCCCTCGATAAAGGGAGTAGATGAGGAATATCCGACCAAATCCGACTCACCTTTAATAGCAGTTCTTGCTGTAATTCCCAGCTGGACTCAACCCTACCTCGATTACTTGGTAGATGGCAAATTACCCGAAGACGAGGTGCTGAGCCGGCAGATTATCCGACGAGCAAAAGCCTATACCATTGTTAGAGGTGAGCTCCATAAACGGAGTGTTTCTAGTGTTTTTCAGCGCTGTGTATCTCCGGAAGAAGGAGTGGAAATCTTAAGAGAAATCCACGAAGGGGAGTGTGGTCACCACGCTGCAGCCAAATCTTTAGTGGCAAAAGCTTTTCGACGTGGATTTTTCTGGCTTACAGCTCAGGCAGATGCCGAACGATTAGTCAAGACATGCAAAGGCTGCCAAAAGTACGCCAAGCAAGCTCATGTTCCAACTGATCAGCTGCGAACAATACCTATAACATGGCCTTTTGCGGTCTGGGGGCTTGATATGGTAGGACCTTTTAAACGAGCTCCAAGTGGATTTACTCACCTCTTAGTGATGGTGGATAAATTCACGAAATGGATCGAGGCTAAACCTGTTACTAGTTGTGATGGAGCAACAACCAAAAGATTTGTCGAGGATGTTATAATCCGTATAGTTATCCGCATAGCATTATCACGAACAACAGGAGTAATTTTTCCATGGGAGAGTTGGCTGAATTCTGTGACGAGCAAAATATCCGGCTTGACATTGCGTTAGTCGCACATCCACGGGCTAATGGACAAGTCGAAAGAGCAAATGGTTTAATTCTACAAGGCTTCAAACCAAGACTCGAAGCACCACTGAGACGTGTTGCGGGGGCTTGGGCAGAGGAACTACCCTCTGTAATTTAGAGTTTACGAACAACTCCGAACAGGTCAACAGGATATACACCTTTCTTCTTGGTCTATGGCGCAGAAGCAGTTCTTCCTAGTGATTTAATTCATACTTGTCCTAGAGTGGCCACGTATATCGAGGAGGATGCCGAGATTTCTCGACAAAATGATCTCAACTTAGTCGAAGAAGTTTGCGTCATTGCTGAAATGAGATCTACAGCCTATCAGCAGAAGTTACGCAAGTATCATAGCCAGAGAGTCCGAACTAGATCTTTCAATAAAGTTGATTTAGTTCTCCGGCTTGTGCAACAAAGAAAGCACAAACTTTCCCCAATATGGGAAGGGCCCTTTTTAGTTAGTCGAGTATTGCACAATGGGTCGTACTACTTAACTGACATGCCAGTCAAAGAAAGATCTACTACTAAGAAAAGAAAGAGAGCTGGAGGCAGTACAAATCCGGATGAGTTAGACAGACCGTGGAATATTGCTCAGCTACATCCCTTTTATTCTTAGTTTATCCTTCTTTGTAATCATACATATGTACATGTTCTGTGAGAAATAAAAGTTTTGGTTACCTCAAAGTTTTCCTGAGAAGTTTTTACCATCTTATTTCCTAATGATCATGTCATAGTCGAAAATCCTAGAATGCTTGAAAGTACTTTATGCTCATGTTCGTTCTGGTTTAGATTTCCGATTCTAAAACTGCTACCTTCGGGTATAACTCTAAAAAATTCTAGTCTTTACTTGGGTTATTTGTCTAATTGCTGGGTGCAGGTATCTTCCGAGTAGTGAATTGTTGGTACTGGAAGCCAGCTTTGTTTCCGAGTTTAAACTGGTTTAGCAATTGAGCTCCGTTGCTCGGAAAAGTTTCTGGCTGAAGGTTTAGCCGGCTCACGAAAGGGACGAGGCAGAAAGCCAGATAAACGATAAGTAGTGACGGAAAATTCTAAGTGCTTATGAAAACATTTCAGGCACGCAAAAAATCTAAGACAAAAGTGCTGAATAGATAAAAAACTTAGCACTAGCAAAAGTCACAGTACTTAATATTTACAAAATGCATCATGTCTTTCTAAAATAATACATAGTTTTCTGATCTATGATGCAGGAGGAGATGAAGGAGCTGTCGGCTCGTTGGTTACTCTGCCTTGATATCGTGCCGAGATGTCTAGATCTGAGGCGGTCCGTTCATCGTCGGAAACTTCTTTAGTTTCTTCTGGAGGAGGAGGCGGAGTGTCCACGCGGGTGAAGAAGGGGACCTCGTAGCTGGTCAGGTCAGCTACGTGGCACCCATATCCGGCGCAGGAGTGCATGATGGCTTGAAGGTCTTGCTCCTGGCCGTCTTCGTCTACTTTGCAGTACCCTCTGGTCACTTGCCATATCTCCATGTTTCCATGGTGGCTCATGACCATGGTGAGAGCGTTCTGCGTAGCAGTCTGTGCATAGGACATGTTCCAGTCCCGAACGAGCTGCGGCATCTCCTTGGCCTTCTCCCGCACCTGGAAGTCCGACATGCTTGGCATGTCCGAAATCCTGAGAGACTCACCAGTGTCTTCAAGGGACTGGCGGTAGTCATGAAGAAGATCACCGACTTGGGTAAGCCGGTGGGTGCGGGGCTCGGACGAGGAAGAGTCCGTCAAGTTCAGAGGACCTATACACAAAACAAGTTAAGAAAAATCCGACATTGATAAAAGTCAAAGGAAAAGATATGTCAGAAAGATGGAACATACCGAGAATGACGTCGTCAATCTTGGTCTTCTCCTCTCGGAGACTCTGGAGTTCAGCCCGGAGCGCTTCGGATAGATCCTTCTCTCTGCCAAGCTCATTCTTGAGGTCCGAGATAACTTTATCTTGAGCAGCAATCTTTTGATCGCGCTCTTCAGTTGCCATGGAGGAGGATTCCAGGACTTGAGCTATGCTCGTTTCATGATCCGCCTTGAGCTTTTCCAGCTCTTGGCGAAGTCCTTTGTTCTCCACCACCAAGGTCTTGAGGTTCTCGGCCTCTTCAATCATAGCGATGGATTGTTTCACCAACGCTGTAAGTCAAAAAGAACAACAGTTTAGAAAATTTTGACATTGAAAAAGCAAAAGACAAGGTTTGAGTCTCGGAATGTTTACCTTCGGCTTCATCCATGGCTACCTTGAGCTCAGCATTTTTAAGCCGGAGAGCTTTGATCTCTCTACGCTTATCACAGACATTGGTTAATAATTCCTGGTTATCGGAACATACTTTCTGTAAGTCAGAATACCCAAAGTCAGAAAGCTACTTAAGACTCGGGCTAATATTTTTTGCTAAATATCAGCACGAGCCTTGGGGGCTACACTAGTTCGTTCTTTGGCATCCTAATGAAAGCATAAACCCAGATTTCTATATCCTACTTCATGCTTGGGGGCTAGAGGATATGATATAACATAATGTAAAAAAAATAATTGGAATTCCGACTTACATATTGCTCGCGGGTGAGTTTGTCTAACCCCGCGTTCACCTCAGCTGCCACCTTCTCGGCGAGGGTAAGAGGAATTACTAGGGCTATTGGAAGCTCGCCAGTCCTGATCCTCTCATCGTGAAGGCGGACTTGAGCGAGAAGGTCAGAGAACTTGACGTCCTCTGCTTCTTGCGCTTCCTCTTCGGGGGATAGATGGCTTTTGTCCAGGACTTGCCTGGCCAGCCGCTGGATCTCCTCTGCAGATTTCCGGGATAAGCCAAACTTGGCAAGTCCAGGGTTGCTGAGGAGGTTGTCGGCGAAGACTTCAGCCGAGGGATCATTACCCGAAGAGGGTTCACCCTTATCTTGAGCTGACGCACCCACGGTGACGTCAGTGTGCGATCCAAGGATCACACGCGCCGTTGGAGGAGCCGGATCTTTTGCAACAACCGGAGAAGGAGCAATCGCCGGTGTTGCAGAAGGTTGAGGGGTAGGAGTCGGAGGAGCCGTGGTAGGGGAAGCTATGGTAAGCTTCGTTTGTCGCAGGGGCTTCGCAGGAATCCCTTTCCCCTTACCCTTGATGAGACGCTTTGCTCTGAGAATGTAGTAAAGTCGGAAACATTACATCTAAGAAAGAAATTTGAGAAAGGTACAAAGGCGAAAATTGTGAATGAAAGTTACCTCTTCACAACAGGCACCTCCTTTGTGCCAACTGCCACTATCGGAGCTTTACGCTTCTTGAGCGCAAGATCCGGCAATGGGACCACTTCAGTCTCCTGAAAATACTCAGGAGGATATCCTTCGAGTGGAGCAAGCTCCGACTCGGGGAGATCAGCAAGCTGAAAACAAGAAAACATATCAGCATTGCAGTATATAACTTAAAGATTGAAACACGAAAAAGGTGTGCTGATGGAAGCTTACCGCTACCACGGGGTTTTCCGCCGTGTGCATATCCAGAGAAATCTCCGGAATCCTCCTCTCGATTCGCTCCTTGATCAGCCACTTGATCTGGCTGATGTAGCCTTGAGTGGTGTAGGATTTGGGGCTGATACGGAGGGAGTCTTTTTTGGAAGACGTGATGGAATGCATCAGTCTATCCCCGTGGTACTGAAGTGGCTAGATCCGTCATGAGACCCAGCACTGGACCAAGTCGGATCCTTCCAGACCCTTGTGCTTGATAAGATATTTGATCCGCCTCTTAGCGAGGATCAGATCATCGGTGAGAGCCGGAGCAGCCTCGTCCCAAGAAGGCTGGGCCATGGCAGCTCCGTCGACAAAAGCCGGCAAAGCAGTAGCTTTGCCGGGAGCCAGAATATCCCTATGGTAGAAAAAAGTGGCTGGCCATTGTTTGACCGAGTCACTGGCAGATATTTTGGGATATACCCGGTCTCGTCTAACAGAAAAACTAATGGAACCGGTGATGTAAGGAACACCGATAGTAATGGAATTTCTCTGGACATGGAAATAGTACCGGAAGAGAAGCAAACTCGGCCTAATGCCGAGAAAGCCCTCGCAAAGCGCAGCATATGCGCTCATTTCTAGAAGAGAATTGGGAGGAAGATTGTGGAGTTGAACTCCATAGTGGTCAATCACCTCGGAGAAGAACTCCGAGGGAGGAAAGGACAAACCTCGGTCTAGATGGGTGCCGAAGTGGACGCGCTCGCCCTCGCGCGGGTTGGGGACGGTTTCGCCGGAGCCGCTCCACCAGTCGCCGGCGGCGTGAAGCCCCTCCTTCTCCATGTTTTTGAGGCCGTCCACGTCAACGGCGCAGGGGATCCAGATTCCCCGGAAGCTCTCCTTCTCCGCAGCTGCTTCCGCCGACGCCGCCGCCGCCGCCAAAGAGGAAGAAGAGGATGAAGCCATTTTTTCTCCAGTGGAAAAGGTGACCTTAAAGTGGCGGCGCTAGGGGCTCTGTGGGAGGAGAACGAGGAGGCTCTGGGCACACAGGAGGATTGGGAAGGAAGGAACAGCAAAGGACTGGTGGGGATGAGAAGAAGAAATCTAAACCCCTTATATCCACCTACCTGCACCAAGATTCGTGCAAACGGTACAGTGTAATCGCCACGCGTCATGGAAAGAACTAGGAAGGGCTCGCGCGATGATTGCGTCGCCTCGATCTCCACGCACGCATTGAAACGGCGCCTCGGTTCCGCGAACCGCGGACCCACCAACGGTCGTGCTGACGGAACGTCTGTCAGATGATGTGACTTGACCATGCTATTGTGTTAGGTGGCGTTAGAGACAAAGTTCCGGCTTAGTTTAAAAGCGAGCTGGAAAATCTGAGTAACCAATTGAAAGGTCCGACTTACTTTTAAGACCCGGATCGTATTTTTTGTTGTGAAATTTCAGGAACCCTTCAAGATTCTACAAGCCGAAGATCAAGCTAGACGATGATAAAATCCGACTTTGGATCTTGGAGGCCTCCGGGGGCTGCTGTTGGGGATATACTTTCTGGGTATCCTCACAGTTCCTCACTGACCAAGGTGGCCCACTTCGGGTTAGAGCTTTGCTTCATGGGTAGCGCAGTTAGAGAGAGAAGATAGAGTCCCATCCGGCTACGGGAAGGCCCAAAAGACTTACCGACTTAGGCCCATAATGTTACTTGTAGTTCAAGATGTACTCTGTAACCAACTCTTAGTCGTAGCCGGATTGATCTCTCCTGTAAACCCTAGGCCGGATATCTATATAAGCCATCCTAGGGAGAGCCTTTAAGGCATAACCTCAATAGTCTACAATCTCAACTCGCACAGGTGAAACCCTTGTAACTCATATTCCGGCTCTACCGTATTACTGGATTGCTAGCAGGAGTAGGGTCCATCCAAAGCCGGTGGATTCGAACCTGGGTAAACTTGTGTGCTCACCGTCCCAGAACACCGTACGTCTCACACCCGTCTCTCACGCACGCCTCGAGGACCCCCTCATGGCGTACTTGTCCTCAATCCGACGACAATGTGTGTTAGAGAAATGCCTGGGCCGCTGGTCTAATCCATGCTGACATGGTGGAAACCTGCAGCGTAACCATAACGAGCATCTATGAAGCATTCTTCTTATATAAAAAGAGTCCTATATTGAAAAAAAAAGAGAAAAAGAGAAAAGAAAAAAGAGATTATGAAAAGAGGAAAGAGAGAAAAAAGCACCATATTCCCATGGTAAATAAGAAGATTGCTCAGATGCTTGTTGTCTGCTTGCCTTGTCATTTTGATATGGGGATTCTTCCGTATCATTGGGCAAGGGGGACCCCGTTGGCGTTTCTCCATGATACACATGTGCTTACAATGACAAGAACTTACCGGTGACTAAACTTGAGTAGCATGAGGAGCGGCCCTCGTATTCAAGGGACATGAGATTTTCAACTTACAACTTGTCAAGCATATCCTCGTATTTGATCACTTTAACCTTAATCACCTAAAGATGCCTATGATAGGGGAAATGAGAGATGAAAGCTAGTAAGTATCATAAATTTTGGGAGCTCTTTATGAAACTTGAAATCCTTGCTTCCCTCTGCGAAGGGCCTTTCTTTTACTTTTTAGTTGAGTCAGTAAACCTATTTCCCTTCTATCTCAGCAAGTATTTTGAGGTGTGTTTCATTCATTCATATGATGATTTATTCAATCATGTTTCTTATGTTCCTTGTTTTGCACATTGCTCTTATCTTGGTGGTTACTACTTTGAAAGCTATCATTGAAAATCAGTTATTTGTGAACTCCAGCAAATTATCAACTATTCTTTGACCAAGAGCTAAGTTTGCCATTACCAATTATGATTCACTTTATGTATCTTTATTGTGTTCCTTTACCTATTGCAAGTTAAGTTATATAATGATGAGTTGTCTACTATTATGATCTATGTATTGATGAATGTGATGCTTCTTGTCCGTATTCATTTATCGACTCTTCACTCCATAAACCTGAGGCCATGTTTATAAAGCTCAGTTTCACTTGGGGACAAGCGAAGTCTAAGCTTGGGGGAGTTGATATGTCCATTTTGCATCACTATTCTATATCATAATTCACTATTATTCATTGATATATTTGATATTAAGAGGTAATACTTATGTTATTTCATCTGTTTTTGCATGGTTGATGACTTTTGGAGCATGGACCGCTGCAGTCAGGATTCTGATGGAAAAGGTGTTGTTTGGAGGCAAAATTCGCGAAGATCAGAAAATCCGGGAAAATATACGGAAAATCCTATTTTTCCAGAAGACGAAGGTTGCCAGAAGGAGGAGTGGAGATGGGCCACAGGGGGGCCACACCACCCCCTGGCACGGGCCACCGTAGGCCGCACCACTAGGTGGTGTGGCCGCCCTGGCCCACCTCTTGCTCTCCCCTCTAGCGTATATTATCCTGCCGAAACCCTAAGACTCGGGGAGCGACCATAGAAAGATTCCGCCGCCTCTGTGGGGCGGAAAACACCGAGAGAGAAAGATCTCTCCGATAGACAGAATTCTGCCGGGGGAATTCCTTCCCGGAGAGGGGAGATCGTCGCCATCAACACCACCATCAAGCTGAACTTCATCGGGATCATCATCATCACCGCCACCATCATCACCATTAGCACCCTCATCACCATCTCCATATTGCTGTAACAATTGGGTTGAACCTTGCATAGTTCTTAGGGGAAACTTTCCCGGTGTTGATTACTCTTTGTATTTGATGCTATTGAGTGAAACGTTGAATTATTGTTTATGTTCAGATTGTTATACATCATTATTCCATCTCTAATCATGATCCATATGATGTCTTATGAGTATTTCATTTTGTTCTTGAGGACATGGGAGAAGTCATGTTGTTAGTAGTGGAATTGTGTTGAGAAAGATTCAATAGTTTGATATTTAAGTTGTGGTGTACTTCTTCTAGTGGTGTCATATGAACGTCGACTACATGACACTTCACCTTTATGGGCCTAGGGGAATGCATCGTGTATTTGGCTACTAATCGTAGGGGTTGTCGGAGTGACAAAAACCTGAACCCCTGTTAGGAAACCATTGCACAAGGGACGTAAGGGTCTTAGAGTTTAAAGTTGTGGTTAGGTTTCTACCTTAATTACTTTCTTATACTTACAGATGTTTGCAAGGGGTATAATCACAAGTATGTATTAGTCCTAGGAAGGTCGGTACATTAGCACAGGTTCACCCACACAACACTTAGCAAGCTAAAGAAGATTAATCAACTATATGAAGAGAAAGCACTTGACAGTCTTCCCATGTGTCCTCGAGAACGTTTGGTCATCTTAAGTAATACAACTAGCTTGTCCTTTGCTGCATAAAGGATTGGGCCACTTGCTGCATTTATTCTTATTGTCTTTTATTTACTCGTACTTTATTACTTGCATTATCAAAACCCCCTAAAAATCCGTTTACTAATTATTTGCAGAGAATTCCTGATCAATACCACTATCCAGCACCTTCTGCTCCTCGTTGGGTTCGACACTCTTACTTATCGAAAATACTGTGATACACCCCCTATACTTTTGGGTCATAAACAACCTTCTGTAGGGCGATGGAGCATCTATCATCTCTGTCCCGTGGCAGCAATTGTAGTTTGTGAAATACTAGAATACTCATACCTATTCCCTCCATTTCATAATATAAGATGTTTTAGCTTATGTGAAACAGTGTATCTAGATTCACTCCGAAGTTTTTTTATTGTCGATTGTGCAACATTGTCATGTGTAGAGTAGTTCTTATCCCGGGTATGCATCCTTTTTTGTAGACTAGGATTCCATAGAAGCTTGTTTTTTGGGCTAGATCCCATAACTAAGAACAATGGGGATCCGTTCGAAGTTGGTAGTTCGATAGCGCAAACTTTTGAACATTTGCATATATTTGTCAATCAACATCATGTAATCAATATTACAACTTGCTACAGAAGGAGATAGGGGAAGGAGTGAAAAAGAGGATTCTCGATGAAATAGGTTCCAATCCTGTGACTTCTACTATCCCAGATGAAAAGGTAAATCAATAGAATGACATATGTTTTTGTCGTTGCGCGTAGATGCTTTCACTGTAATCTCTGTTTATCTTGTAATAGCAGAAGCACAAAGTTGAAGAAGACTCTCAGTTTCCTGATGACGGAGTAGAAAATGGATGTCAGATTGCTACACCTAACCTCCTTGTTTACCTTCTGTGGAGACTGATGCAGTTGCAGCTGCAGCTGGTACTGATGATCCTGCACCTGCCATCGTCATGCTAGATGATGGAGGTGGTGGATTGGTTTTACCATCCACGGAGAATTGTGTGGCTGGAGCTGGCCGTGAAGAGCCTTCAGAGGACATTGTGGTGCTCGATAGTTCACCTATTGTGGAGACTCATGCTACCGGTGCTGGCGCTGCTGTTGGTGCTGCTGATCCCGCTCCCGAAATTATCGTGCCACCTGAAGGAGGCGGTGATTTGGGTTTACAATATGTAGAAACCGTTGCACCTGAAGGTGGTGAACTATGATGCGGAGCTTTCTTTCTTATGATTTGTATGCTTTTCTCTAGAACCTGTATTATGGAGCTACCTTACGCATTTCTTACACTTTTGCCTGTTGAACTGTAGTGTGGAACTGGAACTACTCCTAGTATGTAATCATAATATTCGGATGCTTGAGTATTATCGATGATAAACCAATGCTAGCTGAGCTGCACAAGAATTGGCCTCTGCCACTTGCAGGCATGGTTCCTGGCTCATCTCCTTTTCACAAGCACGGTGAAAAGATGGTTATGTTCCTTTTCTTGCAATGCCATTATGCTTGTGTTATCTGGTAATTTTATGCTGATTTTGTCACCCAATCTGCATTTATGTCTCTACATACAAACATATTTGTTCACATGACTTGAACAGAAAACAATATCTTCTTTGCATCGACTAACATAAGGAGACATGCAAATATTTATTTATTTTTGAAACAAGGCAAACGATATGCCATTTTCATTGATAGAGAGGGACATGCAATTCAATTAAACTACGATAACTACTCGTACAAGTCATTGAATGGTAGGGATTGCCATAGGAAATCATCACCTACAGCATCTTTTTCTATAGAAGGAGTTATTACCAGATCCACAACCTTCTTTTCCTTGGGACAACAATGTCAAGTGCAGGATTTCGAATCTAAACGCAATCATCAGGACAACCTCCAGCTGCATCAGTCTCAACAGAAGGTACATCAGCGCTATGGCAGACACCGTTGGAAATGCAAGCTGAAGCTTTTGTTATACTCCTATCAGGACCACAGATAAGGGCCAGAAATTCAAGCTCCGAAATCTAGCGTTACAAAATAGACAAGAGGTTACCCCATCTGGACAATTCATACACAATTCACAGTGCAATTTGAGCGTCTTACATGATCCTTAGATCTTAGTCCATCCGGTCTTTTTCTGCGAAGAACGTACAAAACATAGCCAAGTCAGACATCTGAATATATCTAACTTTTCTACAGTCTTATATGTGAAGATATCTTTGCATAACACTCACTTATCAAACTGTCTACGGATATCTTCCCGCTCCATGGAAATGCGAAGTCAACGTTCTATAGGGTACATCCATCTACACTGTACTGTACCTCTAAGTACTTCCTCGTCAGGTACATCAACAACCAAATGCTCCATCGTATCAAAGAAATATGGGGAATATATCAGGTCAAAAGCTTGCACAGGATCTCTGCCAAGTCCTTTTCAAGATGTTTTCGAACTCTTCTGTCCAGAGCTTTACTATAGATTTACCTAAAGAACATACCTACCCAAATCTGCAAGCACCTTGTAAATCTAGATGGTCACAAGCTTTAACTATTTCTAGGAGATGTGGAGAACAAACCAAAGCCAAGAAAAATGTCCAGTGCCTAAATCTAGCAGGCGAAGCATGGGGATCGCCTAGCTGACCGCCGGCCAGTGCGTCTCGTGAAGAACGGTGCGGCCAACGGTGGTAGGCCGGCACTGTTGATTGAATGGCGTCGAGAAGTTTTTTTTAAGGAGTGGAGAAGTTTGCGGCCTGGTTCTAATCCGGTGTATCTCCTATAAGAACGGCGCAAAATTTGAAGAGACGGGGGCTGGTCGCTCGATTGAGGGTGGGCTTAGGAAAGTTTAGGGTCTCGGCAGAAAGTTTCGGCGGGCGCGGAGTTTTGTCCACAATTTTCACAAAAATATCTCTGAATATTTTATCAGATTTGCTAGTTCTCAAGAGTCACCTCTCTCGCCATTGGATTTACCTCGCGATTGGTGCAACGTGAGGGTCACACATTTGTTGCAACAGCTTGTAACTGGGAATTTAATGAGTTGCAACTACTAGGTTACAACTGAGTATTAGCACAATTAGTAGGGTGACGTCAGCTCCTTAACATAACAAGTTCTCAGGCGTCTGGGATCTAGGCGCTCATATTTTATACTTTTTCCCCTTGTTGACGGCTTTGTTTCAAATCCGGCCGAGACCCAGCACGTACCTTGAGATTTTAACTATCGAGCCAAAGAAATTAGCCCATCTGGCCTCATTATAGCCCAAGACCTTCTAACTCGGCCATGTTTTGGGTCATTTGGCCACGCAAATAGCCCAGTTAGATTGGGCGAGAGCCCATGAAAAATAGCCCATCAATCCCAGCTTGGCCCATTTTTCTTCAATTCGGCCTTTTTTGGGCACCGTTCACCCACCCCTAAAAAAACTCCGCCTATCCATGTTTTTAAGTACTACCTACTACATTGTTTATACTTAACATTTTTTAGTTAAGATGCTAGCAATCACGCTTAGCAGATGGACAAGCAAGTTTTTAAGAAGAAAAATAAATAAGTTATATACGATGTTAGTATACATTTTTATGTTTTATAAAAGGATAACAATTTTCTTGTGTAGTGGCAAGGCATGCAGTTTATCTGTAGCAATATTTTTGTACTGAGAGGCTGACATGGCCGACCCACCTGCCTGCAGCTAGCGCCCATCAACCTTGCCATACAGGAGATCAAGTTTAACGAGCGCGTTTAAAAAGTACTTTTACAACAGTCTTGACCAGAAAAAAGAAGACCAAGATCGACACGTTTCTTGTCAAGAGAGGCTAACATGTGGGCCCCAGCAGCAAGACCATACATGCATGCCGCATGGAACAACGTTACCAAGGTCAAACCGGCGGACACGACCAAAAAAATGTCCAACATACACACGTTTCCTCTACATAGGCGGCTGACATGTGGACCCAGCAGGGAGACATTATACGGCTGTTGTATCAAGAAACGTTGCCAAGTTCCAAACGGGGAGGCGCGAGAGAAGAAAAAAAGGTCTAGTATACACACGTTTCCTACACAGAGGAGGCTGACATGTTGGGCCCACTAGCCTGTATAAATGGCTAAAGCAGCGAGCAACGCTATCAAGTTCAGAACACAAAGACGCAGTAGAGGGTTAAAAATCCATCGTACACACGTTTCTTCTAATGAGAGGATGACATGTGGGGCCCAGCACCGTCATTAAACGGTAGATGCATCGAATAACGATATCAAGTTCGGAACAGGGTAGCGCGAGCGAAGGAAAAAAATCCATCATACACACGTTTCTTCTAATGAGAGGATGACATGTGGGGCTCAGGAGGTTGGTTAAACGGTAGATGCGTCAAGCAGCTATCAACTTCGGAATGGGGTAGCGCCAGTGGAAAAAATTCCATCATACACATGTTTCTTCTAATGAGAGGATGACATGTGGGTCTCAGGAGGTTGATTAAACGGTAGATGCATGGAGCAGCGCCATCAACTTCGGAACAGGGTAGTGCGAGCAAAGGAAAAAATTCCATCATACACACGATCCTTCTAATAAGAGGCTGACATGTGGGACCTAGAAGCCCGACTAAATGGCATACACCTCGAGAAACATTATCGAGTTCAAATCAGGGACACGCGACCGAAAAGTATGGTCCGCTAGAGACACTGACGTCGGGGACCCACACGCCTCAAAAGACTTCGGCCATTCAACATCGCGTGAGGAAACGAAAATCATGCTTCTGCCATGCGTTGGCCGAGCTTCCTCTATGTTTTTAGCAGATCCGTCGTAGTAGAGGGCCGCGAAACCGGAAAAAAAAGTTTTCCATCGGCCATGGCCGAGCCAAGAATTTCGTCCCGGAAGACGCGTGATACATTGCAAATGTATCTATAATTTTTGATGTTCCATGCTTGGTTTTATCTACTTTCTTATGTTTTGTCCACACTTTGGAGTACTTTTTATACACTTTCTTGGACTAACCTATTAACAAGATGCAACGGTGCCAGTTGCCTGTTTTCTGCTATTTTTGGTTCCAGGAAAGTCAGAAAATGAATATTCTCGGAATTGGACAGGACAAAAGCCAAAGTCGATATTTTACCGGAAGACTCACGGAGCCAGAAGACGAGATGGAGAGGGGCCACATGGCATCCACACCATGTCGTGGTGCGAGCTAGCCCTGTCCGCGCCACTAGGTGGTGTGGTCCCCATGGCCGGCCACCGACCTTGCCTCCTTCGCCTATAAGAGCCTCCCAATACCAAAACCCTAAATCATCAAGCCTCCAGCCATGAAAAGTTCCGCAGTGCCGCCACCACCGAAGGGGAGATTCGGGGGACAGAAAGTCTCTGTTCTGGCACCCTGTCGGGACGGGGAAGTGCCCTCGGAGCCATCTCCATCGATCTCCACCACCATCTCCATCACCATTGATGATTCCCATGATGAGGAGGGAGTAGTTCTTCCTCGAGGCTAAGGGTTCTACCGGTAGCTATGTGTTCATCTCTCTCTATGCATGATCATATTGTGATCATGAGCTTGTAATCTATAGATCTACCTTGCTACTCAAGTGCTTTAATAGATCTCTGCTCTCCCTATGTGTGTGAAAGTGACAGCGTGCACACCCTGGTGGCACTTAGGCTAGAGATTACAAATACTTGTTATGAGTTATATTTGGAGTTGGATGTCTTTATGAAATTGCGGTATTTGTTGGACCGATCTAGTACTCAAGGTGACAGTGTGGGGTTATCTAGATGGGAAAGATGAACTTTGAGGTGTGCTGTTATAGCCCTACCATGGATTAGAGTGTCCAACCGGAGAGTAGTTCAGCATAGTATCATAAAGAAGAATATATTTATATGAGAGTGTTCACTAGTGAAAGTATGATCCCTAGGCCTTGTTTCTTAGCATTGAAACACCGTTTGCTACTAGATCTGTTACATGTTTGCTTGCTTCCATCTTAATTTCAGTTTGCTTTTAGTCTCTTTCACGCCATCAAATTATCTTCTATCACCGTTACAACTTATAATTATCCATACCACTTATACTTTACTATCTCTTCGCCGAACTAGTGCACCTACACACCTGACAAGTGTATTGGGTGTGTTGGGGACACAAGAGACTTCTTGTATCTTGATTGCAGGGTTGCTTGAGAGGGGATACCTTTGACCACTTCCTCCCTGAGTTCGATAAACCTTGGGTGATCCACTTAAGGGAAAACTTGCTGTTGTTCTACAAACCTCTGCACTTGGAGGCCCAACAACTGTCTACAAGAATAGAAGTGCATAGACATCAAGCTATTTTCTAGCGCTGTTGCCGGGGAGGAAAGGTAAAAGGTATTCACACCGGAGGATTAAAGAAGAAGAACCTCCCACGGAAAACGCCTATTTTCTGGCGCCATTGCTGGGGAGGTAAGGTAAAAGGTACTCACATCCTCCGGTGTGAGTGCTCGAAGTTATTTCCTTTAGATTCTGCAATTTTGTCTTTTTTTTTCTTGTTTTCACTAATTAGGCTTAATAAAAAAAACAAAAAAATTAGAGAGCTTTATAGTATTTATCTTGAGTTAGGACATGAAGTGTTTGAAGACAAAATTAAAAAACCTATGGAACTTTATTCGCATGCGAATAAAAATGTTGTTAGTATGAATTCTTTGGACACCATTATTGCTAATGCTATGGAAAAGTCTAAGCTTGGGGAAGCTAGTTCTTATGAAAATGATCTTTTTAGTTCCCCTGCTTTGGAAAATAGCTATTCTATTGCTTATGATGATACCAAACCTCCAATATATGATGATTACAATGATGAATATGATATTCTCAGTCCACCTACTATTGAGGAGGAAATTAATTATGACTACAATATGTCTCCTATATTTGATGATTATGGTGATGAGAATAATAATGATAGCTATTTTGTTGAATTTGTTCCCACTACAATTAATAAGAATGACTATGTTTATGTGGGGAGTATTAATTCTTTTATGCATGTGGCTCATGATAAGAATGTTTCATGTGATAGTTATATTGTTAATTTTATTCATGATGCTACTGAAAGTTATTATGAGAGAGGGAAACATGGTCTTATGTATCTCAACAATATTAAGTTCCCCTCTTTATGTTAAAAGTCTTGAAGTTGCACTTCTTTTGCTTTCCTATGCTTGTTGCTTTGTTCTTTCATGACTTGTTTATTTACAAGATTCCTATGCATAGGAAGTGGGTTAGACTTAAATGTGTTTTGAATTTGCTTCTTGATGCTCTCTTTTACTTCAATTCATATTTCTTATGTGAGCATCTTCTCAAACTATCATGCCTAACTTAAAGGCGTTAAAGAAAAGTACTTATTAGGAGATAACCCAAAAGTTTTAGATGAGTCTTGGAAGTTATTACTTCAGTAATAACCTCTCTTTATCCTTTTTATTTGCTTTTTGTGCCAAGAGTAACCTCTAATGAGAGAGAAGTAATGATTGGGAAAGTTGCTGTCCCAAAACAGATTTTTGTGCTTCACCGTAAACATTCGTGTAAAATCGCTGAACGTCTTTTTGAGGCGTGAATTTTTGTGCTTCTGCCCCAGGTTGTTATCTAACTTTCGTTAGTTCAACACTTTTTGATTTGATCAACATAAAGTCTTCGAAAAAATTCGTCTTTACCTGCTGGTCTGTTTTGACAGATTTCTGCCATTATCTGCATTTGCTTCTTGTTGGTTCCTTTTTGAGTTCTTTTGGGGAATTGATCTTTTTGAGGGAAGTTCGATAGTAGCTTGTGTTTTAATGGAAGTTTTATTGGTGTTGGAACTGAACCCACAGACTTATTTATCTTGAGTGCACTAATGTTTCTAATAAAGATTGTGTGAAGTTTTGTATGAAGGAAAAATTTCAGGTGTATGGAAGGAATGAGTAATGAGATGAAGCATGGACTAAAGCTCAAGCTTGGGGATGCCACGCGTGTCACCCCAAGAAATATCCAAGAAGTACAAGCGTCAAAGCTTGGGGATGCCCAAGGCATCCCCTTCTTCATCAACAAAAATCCTAGGTTCCTTCCAAACGCTTCATTTTTATTGTTTCATGCACAGTTGGGTTGTTCTTGGAGCGTCTTCATTTTTGTTTTTTCTTTCGTTTGCTTGGTTTTCTTAGTTTGCTGAATAAATTGGTTGGACCCCCTCTTTCATGCATTGGTTTTCAAATAGTTTGGTTTGGATTGGAAAAGAGTAGGAAAGCTCATGCTTAAGTGGTAAAGAGAGTTTGTTTTTGACTCTGGCTTATGCTTTGTCATGCCATGCTTGATATTGTTTTGGCTTTATGCTTAGTATTCTTTGCTGTAGCATGACTTGTTATAAACAATTGATATTTCTTAATGTGCCTTAGATGAATCATGCGTTGTTTTAGCATATTAAAGCATAGTATTGTGGTATTCTCCTTTGATGCTTTATTTGGGTTGACTTGGCACATGCTCACACCATGTTATGTCTATCCCAAGTCACCATATCCTTGATGATCCTTTTGTTTTCAACTTGTAGTATCACTTTATGCTTTGATCAATGATGTTTTGTCGCTCTGCATGATTATGGCCATTATTGCTCTCTTAGTTTGTCGCTCCCAGTCTTTTGCTAGCCTCCGCAACCAAGTATGAGTTCCACTCATGCATCCAACTTCCTAAACCAAGTTATTCCAAAGAGCCCACCATACCTACCTACTAACTTATGCTATTCCAAGTATATTCATGCTTTTGTTTACCTTCCAAATTAAACTTGTTATGAGAAAACTAGTGATTAAAGCTCTCACGAACTTGATGGCACACTTTACTTTTCTTGCCCTTAATAAACTTGAACCATTGTGTCGTCTATTGTATATGCTTGCACTTATTTGTTGGGAATTAGTAGAACCATGTTGTCATGGGGAACGCTTTCAACATTGCACTTGGTACTTGTACCTAGTTGATATCATGCTCTTTTGTCTATGGATGTCGTCGCTGTGAAATGAAAGGGGAGCTTGTAAGTCCATGGAGTTATGTATATGTGTTAGACAAACGCATGGGCCGCTCGTCTAATCCATGCTGACATGGTGGAAACCTGCAGCGTAACCATAATGAGTTGTCTATGAAGCATTCTTCTTATAAAAAAGGAGTCCTATATTGAGAAAAAAAGAGAAAAAGAAAAAAAGAGATATCATGAAAAGAGGAAAGAGAGAAAAAGCACCATATTCCCATGGTAAATAAGAAGATTGATGAGATGCTCGTTGTCTGCTTGCCTTGTCATTTTGATATGGGGATTCTTCTGTATCATTGGGCAAGGGGTACCCTGTTGGCGGTTCTCTATGATACACATGTACTTACAATGACAAGAACTTACCGATGACTAAACTTGGTAGCATGAGGAGCGGCCCTCGTATACAAGGGACATGAGATTCCTAACTTATACTTCGTCAAGCATGTACACCATAGTTTGTTCACTTTAACCTTAATCACTTCAAGATGCTTATGATAGGGGCAATGAGAGCTGAAAGCTATAAGTACCATAATTTTTGGAAGCTCTTTATGAGACTTGAATCCCTACTTCCTTTTATGGAGGCCTTTCTTCCACCATTACATTGAGTCTCCACCTTCTACCTTTATGCACCTACTTTGAGAGCATAGTGGCCATTCTTAGTTCTATGTGCATTGTCCCAAGACTAGTTGATTGATGCATAACTTGATATTGCTTGTTTTAAACTATTTGTATCTAGTCACTCTTATCATCTATTTGTAATTCATACATGTTGTCTTTGCGGGGATCCGATGGATATTGAGATGCTAATTCAGATTGATTATTGATTCTATCATGTCTTTGTTATTTGAGATCTTGCATGCTTTCCGTTGTTAGTATATCTTGGCCAAGTAGATGCTAGCAACTCCAAGAGTTAGTATTTATGCTCGATAGTGGGTTATGCCTCTAGTAATCCGGGGAAGTGACAGAAAATTCTAAGGTACTAGATGTGCTGTTGCTACTAGGGAGAAAACAACGATCCTTTGTTCATAGAACAATTGTATTGTTTACTTTACACGCAGTTTGTAAAGCAATAATTTGTTGCTTGCAACTTAATACTGGAGGGGGTTCGGATGATAACCTGAAGGTGGATTATTAGTCATAGATGCAGTTGGATGGGGGTCTATGTATTATGTTGTAATGCCCAATCAAGTCTCAAAGGAGTCAAGATGATTAGTATATGCATGTATTGCTTTCTCGGTGTTTGTCAATTGCCCCGTTGTAATTTGTTCACCCAGCATGTTATCTATCTAAGGAGAGCCACCTCTAGTGAACTATGGATCTCGGTCCTTTTACTTTACATACAATCTACAACTGTTTACTGCTTTGTGTTTACTTTCTGCAAACTTTTACTTCTTTCCATTCGATACGTTTAATCCTTTGTTTTCCGCAAAACATTGTGAGATTGACAACCTCATCCTAACTTGGGCACAAAGTTCTATGGTTGTGTTGTGCAGGTCTCCACTTCGTTACTAGCACTGGTAGTGCGCCCTGCCAAAGATCAGCTAGTAACACCTTTGGGGTGTTTCCTTGCTCCTACTGGTTCGATTAAACCTTGGTTTCATAACTGAGGGAAACTTGCTGATGTGCTCATCATACCTTCCTCTTGGGGTTCCCAACGAGCTCTACGTCAACCACGAGCCATCAACACTTTTCTGGGCGACGTGCATTGAGCCATCAAGCGATTTTCTAGCGCCGTTGCCGGGGAGTCAAGGACATCTTCACAAGGGGAGTCCCTCATAACCAATCTCTTTACTTTGTTGTTTTTGTTTTGCTTAGTTTTCTTTTTGTTTTGTTTGCTTGTTTTGTTCTTCAAAAACACAAAAAAAAATAGTTTTACTTGTTTTGCTTTCTTATTTGAAAACACACAAAAATTAGTTCCTATCTTGAGTTGCCACTATGTCTAGCCTTGCTCCAATCACTATGTCACCCGAGGAAATGATTCTTACTTTTAAACAAGGAATTGAGGAAAGTTTTAAGGAATCTTGGTCTAGAATCTCTGATCTACATGAAAAGACTGAGCCTAAAATGATTCAAGGCTTGTTCCTTAGCAGTTTTTACCTTGGGATTGCTCTTTGCTATAGATATGCTGTAGATGCTATTGTGGGAGGAGATTTCCTCCAATATAATGAGGATGATGCCATTAATGCTATAAAGAAATTGATCCTCACTTACACTATGCCTAGCCAAACTGATATTTCTTTTGCAAAAATATTTGCTAGGTTGAACACTCTTGAGGCTAGCACTACTAGCTTAGAAAGTTAGTATAATACGCTTAGGGAGCATCAAAATTATGTTCCAATAAATTCTGAACCATCAAAGTGGCTCCCTACAGTAAAGATTGAGATAAACACTGAAACTTTTCAAGCCCGCTGCGATATCATGTCTGAATTTTGTTTTATGCCTAGAGATATTTATGAATCTTTGAATCTTTGGGGGCTTACTGAAGGAGGAAAAGAAATATCTCTTGCTAATAATGCTACCTTATTTCCTATTGGAATAGCTGAAGGAGTGTTTACAAAGATCCTTGGGAAAATGATTTCTACTGATTATCTTGTTATTGAATGTGCAGGAAAAGGACAAATTACACTTGGAAGGTCCCTATTGGAACTTCTTGGAGCAATAATAGATGTGGTAAAGGGGAACATGCACCTTTATTCTCCACCAAACAATCATATTTTCCGAAAGGTTAAGAATAAAAATAAGAGAGGTAAGGGCAATAAAATTGGTCTTAATGCTTCTTCATTTGAGAACACTTGATTCTTCCTTTGCTTCTTATGCCTAACTTAAAGGCGTTAAAGAAAAGTACTTGTTGGGAGATAACCTAAGAGTTTTAGTTGAGTCTTGGAAGTTATTACCTCTGTAATAACCTCTACTTATCCTTTTTATTTGCTTTTTGTGCCAAGAGTAACCTCTAATGAGAGTGAAGTAATGATTGGGAAAGTTGCTGTCCCGAAACAGATTTCTGTGCTTCACCGAAAACATTACTGAGAGAGCTCTATACGTCGGATTGATCTCTAATTTTTTGTGCTTCTGCCCCAGGTTGTTATATAACTTTAGTTAGTTCAGCACTTTTTGATTTGAGCAATAGAAGGTCTTCTAAAAAATTCGTCTTTACCTGCTGATCTGTTTTGACAGATTTCTGCCATTTTCTGCATTTGCTTCTTGTTAGTTCCTTCTTGAGTTCTTTTGGGAAATTGATCTTTTTGAGGGAAGTTCTACAGTAGCTAGTGTTCTAATGGAAGTTTATTTGGTGTTAGAACTGAACCTTGAGACTTATTTATCTTAAGTGCACTAATGTTGCTAATAAGATTGTGTGAAGTTTTGTATGAAGGAAAAATTTCAGGTGTATGGAAGGAATGAGTAATGAGATGAAGGATGGACTAAAGCTCAAGCTTGGGGATGCCACGCGTGTCACCCCAAGAAATATCCAAGAAGTACAAGTGTCAAAGCTTGGGGATGCCCAAGGCATCCCCTTCTTCATCAATAAAAATCCAGATTTTATCCAAACGCTTTATTTTTATTGTTTCATGCACAGTTGTGTTTTTCTTGGAGCGTCTTCTTTTTCGTTTTCGTTTTGGTTTTCATTTGCTTGGTTTGCTTAGTTTTCTGAATAAATTGGTTGGACCCCCTCTTTCACATTTGGTTTGCAAATAGTTTGGTTTGGTTTGAAAAAGAGTAGGAAAGTTCATGCTTATGTGGTAAAAAGAGCTCGCTTTTGACGGTGGCCTATGCTTTTTCATGCCATGCTTGATATTGTTTTGGCTTTAGGCTTAGTATTATTTGTTATAGCATGACTTGTTATAAACAATTGATATTGCTTAATGTGTCTTGGATGAATCATGCGCTGTTTTAGCATATTAAAGCATAGTATAGTGGTATTCTCCTTTGATGCTTTATTTGGGTTGACTTGGCGCATGCTCACACCATGTTATGACTATCCAAAGTCACCATAGCTTTTATGATCCTTTAGTTTTCAACTTGTAGTATCACTTTATGCTTTGATCAATGATGTTTTGTCGCTCTGCATGATTATGGCCATTATTGCTCTCTTAGTTTGTCGCTCCCAGTCTTTTGCTAGCCTCCACAACAAAGTATGAGTTCCACTCATGCATCCAACTCCCTAAACCAAGTTTTTCCAAAGAGTCCACCATACCTACCTACTAGCTTATGCTATTCCAAGTATATTCATGCTTTTGTTTACCTTCCACTTGTTATGAGAAAACTAGTGATTAAAGCTCTCACAAACTTGATGGCACACTTTACTTTTTGCCTCTAATAAACTTGAACCATTGGGTCCTTCTTTGTTGCGTATATACTTGCGCTTTATTAGTTGAAATTAGCAGAACCATGTTTCATGGGGAACGCTTTCAACATTGCACTTGTACTTTGTACCTCGTTGATATCATGTTCTTTTGCTTACGGATCCCGGCAGTGTGAAATAAAAGTGGAACTTGTAAGATCATGGAGTTTGTATGTGTGTTAGAGAAACGCCTAGGCCGCTAGCCTAAGCCATGCCTAATCATGGTGGAAACTTGCAGCATCACCATAATGAGCACTCTATGAAGCATCCTCAATAAAAACCTATGCAAGTAGCAAATAAAAAGATCGCTGAGATGCTCATTGTCTGCTTTCCTTGTCATTTTGATTATGGGAAAGCTCCCGTATCATGTGCAAGGGGTACCCCGTTGGCGGTTCTTAATGATACACATATACTTACAATGACAAGAGCTTACTCGTGACTAAAGTTGAGTAGCATGAGGATCGGTCTTCGTAAGTAAGGGGCGTGAGATTTCGGTTTATAACTTGTCAAGCATATCCTCTTAGTTGTGTCACTTTAACCTTAATCACCTTCAAGATGCTTATGATAGGGCCAATGAGAGCTGAAAGCTTTAAGTATCATAATTTTTGGAAGCTCTTTATGAGACTTGAATCCCTACTTCCTTTTACAAAAGGCCTTTCTTCCACCATTATATTGAGTCTCCACCTTCTATCTTTATGCACTACTATTGAGACGGTAGTGGCCATTCTTAGTTCTATGTGCATTGTCCCAGGACTAGTTGATTGATGCATAACTTGATATTGCTTGTTTTAAACTATTTGGATCTAGTCACTCTTATGAACTTTGAAGGTGTCCTATACATTTATATTTCCTACTCTATGAGAGACAAGCTGAATGCCACTATGCTATGTTTTCTTTATGTGAAACAAACAAACGTCTTGCAAAGCATTGTTATTCATGAATCTTTTGTTTGTGCCTTTTCATGTTGCATCATAGTCTCTTTGCTTATTGCTAGAACTTTGTCTTTCATGTTATGATTGAAGTACTATGATCCCAGCTTTGAATGTTTTGCAAATACTTTGATCAAGTCTTTGATGGTGCATGTCACCTCAAAAATTCTTTCTTTTTATCACTTACCTACTCGAGGACGAGCAGGAGTTAAGCTTGGGGATGTTGATACATTGCAAATGTATCTATAATTTTTGATGTTCCATGTTTAGTTTTATCCACTTTCTTGTATTTTGTTCCAACTTTGGAGTACTTTTATGATTATTTCTTGGACTAACCTATTAACAAGAGCCACAGTGCTAGCTGCCTGTTTTCTGCTGTTTTTGGTTCTAGGAAAGTCAGAAAATGAATATTCTCGGAATTGGACGGGACAAAAGACAAAGTGCCTATTTTTCCGGAAGGGATCAAGTGCCAGAATACGAGCCGGAGAGGGGCCAGGGGCTGGCCTCACCACCTGGCTGCGCGGCCAGGCTTGGCCCGCACCAGGGGGTGGTCTAGCCGACCCCAGCACCCCCTCGGCCTCTCGTTCCGCCTATAAGTTGCCCTCGAGACGAAAACCCTAGGCACCCGATCAAAAATCCACGAAAGAGTCTGTAGCCGCCGTCATCTCTGTCCCTAGATCGGGGGGATCTAAAGCTCTTCCCGACACCCTGCCGGAGAGGGGAATTCACCCTGGAGGCCTTCTTCATCACCATGCAAGCCTCCGGTGTGATGCGTGGGTAGTTCATCCTTGGACTACGGATCCATGTAGTAGCTAGATGGCTGGTTTCTCCTCATTTGTGCTTTCATGTTTAGATCTTGTGAGCTCCGTTCATGATCAAGATCATCTATTTTTAATTCATACATGTCGTGTTTGCGGGGATCCGATGGATATTGAGATGCTATTTCAGATTGATTATTGATTCTATCATGTCTTTGTTATTTGAGATCTTGCATGCTTTCCGTTGTTAGTAGCTATCTTGGCCAAGTAGATGCTAGCAACTCCAAGAGTTAGTATTTATGCTCGATAGTGGGTTCATGCCTCTGGTAATCTGGGGAAGTGACAGAAAATTCTAAGGTACTAGATGTGCTGTTGCTACTAGGGAGAAAACAATGATCCTTTGTTCATAGAACAATTGTATTGTTTACTTTACACGCAGTTCGTAAAGCAATAATCTGTTGCTTGCAACTTAATACTGGAGGGGGTTCGGATGATAACCTGAAGGTGGATTATTAGTCATAGATGCAGTTGGATGGCGGTCTATGTATTATGTTGTAATGCTCAATCAAGTCTCAAAGGAGTCAAGATGATTAGTATATGCATGTATTGCTTTCTCGGTGTTTGTCAATTGCCCCGCTGTAATTTGTTCACCCAGCATGTTATCTATCTAAGGAGAGCCACCTCTAGTGAACTATGGATCCCGGTCCTTTTACTTTACATACAATCTACAACTGTTTACTGCTTCGTGTTTACTTTCTACAAACTTTTACTTCTTTCCATTCAATACGTTTAATCCTTTGTTTTCCGCAAAACATTGTGAGATTGACAACCTCATCGCAAGTTGGGGACAAAGTTCTGTGGTTGTGTTGTGCAGGTCTCCACGTTGCTACTAGCACCGGTAGTGCGCCCTGCCAAAGCTCAGCTAGTAACACCTTTGGGGTGTTTCCTTGCTCCTACTGGTTCGATTAAACCTTGGTTTCATAACTGAGGGAAACTTGCTGATGTGCTCATCATACCTTCCTCTTGGGGATCCCAACGAGCTCTACATCAACCACGAGCCATCAACACTTTTCTGGGCGCCGTGCATTGAGCCATCAATGTGCAAGAAATTATGCCTTTATGATGAGATCATGAGCAATTGCTGAAGAATATGTCATTGCCAACACAGCCAAGTCAACCGGAGGCGAAAAGGCGCTTCCAAATCATGTAACGAGCATCGGTACGAGCGAACCCCGCCAGTACCGTCCGCATGTACTGCATGCTGGAGCCTTCCCTAGGTCAAACACAACTACTTATGCGAAGGAGGCAAAACCATTTGAAGAGGGACGCACCCTCCAGCCACCATAGAACCCATTCTCCATCCATATCTCATCCATCACACACCGAAGGAGATCCATTCCACCATAGTCATCACATCCATCTCCTACCTCCTCCATGGCCATAGCATTATCTTGTAATAGAGATCTTCTTGCGAATTGGTGACTATTGTAAGAATATTTTATTTCAATCTAAGTATTTTACCAATGATTCATATTGTTGATCTTGTTATTATGAGTGAGTAGTCCTCATGGGCTGCAGGTTGGGGTGAATCCTCACAGCATCTATGTGCATCTAATATTATGTGAATATTGTGTACTGATTGAATAGGAGCTTTGTTACCTTGTATCATTGTCTCTACCTCGATCTGAGCACTTGTAGGTACCCAAGACCCTACGGATTGATCAAGGTGTGAGGTGAGATGAGTGGAGAATGGCGTCTGACATGCGAAACCTCAGTGACAACAAAGGGAGTATGATATTCGCTTAGTGACCCGCTTGGGATCAATAGTAACATCACTGATCTTAATGTTTTGGTCTGTTTTACTTAATAATCGTTCTAACCCGTGGTTTCATGGTATAACGATTGGACCGAAAGACTATTGTCACCTATGGTTTTAGGGTCTATATTAGCTAAGGATGTAATGCCCACAATTCCTATCACTATTAGATCATTTCACACATGACTGCGCCTAATCTTATTTTTTATCCCATTTCGTATGCATAATTGTAGGTGGATCTTCAACCATGGCCTATCTCCATCATTTAAAACAACCAAAATATGCACAGTAAACTAGAAAGATCCGTTAAAAAAAAAGCAAGTCTTGTAGAAGTTCCCTAGATTTCCTTTTAGCATTTGTTTCCCAAGGTTCGATAAATCCTAGGTCTTTCTAGGGAAAAAGCTACTATACCACATCCGTAATCCAGATCGAAGGTATCAACCCGCCTCAAAAGATAGCAGGGCTCTGTTGCGACGTTGTCGGGTGTCCTTTTGGGCATCCTCCCATGTCTGAAAAGAATCGGGATGACGTGGATACCTGTTTGGGCTGAAACAATCTAGCGTTACTCCCTCTTTCTCAAATTAGGATGCATATTAGGTTTGGTCAAAGTCAATCTTTATAAAGTTTGACTAACTATATGTAAAAACATACTAACTTTTCTAATATCAAATGCATATAGCTTGAAAATATAGTTCATGATGATTCTAATAACATTGAGTTGATGTCATAGATGTTCATATAATTTTCTAGATATTTAGTCAAAGTTTATTAAGTTTGACTTTGACCAAAACTAATATGCATCCTAATTTGGGAAGGAGGGAGTATTATTAGTCCTGATGTATTAGTCTTCTTAAAATGATTTTGTGTGTACATGTTTATCTCTCTTAAAATAAAAGGGCAGCACCCCTGGCATCTCAGTTTTTCGAATGCCACATAATGGAGTAGTTTCTTAAAAACATGGGTAGGCATAGAGTTTTTAGAGGTGGGAGGCAATACCCAAAAAGTCTGAATCAAAAAGATTTTGGGCTATACTCCATGATCCTTCCTAAATTTCACTAGCTCGTGGTTAGCAGTCCCTTGACCCTGAAAAGGCTGAATTAGAAGGTTTTGAACTAAAGAGGGGCTGAATGGGCTAGCTTTCATCTGCTCGTTAGTCAAAATGCATTGCATTGTGGCTCGGCCGGATTCAAAACAAAAACCTCACCAAGGGAGGAAAAAACATCAATAGTTCTTTTGACAGATATTCATGTATAAAATCAGTTTAGAGAGAATTAGGTCTTGTTTCAGCACTACAAACCTTCGCACACGGTCAGTTTGCCATGTTCTCTAAACATACAATCATTGGAGAAAGAAAAATTGGCGATCAAGTCTGCTTTAGAGTGCGTACCTCCTTCTCACATCAATGCATTTACGTGTGACCCCCATATATATGCAACCCAAAATTCCCAAACCTCATCTAGATTGTGACAAGGCTATGTTTCAAAACAAAAGCAAGGCCATCTACACACACATCCACGCATAAGAGGGATTGACTCATTATACTCAAAGTATGATGGACCTATTCTCGAATCATGAGTTGAGTTCAATCTACTAATTCCCCAGCGACCCATGGCCAAAATACAGTTAAGATGGAACACAATCATTGTCATAATAGTTGGTCATATAGATACATATAAACTCGTACCATACAATTACTAGTCATAGATCCAATCTTGCAAAAGGTTGCCATAGTTTTGCCACCCATATATGATAAGTGGAGATAACACAACCACACAATTAGTTACAATAGCATGTGACCAAAGAACTAGACAGCTAGAAACTTCATGCCCATCATGTCGCGTTCAGGTAGCAAGATACATCGACCTTCACCATTCTTCTGATGGCAAGTTTGGTTGCTTTCTGGAACTTGATCCACCTAGAGGTAGTTGTCAAGATCCCATTAGTCCGGTCAATGGCATAATGTCCATCGATTTTCACTCCTTCGCTTTGCATCTTGAAGACTATTTTTCCCTTTCGTGTAGCCTAGAGTTGCTATGTAGCACTCTTAAGGCAATTTCTGAGTCAAATCAAGAGATAGACGCACAATTAATAAGACCAATGCATTGAATCATGTGAAACTTAAAGAAAAGACATTCAAAGTAGTTTATCTTCTGCCATATACTCACAAACATAATCCTATGCGATCTGGTGATCACACATGTGTAGGTTAAGATCTGACAAGGCAGTGCCTGAGATGGTGCCGGTGCCTATGTCGGGGATGGTGCAGGAGCCGGTGCTAGTGCCGATGCCAGCAGCTTAATGCTGGATTTCTTCTAAGGGATAGGTAAGATGACTGCAAGAGTGCTCATAGGCATATGAGATGTGTACAAGCAAAATGTTTTCTTATACAAGAGTTACTCGCAAGATAGTAATCAGAGGATATGATGAGTATATAAGAAAATCAAGTTATTACCTCTATTATTTCTCCTTGGGTCAATAGGTGCTAGTGCCACCAACTTGATGCTAGATTCCTTCTAGGGGGTAGGTAAGGGGAATCAGACTGCAGGAGTGGTCACAGACATATGATGAGTACAAGAAAATGGTACATAATAGTTACTCGCAAGAAAGTGATTAGAGGTTATGATGAGTATACAAGTAATTTAAGTTACTACCTCTATTCTTGGTCCTCTGGTCAACAGGTGTATGATGAGTTGCAACTATCTGCCCATGTTTGCTATAATCAAAGGACACCTCACCCCCTGCTTCAAAACATTCTCGCACACATACTTGGCCCAACCTCGTCAACCCAAATAGGTGATGGCCAACGTCCGGGAGACATCCACATCATACAACTGTCGTGTGCGTTTAGGGGCCACTACAAGACAAGTTTCCTTCCGCAACCAATTGGCCCGATGGTCGTCATAGAAGGCACGTCTTCCGCGATGAAATTCTCGGCTCGGCCATGGCCGATGGAAAACTTTTTTTCTGGTTTCGCGGCCCTCTACTACGACGGATCTGCTAAAAACATGGAGGAAGCTTGGCTAGCGCGTGGCAGAAGCAAGATTTTCGTTTCCTCGCACAATGTTGACTCGCCGAAGTCTTTTGAGGCGTGTGGGTCTCGGACTTTAGTGTCTCTAGCGGACCATACTTTTCGGTCGCGCCTCCTTGATTTGAACTCGATAACATAGCTCGAGGCGTCTGCCGTTTAGTCAGGCTGCTAGGTCCCACATGTCAGCCTCTCATTAGAAGGATCGTGTGTATGATGGAATTTTTTTCCTTCGCTTGCGCTACCCTATTTCGAAGTTGATAGTGCTGCCCGATGCTTCTACCATCTAATCAACCTCCTAAGACCCACATGTCATCCTCTCATTAGAAGAAATGTGTGTATGATGGAATTTTTTCCTTCGCTGGCGCTACCCCGTTCCGAGTTGATAGCACTGTTCGACGCATCTACCGTTTAACCAACCTCCTGAGCCCCACATGTCATCCTCTCATTAGAAGAAACGTGTGTATGATAGATTTTTTTCCTACGCTAGTGCTACCCTGTTCCGAATTTGATAATGTTGCTCGATGCATCTACCGTTTAATCATGACGCTAGGGACCACGTGTCATCCTCTCATTAGAAGAAATGTGTGTATGATGGATTTTTTACCCTCTGTCGCACCTTCGTGTTCCGAACTTGATAGCGTTGCTCACTGCTTCAGCCATTTATACAGGCTGGTGGGTCTAACATGTCAGCCTCACATTAGAAGAATCGTGGGTATGATGGAATTTTTTTATTCTCTAGCGCTACCCTGTTTTGAACTAGATAGCATTGCTACGAATCTGCCGTTTGCTCATGCTGAACTTTTTCTCGCTTGCGCCTCCCTGTTTCGAACTGGCTACATTGCTTGATGCAGCATCTGTATAAGGTCGTGCTGCTGGGTCCCACATATCAGCCTCTCTGTAAATGAAACGTGCGTATGATAGACTTTTTTTGGCCATGTCCGTTGTTTTGACCTTGGGAACTTGCTGGGTCCCAGATGTCAACCACCTCTGTGCAGGAAACGTGTCTATGTTGGTTCCTAGCTGACACCCTCTATTTGAAAAAAACGTGTGCATGTTGGACTATTTTTTAGGGTCCCAGATGTTAGCCTCAGAGTATAAAAAATACTCAGAAAGGCCGAATTAAAAAGATTCTAGGCTAACTCGGGGTGGATTCCCTATTCGTCATGGCTTATATTCCATGGGCTCACTCCTAAATTGAATGGGCTACGGTCGGTAGCCACAAGACCACGAAAAGGCCGAATTAGAAGGTATTGGGCTATGCTTGGGGCTGATAGGCTAATTTCATGGGTTATGCTTGAGCCTAATGGGTCTGACATGTCAGCTTCTCTGTAAGTGCAACGTGTGTATGATGGACCTTTTTCGGCCGCGTCCACTGTTTTCACCGTGGCAGCCATGTTTGGTCTTACTGCTGGAGCCCTTATGTCAGCCTCTCTGGCATGTTCTGGCTTGTGGGTCCCTGATGCAGCCTTGTATGTTGTGTCTAGTGGGTCCCCGATGTAAGCCTCTTTGTACAAGTATTTAAACTTTTGTCTCAAACCCACCCTCAATACAAACTCCAGGGACGTTGCATGCTGGTGGGTCCGTGATGTCAGCCTCTCCGTAATGTAATATTGCTAGAAGAAAAAAAATGTAAATCCAAGATACGATTCGAACAAAAGATCTTCAAATCAAATAAACGTAAACTGAGTGTGTTGCTACTATAACAAAGATATTTATAGAATAAATATCATTAAACTTTTATTAGTACTACAATTTATCTATTAGTCTTCTTAAAAATATTTTGGGTGTCTATGTTTATCTGTTTTAAAATATAAAAGGGCAGCGCTCCTGACATCTCAATTTTTAAAATGTCACATAATGGAGTATTTTCTTAAAAACATGGGTAGGCAGAGTTTTTTTATTTTCAGAGGTGGGGGCAATGCCCAAAAGGCCGAATTAAAAAGAGTTTGGCTATTCTACATAGGCTGCTCTACCTGGGTTATACTCCATAGGGCAGGCTCATTGGGCTTCATTCTCAAATTTTAGTCGGCTCTGCTCAGCAGTCCCTTGACCCCTAAAAGGCCGAATAAATATGTTCCCGGGTATGCTCCATGGGGTCCTTTCTCAAATTTCACTGGGTTGTGGTCAGCAGTCCCCTGACCCCGAAAATACCGAATAAAAATGTTCTGGGCTAAAGAGGGGCCGAATGAGCTGCTAGATTTCTTCTCCTGGTTAATAAAAATTGCATTGTGATGTGCTCGGCCAGATTCGAAACAAAGACCTCAGAGAGGGAGGGGAAAGCAATAATTCTTTTTGGCAGCTATTCATGTCAAAATTTAGCAGTACAGAATAAGATAGAAAAATTATCAACAGATTTGAAGTTCATATTCATGAGCACTTGACCAATTCAGCAGCATTTCAAAAGTGACCAATTCAGCAATACAGACAATGAAATACAATAGCAGTACAGAGAGAACCAGTTTTTGTTTCAGCTCTAAAAACCTTGTCGCGTGATCAGTTTGTCATTTTCACCAAACACACTCAACCATTGGAGCAAGCAAAACCGATGATCAAGTATGCTTTGAGTACCTTCTTCTCATACCAATGCCTATGTGATCCCCGTATGCAACCCAAAATTCCCAAGTATCATCTAGATTGTGACACGGCCATGTTTCAAAAGCAAAACTTGAGAATGAAGCCCGTTGAGCCTGCCATACGGAGTAACGATAGAACATTTGAGAGATTCGGTAGCTTTCCTGCTTGAAATTCAATAGCATTATAGAGATAATAAGTTCTTGTTCCATCTCAAAAAACCTTGGCGCATGATCAGTTTGCCATGTTCTCCAAATAGGCTTGATCATAGGATTCTCCCCCGCGATTGATGCATATTGAGTAATGCAAGCCGGTAATATGAGATGGTTCACTGCAAAACATAAAGGAATGTTTTTTCCTCCAGATGATGCCCGTCACCTCCTAGCTCCCAGGCGTGGAGGAACTGCAGATTGCATGGGTCCAAAACCCTAGCTCTACTGTCGGGTAATAGTAGTGATCAGTACATTGTACAAGGGCAACGAGCATGCGTCCGTCCTGACGCACACGACGGATCCGTTGATGTCGCCCGACTCGCCCATGTCGAATAGCAGAGCAAACACCGTACCATCGTCCCCTGATCCGATCTTCTCTACTCTCAATGAGCGCGGTGCCAACAGCGGCTGAGAGATGTACCTGGAGTTTCAAAAGGAAGTAAGATTCAGCGGACTAAATTTCATCATGCTAAATATTATAATAAAAATACGATAAAGTAAATATGAGTAACCTAACTTCGATAAAACATATATAGTATGCCCTTCGTTTCAAATATAAGATATTTTAGCTTTTGTGAAACGAGTGTATCTAGACCCCTTTTAGTATATGGGTTCACTCTGAACTACACACTAAAAAGAGTCTAGATAAACTCATTTCACAAAAGCTTTCCTGCTTGAAATTCAATAGCAGTACAGAGAGAATTAGTTCTTGTTCCATCTCAAAAAATAGACTCGATCATTGGAGCAAGAAAAACTGACAATCAAGTGGCAATGCATGTGTGACCCCCCATATGCAACCCAAAATGCCCAAGACTCATCTAGATAATTGTGATAATGCTAACTTGCAAAATAAAAGCAAGACAAACTAATGCACTTGATCTAAACAAGTAACAATACATCATTATTAGTTAAACAAAATATTTTAGTAATAGCGATGACAGAATAAAGGCAAAGCAAGACCATCTCCGGTCCTTGGCCTAAACAAGTACTACCAGTACCGGTATATAGTAGTACAAAATAGTCCGAAGTACAAGAACTGGTGCTATACTAGTACTACTCTACATCCAAAATCTAATCTCCAGTACACGTACGTCTGTGGTATGTAGTGAGAGTGGGATAAACAAAATCTAAGGTAATAGAATGGTCAATTTGGAATTCTCCCTCACGATGGATGCATATTGAGTAATACAGGCCTTGGGTCTAAGAAGTTTGAAGGTACACCACCATGGAATGCTTTTCCTTCTGCATGATGCCAGGCACCGCCCTGCTCCCAGTAGTGAAGGAATTGCGCACTTCACCCTCCCAAAACCCAGCCTCTGGTGATAGGTGACAGATGGTGAACTGCACATTGTACAAGGGCGACGAGCACCCTTCCGGCCTGACGCACACGACGGATACGATGATGTTGCCCCACTCAAGCATGCCAAATAGCACAGGGAACACCATACCATTGTCCCTAGATCTGATCTTCTCTAGTCTTGATGAGCGCGGTGCCGACAACGGCTGAGAGATGAATCTGGGATTTCTAAAGGAAGTAAGAATCGGCGGACTAAATTGCAGCATGCTAAATATACATATAAGAAGTTCTCAGGCGCCTGCAATTTACCCACTCCCAAGAAAAAAATATAGAGCCATCTTTCAAAGGAAATGCTAGATCATCTCCAACGTTTGATCTAAACAAACTTAAACGGCAGATCATCATCCGAATCATGATGGTCATATTTGCCATCTCCCATGTTGTGGATACAAAAATGAGTAATCTAGTGTGAACCTATCATGTTTCTTAATTAGGAAATTAAGGTAATCTTCAGTAATCCTGATGGAGGTCGGAAGCGCGCTGCTCTTCGGCTCGAAAAACAGGGTATCTTCGACGAACTCCTCTAGATCCTCTCCAATCATTGAAGGTTTATAAAAGTGCAACTCCACCATGTACCGCAGAAACAAGCATACTGCCGACCTGATGCACTGGACAGATACGGTGAGGCCATAGTCGAGCATGTCAAATTGCACGACGAACAATGTACCATCGTCCCAGGATAACACGGTCTCTACTCTCCATGAGCCAGGTGCCAGCAAAGGCCGAGAGATGTACATGTGTTCCTCGCTGTAGTGGAAACTCTGCATTTCAATTGAGTGGGCTTTTTCGAAGTGAGCGAGGAGTGCTGTGGGCGGGGCGGTGAACTCGCAGCCAGGCTCAGTGCAGTTGCACGGGCCGTGCGGGCACGCCATCCTGTGGTTGAGGAAGTCGTGGAAGGCGACCAATGTCCCGCAGCCGATATTGGGGAATATGCTACCTTTTCCTCCGACGGCTTGGCGGTGCAACTCCTTGGAGCATGCAGCCAGCCAGACGGCCCTGGTAGTGTCTATACGCATAGCGATTTCTCCGAAGGCGTCGTCGCTGACCTTGCTCCAGCCACCATACCAAATGTTGTGCATCGAATCCGCCATTGCGTCCGGATGGACTGGGAGCGAGGGCGGATTCAAATATGATTGTTGGGGTTTCTTGGAGGAGAGTGATGGAGGCCTGCAAGAACCGATGCAGCGGGCGAGAAATGGCTAGGACAATTTAGGAAGTGCGGCGCTTGAGAGGATCCAAAATACGGCTAGCCAGCGTTAGCGAATGGGGATCGCCGGAGATGGGGAAGATGGGAGGCTCTTTGAACGAGGGGTGTTAATTTTGCGTGTTCCCTTGTCGGTCTTCTGCAGTGGATTGAGGATGCCTGGTGGAGTTATTGCTAGAGTGCTAGACTAGCAAGCTGTCACGCCCGGGCTCAGTATTGTACCGTCTCGTTACGTAGACTGTGTTTCAGGAAAGGACGTGAACCCACATTTCTCCCCTCCCTGCTAGATAGCGTGCACCGTAGAATCGCTTTTCTAGCATGGGAAGGATTTGAACCCACATGCCCAACTCTGATAATTAGGACTACCAAAAAACTATAATAATAGGTGAAGCTCAAAAAATAATTATAATTTTGAGCCACGTCCATAGAATATTCGTTGTATATTTGGTTCTTATACTTTATATCATGTACTCCCTCCGACGCATATTAGTTGACTCAGATTTTTCTAGATATAGATGTATAGAGACACATTTTAGTATTAGATACATCTGTATCTAGAAAAATCCAAGTTAACTAATATGGCTTGGAGGGAGTAGTAGTAATCAACCTATTAGCTACCTAATAGTACTCGCCATGCTCTAGAGAAATGACGAAGAACATTCTAGAATTATTGGGAAGTGTGTTTTGAGGTTTGTACATATCTTTTAGTGTGCTAAAGGCTATCAATAGTATCTTCTAGATGCTAGAATGGATAGAATTAAGATCCAACGGTACTTTATGGATGTTGCTCGAAATTATAATTATTTTTTGGCTTCACCTATTATAATTTTATATAAACTAGTAGAAGGCACGTGCCATAGATGTATATACTATATGAAATGTGATTAAAAAACATTAAGTTGTTATAAACCAATAGTCTTGTTTGAGAAAAATGCATACATTAAGTCTATTAATAATAATTATCTACACATATTGAGAATACAACCTACTATGCTATGAAATTTGGGGGGGTGACATGATGGTTCTAGAACATGGTGGAGTTTGAGTTTGCCCTAGGTAGTACTCAATACGAATCCACCTGCTCTGAACCATTGGATCTAATAGCCCAATAGTAAGGATTGGTACTATGGATCCAATTCAAAACTGCTCCTTTATAGTAGTAGAGAAAAAAATGATATGGCATATACTTCTACTATCTGATTCTCACGTGCAAGGCATGTGCAACTTACTAATAAGATATATAACATGGATATCTTTGAACATCGATCATTGGATATAGATTGACAGATTCCAACATTGATAATTGTTGGATCTCTTGCAAATTCAAGAAAGAATCTATCACGCTTACTTGCAGTTCAAATTTGACCTACTTTCTTTAAATCGACATAAAGTTATTTGAGTGCATGGGCGTAGTTAGCTAATAAATAGGGAAGCTTGAAATGTCCTAAGACTAGGGAATTGTAACAAAACATGTCCACATTTTCGTAAAATTGGGTGGTGGCACTTTATTTTTTTGACTGGGGTATGTGCCGAAGGAGTGAGATGCTTCAATAACTAACACAGCTAGTGCATGTGTACATGTTACACCAAGGACCTTAAAAAGGTGAAAATTGCATCCAAGTCCATACATTTAACACAAAGGACCTTACTATCAATGAATTAAAATTAGTAGTCGGGTCCTGCTTCTCTATCACGGAGCTGAGCCATGCTCTTCGTAGTAGTACCAGTAAGCTGCACGTGTCTTGCACGTGAAAATCACATAATATACAGAAGCATGACATGTCATTAGTATATAACATTGTAATAGGTAAATCTTGAAATATCTATAAATTTGAGCCACGTCGTTTCTAAAGTATGAGTGTATATTTGGTTCTTGCACTTTATATTATGTAGAAATAAATGTTTATTAACTACCTAATAATTGAAAATTTTAGAACCATGGTCTAGAGAAACAATCGAGATGATTCTAGAATGATGGATAAGTCTGTTTTGACGTTTTTCTACATATATATCTTATCTTACCACTATATAGTGTACGAATAACTTTGAATATTAACCGTTGGATCAAGACTCGCGAATCCCAACATTTCCAGCCATTGGATCTTCTTTTCCATTCTAGCATCTAGAAGATTTTATTGATAGTCTTCATCACAATGAATGGTATACACACAACTCAAAACACACTTCTCCATCATTCTGGAATCTTCTCCCTTGTGTCTCTAGAGCATGTTACCAGAATTTTCTAGTTTTAGATAGCTAATAATCATTGACTTCTAAATGATATAAAAAGTACAGAAACCAAATATACACCCATACTTTATAGATATCGATCAAGTTTATATTTTTGTATGCTTTACCTATTAAAATTGTATATAGTGATGATATATCTGATGTCTACTATCCGAATCTCACGTGTTGATCAAAAGGAACGTGCCACACACGTATATACTGTATGAAATGTGATTTAACAAACATTAAGTTGTTATTAACCAATATTCTTGTTAGATAAAAAATGCATACATTAAGTCTATTAGTAATAACTATCTATCCATATTGAGAATACATCCTACAGTGCTATGAAATTTGGGGGTGGTCAAATGATGGTTCTAAAACATGTTGGAGTTTGCTCTAGGTATTATTTAACACGAATATAGCTGCTCTAAACCATTAGATCTAACAGTCCAACAGTCAAGATTGGTGCTACGGATCCAATTCAAAACCGCTCCATTGTAGTAGTAGGAGAAAATTTTAAGGACCAGTAACTCTTGGTGCCATAGTTGCACAAACCAGCAACTCCAGTTTTTTGTTGCACAAACCAGCAACTTTGGGAATACATCATTACCAAGAAATCTAATGATAGTTAAGTACATATTAGACAACTATGGCCACTAATCATAAAAGAAAATTATAAATTTTAAAAAAATTATGAACGAAAATTTCACACGTACATACAGACATTTTGTGTTCACGCACAAGTTATCAAGAAAAATAATTATTATTTTATGTGATTTGTGTAAAAAGAGGAGAAAATTTCCGTGAATAGTTACGATAGAGCATCGGATTTTTTCTTTTTATAGAGAACATAAGAAATTCTTTATTTTCGAAAATTTGTGAAAACATATAAGGACAGCTCCGACGGGCACCTCAAATCAGACCAGATCTGTTTGCAGGAGGGGGACATGAACGGTGTCACATCGTCTCTCGGCGGGCCCATGGCTACGAGAAACTACAACCAGCATGGGCTCATGATGCCACATCAGCTCTGGACGGGCCTAGTAACCCGACAGGTGCAGAGACGTATCATGCTAGGAACGCCGCTCACCATACGGCGAGTAAGGGTCATGTGAGGTCCACCCATCAGCGACTCAGGTCGCAATTCAGGGTAAAAAAACGGACACGAAAGAGCACCGCACAAAGGATTAAAGTAAAATTTCTTGTCTGGAGAATAGTTTTTAGCCGTTGATCGTCGATATCCCATGGCAGAAAAGAATTGTGGGCGACGAAGAGATACGCTCCAGCCTATTTGCATCGATGCAAATAGCTAGCACGAGATCGGCTATGCTCCTCCACCGACTGCAGCGTTCTCACCTCTATCGGCAACAACAGTACTAGTTGATATGTTCAGTTGGAGAATTGTTGGTTATGTACATACCCGCCGCAATCGGACAAACGGAGGACATTTAGTTTGTTCATGCCGCGCTCCCGCAAATATACCAAATGGGGTGTCCATTGGAGCTACCCATATATGTTCGTTCTCAAATTTTCTGGAATAAAAAATATTTTTGTGTTCTCTGTATAAAATGAAAAATTTCGATACTCCAACTTAACTATTCACATCTATTTTCTCGTCTTTTTACACAAACCACATAAAATAATAATTATTTTTCTTGATAACTTGTGTGTGAACATAGCATGTCTGTATGTACGTGCGATATTTTCGTTCATAATTTTTTGAAATTTTCAATTTTGTATTTTATGATCAGTGACCCTAGATGTCTAATACGTAATTAACTATCACTAGATTTCTTTTTAACCGTTGTATTCCCAAAGTTACTGGTTTGTGCAACAAAAAGCTAGAGTTGCTGGTCCATGCAACTGTTGCACCAAGAGTTACGGGTCCTTGCAATTTTTTCTAGTAGTAGAGAGAATACAGCCTACTATGCTATGATATTTTGGGGATGGTGACATGATGGTACTAGAACATGGTGGAGTTTGCTCTAGGTACTATTCAACACAAATCCAGGTACTCTGAACCATTGGATGTAACAGCCTAACAGTCAGGATTGGTGCTAAGGATCCAATTGAAAACAACTACATTATCTTATCTTACCACTATATAGTGTACGAATAACTTTTGTTAACCGTTGGATCAAGATTCGTGAATCCCATGGTTTCTAGCCATTGGATCTTATTTTCCATTCTAGCATCTAGAAGATTCTATATGTAGTCTTCGGCATAATGAATGTTATGCACAAACCTCCAAACACACTTCTCCATCATACTGGAAGCTTCTTCTTTTTTCTCCATCATACTGGAAAGGAAGAGAAAAAATCGAAAGTTTAAATTCTATTAATTTTTGCCACCAATGCCCGGTTCCTTCCTATGTACACCAATGCACACACCGGAGACACAGCTGAGCCGCCGTACCAAGATACACATGCGTAGCACTGTGGACTAGGGAGTGCTGAGATGGATGGTGAGGTGGTGACTGAGAGCGAAAAAAATAAATTTGTTTTGTTTTGAGTGCACATAAGTCCTGAAAATTACTAGAGTGTGTACGATGTAAAGGCTATAGTACCTCATGTGAGGAACCCATCATAATTCTGCTCTGACATCGCACCATCTTCAAGTGCCCTGTCACGCTGCCCACCCACCCTGCCTCCCTTTTATTCTCTGATCTCCTCTTGCTCTTCGATTTTTTCCATCTCACTAGTACCTCCGTCCCAAAGCTTAAGGTCCCGTTTGGAGTCCAGGAATGCAAAACAAAGGAATAGAAAAAACGCAGGAATTAAGATAGTATCATGTATGCTCAATTCCTACAGGAATCAATACCACAGGAAAAATTTTAGGGTGTCGTTTGGATGTCACACAGGAAAACCGCATGAATTGTAGACACAAGGAGATGAAACATGAGGTTAGACCTTATGTTATTTTTCCTAGAAAATTCCTATGAAATAGCCTATACCATAGGAATTTCAAAGGAATCTTATATTCCTATTCCTTTGTCCCAAACGAACCTATAGGAATTTTTCCTATAGGAATCCTATCCTCCAAAAATCCTATGATTTTCCTTTGTTCCAAAGAGGGCCTAAGGCTTTTTTTTGATAAGTGAAGCTATGAAAAGTTTGACCAAACTTCTAAAAAAATATCAAGAACTACTGTATGATATTAGTAGATACCATGTGAATATATATTTCATGATGTATCAAAGGGTATGTATTTCATATTGTAAATATTAATATATTTTTCTATAAACTTGGTCAAACTTTGCATAGTTTGACTTTTCAAAAAAAAATAGGCCTTGAGCCTTGGATGCGGGTACTACTAGTGTTTAGTACTCCGTCCCAGAATTTAAGTCTTGATATATAGACGTCATGGGTCCATTCAGACAGCGTTAGGAAAATTCAAGAGGAATCTACCGCGTTTACTTGTAATTCAAGTTTGACCTAATTTCTTTAAATCGACATAAAGTTATTTAAGTGGGCACGGTTCGCTAGGGAATCTTGAAATGTGCTAAGACTAGAGAATTGTAAGAAAACATGGTCCCCACTTTTTCAAAAAACCGGGTGGTGGTTAGGCCTGGAATTATAACTCGAAACTCGCGAGCTAAATGAGTGTAACTCGTGACTCGGCTCAAATCGGCTTGAACTCGGTGTCTAACGAGTCGAGCCTAGTTTTAGATTTGAACTCATTTGTTCACCCAAGCTAAATGAGCTACTCATTTAGCTCGTTAAACTCGTTCAGATATAGAATTTAAAATTTTCCACTGATGAGTGCCATACTACGAATGTTTCTTGTACATGTAATGGTGTAGAACTACTATATTTTCCATTTGATCTTGCCTTCATGTTATTATGAAAGTACTATCCTTATTCTAGTTCTTAATTAGTAGGATAATTACTAGTTTTTCTTATATGTGCTCTTTTTCGTAACTCATAACGTGCTAAATGAGCTACTCGTGAGTTTACCGAGTCGAGCCGAGTTTCAAATATGAACTCGTTTTGTAAACGAGCCGAGACAGGCTAGGTCATTAGTTGAACGAGCTTTAGCGAGTCGCGCCGAGCTGATTTGGCTCGGCTCGAATTCTAGCCCTAGTGGTGGTACTGTTTTGACTAAGGTATGTCTCGAGGGAGCGAGATTCTTCAATTAATTAACACGGTAAGTGGATGTGTACATGTTACACCAAGGACCTCAAAAAATAAAAAATACATCCAAGTCCATACATTTAGCACAAACGACACTAAAATGAAATGCTTGAAAATTTTGGTAACATGGTCTATAGAAACGGGGGAAGATTCTAGAATGATGGAGAAGTGTGTTTTGAGGTTTGTGCATAATATTTCATTGTGATGAAGATTATTAATAGAATCTTCTTGATGCTAGAATGGAAAAGAAGATCCAATGGTTGGAAATGTTGGGATTCGTGAGTCTTGATCCAACAATTAATATTCAAAGTTTTTTTGTACACCATATACTGTTAACATAGTGGTAATGGTAAGACTAGTACTTGCTTAGCAAAAGAAAACAACGCACTTCTCACTTTTAGCATATCTTGTTGAAGAAGATGCACGAATCTACCAGATGCAGGTACTGTATCATAAACTATATATGATGTCAATATGGTAATGACCTTGGCTATTCGGGTCGAAACTAGGAATGTTCATACACCTTAGGCCAATACACATTGTGAAGCAGCGAGAGCATTTTTTGTATTCAAAGGTGTCAAAACACATGTTTCTCATTTTTTTTCTTAGCACTATATAGTGTACGAATAACTTTGAATCTTGACTGTTGGATCAACACGCGAATCCCAACATTGTTAGACATTCGATCTTTATTATTTCCATTTTAGTATCGAGAAGATACTATTGATAGGCTTTCTTTTCTTATCTTACCACTACAAGTAAAAGGCATGTGCCACACACATATATACTATATGAAATGTGATTTAACAAACATTAAGTTGTTATTAACCAATTTTATTGTTAGAGAAAAAATGGATACATTAAGTCTATTAATAATATATCTACACATATTGAGAATACAACCTACCGTGCTATGAAATTTTGGGGGTGGTGACATGATGGTTCTAGAACATGGTGGAGTTTTATATAGGTACTATTCAACACGAATCGAGCTGCTCTGGACCATTGGATCTAATAGCCCAACGGTCAGGATTGGTGCTATGGATCCAATTCAAATTAAAACTGCTCCATTATAGTAGTAGAGATATGATGTCAATATGGTCATGAGCTTGGCTGTTCGGGTCAAAGCCAGGAATGTACATACACCGTAGGCCAATACACATTTTGAAGAAGCCATGGCATTTTTTGTATTCAAAGGTGTCAAAACACATGTTTCTCATTTTTTTTCTTAGCACTATATAGTGTACGAATAACTTTGAATATTGACTGTTGGATCAAGATGAGAATCCCAACATTGTTAGATGTTGGATCTTCATTTCCATTTTAGCATCGAGAATATACTATTGATAGTCTTTCTTTTCTTATCTTACCATTGTTTTTTATATATAGTGTGCGGACAACTTTGAATATTGATCACTGATTCATGACCCGTGAATCCCAACATTGCTGCTAGTTATTGGATCCTCTAATCCATTCCATCATCTAGAAGATACTATTGATAGTCTTTGTTATCTTATCTTACCACTATATAATGTACGGATAACTTTGAGTATTAACCTATGGATCAAGACTCGTGAATCACAATAATGCTAGTCGTTGGATCTTCTTTTTTCCGTTCTACCGGGTGGTGGTACTTTTCTCTACTACTATAATGGAGCAGTTTTGAATTGGATCCATAGCACCAATCCTACCCATTGGTCTTTTAGATCCAATGGTTAAGAGTAGCTGGATTCGTTTTGAATAGTATCTAGAGCAAACTCTAACATGTTCTAGAACCATCATTTCACCACCCAAAAAATTTCATAGCACACTAGGATGTATTCTCAATATGGGTTGATAGTTATTACTAATAGACTTAATGTATGCATTTTTTCTCTAACAAGAATATTGGCTAAAACAACTTAATGTTTGTTAAATCCCCTTTCATACCACTTTATCATTATCAATTTGTTTTCACCCATCAACTCAGTCATCCACGGGGCCCACAGATTGGGGAGGTCGCGGTCGCCTTGGACGCACCACAAAATTATGACTGGGCCATCGAGAGTGCAGGAAGTAGAGTCGGCATTTCGTCCAATCGCATACCCTAGTCATCGTCATCGATATTTTCCACACGCATCGGCTTCATCAGTGACATTCATTGTCCCCTTGCTTCGGTAATCTGCCACATTAATCTTGGATCACTTCCTTTCTATTTAATCTCTCCCCTTCCCCGCACCAAACCATCTCTAATTCCCCGCTTCTAGCAACCATCTCCGACCTCGTATGTCATCCATGGCCACCTTTCGGCTGTCGCCCACCGTACCGGAGCGCAAAGACACCGACATCGCCGCATAGGAGGACAATTCCCTGTGCATTTTGGATTTCTCCCCGCAGAGAACAAATAGGCAGCTAGTGTGCGCCTTCCTCGACGCTAGGTACGGTGACCGCAAGTACCAGATGTACGGCATGTACGACAATCCGGATGGGACGCTAAAGGTCAATTTCGTATACTTTAGGGACGCCCGTCTCCTCTATGGCCAGGCCTTCCACTGCGGCTGTGAGATGGTGGTGTTCACCGGCTCCAACATTTTCACCAACTACTGGAACCGGTTCCCAAACCATGGCAACTCCATCCATAGTGTTCTCCTGGAGCTACCGATGGCTCCGGAGGTGCCGCCTCGTTTTTCGACGGTGCTGCCGATGGCTCAGGAGGTGCCGCTGCCTTCTCCGGAGGTGCCGATGAGTCAGGAGTCGGCTCTGTCCCTGGAGCTGTCATTGGCGCCGATGTCATGAGCTGCCACTGGCTGGGTGGACTAGGTGCAAGGAGGCGCCAGACCTGCACTAGTTCAGCAGCGATTCCTATATGAAGTTAATGGTTGTATGAAGTTTATTCTCGTACTACTCGTCAAAAAAAGTTTCTTTTGGTACTACTCACTATACCCTGTAGTACTAGTAGTAGTACTGCAAATGACGATCTATTGAATATCCTTCCCCCGGATGTTTGTGAAGGATGTGAAAATTTCAAAACCGGGAAAGTTTGAATTGCTACTCTATTATAGTACGTACTACTGTAGTAGTAATACTTTTTGCTGCCAAGGACCAAAATGGTTCCCACCGAGGCAGCTGACAAACACGCCAGACAGAGACACGGAGTCGCTGACAGGTTGTCGGTCGACGCGCGTGCGTAGCGCCACTTTGTGGACGAGGGAGAGATCAGCTGGCCGAGGTGTAGGATGGTGATGGGGGCGTGAAGGAGAGAGAAAAACACATTTTGTTTTGCGTGCATATATATTGTGGTCCTGAAATTTACTCTACATTGTACCCTGTACCTCATGTCAGGAACCCATCCTAGCTTTGCTCTGACATCGCACGGCCTTCAAATCCTCCTCTTCGCAGCTCTCTCGTTGCCTCCTATGTGCTCATATAGTCTCTTATCGCTCTTTATTTTTTAACAGAAAAAAGCAAATAAATTCTTCTTACTTGCTTTTCAGAAAATAAATTACTGTCACTTGGAAAAATGAAATTGATTATTTTTTGTTTTTAATATCTTCGATTGTTTTCAAAAGATGGCCAAATTTGTTGGCATGCAAATTCTTGGATATGGGATCATAAGCATAAAGTACATTCTACATAAAGGATCTAAAAAGGGAAAATTACATCGAGGTCCATACATTTAGCACAAAGGACCCTAAAATTGATCAAAGAAAATAGTCAGGTTCGGCTCCTTCTCAAGAGAGCAGCTGGTCAAGCCATACTCTTCATACTACTTCCTCTTCGATTGTTTTCAAAATATGGCCAAATCTATCGCCATGCAAATTCTTGAATATGGGATCATCAACATAAAGTATGATGTAGAGATATGGCCTTGACCTCGTGGTCGTTCGGATTGAAAATGCAAGGTTTTTTCATACTTGTTGACAACTATGCTTAAATGTGTTGAAATTTCATCACTTACTTTTAGGTTAGCATTTTACACGATCGGTGGGAGTACATTCTACATCAAAGACCTAAAAAGGGGAAATTACATCGAGGTCCATACATTTAGCACAAAGGACCCTAAATTTGAGCAAAGAAAACAATCGGGTTCAGCTCCTTCTCAAGAGAGCAGTTGATCGAGCCATACTCTTCATACTAATTTCTCTTCGATTGTTTTCACAATATGGCCAAATCTATCACCATGCAATTTCTTGGATACTCGATCATCAGAATAAAGTATGATGTAGAGATATAGCCTCGACCTTGTGGTTGTTCGGCTTGAAATCAAAGAATGTTCATACTCGTTGACAACTATAAGCTGAAATTCGTTTAAATTTCACCACTTACTTTTAGGTTAGAATTTTACATGGTCGATGGGAGTACATTTTACAAAAAGGACCTAAAAAGGGGTTACATCAAGGTCCACACATTTAGCACAAAGGACCCTAATATTAAGTAACCAAAACAGTAGGGTTCGGTTCCTTCTCGAGAGAGTAGCTGATCGAGCCAGACTCTTCATACTACTTCATCTTCGATTGTTTTCAAAATATGGCCAAATTTGTCGATATGCAAATTCTTGAATATGGGATCATCAGCATAAAGTATGATATAGATATGGCCTTGACCTTGGTCGTTCGTCTTGAAATACAAGAATGGTTCGTACCCGTTGACAACTAAGCTTAAATTCGTTTAAATTTCACCACTTACTTTTAGGTTAGAACTTTACACGGTCAATCAGACTACATTTTACATCAGGGGCCTCAAAAAAGCAAAAATTACGTCGAGGTCCGTACATTTAGCATAAAGGACCCTACAAGGAAAAAAATCTGGTTCGGCTCCTTCTCGAGAGATCAGTTGATCTGAGCCAAACTCTTGATACTACTTCCTATTTGATTGTTTTCAAAATATGGCCAAATTTGTTGCCATGCAAATTCTCTCATATGGGATCATCAACATAATGTATGATGGTTGATATATATGGCCTTGACCTTGGCCGTTCGCCTTGAAATCCAAGAATGTTCATACCCGTTGACAACTATGCTTAAATTTGTTGAAATTTCACCACTTACTTTTAGGTTAGCATTTTACATGGCTGGTGGGAGTACATTCTACATCAAGGACCTTAAAAAGGGAAAATTACATCGAGGTCCACACATTTAGCACAAAGGACCCTAAAATTGAGCAAAGAAAACAGTCGGGTTTGGCTCCTTCTCGAGAGAGTAGCTGATCGAGCCACACTCTTCATACTACTTCATCTTCGATTGTTTTCAAAAATGGACAATTTTTCAGCATGCAAATTCTTGGATATGGGATCATCAACATAAAGTCTGATGTAGAGATATGGCCTTGACCTTGTGGTCGTTCGCCTTGAAATCCAAGATTTTTTCATACTCGTTGACAACTATGCTTAAACTTGTTGAAATTCACCACTTACTTTTAGGTTAGCATTTTACACGGTCAGTGGCAGTACATTCTACATCAAGGACCTCAAAAAAGGAAAATTACATCGAGGTCCACACATTTAGCACAAATGACCCTAAAATTGAGCAAAGAAACAGTCGTGTTCGGCTGCTTCTTGAGAGAGTAGCTGATCGAGCCACACTCTTCATACTACTTTATCTTCGATTGTTTTCAAAATATGGCCAAATTTGTCGGCATGCAAATTCTTGGATATGGGTCAGCATAAAGTCTGGTGTATAGATATGGTCGTGACCTTTTGGTCGTTCGGCTTGAAATCCAAGATTTTTTCATACTCGTTGACAATTATGCTTAAATTCGTTGAAATTCACCACTTACTTATAGGTTAGCATTTTACACGGTCAGTGGGAGCACATTCTACATCAAGGACCTAAAAAAGGAAAAATTACATCGAGGTCCGTGCATTTAGCACAAATGACCCTAAAATTGAGCAAAGAAAACAGTCGGGTTCGGCTCCTTCTCGAGAGAATAGATAATCAAGCCACACTCTTCATACTACTTCATCTTCGATTGTTTTCAAAATATGGACAAATTTGTCGGCATGCAAATTCTTGGATATGGGATCATCATCATAAAGTATGGTGTAGATATGGCCTTGACCTTGGTCGTTTGTCTTGAAATACAAGAATGGTTCATACTCGTTGACAACTAAGCTTAAATTCGTTTAAATTTCACCACTTACTTTTAGGAGGTTAGAACTTTACATGTTACATCAGGGACCTCGAAAAAGAAAAAATTACATCGAGGTCCATACATTTAGCATAAAGGACCCGAAAAGGAAAAAATTCTTTTTCAGCTCCTTCTCGATAGATTAGTTGATCTGAGCCAAACTCTTGATACTAGTTCATCTTCGATTGTTTTCAATACATGGCCAGATCTATTGCCATGCAAATTCTCTGACATGGGATCATCATCATCATATAAAGTATGATGTTGATATGGCCTTGACCTTGGTTGTTCGGCTTGAAATCCAAGAATGTTCATACTCGTTGATAAGTAAGCTTAAAATCGTCTAAATTTCACCACTTACACTTTTAGTCCTAAAAGGGGGAAATTACATCGAGGTCCATACATTAAGCACAAAGGGCCCTAAAATTAAGCATGGAAAGTAGTCGGGTTCGGCTCCTTCTCGAGAGAGTAGCCATACTCCTCTTCATACTACTTCATCTTTGATTATGTTAAAAATATTGCCAAATTTGTCGGCATGCAAATTCTTGGATATGGGATCATCAACATAAAGTATGATGTAGCTATGGCCTTGACCTTGGTGGTTCGTCTTGAAATACAATAATAATGCTTCATACTGGTTGACAACTAAGCTTAAATTCGTTTAAATTTCACAAAAATACTTTTAGATTAGAACTTTACACGGTCGACCGAAGTACATTTTTACATCACAGACCTCAAAAAGTAAAAATTACATCGAGGTCCATATACATTTAGCATCAAGGACCCTAAAAGAAAAAAAATCTGGTTTGGCTCATTCTCGAGAGATCAGCTGATCTGAGCCAAACTCTTAATACTACTTCCTATTCGATTGTTTTCAAAACATGGCCAAATCTGTTGCCATGCAAATTCTCTAACATGGGATCATTAGCACAAAGTATAATGTTGATATGGCCTTGACCTTGGTCATTCGGCTTGAAATCCAAGAATGCTCATACTTATTGACATGTAAGCTTAAAATCATCTAAATTTCACCACTTACACTTTTAGACGTAACAAAAGGGGAAATTACATCGAGGTCCATACATTTAGCACAAAGGACAATAAAATTAAGAAAGGAAAATAGTCGGGTTCAGCTCCTTCTCTAGAGAGTAGCTGATCGAGCCATACTCTTCATACTACTTCATCTTCGATTGTTTTCAAAATATGGCCAAATTAATTTGTCAGCATGCAAATTCTTGGATATGGGATCATCAGCATAAAGTATGATGTAGGTATGGCCTTGACCTTGGTCATTCGTCTTGAAATACAAGAATGGTTAATACTAATTGGCAACTAAGCTTAAATTCGTTTAAATTTCACCACTTACTTTTACGTTAGAACTTTACACAGTCGATCAGAGTACATTTTACATCAGGGACCTCAAAAAAGTAAAAATTACATCGAGGTCCATGTACATTTAGCATAAAGGACCCTAAAAGAAAAAATCTGGTTCAGCTCATTCTCGAGAGATCACCTGATCTAAGCCAAACTCTTAATACTACTTCCTCTTCGTTTGTTTTCAAAACATGGCTAGATCTGTTGCCATGCAAGTTCTCTAACATGGGATCATCAACATAAAGTATGATTTTGATATGGCCTTACCTTGGTCGTTCGGCTTGAAAATCCAAGAATGTTCATACCCATTGACAACTAAGCTTAAATTCGTTTATATTTCACCATTTACTTTTAGATTAACATTTTACACGGTCGGTGGGAGTACATTTTACATCAATGACCTAAAAAAGGAAAATTATTACATCGAGGTCCAGACATTTAGCACAAAGGACCCTAAAAGGAAAACTTTATAGTTTGGCTCCTTCTCGAGCGGCTAATACACGATGTTTATAAGGTCATGACCTTGGCTATTCGGGTCAAAACCAGGAATGTTCATACACAGTTGGCCAATACACATTGTGAAGAAGCCAGAGCATTTTTTGTATTCAAAGGTATCAAAATACATGTTTCTCATTTTTTTCTTACCATTGTATATAGTGTACAAATAACTTTGAATATTGACCGTTGGATCAAGACTCGAATCCCAACGCTGTGAGACGTTGGATCTTCATTTCCATTTTAGCATCGAGAAGATATTATTGATAGTCTTCATTTCTTATCTTACCACTATTATATATAGTGTGCAGACAAAAGTATGAAAATTAATTTATGCAAATTTGTCAAAATTATATGTCTGAATTTTTTTAATAAATATATGCATGTATGTGAACAATTAATGACTGACAAAATGTTTTTATTGTCTAGTGTCTAAAAAATTAAACATAGTTGAAAACTGGGGCGTAAGTGTGAGATGTTTCTTTTCTACTTTGGTTTGGATCACTTTTGTCCATCAGATGAATATTGGGTGGTAGATATAGGGGGCATGCTGATCCGAGTCCCCCTAGCAGTGGGCAGGTGGAGTAGTAGTTGAAAAATTTCAGAAACCACTTAAAATCCAAAATATAAATATTAACAGCAAAGACAGTTTACAGCCAAAATACACCCTTCCTAGTGCCAAAAGATACCGTGTGTCCGACTACTACTACATTAACTAGTAAACGAGTGGTACCTTTCTACAACTAAATTAACTAGTAATACATCATTACCATCGCATTAGGATCACTTAGCTGAAGATTAAGGTCAATTCATCCCGTCGATGGAAACGCAGAAAGATAACACCTTGATCGTCTTGTACTGTCCATTAGCCACGGTAATGTACCACGGCGGCACCATGAGGAACGTCAGATCTTCGAGGCTAACACTGTCGGGCGACGCACATCTCATCGGCTCAATGACCCCATTAAGGGTGTCCGTCGAGAAGTCCGCCGACGACTACGTGTCGCGCACAACTTCACCCTGTACCGGGGCCACGAGCACGAGGCCGGCCTAACGCACACCAAGGAAACGATGGCGGCCTGGACGAGCTCACCGATGATGAGGCTAAACACAGTAGCGTCATCACCGTAGACGATGACAATGGATGGCGGAAAGAACGGTAACGGCATCGTTACTATACACTCCATGGGTTGGCCGTACGATAGCCTATGCACTTGTACCTTATGGACGTCGTTGAGGTGCAAAAGGAGCTCGACCGGCGAGGCGGTGAATATGCAGTCGACCTCCGTGCAGCCACACGGGCGGTACGGGCGCGTGGCCTTGTGGTCGTCGAGCTCGTGGTAGGCGACCATAGTGAGGCAGCCGTCGTGGGGGCATATAACAGTTATCGGTGCTAGCTCGTCTTTGTCCATCACCGGCTAGCTCTTGGTAGAATCCGCCGATGCGCCCAGCGTTGCAGTGGTTCCCTGGAAGCTCGGCTCGCCGATGTAGTGCATGTTGTCCTGAATTTTTATGCAGCATTGAGTTTTTTTTTGAACGAAGGCTACAGAAAGTTCACAGGTGAGTGTAAATCAGGCACTTAATACCATGTACATTGTACTAGACAAACAGATCCTACCCGCGATGACTGCTAAGAAGGTCTACGCCTTTTTTGGAAATGGAAAAGGTCTACACCAAGAGAGATGATGGATAAACCTGGGGCCTAGCGCAAAGTGTACAGTGCTGCGGGGGAGAGAACGAGGACTGCATGCATGTCTTCAACACCATCTGCATTTTATTCTATCTGCTTGTCTCTTATGGCTCTTTCTTTCTCGACATGGCAGACTCGTTTCTCTTTTCCATTTTCTTTCTTGTGGTTAAAGCTTCTCTAGATACAGATACAGATACAGCTACAGATACAGATACAGATACAGATACAGATACAGATACAGATACAGATACAGATACAGATACAGATACAGATACAGATACAGATACAGATACAGATACAGATACAGATACAGATACAGATACAGATACAAACAGATAAGATACAGATACAGATACAGATACAGATACAGAATACAGATACAGATACAGATACAGATACAGATACAGATACAGATACAGATACAGTACAGATACAGATACAGATACAGATACAGATACAGATACAGATACAGATACAGATACAGATACAAGATACAGATACAGATACAGATACAGATAAACAGATACAGATTCACAGATACAGACAGATACAGATACAGAGCTACAGATACAGCTAAGATACAGATACAGATATAGAGTACTATAGTAGTACATAGTAAATTTGAACTAGTTACTCTAGTAATCCGGAGTATAATGTCTTTTATACGACGAGTTGTACTATCAGTACTCCAATAGTAATTACAGTACACATGTCTTCTTTTTACTATACTACTACTACTAGTACTCTAGTAGGTAGGCATCTGCGGGCGGTGGCTGGTGGGCGGTGGTGGCTATTTGCGGGCTTTTACTACTCCTAGGCCGGCGGGCGGCAGGCAGCGGTGGGTTCTAGTAGTACAGAGTAGTACTCGAGTACTCCTGCTCACTAATTCATGAAGTAAGACTTTAGTAGTGTACTGAAGTCTTGTACTGCTTAGATGCAGTTGTCATCATACCATGGTTTCTAGGGAGACGCCAGAGACATAGGTGCTCAAATGAACGTCCCAGGTGGGGCCCGATGCCTAGCGATTGCATAAAGCCTTGCTGCCTGACCACACAACCAAGGCAATTCATTTCGCTACTCTCTACTATAGTTTGACCATGTTTTGGAAACAATCAAAAATACTATGACTCACCATGTTTTGAAAGTTTGGCTGTGTTTCAAAATAAACTTCACACCTTGCGATAATCTGTTCGGTGGACCTACAGGCAGTCAATGTATCGAGAACGATTGAGAGTTTGGAATTATTCAACTTATTGCTAAGAATATGCATGCCTAGAAATTTGACCGTGTTTTGAAAACAATCAAAGTGGCTATGGCTTACTGTGTTTTGAAATTTTGCGTGCGTTTTGAAATTAACTTCACACCTTGCGAAAATCTGTTCACTGGACCCACCAGGGAGTCAATGTATCAAGAACGAGTGAGAGTTTGGAATGATTCAACTTATTGCTAAGAATATGCAAGCCTACAAATTTGACTTTGTTTTGAAAACAATCAAAGTGGTTATGGCTCACCGTGTTTTGAAATTTTCCGTGCATTTAGAAATTAACTTCACACCTTGCGAAAATTTGTCCACTGGACCCACCAGGCAGTCAATGTATCGAGAACGAGTGAGAGTTTGGAATGATTCAACTTATTGCTAAGAATATGCATGCCTAGAAATTTGACCGTGTTATGAAAACAATAAAAGAGGCTATGACTGATGTCTATGCACTTCTATTCTTGTAGACAGTTGTTGGGCCTCCAAGTGCAGAGGTTTGTAAAACAGCAACAAGTTTTCCCTTAAGTGAATCACCCAAGGTTTATCGAACTCAAGGAGCAAGTGATCAAAGGTATTCCCTCTCAAGCAACCCTGCAATCAAGATACAAGAAGTCTCTTGTGTCCCCAACACACCCAATACACTTGTCAGGTGTATAGGTGCACTAGTTCTGCGAGTGAAATACAAGTGGTATGTATAATTATAAGTGGTAACGGTGATAGAAAATAGCTTGATGGCGTGGAAGAGACTAAAGTAAAAAATGAAATAAAGAAGGAAACAAGCAAACATGTAACAGATCTAGTAGCAAACGTTGTTTCAATGCTAAGAAACAAGGCCTAGGGATCATACTTTCACTAGTGAACACTCTCTCATAAATATATCTTCTCTTTATGATACTACTCTTAAATACTCTCCGGTTGGACACTCTAATCCATGGTAGGGCTATAACAGCACACCTCAAAGTTCATCTTTCCCATCTAGAAAACCCCACACTGTCACCTTGAGCACTAGATGGTTCCAACAAACACCACAATTTCATAAAGACATCCAACTCCAAATATAACTCATAACAAGTATTTGTAATCTCTAGCCTAAGTGCCACCATGGTGTGCACGCTGTCACTTTCACACACATGGGGAGAGCAGAGATCTATTAAAGCACTTGAGTAGCAAGGTAGATCTACTTGATTACAAAGCTCATGATCATAATAAGATCATGCGTAGAGAGAGAGATGAACACATAGCTACCAGTAGAACCCTTAGCCTCGAGGAAGAACTACTCCCTCCTCATCATGGGAATCAGCAATGGTGATGGATATGGTGGCGGAGATTGATGGAGATGGCTCCGGGGGCACTTCCCCGTCCCAGCAGGGTGCCGGAACAGAGACTTTCTGTCCCCCGAATCTCCCCTTCGGTGGCAGCGGCGCTGCGGAACTTTTCGTGGATTTCTGGTTGACGACTTAGGGTTTTTGTATCGGGAGGCTCTTATAGGCGAAGGAGGCAAGGTCGGTGGCTAGCCAGGGGGCCCACACCATGCCCTGGCGTGGCCTGGGGGTACCCGCGCCAGGGGGGTGTGGCCACCCTGTGGCCCCTCTCCGACTCTCCTTCTGGCTCCGTGAGTCTTCCGATAAAATAGGAACTTTGGCTTTTGTCCCGTCGAATTGCGAGAATATTCATTTTCTGACTTTCCTGGAACCAAAAACAGCACAAAACAGGCAACTGGAACTGTGGCATCTTGTTAATAGGTTAGTCCAAGAAATCATATGAAAAGTACTCCAAAGTGTGGACAAAACACAAGAAAGTAGATAAAACCAAGCATGGAACATCAAAAATTATAGATACATTTGCAATGTATCAACATCCCCAAGCTTAACTCCTGCTCGTCCTCGAGTAGGTAAGTGATAAAAAGAAAGAATAATTTTTGAGGTGACATGCACCATCAAAGACTTGATCAAAGTATTTGTAAAACATTCAAAGCTGGGATCATAGTACTTCAATCATAACATGAAAGACAAAGTTCTAGCAATAAGACAAAGAAACTATGTTGCAACATGAAAAGGCACAAACAAAAGATTCATGAATAACAATGCTTGGCAAGACATTTGTTTGTTTCACATAAAGAAACCATAGCATAATAGTATTCAGCTTGTCCCTCATAGAGTAGCAAATATAAATGCATAGGACACCTTCAAAGTTCATAAGAGTGACTAGATACAAATAGTTAAAAACAAGCAATATCAAGGTATGCATCAATCAACTAGTCTTGGGACAATGCACATAGAACTAAGAATGGCCACTATGCTCTCAAAGTAGGTTCATAAAGGTAGAAGGTGGAGACTCAATATAATGGTGGAAGAAAGGCCTTCATAGGAGGAAGCAGAGATTCAAGTTTCATAAAGAGCTTCCAAAAATTATGGTACTTATAGCTTTCAGCTCTCATTGCCCCTATCATAAGCATCTTGAAGTGATTAAGGTTAAAGTGAAAAAACTATGGTGTACATGATTGACGAAGTATAAGTTAGAAATCTCATGTCCCTTGAATACGAGGGCCGCTCCTCATGCTACTCAAGTTTAGTCACCGGTAAGTTCTTGTCATTGTAAGTACATGTGTATCATAGAGAACCGCCAACGGGGTACCCCTTGCCCGATGATACGGAAGAATCCCCATATCAAAATGACAAGGCAAGCAGACAACGAGCATCTCAGCAATCTTCTTATTTACCATGGGAATATGGTGCTTTTTCCTCTCTTTCCTCTTTTCATAATATCATTTTTTTTCTCTTTTTCTCAATATAGGACTCTTTTTTTATAAGAAGAATGCTTCATAGACAGCTCATTATGGTTACGCTGCAGGTTTCCACCATGTCAGCATGGATTAGACCAGCGGCCCAGGCGTTTCTCTAACACATATACATAACTCCATGGGCTTACAAGCTCCCCATCCATTTCACACCAACGACATCCATAGACAAAAGAGCATGATATCAACTAGGTACAAAGTACAAGTGAAATGTTGAAAGCGTTCCCCATGACAGCATGGTTCTGCTAATCCCCAACAAATAAGTGCGAGCATATACAACATAGACGACACAATGGTTCAAGTTTATTAAGCGCAAGAAAAGTGAAGTGTGCCATCAAGTTTGTGAGAGCTTTAATCACTAGTTTTCTCATAACAAGTTTAATTTGGAAGGTAAACAAAAGCATGAATATACTTGGAATAGCATAAGCTAGTAGGTAGGTATGGTGGACTCTTTGGAATAACTTGGTTTAGGGAGTAGGATGCATGAGTGGAACTCATACTTGGTTGTGGAGGCTAGCAAAAGACTGGGAGCGACAAACTAAGAGAGCAATAAAGCCCATAATCATGTAGAGCGACAAAAAATCATTGATCAAAGCATAAAGTGACACTACAAGTTGAAAAATAAAGGATCATCAAGGCTATGGTGACTTGGGATAGTCATAACATGGTGTGAGCATGCGCCAAGTCAACCCAAATAAAGCATCAAAGGAGAATACCACTATACTATGCTTTAATATGCTAAAACAGCGCATGATTCATCCAAGGCACATTAAGCAATCTCAATTGTTTATAACAAGTCATGCTACAGCAAAGAATACTAAGAATAAAGCCAAAACAATATCAAGCATGGCATGACAAAGCATAGGCCACAGTTAAAAACAAGCTCTTTTTACCACATAAGTATGAACTTTCCTACTCTTTTCCAAACCAAACCAAACTATTTGCAAACCGATGTATGAAAGAGGGGGTCCAACCAATTTATTCAGCAAACTAAGAAAACCAAGCAAACGAAAAACCAAAACGAAAACGAAAAAGAAGACGCTCCAAGAACAACACAACTGTGCATGAAACAATAAAAATGAAGCGTTTGGAAGGAACCTGAGATTTTTGTTGATGAAGAAGGGGATGCCTTGGGCATCCCCAAGCTTTGACGCTTGTACTTCTTGGATATTTCTTGGGGTGACACGCGTGGTATCCCCAAGCTTGAGCTTTAGTCCATCCTTCATCTCATTACTCATTCCTTCTATACACTTGAAAATTTTCCTTCATACAAAACTTCACACAATCTTTATTAGCAACATTAGTGCACTCAATATAATAAGTCTTTAGGTTCAGTTCTAACACCAATAAAACCTCCAGTAGAACACAAGCTACTGTAGAACTTCCCTCAAAAAGCTAAATTCTCAAAAGAACTCAAAAAGGAACCAACAAGAAGCAAATACAAATAATGGCAGGAATCTGTCAAAACAGACCAGCAGGTAAAGACGAATTTTTTCGAAGATCTTCTGTTGCTCAAATCAAAAAGTGTTGAACTAACGAAAGTTTGCTTGGTTTTGTATAATTATAAGTGTTGAACGAACTCACTAGTTCGGCGAAGAGATAGTGAAATACAAGTGGTATGTATAATTATAAGTGGTAACGGTGATAGAAAATAGCTTGATGGCGTAGAAGAGACTAAAGTAAAAAATGAAATAAAGAAGGAAACAAGCAAACATGTAACAGATCTAGTAGCAAACGTTGTTTCAATGCTAAGAAACAAGGCCTAGGGATCATACTTTCACTAGTGAACACTCTCTCATAAATATATCTTCTCTTTATGATACTACTCTTAAATACTCTCCGGTTGGACACTCTAATCCATGGTAGGGCTATAACAGCACACCTCAAAGTTCATCTTTCCCATCTAGAAAACCCCACACTGTCACCTTGAGCACTAGATGGTTCCAACAAACACCACAATTTCATAAAGACATCCAACTCCAAATATAACTCATAACAAGTATTTGTAATCTCTAGCCTAAGTGCCACCATGGTGTGCACGCTGTCACTTTCACACACATGGGGAGAGCAGAGATCTATTAAAGCACTTGAGTAGCAAGGTAGATCTACTTGATTACAAAGCTCATGATCATAATAAGATCATGCGTAGAGAGAGAGATGAACACATAGCTACCAGTAGAACCCTTAGCCTCGAGGAAGAACTACTCCCTCCTCATCATGGGAATTAGCAATGGTGATGGATATGGTGGCGGAGATTGATGGAGATGGCTCCGGGGGCACTTCCCCGTCCCAGCAGGGTGTCGGAACAGAGACTTTCTGTCCCCCGAATCTCCCCTTCGGTGGCAGCGGCGCTGCGGAACTTTTCGTGGATTTCTGGTTGACGACTTAGGGTTTTTGTATCGGGAGGCTCTTATAGGCGAAGGAGGCAAGGTCGGTGGCAAGCCAGGGGGCCCACACCATGCCCTGGCGTGCCTGGGGGTACCCGCGCCTGGGGGGTGTGGCCACCCTGTGGCCCCTCTCCGACTCTCCTTCTGGCTCCGTGAGTCTTCCGATAAAATAGGAACTTTGGCTTTTGTCCCGTCAAATTCCAAGAATATTCATTTTCTGACTTTCCTGGAACCAAAAACAGCAGAAAACGGGCATCTTGTTAATAGGTTAGTCTAAGAAATCATATGAAAAGTACTCCAAAGTGTGGACAAAACACAAGAAAGTATATAAAACCAAGCATGGAACATCAAAAATTATAGATACATTTGCAATTTATCAATGACTCACCGTGTTTCGAAATTTTGGCTGTGTTTCGAAATTAACTTCATACCTTGCGAAAATATGTCCAGTGGTCCCACCAGGCAGTCAATGTATCAAGAACGAGTGAGAGTTTGGCAAGATTCAACTTCTTGGTAAGAATATGCATGCCTAGAAATTTGACCATGTTTTGAAAACAAACAAAGAGACCATGACTCTCCGTGTTTTGAAATTTTGGCGGTGTTTCAAAATTAACTTCACCCCTTGCGATAATCTTTTCAGTGGACCCACCAGGAAGTCAATGTATCGAGAACAAGTAAGAGTTGTTTGGCAAGATTCAACTTCTTGCTAAGAATATGCATGCCTCGAAAGATTGACCGTGTTTTGAAAACAATCCAATAGGCTATGGCTCACTGTGTTTTGAAATTTTGCATGCGTTTCAAAATTAACTTCACACCTTGCGAAAATCTATTCACTAGACCCACCAGGCCGCGGTCAATGTATCGAGAACGAGTGAGAGTTTGGAAAGATTCAACTTATTGCTAAGAATATGCATGCCTAGAAATTTGACCGTGTTTTGAAAACAATCAAAGTGGCTATGGCTCACCGCGGTTTGAAATTTTGCGTGTGTTTCAAAATTAACTCCACACCTTGCAAAAATCTATTCACTGGACCCACTACTAGGAAGTCAATGTATCGAGACGAGTGACAGTTTGGAAAGATTCAACTTCTTGCTAAGAATATGCATGCCTAGAAATTTGACCATGTTTTGAAAATAATCAAAAAGACTATGACTCACCGTGTTTTGAAATTTTGCCCGTGTTTCAAAATTAACTTTACACCTTGCAAAAATCTGTTCAGTGGACCCACCACCAAGCAGTCAATGTACAGAGACGAGTGAGAGTTTGGAAAGATTCAACTTCTTGCTAAGAATATGCATGCCTAGAAATTTGACTGTGTTTTGAAAACAAACAAAGAGACTATGACTCACTGTGTTTTGAAATTTTGGTTGTGTTTCAAAATTAACTTCACACCTTGCGATAATATTTCCAGTGGACCCACCAGGCAGTCAATGTATCAAGAACGAGTGAGAGTTGTTTCGCAAGATTCAACTTCTTGCTAAGAATATGCACGCCTCGAAAATTTCACCATGTTTTGAAAACAATCAAAGAGACTATGACTCACCGTGTTTTAAAAGCTTGCTTGTGTTTCGAAATGAACTTCACACCTTGCGATAATCTGTTCAGTGGACCTACCAGGCAGTCAATGTATCGAGAACGGGTGAGAGTTTGGAATGATTCAAATTATTTCTAAGAATATGCATGCTTAGAAATTTGACCGTGTTTTGAAAACAATCAAAGTGGCTATGGCTCACCGTATTTTGAAATTTTGCATGCGTTTCGAAATTAACATCACACCTTGCGAAAATCCTTTCACTGGACCCACTAGGAAGTCAATGTATCAAGAACGAGTGAGAGTTTGGAATGATTCAATTTATTGCTAAGAATATGCATGCCTAGAAATTTGACTTTGTTTTGAAAACAATCAAAGTGGTTATGGCTCACCGCGTTTTGAAATTTTGCGTGTGTTTAGAAATTAACTTCACACCTTGCGAAAATCTATTCACTAGACCCACCAGGCAGTCAATGTATCGAGAACGAGTGAGAGTTTGGAATGATTCAACTTCTTTCTAAGAATATGCATGCCTAGAAATTTGACCGTGTTTTGAAAAAAATAAAAGAGGTTATGACTCACCGTGTTTCGAAATTTTGGCTGTGTTTCGAAATTAACTTCATACCTTGCGATAATCCGTCCAATGGACCCACTAGGCAGTCAATGTATCAAGAACGAGTGGGAGTTTGGCAAGATTCGACTTCTTGCTAAGAATATGCATGCCTAGAAATTTGATCGTGTTTTGAAAACAAACAAAGAGACCATGACTCTCCGTGTTTTGAAATTTTGTCGGTGTTTCTAAATTAACTTCACCCCATGCGATAATCTTTTCAGTGGACCCACCAGGCAATCAATGTATCGAGAACGAGTAAGAGTTGTTTGGCAAGATTCAACTTCTTGCTAAGAATATGTTTTGAAAACAATCAAAGAGACTATGACTCACTGTTTTTTTTGAAAGTTTGGTTGTGTTTCGAAATTAACTTCACACCTTGCGATAATATGTTCAGTGGACCTATCAGGCAGTCAATGTATCGAGAATGAGTGAGAGTTTGGAATGATTCAAGTTATTGCTAATAATATGCATGCCTAGAAATTTGACTGTGTTTTGAAAACAATCAAAGTGGCTATGGCTCACCGCGTTTTGAAATTTTGTGTGCGTTTCGAAATTAACTTCACACCTTGCGAAAATCTATTCACTAGACCCACCAGGCAGTCAATGTATCTAGAACGAGTGAGAGTTTGGAATGATTCAACTCATTGCTAAGAATATGCATGCCTAGAAATTTGACCGTCTTTTCAAAATAATCAAAGAGGCTATGACTCACCGTGTTTCAAATTTTTGACTGTGTTTGGAAATTAACTTCACACCTTGCGAAAATCTATTCAGTGGACCCACCAGGCAGTCAATGTATCAAGAATGAGTGAGAGTTTTGCAAGATTCAACTTCTTGCTAAGACTATGCATGCCTCGAAATTTGACCGTGTTTTGAAAACAGTTCTAGAGAGCAAAACGGATTCATAAACAACCTCACAAATTTCAAATTATAAAAAGCAACACAAAGACCCTCACAATATTCAAAATATAAAATGGAAGAGAGAGGAGAGAGGGAAAATCAATTTTCTATTTCTTGTGGGCAATCCACATGCTTGAGGTGCACCTTAATGCTGATGTAGTCACATGTGCCTCGCTGGTGCGCATCGATGGGATCGAGACTAGCTAGGGCTATGATTCTGATGTTTGCGTGTCTGCTGGATTCTTCTGGCACTTATAGACTGATGTTTCGTGCTTGCTTGATTTTGCAGGTGACGCATCCTTTTTGACGTGCCATGGTGACGGCCAGGGGATAGGGAGAGCACGTGGCACGTTGGGCACAGTTGAGTTTTCAAATCAATGTGACATTAAATAATTTCAAATCAATGCCCCGGAAATGCCGCGCAAGGAGATGATTTACGTGGACTGTACAAAGGTTATTTTTTATCCATGGACTTTGATATTTACTAGTAATCTGTATTTCACTTATAATGATAGATATTGGTAATTAAAGAATACATGCGGGTTCCCAGGCTTCTTCCTTTCAGTATTAATTACCTGAATTCACGTGAGTAATTAACGTTGGTTTCTCTGTATTGGCACCCTTATTTCCTCGAACGCATGCAGAAATTAAGGGGAGGAAGTAATTTCACCTTCCTCGGTAATACAAGAGGTTTTATTGTGTCGCAATGGAAGATGAAATGACAAATAGAGTACTCATGCTAGTACTAGATCGCGAACACCTTTCCAATTTGCACTTGATAATACTAATATTCAATCTCCGAACATTATTACAGAAAGGAAGTAGAGGTGAAATTAAACAAAATTTAATCCTAAGACTTCTTCATCTTCTTGGACCTGGATCCGTCCACTGTCACCTTCATGCTGGCGTCGTCCTTCCGCTTCCTGTGGCATCCCCCAGCACTTCCCGTCTTCTTCTTCAAGCCTCCCGCTTGCTTCTCCTTCCTCTTCTCATTGCGGATGAAGGCGGGATCGAGTGCACACTTCTTGGAGACGAAGTCGGGAAATGGTGATAAATCTTCCGACCCCTGATCCTCCTGCTCGTGCTCCCTCTTCTTCTTGCCGATGGAGGATGGATCGAGAGAACTCTTCTTGAAGACGACGTCTCCTTCATAGATGCAAGACAAAGGATCCTCCTCCTCCTCTTTTCTCTCTGCCGACGGTGTCCCCTCCATCAGATGACGGTAAGCAGGGTCCTCGTCGGAAAAATTACCTTTTGGTGTGTCGGAATAGTATGGCCCATCAACGGACTCCTCTCCATCACCATGGTAGGGATTGATATCCCCGTTTGCCCGTGCGTTGGACTCGTCAATGGAGGTGCACTGATCGAAGCAGTTGCGCGGCATTTTTGTGTGTGTGGTGGCTTGGTGAGCCTAAAGGGATAGGGAGAGACAGAGAGAGTTCTTCACTGTGTGTGTCATGCCTGGATGGGAGAGGTGGTCGTTGTTGATGGCCCCTTAAAAAGGCTTGCTCTGGACATCCAGGAGTTGCCACGTGCCGTAGGAGCAGCCTAGCAGTTCCCTTCCATCGTTTTTTATACTCCCTTAAATCGTTTCTTTAGAAAAGTTCCCTTCCATCGTTGAAACATGATCGAACGGTTGGCACTCCTTCGCCCTGAGAGCATCAGCACCAAGGATATTGCAGGTACCACCACATGTTGGGGAGGTTTTTGCACATAACAACAACCATAGACCTTTTTTGTGCAAAATACAGACATTTTCTGTAATCGTTGTACATAATACATAACCAGTCATTGAATGTTTCTTATTTTTTTGGGAAACGTTTCATAGTTAATTATATAATGTAGTACTAAAATATAATTTTTATCTAAATTAATAATAGGTAAAGCTCAAAAAATAATTATAATTTTGAGCTATATCCATAAAGTATCTGGTGTATTTTTGGTTCTTGTAAGCTGTATCATTTAGAAATCAACCTATTAGTAGGTACATAATTCCCGACATGCTCTAGAGAAATTATATATAGATTCTATAATGATGGAAAGTGCGTTTTGAGGTTTATGCATAGCGTCCATTGTGCTAAAGACTATATCAATAGAATCTTCTAAATGTTAGAGTCGAAGGAAAATCCATCGGTAAGCAATGTTGGGATTTCCAACCTTCATCCAACGGTTAAAGTTCAAAGTTATTCGTACACTATATACTGGGTATGATAAGATAATTAAATGTATAACATATCATTAGAATCTTTGTTGTTTTTGCATAGCGTTCATTGTGCTAAGGACTATCGATAGAATCTCCTACGTGCTAGAATGGAAAAAAAGATCCAAGAGTTAACATTGTTGGGATTTGCCAGTCTTGATTCAATTTTCATTGTTCAAAGTTACTCGTACATTATATAGTGGCAAGCTTTTCAAGAAGTCACATGCTACTTCCTACTAGTAAAAGGCATATGCCACACTCGTATATATTGCACGAAATGTAACTTAATGAACATTAACTTGTTATTAACCAATAGTCTTGTAAGAGAAAAAAGACATACATTAAGTATATTAATAATAACTATCTACACATATTGAGAATACAACCTACTGTGCTATGAACTTTTTTATGCGGGGAAAGGGGTGCCATGATGGTTCTAGAATATGGTGGAGTTTGCTCTAGGTACTACTCCTTCAACATGAATCCAGCTGCTCTGAACCATTGGATCTAATAGACCAACAGTCAGGATTGGTGCTATGGATCTAATTCAAAACTGCTCCATTATAGTAGTAGAGATAATTCGAAAACATTGGCGATGATGCTATATGTGCATGACCGAACAACTTTCGGATAATCTCAAGGAAAAATAAGGACGCATGTATCAATGAGCATGAATGGACAATAAGAGTTGTGAGGACAGATTACTTGTGGGGCCTAGCAACCCCACATTTCTTCTTGTTTTTAATGAGCTTACCTCATGGGTGGCTTTGATCTCGTTGCTCAGGCGCACTATATTATTTGTGTTAGCGGAATAGTGGGTTCCCAAAAATTCCCTTTTAAACATAAGGTTGAACACTTCCAGCCATAGTGATTCAAAATTTATCAATAAAGGGGGTTTATTTATTGGGTGGCCGAGTGGTTGACACCACACGTCATTGTCATGTACTTCCTCCATTCAGAAATATAAGATATTTTAGCTTTGTGAATCGAATGTATCTAGACACCACTAGTGTATAGGTTCGTAGATGTTCGGAGTGAACCTTTACATTAAAAGGCGTCTAGATACATTTATTTCACAAAGCTAAAGTGTCTTATATTTCAGAACAGAGAGAGTAGACATCAATTTTGCTAGGAAGGGCAAACACTAATCAATGCTTATAGGAAGGCTAGGAAATTGGAAATAGTGTTCCATTGATAAATCTTTGTGCTCCTCTTCCTAGAGTCAGATTTTAGCAATTCAATACAAAAAGGTTGTTGGACATGCTCCAAAGCCTAATATTTTTTCTTTTTAAATAAGAACAATAGTGATTAGCTCGAATAATTAATTGTGGTATACGTATGTTGTACTACTGTACTTCATAGAATATGCTATGTGTGCATGACCGAACAACTTTCAGAAAACCTGAAGGAAAACGTGGCCGCATTAATGAATGAGCGTGAAGTAAGGCTGGCAATGGGTAGGGTTTGATTAGGGTAGAACAATATCATACCCACTCCCGTTTAGTCAATGGGTAGAAAATTTTACCCATACTCATACTCGCGGGTATAAAAATTTACCCATGCCTGTACCCATGAAAAATATCGAAGTTTAGAAGCCACAGTATCATACTCTTCCCTAGGTTGCTTGGACCCATAGGTTGTAAGTCTACAGGTAAGTTTTACTACTATGTCAGTTTAAATGGGTAGGGTACGGGTCTATCTACTCGTGCCCATACCCATGCCTTAATAGGCTAGATTATTCACGTTAGTGAAATAGTGGGTTCTCATATTTTTGTTTAGAATAGAAGTATGAACACTGCTGTGGCATCCCGCAAAAACCACTACTAGAAAATCGTTGTGTTTTTGGGCATTGCAACATCATGACCGCATGCTCATGTCTTCATGCCACATTGCATTTGAGCATCGTCATCATCACGCATGTGTTTGTACAAAACTATTTTCGAAAAGCCCGGTTTTGTTTTCTAAACGCCCCGTCTTTATTTCAAATTAAAACCCCGGGTCTCCAGAATATTTTGTTTCGTCTAAAAACGGATTTCAAAAGCCCTGTTATAAATAAATAAAATTTCAAGTTGTTTTTAGGAGGCAGCCCGCCAGGCCCGAAAGCCCGGTCGGCCACCTCCAAACCCTAAAATAAAACCTACCTAACCCCAGATCCAAACCTTAGTCCTACCTACCTACCCCTAACCCACCCTCTTTTTCCCCTCTCCCTCGTCCAGCCGCCAATTCGCCTGCAGCTGGGCCCCACCCGCGCTAGCCTTCCACCCAGCCACACTGCCTCCACCCTCCACCTCACCCCGACCACTCCCTGCTCGCCACCTCACCCCGCCTGGCCACCTCACCATCTCCCCACCAACCACATGTCCACCACACCACCCACCTCCTCCCCACATGCACACAGCACACAACATATGCACGCTCCACCCTCCTGCTCACCCGACGCAACTGGTCCCACCTCACTCACGTACACGCCCAGGCCCACCACCTTTTCCCACCGACAGTGCCACCTGCCGCCCCTGGAACTCGATCCCCAGGCGACGCACGCAACCCCACCTGCCCCGATCCCCACGCGGCCTCGATCCCATCGCTACCCGACACGCCCACCCCGCGTGATCCTCTCCTCCCTTCCTATGTTTCTTCCCCGGCGCACCATCGAGCCCGCATGTCCTCGCCGCCTCCTTCCGCGTGAACCGCCTCCAGTCCGCCGGCCCGGGCTCGCCACCGCGCCGCCGCGGGCATCCCCCTACCCTGCTGCCAGTCTTGGCCCGCAGCCGCCGGAGCCTCGATCCCTGCCACCAGCAACCGCCACCGCGGGGGCCCCGCCTCGGCCGCCTCCCGCCCGAGTACCCAGCCGCCTTTCGCGTCCTCCTCGCCGAGCGCCGCCAGGCTCAGCCTCCCTCTGCACTGCCGCCTCCGCGTCAGCTCGGCCCCACCCGCCGGCCTCTCCCTCTGCACCGCCGCCTCCGCGTCGTCTCGGCCCCGCCCGACGGCCTCTCCCTCGCACCGTCCGCGTGCAGCTGCCGCCGACGACCTCGCCTCCCGCGGCTGGTCTCCCTCCTCTTCGACCGCCGCCTCGGTTCCCGCGCTGCGGCGTCGTCGCCTCGTCTGGCACCTAGCACCACCGCAAGGGCACCCTCCTCTCTGCTCGCCCACGCAGCGCTACCGACGCGTGTCGCGCGGGTGTCCGCGCCGAGTCGTGCTGGTACCTGTGTGCTCGTGTCGGTTCCTATTGTGTAGCAGTTACGCGTACCCCATGTGGTCTTGTCCTCCCGTGTTGGCAGATTGGCCTTGGCATGGATGTGCGGGTGCACCGAGACAATCCGCAACCCCTGCAAGTGCATCGTGTCGTTGTCAAGGCCTCCCGATGAACCACCGTTGCCCCTTCAAGGTCGTCACCGACATGTCTCCTTCCCGGAAGCGTTGACACCGGTACGACAAGACCTCCTTCCCGCATCGATGCCCGAGGACCCGGACGCCAAGGTCGCCGACACGGAACGCCAAGTTCTTCTACTCGGATCCGAAGACCGAACCCTGGCGCGCCAAGTTCTTCGACCCGGAAGACCAATCCATCGGAACGCCAAGACCTCCGTCTGAACCCGAGTTCTTCGTCCCAGGCGTCAAGATCTCCTACACGAACCCGAAGACCACTGGTACCCGATCCATTCAAGTTCGCCATCGACGACAAGATCGACTGCTTGGTACCCAAGTTCTCCGTCGCGACACGACAAGTTCTCCATCTTGTATCCGAGCCTCGCTGTTCCCGTCAAACCCTGAGACCGGACCTCGGACCCCCGGAACCAAGATCTTCTGAACCCAGATGTGTGACCCTAAGCCTCTATTTTTATAATATGACATATACCTGTCACATCATTAAATCATCATGCTTGCATACATGTCATCTGGTGGGTTGGGAATATTGCCTAATTGCACCGCATCTGTGCCATGCCACACATCATATCATAAGCATGCCGGATCTTCTGCCGTAGTATTAAATATTGCATCCGGTGTTTCTTCTAGTGTTTGCTTCATCGCGGATTAGGCCGATGAGTGGATGCGAGTATCGACAAGTTCTCCGGATATGTTCCGTCAGCAGTGTTTTCCCAGGCGAGCATCTCTCCTCCTTCTACCTATTTTGCATTTATAGTCTTTATTTCCTCCTATTAATCTATTGCTATCAGTGTTGCGATGCTTTAGTTTCCGTGCACCAGTTATATCCTGTGCAGCCTCTATATTGCCATGGACACCTCCTAATACCTGTTGTTTGGTAGATAGCTGGCCTTGCGAGTCGTAGTTGCTTGCTCAGGTGCGATCTCGTGTTGTCGAGTACCACAGTTGTTGGTATGCTGGCAGATGTTTATGGTGGAGATGATCATGTCTTTAATTACAACTATTAAATTGCTGGGACAACTAATGAAAGAGGCACCGGTGGGCAATATATGCTATTTGGTTTTTATGCCCACTTGTGTCCCGTAGGCCCCGAGTACTTGATACCTGTTCCTTGACTATTCGCACTATCCACATACGGGAGACTCTATGAATCCCCCTTAGATAGAGCTTGATTCATTTCTATTTCTTGGGGCCACAAACTAGTTTGGGGTTTTATTTACTATCATGTACTTATGACATGTTACTACTTTATTTAAGATTGTGCGTGGAGCACCTGTACTGTTTTGGATCGTGGAATGTTTTCGCGGTATCGACAAGCCCAGTCACACTTTTGGGTTCCCAGTCGTTTACAACCATTGACACAAACCCTGGGTCCGTTCCGGAGCCGGCCAACTTCGTTGCGGGTAGCTTAATGGGGTGGACCCCTGAAATATTTTATGAATCCTATGATTGCTTTGTCGTGAAAGCCTCATTGGGTTTTGATTTGGTTTTTCCGAGGTTGATCGTGTGTGTGTTGCTATTTGTGCACCCCTGCAGGGTAAATCTTTCTGAAAGCCGTGTCCGCGGTTATGGACGACTTGGAGCACAGTATCTCAATCATAGACAAGCATAACTAAAGTAGTGCTATAAATTTGACTTAATATGTGACTAGTAATCAGCTCAATTATAACGGAATGGATATTAAAAATGCCAACAACTGGTGGATCATCGTCATATCGTGTTCTGATATACCTGCCTAGTAAGTATTGCAACTCCAATGGAATGTGATAAAAGTGTCAACAACTGTTGGGTTTTGGGATTCCTCAGGACAATTATATCTGACTAGTAAATGTTCCAACTACAACGGAATGATAACTAAAATTTCCCACTACTTATGTTATCATACCTACATCTGATTAGTAAGTGTTGCAACTATAACGGAATGAGAAAAATTGCCAACTGTGTGAGTTCCTTGGTCCGACTTCCTCGTTTGGTCTCGAGGGGGAAATACCAGGACGGGTATGTTTGTTGTTAGCCTCAAGTTAGATCCGAACAGGTCTTTCTTATCCCTCTCTAATAGCCGCCAGTTTTTCTGAGTCTCTATAAGTTGTTTAGTGCTGCTGCGCTGCCGCTTCAGTCCACCATACCTATGTAGGCGAGAGCCGCCGAATTCTAGCCTCGCCGTGTATTGGCCTTAGTACTGACGCTCCTCTTTTTCCTTTTCCCTTTGTCAGCACCCGTTTTGTTTTAGCAGGTATAAGTTCGACGTCGTTAGCAGGGTTACCCTTCCGGCTTGGCCTGGGCAGGGTTATGGACGCCATTGGTTATTCTTCCGGGCTCTTAGCCCCATTTGCATCTTGTCCGTAGTCGGACGCTCTATCGTTTTCAAGGTGATTTGGATATTTGTACTGTATATCGGTATTCTTGACTCATTGAGTCGTGTTGTATATATATATCTGTTATGTGGGTCACATCGAGGACTGTGGTGTAATGGTATTACTTTGTTTTCCACCCGCACGAAAGTGCCTGGTGGGCGTCCTTGAATCGTTTCTATGCGGGTTTGGCAGGTTTGGCGGGAAGCGCTAAAACTTGCATAGGGCCGACTCGAGGGTGTTACAGAGTGGTATCAGAGCTCAGCAGTTGCGATACCCCACAAGTCCAGCCTGTAGGATAACCTAGCTAACGGCCGAAGTAGAGTGTCAAAACTATTTTTGGAAAATCGATTGGATAGATCTGATTAGGTCTGATTTTTACTCCTTACCCCTCTGCTATTCTCCTCTTACCTCAGCGTGTTTTATATCTGCTCTCTTACCTTTCTTCAAGTCCAGGATTTCTCGTGGTCGGGTTTTCATCGTACCTTCAGGGTTTCGCTTCCTCCTTTGGTAACGGTGCTTCTACATCCGGTATTCGTGCTATCTGAGGAATCCTTCATCTGTTGGACTTCTCTCTGTTCCTTGTTGTGCCTTCCGGTGTTTTCTGACGCGACGACATCATCTACGCCAGATCCGACGAAGAGCTTGCATCACTCCTTTGTTCCGAACCTCGTTTGTCGAGATCTTCAGTCTGATTCCGAGAGTTGGTTGCATAATTCTGCTATTCATGTACGGAGTAATGATATGAGTGCGGGATGGAGTCGTGACCATACCACTACTTTTATCATTCGCTTTGTATATCGAATCGGTGGATCCAGCAATTTTACTCCCTCCATGGAAGCTAGAGGTGGCTTTATTTGTTGATACCCCTACCTTCGCCCTTTGTTCCCAGAGTGTTCTCTCCACGATCATGGACAACGACCTCTTGTTACTGGTGTCGCGAGGATCTACACGAAGCGAGAAGATTCATATCGCCGACCTTCTTCCTGGTACCATGAGGCGGATCTCGAGGGTGAGATCCCTTGTTAGTGGTGTCGAATTGTGGCATCCCGCAAAAACCACTACTAGAAAATCGTTGTGTTTTGGTGCATTGCAACATCATGACCGCATGCTCATGTCTTCATGCCACATTGCATTTGAGCATCGTCATCATCATGCATGTGTTTGTACAAAACTATTTTCGAAAAGCCTGGTTTTGTTTTCTAAACGCCCCGTCTTTATTTCAAATTAAAACCCCGGGTCTCCGGAATATTTTGTTTCGTCTAAAAACGGATTTCAAAAGCCCCGTTTTAAATAAATAAAATTTCAAGTTGTTTTTAGGAGGCCGCCCGCCAGGCCCGAAAGCCCGGCCGGCCACCTCCAAACCCTAAAATAAAACCTACCTAACCCCAGATCCAAACCCTAGTCCTACCTACCCCTAACCCACCCTCCTTTTCCCCTCTCCCCTATCCAGCCGCCAGTTCGCCTGCAGCTGGGCCCCACCCGCGCCAGTCTTCCACCCAGCCACACTGCCTCCACCCTCCACCTCACCCCAACCACTCCCTGCTCGCCACCTCACCCCGCATGGCCACCTCACCATCTCCCCACCAACCACATGTCCACCACACCACCCACCTCCTCCCCACACACACAGCACACAACACACGCACGCTCCACCCTCCCGCTCACCCGACGCACCCGGTCCCACCTCGCTCACGTACACGCCCAGGCCCACCACCTTTTTCCACCGACAGCGCCACCTGCCGCCCCTGGAACGCGATCCCCAGGCGAAGCACGCAACCCCACCTGCCCTGATCCCCACGCGGCCTCGATCCCATCGCTACCCGACACGCCCACCCCACACGATCCTCTCCTCCCTTCCTCTATTTCTTCCCCAGCGCACCACCGAGCCCGCTTGTCCTCACCGCCTCCTTCCGCACGAATCGCCTCCAGTCCGCCGGCCCGGGCTCGCCACCGCGCCGCAGCAGGCATCGCCCTACCCTGCTGCCACGCTCGGCCCGTAGCCGCCGGAGCCTCGATCCCCGCCGCCAGCAACCGCCACCGTGGGGGCCGCGCCTCGGCCGCCTCCCGCCCGAGTACCCCGCCGCCTTCCGTGTCCTCCTCGCCGAGCGCTGCCAGGCTCGGCCTCCCTCTGCACCGCCGCCTCCCCGTCGGCTCGGCCCCGCCCGCCGGCCTCTCCCCCGCACCGTCCGCGTGCAGCCGCCACCGATGACCTCGCCTCCCACGCCCGGTCTCCCTCCTCTCCGACCGCCGCCTCGGTTCCCGCGCCGTGGAGTCGTCGCCTCGTCTGGCACCTAGCACCACCGCAAGGGCGCCCTCCTCTCTGCTCGCCCATGCAGCGCTGCCGACGCGTGTCGCGCGGGCGTCCGTGCCGAGTCGTGCTGGTACCTGTGTGCTTGTGCCGGTTCCTGTTGTGTAGCAGTTACGCGTACCCCGTGTGGTCGTGTCCTCCCGCGTTGGCAAATTGGCCTTGGCATGCATGTGCGGGTGCACCGAGACAATCCGCAACCCCCGCAAGTGCATCGTGTCATCGTCAAGGCCTCCCGATGAACCATCAGTGCCCCTTCAAGGTCGTCACCGACAAGTCTCCTTCCCGGAAGCGTTGACACCGGTACGACAAGACCTCCTTCCCGCACCGATGCCTGAGGACCCGGACGCCAAGGTCGCTCACACGGAACGCCAAGTTCGTCTACTCGGATCCGAAGACTGAACCCTAGCGCGCCAAGTTCTTCGACCCCGAAGACCGATCCATCGGAACGCCAAGACCTCCGTCCGAACCACAGTTCTTCGTCCCAGGCGTCAAGATCTCCTACACGGACCCGAAGACCACTGGTACCCGATCCATTCAAGTTCGCCATCAACGGCAAGATCGACCGCTTGGTACCCAAGTTCTCCGTCGCGACACGACAAGTTCTCCATCTTGTATCCGAGCCTCGCTGTTCCCGTCAAACCCTGAGACCGGACCCCGGACCCCCGGAACCAAGATCTTTCGAACCCAGATGTGTGACCCTAAGCCTCTATTTTTATAATATGACATATACCTATCGCATCATTAAATCATCATGCTTGCATACATGTCATCTGGTGGGTTGGGTTAAATTGCCGATTCACCTCATAATTAAATATGGAGTCTATATGCGGGCTATTCTAGTGTTATTCCGGACTCCATTTAATTTGTGTAGTGAACCGATACCATGTTTTGCCTTGTTAAGACAACATTTAATTTGCAGGGTAGATAAACAACATGAATCATTTAATTAATTGTCGGGACCCCGGTTCCACTTAATATTGCCTAATTGCACCGCATCTGTGCCATGCCACACATCATATCATAAGCATGCTGGATCTTCTACCGTAGTATTAAATATTGCATCCGGTGTTTCTTCTAGTGTTTGCTTCATCGCGGATTAGGCCGATGAGTGGATGCGAGTATCGACAAGTTCTCCGGATATGTTCCGTCGGCAGTGTTTTCCCAGGCGAGCATATCTCCCCCTTCTACCTATTTTGCATTTATAGTCTTTATTTCCTCCTGTTGATCTATTGCTATCCGTGTCGCGATGCTTTAGTTTCCATGCGCCAGTTATATCCCATGCAGCCTCTATATTGCCATGGACACCTCCTAATACCTGTTGTTTGGTAGATAGCTGGCCTTGCGAGTCGTAGTTGCTTGCTCAGGTGCGATCTCGTGTTGTCGAGTACCACAGTTGTTGGTATGCTGGCAGATGTTTATGGTGGATATGATCATGTCTTTAATTACAACTATTAAATTGCTGGGACAACTAATGAAAGAGGTACCGGTGCGCAATATATGCTATTTGGTTTTTATGCCTACTTGTGTCCCGTAGGCCCCGAGTACTTGATACCTGTTCCTTGACTATTCGCACTATCCACATATGGGAGACTCTATGAATCCCCCTTAGCCAGAGCTTGATTCATTTCTATTTCTTGGGGCCACAAACTAGTTTGGGGTTTTATTTACTATGCTGTACTTATGACATGTTACTGCTTTATTTAAGATTGTGCGTGGAGCACCTGTACTGTTTTGGATCGTGGAATGTTTTCGCGGTATCGACAAGCCCAGTCACACTTTCGGGTTCCTAGTCGTTTACAGCCATTGACACAAACCCTGGGTCCATTCCGGAGCCGGCCAACTTCGTTGCGGGTAGCTTAGTGGGGTGGACCCCTGAAATATTTTATGAATCCTGCGATTGCTTTGTCGTGAAAGCCTCGTTGGGTTTGATTTGTTTTTTCCGAGGTTGATCGTGTGTGTGTTGCTATTTGTGCACCCCTGCAGGGTAAATCTTTCTGAAAGCCGTGTCCGCGGTTATGGACGATCATAGACAAGCATAACTAAAGTAGTGCTATAAATTTGACTTAATATGTGACTAGTAATCAGCTCAATTATAACGGAATGGATATTAAAAATGCCAACAACTGGTGGATCTTGGCCGTATCGTGTTCTGATATACCTGCCTAGTAAGTATTGCAACTCCAATGTAATGTGATAAAAGTGTCAACAACTGTTGGGTTTTGGGATTCCTCAGGACAATTATATCTGACTAGTAAATGTTCCAACTACAACAGAATGATAACTAAAATTGCCCACTACTTATGTTATCATACCTACATCTGATTAGTAAGTGCTGCAACTATAACGGAATGAGTAAAATTGCCAACTGTGTGAGTTCCTTGGTCCGACTTCCTCGTTTGGTCTCGAGGGGGAAATACCAGGACGGGTATGTTTGTTGTTAGCCTCAGGTTGGATCCGAACAGGTCTTTCTTATCCCTCTCTAATAGCCGCCAGTTTTTCTGAGTCTCTATAGGTTGTTTAGTGCTGATGCGCTGCCGCTTCAGTCCACCATACCTATGTAGGCGAGAGCCGCTGAATTCTAGCCTCGCCGTGTACTGGCCTCAGTACTGACGCTCCTCTTTTTCCTTTGCCCTTTGTCGGCACCCCTTTTGTTTTAGCAGGTATAAGTTCGACGTCGTTAGCAGGGTGACCCTTCCGGCTTGGCCTGGGCAGGGTTATGGACGCCATTGGTTATTCTTCAGGGCTCTTAGCCCCATTTGCATCTTGTCCGTAGTCGGACGCTCTATCGTTTTCAAGGTGATTTGAATATTTGTATTGTATATCGGTATTCTTGACTCATGGAGTCATGTTGTATATATATCTGTTATGTGGGTCCCATCGAGCACTGTGGTGTAATAGTATTACTTCGTTTTCCACCCGCACGAAAGTGTCTGGTGGGCGTCCTTGAATTGTTTCTATGCGGGTTTGGCGGGAAGCGCTAAAACTTGCATAGGGTCGATTCGAGGGTGTTACAACTGCCAACCATGGTGATTGAAAAGTTATCGATAAAGGGCGCTTTATTTTTTTAAAGCTCAGGGCACTTTATTATTACATTGGATTCCCCATACCACCGGCCTACCATTCTACTATTATTAGTTGGACTATGGATAAACAAATTCACTCGAGTTGGTTGGGGATTTAATCATAATTTTCGTGCTCACTACCTGTCTTGGTGATAACATTTTCATACGCATCATCGTTCATGAATAGATATAATACGGAAATATATCAATGCCATAGTATTTTAGTGTCTACCAAAGTAATACTTCAGTTTTCTCTCTTCTCAGTTTCTTCAAAAAGGGGTCTAACCTCTTTCTCAATTATTTTAAAAAACATAGTTTTGGAGAATACTTCAGTTTAAACCCCTATTATTTGTTGGAAGAAAACACTAAAAGGTATTCAATAGTTTAGTTTATTTAGAAATCAAAATGTTTTCTAAATAATTTGAAAATACTTTGATGCCAAACTCGTCCTTAATATCTGAACTGAGCCAATCTGGGCCATGGATGATCAATATTTAGATGCCAAATGGCCAAATGGGCCCTTAATTTCTGAACTGAGGCAGTATGGGCCATGGATGATCACTGATGTGCCTATCAGCCTTTGATTCTAGGGAGTATGACTTACCAATTTACTATTACTTGGACTATACATAAATCTGAATTTAGTCGAGCGGGGAAATCTCCCGCTATCCAATGTTTCAAACATCTTGAAATCCCCCTTCTACCCCTAGTGAAGTCGGTTCGTTGGGGCTTCAATCATAATTTCCATGTTCAGTACCTCTATACCCCGCACCCCCTACCACCGACCCCCCTCCCCCACTCACCCACACACAATCCTCGCCCCCAGCTGTGCTAGCCCTACGGAAAACCCTAGATCTACCTTCAGCACCTTAGATCTGATTCACCATCGTCGTCGTGCACTGCACTAGATCTGCTTCACCGACCCACTCTCCTGGCGTGCCGAACACATTCCCACCGCCAGGAATCTGCTTCTTCACCATCAGTGCTCGGAGAACCCTTGTTCTTCTTCACCTTCTCCCACAAGCACCGCAACTGTAGCACCCTCGACAACCTCGACGTCACCCCCCAGGATTCGCATCATGCCTAAACACCGTCGCGACCGAGGTAACCATATCTCCTTAGAGTTTGGTAATATAAATATGTAGAAGTTGACTGTACTTTGCATTGGTGCTACTTTTGTAGTGACTTACAAGTACTATACTTGTTACCCGTATCTTCCTAAATAATTTGTTTATAGTCAGGTTTAACTGTAAGGCATTCAAGTGCGATTTCGTATTTCATGGCAAAATATGAGTCAGCCAGCGGTTAACACATTTGCTTCCATTATCTACTTTAGTAAGTGCCCATATGTGATGCGGTTATAATTTTTCTCTGGCTTGGCATAGGCTATGGAACTAATTGTTATTTCTTGCTTGATACTTTTGTCCTATGTATGTAGTATGCATTTACATTAGTTATGTTGCTTCCACTAAGATGTCTGTTTCATTTGCTTCTGCTTACCCCACTATTCCTAACTATTTGTTGTTGTTACGCAATGAACATGTGCAGTTTACACTAGAAATCATAGAATGAATGGCCCCTATAATCTCGTAAGTATCTATTGCTTTTGTATCACTTCATGCTAACATCTGTGAGACTGGAACCTTTTTGTGTTCACTATTCGCTGCACCATTATGCAGAGGACCGACACTGAATTATGGAGACCACCAGTCCAATTACTTGATGCAGTGGACATCATCAATAAACATACGTGTAACCAGATCGGCAACCCTAAGACTCTACATAGAGCTACTATAAGAACGCCCCCTTTTTTTAAGGTTTAAGTCCCTTGGTGTCATGCCATTGACTCTAGCTGAGTTGTTATTTTTGTTGGAGGTACTAGGGTGATTATAACAAGGCCAGAAATGCAACGGAATCCAATATAAAGAATCGCCTACTTCAAATCTCACTCTGGTATATACACGTGTATGGCTATTTTAATACGAGGCAGATGATAGGACACTTTGTCTTTGGGAAGACAATCAAAAAATTTAAACATTCTAACTGTTCGATAGAATGTTTGACCATTTCTCTAAAATGATTTTTCTATTGTACTAGAGGCACCCGTCTACATGAGGTCCTTGTGTCGAGTGCTTACATTGCTATAACAGACCAAATAATATTTTGAAAATCTTTGATAATGAACATGGTAGTTTTGTTTCTTTGTATGATGTTGTAACTTCTTTTATCTTAGTTTCAGCCTTCATCAAGTAGAGAAGTCATTTCACAGGGCAGAAGCGACAGTTGCACACTATCTCATCCCTCTATGAAGTCAACTGTTCCAGTTATTCCAGAAGAAAGAGATGTATGATGCCTGCCGTTACTAATTTCTTTCTTCCTTTTAACAAAAGGACTGATTTGAAATTCATTGGTTTTTGTTTTCCTTGGTAATTATGTTATATGACGTTTATTTTTTTTAGGTTGCAAATATAAATATGAAGGAAGAATAGAAAACAACTACCTCAAGTGTAGATATCTTTGGACAGAGCAGCAGAGACAGTGCGTATTGCTCACGTAGGTACATAATCTCGACTGCTCCATACATTCCAGAAGAAAGAGTTTTTGGTGATGCACTCCAAGATGCACTTGATGTAGTTGGACAGGAAGCCAACAGAACAGATGCAGTAGTCTCCATAGCAAGGAAGGAGTTATCTGAGTTAAAAAAACAGGCAAGCTTTGACGGAGAATCTACTTAATAATATCCTCAACAAGTCTCGTGGTAATCCCGCTGTTACATGTGAGGCGGCACGAGCTCCCTAAAAGGAACATTTTTGAAATTGAGATTATATTGTTTATCGGCTGTGTTGTACTCCGATGATGCTTTACAGGCTACGGAATTTTTCAGGACTGTAATAATTTACTAGTTTTCCAGTTATAAGTTTTTTTCCACAGTTCCATAATTTATTTAGCATTTTAGAGAACTTGTGTTCTTTGTTTATCCACGTTTATGTCCTGGCAATGGATCTAAGTTAGATAGGCTTAAACAGTAGTAGGCCCACAATGTTTTATTAGTCCTTGATGGGCCACCAATCAACAGTGACGGGCCTACACCGAGTAAAGGTCGGAACAGTGAAAGGCCAGAACAGTGAAATGCCGGAACAGTAAAGGCCAGAGCAGTGAAAGGCCAGAACAGTGGAATGCTGGAATAGTGAAAGGCGGGAACAGTGAAAGGCCGGAATAGTGAAAGACCACAACAGTGAAAGGCCGCAACAATTAAAGGCCGGAATAGTGAAAGGCCAGAACAGTAACAGACCGGAAACAGTAACAAGGCCAAAACTTTAGCAGGCCTAAATCTTCAGCCTGTTTATGGGACTGAATAGTAGAAGGCTGGAACAGTGAATGTCCAGAACAGTAAAGGCCGTAACTATAGAGGGCCGTGATGGCCCACGATGGGTGCGAGAAAAGTGATAGGCCGATAGAAGGCCTTAACAGTAACAGACAGACTTGGCCCAGGCTGAAAATGGGTCGCACATTATTGGACCAAGGTGGGCCTTCTGTGGGCTGAAACAGTGTCGGACCTAAAAGTTTCACGGGCCGCAGATGTCTGCACTAGTGGGCCCATTTCAAACATTGTCGGGTAAAATAGTAACAGGCTGTAATCTTATTGGGCATTCTTGATGGGCCGGCCAACTTAATTATGAGCAGGCCTTGGCTGGGCCTGGCTTCTACCACGGTTTCCGTGGCCGTTAATGGCGGTAACCGGCCATTAACAGCAGGTGCCACGTGGCATTTTGCATGACGTTAGCAGTCAACGCGGCTGGCGAACAGATCTACGATGGAACAAGTTTTCGTGGCTGAAGGGTGCGATCCGCCACGGTGAGGAAAAAAACATGGTAGATTCTTTTGTGACGGGGCTTTTAGCATGATGGGCATCCGTCGTAGAAGACTTTTTAGAAACAGAAAACAGGCCTTCAACCACGAAAATCGACCGTTGTAAAAGCCAACTTTTCTTGTAGTGGGCCTCGCTATACAGAGTCGGAATTTTTTCGTTTCCGCACAGCTTCTTTATTATGGGGAGAGCGACACAAGGGATAACCTTCATGAGAAAATTGATAGAGAAGTAAGACAACATCAGGAATAGTGAGATACAAGATATTACATCAAGTCGTTATAAACCACATGGAATCCATATCTGATACCATGGGTACTCTTCATGAAGGGTGGCCATGCACCATTTTTATTCCCTCTACCTTTTAGAGGCCATACAGGGCCCCCTTTCAGCCCACAATCTTGACAAGAGGATGGTAGAACAAAGGGTTGCATGAAATTACGTGGAAGAGCTAAGTTATGTAAAGAGCATGGAAATCTAATAATATTAGACAAAATCATTGCATACAAAGCAAATAGATTTGATGTTTGTGAACTTCTGATAAGCATAAAGATGAAGCTGATAACAATATCACAGAAAATCATAAAATGTGAAATTGTGCATTTCCAAATTATACCCTCTTCTTAGAGAGTTCACTGCCCAGATGGGTATTGTGTTTGTGCTTCCTCGACATGTACGTGATGTCTGCTTTGGGTGGGGGCATCGACAATCTACTAGCCTCTACACTAATCTTGTCATCCGCAACAACACTTTTAATCTACATAAATAGAAACATAGCTCGACAGTTTTATATAGTTGTCGTCATATGACTATATGAGACAGATAGACAAATCCAGATCTGGATTCACATAAACACAATGTTAAAATTAATAAAATCACACATATTTTTCTGAACAACTGATAAGCATACATGCCGGCAAACAGATAAAAAATTAGACTACACCATAGTAAGTGCATTGAGAAAAATACATTTAGCTTTAAGTTGGGCCCTCCTAGCTGGGTAGTGACCTTACGCTTGGTAAGTAGTGGTACTAGCCAAAAACTATGGCATGTGGGGGTATCATCCTATTTGCTACACCTAGAGGACCGCACATTCGCAGGTATCTACCACCCTGCTACAGTAAATAAAGAAGAAGATGGTGTCACAAAGGCTTTAACAAAAAGAGGATGTAGACATACACAACTTTTAGCATCTTACACAAGCATATCGATACATCCAGGTTGCAGATAACCACTTTTAGCATGGAAAATAATGGAACAACAGAATGAGCAAAGTGCTACAATATCTTTTAGGCAACTTTTTAGGGAACTGACATGACCATCCATGTCTGTAGTGGCCGTGGCCACTGACCCATAGTTCTCCATACAGAATCTAGCACAAAATGCATTGAACAATACTCGAAATTAAAGGTTACAGAAATCAGTAAAGAGAGAAGAACACCCAAATTGAATCAGACCAAATGCCCCAATCAGAACAGAGGTGACCATGCCCCGATCCCAAATCCATATGAAATACCCCCAATGGACAAATCTATGAGCGTATAGGAGGCAAAATATCCTGATTCAATGATTCTATGGTGATCAATAACCCCCACCTATCTGAGAAGCAAGAACTCCACAATCAAAGCATACCGAATAGTACCCCTAATGCCCCAATCGGAAGCAAATAAGGTGATTTTTTAGGTGAGAAAATACACCCACCTATACGAGATAAGAAAGAACTCCCTAATCAGAGCAGAGGTGACGAAATCGACCGATTTTTTAGGTAAGCAGGTGATGGCCCAAAATATATCGAGCTCGTTGGGGAACCCCAAGAGGACAATATGATGAGCACAGCAGCAAGTCTTCCCTCAGTTATGAAACAAGGGTTATCGAACCAGTAGAAGCAAGGAAACACCTCCAAGGTGTTGTTTCCAACTTGGAATCCTGCACAACACAACCACAGAACTTTGCCCCCAACTTACAGTGAGGTTGTCAATCTCACCGGTTTTGCTGAAAACAAAGGATTAAATGTATTGTGTGGAAGAAAGTAAAAGCTTGCAGAAAGTAAACAGAAAACAATAAACAGTTGTAGATTGATGGTAAAAGAAAGGACCGGGGTCCATAGTTCACTAGTGGTGGTTCTCCTTAAGATAGATGACATGTTGGGTGAACAAATTACAGCGGGGCAATTGGCAAACATCGAGAAAGCAAACATGCATATACTAATCATCTTGACTCCTATGAGATTTGATTGGGCATTACAACATTATACATAGACCGTAATCCAACTGCATCTATGACTAATAATCCACCTTCAGGTTATCAATCCGAACCCCCTCCAGTATTAAGCTGCAAGCAACAGATAATTGCATTACGCATTGCGTGTAAAGTAAACAATACGATTGTTCTATGAACAAAGGATTGTTGTTTTCTCCCTAGTAGCAACAGCACATCTAGTACCTTAGAGATTTCTGTCACTTCCCCAGATTACTAGAGGCATGAACCCACTATCGAGTATAAATACTCCCTCTTGGAGTTGCTAGCATCTACTCGGCCAAGATATCTACTAACAACGAAGAGCATGCAAGATCACAAATAACAAAGACATGATAGAATCAATAATCAATCAGAAATAGCATCTCAATATCCATAAGATCCCTGCAAACACAACATGTATGATTACAAATAGATGATCTTGATCATGAATGGAGCTCACAAGATCTAGACATGGTAGCACAAAGGAGAAGAACCAACCATCTAGCTACTACATGGACCTGTAGTCCAAGGATGAACTACTCACGCATCATACCGGAGGCTTGCATGGTGATGAAGAAGGCCTCCAGTGTGAATTCTCCCCTCCAACAGGGTGCCGGGAAGAGCTTCAGATCCCTCCCGATCTAGGGATGGAGATGACGGTGGCTACAGACTCTTTCATGTAATTTTGATCCGGTACTTAGGGTTTCTGTATCGGAGTCATCTTATAGGCGAAAGGGGAGGCCGAGGGGGTGCCCGAGGTGGCCACACCACCCCCTGGAGTGGGCTAGGCCTGGCCGCGTGGCCAGGTGGTGTGGGCGGCCCCTGGCCCTCTCCGTCTCGTATTCTGGCTCTGTGTCCCCCTCGGTGAAATATTGACTTTGGCTTTTGTCCCGTCCAATTCCGAGAATATTCATTTTCTGACTTTCTTGGAACCAAAAAGAAGCAAAAACAGGAAGCTGGCACTATGGCATCTTGTTAATAGGTTATTTCAAGTAAGTGTACAAAAAGTACTCCAAAGTGTGGAAAAAACATAAGAAAGTAGATATAAAACAAGCATGGAACATCAAAAATTATAGATACGTTTGCAACGTATGAACATCCCCAAGCTTAACTCCTGCTCGTCCTCGAGTAGGTAAGTGATAAAAAGAAAGAATAATTTTTGAGGTGACATGCACCATCATAAACTTGATCAAAGTATTTGTAAAACATTGATAGCTGGGATCATAGTACTTCAATATAGCATGAAAGATAAAGTTCTAACAATAAGACATAGCAACTATGTTGTAGCATGAAAAGGCACAAACAAAAGATTCATGAATAACAATGCTTTGCAAGACGTTTGTTTGTTTCACATAAAGAAAACATAGCATAGTGGCATTTAGCTTGTCCCTCATAATGTAGCAAATCATAATTGCATAGGACACCTTCAAAGTTTATAAGGGTGACTAGATACAAATAGTTTAAGAACAAGCAATATCAAAGTTATGCATCAATCAACAAGTCTTGGGACAATGCACATTAAACTAAGAATGGCCACTATGCTCTCTCAATAGGTGCATAAAGATAGAAGGTGGAGACTCAATATAAAAGTGGAAGAAAGGCCTTCATCGAAGGAAGCAGGGATTCAAGTTTCATAAAGAGCTTCCAAAAATTATGGTACTTATTAGCTTTCAGCTCTCATTGCCCATATCATAAGCATCTTGAAGTGATTAAGGTTAAAGTGAACAAACTATGGAGTATATGCTTGACAAAGTATAAGTTGGAAATCTCATGTCCTTTGAATACGAGGGCCGCTCCTCATGCTACTCAAGTTTAGTTACCGGTAAGTTCTTGTCATTGTAAGTACATGTGTATCATAGAGAACCGTCAACGGGGTACCCCTTGCCCGATGATATGGAAGAATCCCCATATCAAAATGACAAGGCAAGCAGACAATGAGCATCTCAGCAATCTTCTTATTTACCATGGGAAAATGGTGCTTTTTTTCTCTTTCCTCTTTTCTCATATCTTTTTTTTTATTTTTCTCTTTTTCTCAATCTCTATCTCTTTTTTTATAAGAAGAAGGCTTCATAGATTCCTCATTGTGGTTACGCTACAGGTTTCCACCATGATTAGGCATGGATTAGACCGGTGGCCTAGGCATTTCTCTAACACACATACATAACTCCATGGACTTACAAGCTCCCCTTTCATTTCACATCGACGACATCCATAGACAAAAGAGCATGATATCAACTAGGTACAAAGTACAAGTGCAATGTTGAAAGCGTTCCCCATGACAGCATGGTTCTGTTAATCCCCAACATATAAGTGCAAGCATATACAACATAGACGATACGATGGTTCAAGTTTATTAGGGCAAGAAAAGTAAAGTGTGCCATCAAGTTCGTGAGAGCTTTAATCACTAGTTTTCTCATAACAAGTTTAATTCAGAAAGTAGATAAAAACATGAATATACATGGAATAGCAAATGCTAATAGGTAGGTATGGTGGACTCTTTGGAATAACTTGGTTTTATTTGGAGTTGGATGCATGAGTGGAACTCATACTTGGTTATGGAGGCTAGCAAAAGATTGGGAGCGACCAACTAAGAGAGCAATAATGGCCATAATCATGCAAAGCGACAAAACATCATTAATTAAAGCATAAAGTGATATTAAAAGTCGAAAACTAAAGGATCATAGAGGCTATCGTGACTTGGGATAGTCATAACATGGTGTGAGCATGCGCCAAGTTAACCCAAATAAAGTATCAAAGGAGAATACCACAATACTATGCTTTAATATGCTAAAACAACGCATGATTCTTTCAAGGCACATTAAGCAATCTCAATTGTTTATAACACGTCATGCTACAGAAAAGATCACTAAGCATAAAGCCAAAACAATATCAAGCATGACATGACAAAGCATAGGCCACAGTCAAAAACAAGCTCTCTTTACAACTTAAGCATGAACTTTCCTACTCTTTTCCAATCCAAACCAAACTATTTGAAAACTAATGTATGAAAGAGGGGGTCCAACCAATTTATTCAAGCAAACTTGAAAAACCAAGAAAATGAAAACCAAAAACAAAAATAAAGACGCTCCAAGAACAACACAACTGTGCACGAAACAATAAAAATGAAGTGTTTGGGAGAACCTGAGATTTTTATTGATGAAGAAGGGGATGCCTTGGGCATCCCCAAGCTTTGACGCTTGTACTTCTTGTATATTTCTTGGGGTGACACGGGGTGGCATCCCCAAGCTTGATCCTTAGTCCATTCTTCATCTCATTACATCATTCTCTCCATACACCTGAATTTCTTCCTTCATACAAAACTTCACACAATCTTTATTAGCAACATTAGTGCACTCAAGATGATAAGTTTTTGGGTTAAGTTTCAGCAGCAATAAAACTTCCATTAAAACACAAGCTACTGTAACAGTTCCCTTGAAAAGCTCAATTCCCCAAAGAGAACTCAAAAAGGAATCAACAAGAAGCAAATGCAAATAATGGCAGAAATCTGTCAAAACAGACCAGCAGGTAAAAAACCATTTTTTTAGAAGACCTTCTGTTGCTCAAATCGAAAAGTATTGAACTAACGAAAGATAGATAACAACCTGGGTCAGAAGTACAAAAATTCACGCCTCAAAACGACGTACAGAGATTTTACACGAATTTTTACAGTGAAGCAGAAAAATCTTTTTCGGGAATGCAACTTTCCCAAGCATTACTTCTCTCTCATTAGAGGTTACTCTTGGCACAAAAGGCAAATAAAAACGATAAGAAGTGGTTATTACAGAGGTAATAACTTTCAAGACTCATTTAAAACTTTTGGGTTATCTCTCAATAAGTACTTTTCTTTAACGCCTTTAAGTTAGGCATAAGAAGCAAGAAAAAGAATCAAGTGTTCTAAAATGAAGAAGCATTAAGAGCAAATTTTGTTTTCATAGGAGAGGCAAAAATAATCTTCTCTATCTTCTTAGGGAAGTGTTCTATACCTTTCTTGAGTGGGAGTTGATATTTAATGGTGCCTTCTTTCATGTCAATAATGGCACCAACGGTTCTAGGAAAAGGTCTTCCCAAAGTAATAGGACAAGAAGCATTGCATTCAACATCCAAAACATAGAAATCAACAGGGACATAGGCATTGTTAATCATAATAAGAACATCATTAATACTCCCCATGAGTTTCTTTTTAGCATTATCATCAAGTGGGACATTTAAATAACAATCTTCCAATGGTGGCAAATCAAGCATATCATAAATCCTTCTAGGCATAATAGAAATACTACTATCAAGATCACATAAAGCTTTCAAATCAAAATCATTAACTTTCATATTGATGATGGGTTCCCAACCATCTTCTAGTTTCATAGGAATAGAAGCTTTATGTTTCATCTTTTCTTCTTTAATTTTTATGAGAGCATCAGTAATCTGTTTTGTAAAGGTCATATTCATAGCACTAGCATTAGGACTTTTAGCAAGCTTTTGTAGGAACTTAATTACTTCAGAGATATTGCAACCATCAAGATCAAAATCATAATGACCATCTAAAGTAGTAGAGCTATTACTAGCTTCAACACTAGTGGTAGTGATAGTAGAAACACTAATATTTCTAGCAATTTCATCTTCTCTTTCCCACTTAGCATGCAATTCAGCTAATAGTCTAACATTATCATCAATTCTAACCTGTATGGCATTAGTAGCAACAAAGGGATTATCAATAGTTTCACGTTTAGTAGCCATTTTATTAATCAAGGAGGATTGTGCTTCAGACAATTATGCTATATTTCTTTCAGCATTAGAGTGTTTTTCCTCAATAGTTTTATTGAAAGTAGTTTGTTTATTGATAAATATTTAAGCATAACTTCAAGTTCAGAGGGAGCACTCCTATTATTGTTGTAGGATTTCCAAAAGCATTACCATTGTTGGGAGGATATGTCCTATAATTATTATTACCAAAATTATTCTTATAGGCATTGTTGCTAAAATTATTATTTCTTATAAAGTTCACATCAACTTTCTCTTCTTGAGCAACCAAAGAGGCTAAGGAAACATGATTTGGATCAATATGAGCTTTCCCATTAACAAGCATAGACATAATAACATCAATTTTATCACTCAAGGAAGAGGTCTCTTCAACAGAATTTACCTTCAGAATAGATAACCATCATATTATCCAGAAGCTTTGTTGCAGCACCCAAAGTAATGGTCATAAAGGTACCTCCAGCAGCAGAATCCAGTAGATTTCTTGAAGAATAATTCAATCCTGCATAAAAGGTTTGGATAATCATCCAAGCAGTCAGTCCATGAGTGGGACAATTCTTTACCAAAGATTTCATTCTTTCCCAAGCTTGAGCAACATGTTCATTTTCAGATTGTTGAAACTTCATTATTTCACTTCTCATAGATATAATCTTAGCAGGAGGATAGTATTTTCCAATGAAAGCATCTTTGCATTTAGTCCAAGAATCAATACTATTTCTAGTTAGGGATTGCAACCATTCTTTAGCTTTTCCTCTCAAAGAGAAAGGAAACAATTTAAGCTTAATAATATCCCCATCTATATCCCTATGCTTTTGCATCTCACAAAGTTCAACAAAGTTATTTAGATGAGCAGCAGCATATTCAGTACCAATACCAGAAAATTGTTCTCTCATAACAAGATTGAGTAAAGCAGGTTTAATTTCAAAGAAAGTAGCTTCAGGACCAGGTGGAGCAATATGTGTGTAAATGAAATCATTGTTGTTGGTGCTAGTGAAGTCACACAACTTAGTGTTTTCAAGAGTAGTCATTTTTTTGTGTTTTTAATAAATAAACAAGAAAATAAAGCAAAAATAAACTAAGCAAAACAAATAAAACAAAGTAAAGAGATTGGTTGTGAGGGACTCCCTTGTGAAGATGTCCTTGACTCCCCGACAACGGCACCAGAAAAAGTGCTTGATGGCCCAAAATATATCGAGCTCGTTGGGGAACCACAAGAGGAAGGTATGATGAGCACAGTAGCAAGTCTTCCCTCATTTTTGAAACCAAGGTTATCGAACCAGTAGGAGCAAGGAAACACCTCCAAGGTGTTGTTTCCAACTTGGAATCCTGCACAACACAACCACAGAACTTTGCACCCAACTTACAGTGAGGTTGTCAATCTCACCGGTTTTGCTGAAAACAAAGGATTAAACGTATTGTGTGGAAGAAAGTAAAAGCTTGTAGAAAGTAAACATAAACAGTTGTAGATTGATGGTAAAAGAAAGGACCGGGGTCCATAGTTCACTAGTGGTGGTTCTCCTTAAGATATATGACATGTTGGGTGAACAAATTACAGCGGGGCAATTGACAAACATCGAGAAAGCAATCATGCATATACTACTCATCTTGACTCCTTTGAGATTTGATTGGGCATTACAACATTATACATAGACCGTAATCCAACGGCATCTATGACTAATAATCCACCTTCAGGTTATCATCCGAACCCCCTCCAGTATTAAGTTGCAAGCAACAGATAATTGCATTACGCATTGTGTGTAAAGTAAACAATACGATTGTTCTATGAACAAAGGATTGTTGTTTTCTCCCTCGTAGCAACAGCACATCTAGTACCTTAGATATTTCTGTCACTTCCCCAGATTACTAGAGGCATGAACCCACTATCGAGCATAAATGCTCCCTCTTGGAGTTGCTAGCATCTAATCGGCCAAGATATCTATTAACAACGAAGAGCATGCAAGATCACAAATAACAAAGACATGATAGAATCAATAATCAATCTGAAATAGCATCTCAATATCCATCAGATCCCCGCAAACACAACATGTATGATTACAAATAGATGATCTTGATCATGAATGGAGCTCACAAGATCTAGACATGGTAGCACAAATGAGAAGAACCAACCATCTAGCTACTACATGGACCCGAAGTCCAAGGATGAACTACTCACGCATCACACCGGAGGCTTGCATGGTGATGAAGAAGGCCTCCAGGGTGAATTCTCCTCTCCAGCAGGGTGCCGGGAAGAGCTTCAGATCCCTCCCGATCTAGGGATGGAGATGACAGTGGCTACAAACTCTTTCATGGAATTTTGATCGGGTACTTAGGGTTTCTGTATCGAAGGCATCTTATAGGCGAAAGGGGAGGCCGAGGGGGTGCCCTAGGTGGCCACACCACCCCTTGGAGTGGGCCAGGCCTGGCCGCGTGGCCAGGTGGTGTTGGCGGCCCCTGGCCCTCTCCGTCTCGTATTCTGGCTCTGTGTCCCCCTCGGTGAAAATTGACTTTGGCTTTTGTCCCGTCCAATTCCGAGAATATTCATTTCCTGACTTTCCTGGAACCAAAAAGAAGCAGAAACAGGAAGCTGGCACTGTGGCATCTTGTTAATAGGTTATTTCAAGAAAGTGTATAAAAAGTACTCCAAAGTGTGGACAAAACATAAGAAAGTAGATATAAAATAAGCATGGAATATCAAAAATTATAGATACGTTTGCAACGTATCAGCAGGTACCCCCAATCCGCTGTCCCATTCCACGAATGATGGAAGAAAGAACAATAGAAGCAAACAAACCGGGAAAAACACATGTTTCACCAACTCTAACACTTACTCTTGCTTCCTTTGTAGGATGGGAGCTAGCTCGTGACGCCTAATGGTAATGTGGTTTCTGTTTAGTTGACATTAAGGCGTGGGTAGTTGGGTAAAAGAGTACTTATTCATTTTCTACAGTAAAAGTTTAAGGAGGCAGCAGCGAGAACTATTTTTCGGGTATGATCCGAATTTTAAACACTCAGCAGACTAGGTTCACCTTTTCACGTGGTGTCCTACAGCTGTTTCAAGGGGATGATTCAGACTTTGGTTCACCAACACCAGGTGCGAGACCCACCTGCCAGTGAACCAACAAATATGGTAAATGGGGATTTTGGGCTGGTAGTTCGAAATGTATTACTAATAGTGGCCTTGTGTACAAAAATTGAGGGAGTGTTTTAACTACCAGAGTGAAGCTGGGATTTTGGACTAGAAACACACAAACAAATATATATATGGAATAGTTTCCAATTATAGTTCTAATAACAAAGGCCTACAAATCATAAGGTATCTCCATATTACAGTACTACAATAGTAGCGAACCAATCATGAGATAGATCTACATATATTAGAGAGATCTTAGGTGCACACCAAAAGTTTTGCAGCTAGGCTAGTGGTCATGACCCAAACGGCACCAAAAGTACACCCTTGATGATAAAGAGGCCTACATAAAATCCATCAGAGGTAGTGTACCAATCCACAGCCTCCTAAAGGATCCATAACCTCAGGTGCATGCCCATCAATGGACATGTCATCGTCATTACCATCAAAGTACTCTTCAATTGTCTGCTTTTGTGATTAGTAGATTAACAGATACATTACAGATAAGCATCTAAGACACATAACCTAAATCTTTTTCATTCTACAAAGATACCTTGTCATCTTCCATAGCGGAAGTACCAGAAATGAAACTAGTTTCATGCAACTTGCACTCTTTCTCTCCCCTTCTCCTAGTTGATCTAGATACTCGGGAGCCACTTCTATCATTTGATATAGATGATCAACATATGATTCCCCTACTTGATATTGATGATAAATATTTGCTAACCCCAGTTCATATGGAGGATTATATGATTCACTATGTAATACCATCTAATATATGTGCGTAGCATCCCAAAAAAAATGGTCTCCCACTGTACTTTGAGGCAACACCCTATGATACATACACATGTGACAAGGGAAATGCACTTTTGAGTTGTCACAGTGAGCTCTAATAAAATCCATAAATCGTAGAACACCATAGATATGTTTAGAGATGCTTGATGGACATTACAAGAAAAATGGCTTTTACAATAAACGATTTTCATGGTTGAAGGCCCATTTTTCGTCGTTGAAAAGTTTCTATGATGGATGTTGTTTGTGGTAAAAGCCGCATCACAAATGAATCTACCACAATTTTTTTCCCGACTATGCTGGATCGCACCCTTTAGCAACGAAAACTTGTTCCATCATAGATATGTTCGCCAGCCGCATTGACTGCTAATGTCATGCAAACTGCCATGTGGAAAACTCCATTAACGGCCAGTTACCGCTATTAACGGTCATGGAAACCGTGGTTGAAGTCAGGCCTAGCCAAGGCCTGCTAGTTATTAAGTGGGCCGACCCATTTTGAGATCCCAACAATAAGACGACCCGTTACTGTGTTGTCCTGCACTGTTTGAAATGGTCCCATTAGTGTAGCCCGTTGTGAGCTGTACACTTTTAGGCCTGTTATTTTTTTGGACTATAGAAGGCCCACCTTGGTCCAATACTATGCGGCCCATTAGCGGCCTGCGCCAAGTTAGTCTGGTACTGTTAAGGCCTGGGTCGGCCCGTTACTGTTCTTACAGCCCGTCATGGGCTGCCCAATAAGGGCCCTTTTTTTGAGGGTCCGCTACTGTTCTAGCCATTTACTGTTATGGCCTTTTACTTTTCTGGTTTGCCACAGTTCGGGCCCTTTACTATTCTGTCCTTTTATTGTTATGCCCTTTCAATATTCTGGCCTTTTACTGTTCTAGTCTTTTACTGTTCTGGCCAATTACTGTTATGGACATTTACTCTTCTAGTCATTTTGCTATTTTGGCCTTTTACTGTTCTGGTTGTACATTGTTTGGGTCTCTAACTATTCAGCCTTTTACTGTTCGGCCCTTTTACTATTCTGCATTTGACTGTTCAGGCCTGTACATTTTAAGACATTTGGCCGCTTATGCGGCCTACCATGATTCTGACCTTCCACTTACGGCCTTTTACTGTTTATTGGGCCCGTCTGATGGTCGGCATATTTGCGTATTCTACAACTATGGCACAATTCTTGTTTTAAATAGTCCGTTAATATTTCAACCCGCTAATGGCCTCACGAGGATCACCATATTACATCAATAGAATTTTTTTAAAATATATTGCAGACTAGGATTTCAACAAAAAATAAGATGAAGCATTACAGAGACATCGCTAGACATGGGTTAGAACAGGGTTTCTACTACCGAGCTTACATCGCCATACAAGTAACAGCTGGCTTACCATGATAGCTGCAGAAGATATTATCAATTAGATGGTCAGTCCAATATTGTCGATCTGTCGGTTCTTGTATCTATTCACATGTAATCATGATTATTTCATCGGTTTCCTCTGTTTCTTATTCAATTAAATCAATTGTTTGGAGTGCAGCTGTAACACCTCTTTGTGCTGGAAAAACTAGAATAGTGGGAATAGTGGGCCAATGCAAGCAATAACCACTATCACTTCTGCTTTGTGAAATGACCTCAATACTTAACATAAGAATCATCCCTTCTGCCGCATAGCTTCATGTGCAGCCTAAAACAAATAAAACAAGTCAGCACAATGTACCAGCTACCTGGCGGTCATCTTATATATAAAATAATTGTAATGCATCATTAGCCAGGAACAATCAATGATGTGCCTCATACATCTCTTTTTTCAATAACAGGAATAGTCGACGTCCTAGACCGATGCGTACATGTGCTAGTATCATAGCCACTTTGTGAAACAAATGCTACATAATATTTACATGCTGAAACTAAGACGTATTAAGTTAGAGCAGCAAAGCAGGCGAAAAAACACCATGTTTGTTGTCAAAGAATTTCAAAATTGGCATTGTCCTAATATAACAAATCAAGAAATCAACATGTGTGTCTCATGCAGACTAACTAAACTAGTGTGGCAATGATATCTAATGAATCAAGCAACTAGACTCTTTCCCTAATAAACTAATCATACCACTATATAACAAAAATATAGAAAATATAACAAAAAGAGTTGTGTGAGATTCCTTGAGCTGCTTATAACTGGTCAGAACAACAAAGAATTAACCTATAATATAAAAATAGCGTTTAAAAATGGTCTATAATATGAACTAGTCAGATCAGTGTGTAGTTCGAAAACTTATGGTTGGACCTCCAACCACAGAAGGTGGCATTGGTTTAATCATCATAAAACTATGATAGTACCTTAGAAAAACAAGCAATAGATCAAGTATGTGTCTTAAATAGACTACCAGCATCATTTCAGAGAAACAGGATATCAACCACTATGCTTTTCAGTAGCCAGATCATTCAAATATTTTGATCACCGGGCTAGTAAATAAAAAGGAAGAGAAACAAAGAGATGAGTCATTTGCTGCTAAAACAATAGTTGGATGCAACCAAAAAGTAGCACAAACCTTCTTTGTAATGGCTACAACTATTGTATTTCCAATTGCTGGCAGTATCATTGTACATATAACCAGACAAGAAAATCTACTAGAAAAACAAGCAAATGATATATTGCGCACCTTGCAAAATCAATGAAGTGTTTAAACAACGTATGTTTGGTATAAAATGGCGGATCAAATTAAGCATAATGTAACATTCTTTTGATAGAAGCACTTTGTGCACCATATAGAGTAGGTAGATAGGAAATGAAGTAATCATACATCTTGTGCATCATATAAAGTACCAGATTATTTGAAAAAAGATAGCCAACATATATAATGTCAAGTAAAGTGTACGAGCTCTGTTATCCACATTATATCCATGGGAACCACGACAGAATATCACAATGTTGCAATATCAAGTCAACTAAAAATCCACATGACCCATAACCAATTGAACCATCTGGTGGCTAATATAAAACTAGCAAGATCATGTGATCATGTATAGATGAAATCTAGCAGACATGAGTCAGAACATATGCACAATGTCTTATGTTTCTTAGTAATCAAACATTGTACTACTCATAGAGATTTCCATCATTTAAGTTAAGCAAATCATGAGAAAACTAAAGAATCAAATTGGCAATAGCATCTATATGTGCATCATGTAGAGTAGTTATTGAGGTAATGAATTAAATAATCAAACACCAGGTGCACGATAGACTTCCAGATCATATTAAGATGGTTATAGTACATATATATAGTAACTAGGTATCATACAAAGCTTAATTATGCTTTTTATATCGAGGGAGAACATTGTTGCTTCTCTTAATCAAAAATTACACTCTATACATACTATTAAATTTAACTAGGCTAGTCATTTCGAGAGTATCATCAGTTGTATGATGCAGCGATGCTGACAGTCTCACTATGATTAGTCTAGCTATATATACATTAACTAGACCATGGTTATGACAATCTCACTATCAGTAGTCTAGCTAGAACTCCCTCCATTTCAAAATATAATACGTTATGGCTTTTGTGAAACGAATGTATCTAGACCCCCTCTAGTGTTGGTAGAGTAACTTAGACTAGTATTGTATGATTTTTACTAGTATAAGTTACTCCCACCAATACCAAGTAACTTAGACTAGCCTCATACATATAACACTAGACTATGATACTACCTTTAGAGTGCATATAAGCTCAATCAAGTTGACGATCTAATATTATAATAGAATATAAATTAGCATAAAAGTGGTCTAAGTTCACCACCACCTAATCATGGCCTAGTTATTGTATATATAGATAGATAGATCACCATCAATCAAATATAGCAAAAAAAGATCTCCACCATGACTGAGTGAGTAAATTGAATTATAAATCAAGGGATTTACATCGGGTCTTTGTGCATTACCATTAAAGGTCATCTTGTTCTAATCATTGGCCAACTCATGTGATGTCGATACTAGATAATGTGACTACCTCCAAAGTGCATACAAACTCTTAAATATAGTAGAAAAACTATAATAGACTATAAATTAGCATAAAAATGGATATACTTAAATTACCACCACCTAATCATAGTCTATTTAATGCGTATATAGATAGATAGATAGATAGATAGATATGATGATGAGTCAAATATAGCAAAAAAAATAGATCGTCACCATGATTGAGTGAGAAAATTGAATTATAAATCGAGAGATTTACATTTGGTCTTTGTTCCATAGCAGGAAAATATAGCATAAAAGTGTATATACTTAAATCACCACCACCTAATCATGGTCTAGTTAACGTAAAAATATATAGATAGATAGATGAACATAATTCAAATATAGAAAGAATAGATCATCACCAAAATCGAGTGAGCACATTGAATTATAAATCAAGGGATTTACGTTTATTTTTTGTCTAGTATTGTTTAAGGTCAATCATGTTGTAATCATTAGCCGAATCATGTGGTAATCATTAGCCGAATCATGTGGTGCCTCATACAAACAAACATCTGACACTAAGCACACCTCAGTAAAAACAAGGGACTTATTATTTCTCTTTGTGTAGTCCCGTTGGAGGAGATCATGTTCTTAGTTTGTTTGTTAAAGTCATCCACCACATCCAGTACTTGGATAGACGATGCATCTAATTTATTGTTTCTCCTCTGCATATAGATTCAGGCCACTCATTCACATAAAACAGGTTTGCATTCAACAATAGAAAACAATAGGTACTTACAAGATTGTAGGGGCGATTCACTCCACGATTCTCCGTGTTCCCTATGAGAGGAAATAATATCAGATAGTGGTTGTTGCTGTTTACAAAGAACTAGATAGACATTATAGTATAATCACTTGTGAACATGTAGAGCAGGGAATAGTGGGAAATAAATAAACATTTAAATGACATAAAGTTTGCCATGGCGACAAAATAGAGTGCAGTTATAGTCACTTCTTAGCACAAACAAGAGAGAAATTACAATGATTTAACTTGTGAAATAGGATTGCAACAAATATGAAAAGGGCCATAAAATTTGCCATGACCTACAGAGCAGGAAGTTACTGTACTAACATTAGGACGAACAAGATAGACATTACAATGGTATACCTCGTGAACTTATAGAGTGGGGAATGCAAACTGTCGTGGTGGTGGCATGGCAGATGCCATGGATAGGCTAAAGATGGGGCCAATGTGTGCTAGGGGAATCCAGGAGGGAGAACGTGGTGATTCCACGCACAAATGTTCTTGTATTCTCTCTATCAATGGTGTTTACAAGTACTCTTCAAGCTCTTCGTAAGGAGACTATCTCTCTTACTCCCCACAAGACAGAGAAAATGATCGATCCCCTTCTATGGAGGCCCCGGTGCTCCTTATATAGGGGAGCCCGGGTTACAAAGTTAGGGCACACGTGGCGGCATATTCTCCGAATATTCCCCTCGACTAAAGCTAGATGCTTCTTTATTCTCTTTAACAGCTCGTCCGGGCTTTGGACATAACCTACAACGTAATCCTCGTCTTTAAGTGTCACCAGACACGGGCTATGTCAGCTAACATTGCCCGCATCGTCGTGGTCACCCCTGACCCACTGGTCCTCTTCTTTGCTTTGCTTTGCTCATGCTACAGCTAATAAAGCCACCTTTTGACCAGCGGGAGATTCCTTCCTTCTATTGGAAGACATATAATAGTCCGGCTAGCACGTGGCTAATCTGGCTATGAATGTACCTACAAAACTGATAGAAAAACATGGCCGGCATATATTTTATGCCGGCCGGGCTACGGCTAAGGAGATGCTCCATGGGTCGGGTCACTCCGTGGTTTAGCCTGCCTTGAGGTGACCCGGTCAGCACTTGCTTTGACTGTGCCGTACCCTGGCTAACTCGGACTTTATACCCCGGCATTACCCTACCCAGGGGTATCCCCCCGACATTAGTCCTCGAAGTTGGTGCGGTCTTAGCAACTTTTAGTTGTTAAGCCCATAGCAGGTTCCCATATCCGGATCTCTGCCTTTTTGGCCGAGTTACCCCGTAACCCAGGGCTTTTCCTCTAGCGATTCATTGGCTCATTCCGAGTTACTCCTCGATGGACGGGTCTTTTGCCTGCCTATCCGGGTTACCGTTCCTTCTCTTGTATGCTTCCCCACATCCTACATGGAGGGTAATCATCGTTTCACCTCATTTTAAGGGCCATGCGCAATTAATGCGCCAGTTACTATCGCAATGTCAGGAATAACTGTTGTGCACATCCCTTCACTACAGCGCCTCGTTAACTGTAACATTACATCGTGTCATGGGATCCTCTGCTCCTATGGTCCTTGTTGTGGCCACGCTCTGATTGGCTGACTCAGCTGTGTACACGCCTGTTGCGTGTGGCATGGCAACCGCAAAGGATCCCACTACACGCCCTCTTGCGCGGTTAAGTAGGGGGGCTGGTGCAATCTTTGGGGAAGTTCCCCATTTCCTCCGCGCTTCCCAGCCTACTTTCTCTCTCACTGCAACCTCACCGTCGCCGCTAGTTCTTCGTCGCACCCACGCTGTCACGACCGTGCACATGCAGCACCTTACGCCTGTGCCACCATTCCCGCTCAAGAGCTTCACCACGGGGCCTTGCGCTTCTCGGTTCCCCTCCATCGGTTATTTCTATCCCGATTTCCTTCTCGAAGACCTTGAGTTCACCATGACTGAGGAGGAGGCAGTCGTTGTGATGCAGCAGGAGGAGGAAGGAGAAGGCCGCGAGCACGGCGGCTGGGACGGCGCATTTGTCTACGAGGATGATCTGGACTGGCTCCGTGCCACGCGCCGCATCCCCGCGGGCGTTGCCTGTCGCCTTGCCACCGGCGAAGTTTTCCCCGCTCCCAATCCTGGAGAGTATGTTGTTTTTCTTTCTCATTTTCAGCACGGCTTCGGCCTTCCTACCTCAGATTTCCTTTTTTTGATTTCATCTCTATGTATCAACTGCAACCACATCATCTCCCTGCCAATGCCATCACTTCTTTGTCCTCTTTTGCCTTTGGCATTGAGGGATATATCAGCCTCTGGCCATCTAAGGAACTGTGGATCAAATTCTTCGGTCTCCGGAGGAATGTGGTTCCGGATAAGGAGCTTACTTCGGAGGAGAAGCACCTGACTCAGTGTGGTGCTCCCTCCATATCTCCCCGCAAGGGCTCCATATTTCCCCAGGTCACCGGGCTCGAGTCCTGCAAATGCTGGGCCCAGACTTTATTCTATGTCCAGAACACCACCGAGGAAGATCTAATCCGGCTCCTCCCCTTCAAACTCGACCCTCCAGATACGTCTCTTTGGGAGAGCATCCCCAAGCGACCCACAGCCCTGGCGAATCAGGTGGAGCACCGGATCAAGGAGTTGCTCAAGGAGATGCTTCGGGGGGAGGACATTATGATCACTTTTGTCAGCAGTCGGGTCTCCCCCCTTCAGAAGTGTGCCCACAAGATCTGCTACTTGAGCGGCCCCCTCGACCCCCACCGGACTTCATCTTTTGAGCTCGATAACTCGGCGGTTTACCACCGGGTTAAGGCCATTTTCAATGTGGAGAAGGAATTCTCCGAAGATTGGGAATGGGGGCTCGAGCCCCTCACCCAGGACAACTCTCCTCCAAAGGTAAACTTACTTCTTACTGTTTTTCGGATTTACTCTATATGTCGGTTTACTTTCATAACTTGGCAATCGTTGTCTTGTTCTTAGCGATTCCTCCAGCAGCCACTAGAGGATGGCAAGGTGTTGGCGAGCAAGTGGGTACCGGACCGCGCCGAGGAGGACGAGAAGGAGCCTGATTCGGAGACCTTCCTGCCTACTCTGGACATCGTCAAACACAGCTCTGGTAAGGCCTCTTCTCGAAGGGATTGGCCGGATGACAATGACTCGGACGTTGAGGTCCTGGAGGTACTTGATCCGGTTCTCATCTCTTACGCACATCTGGTTATATCCTAATATTCAGCTAACCTGGCCGGTCAGGTCCACGAGGTTCCTCCCCTTGCCACTGGTGGTCCGGTCCCTGCTTCTTCCAAAAAGCGTGCGGCTGCCTCGACCGCAGCTTCGAAGGCGCCACCGCCCAAGAAGAGGTAGAAAAAGTCCAGGGTGAAAGCCTCGACTAAGCCAGCCGCCAAGAGCATAGTCCGGAGGACGCCCAAACCTCAGGATCCCCCAACCTCAGACGAGTAAGTCTCTTTGCATTTACCCTTCGAGTTTTTTCCTTTCTGTGTTTGATTTTGTCTCTTATTGGTTCTCTCTCTCCTTTTGACTTGGTGCTTTTCTGCTTCTCAGAGATCCTAGGGTCATTCCTCAGAGCGGCTCCGGCATAGCATCTCCAATCCAGAGCAGCCCTTCTCCCCTTTGCGATGACGACACTCGCCCGCTCAGCCCTATCCAAGAGGGCTCTACGGCTGCGCCTGATCCGAGCCCACCTCACCATGAGGAGGGCAATGTCAGCGTGGGAGTGGTGGGGCAGCTCAAGATACGGTCATGCCGGATCTTCCCAGTTCCTCTTCGGCCCCCATGTGTTGAGGTGCCAGTTTCATCGGCACCGCCCCAATCAAGCTCCTCTCCCGTTCAAGTGTCTTCAGGATCAGTAGCACCAGCGTCCCTAGCACCAACAGCACCAGTAGTAGTAGCACCAAAAGCACCAACATCACCAACAGCAGCAACACCAACAGCATCACCAGCATCACCAGCAGCAGCAACAGCATCATCAGCACCAGCAGCAGTAGCACCAGTAGCAGCAACAGCATCGACCAAGGCCCCAAAGAAGAAGGCTCTGTCGACAGCCCCTGGATCAACGGCGTCTATTGCAGATATTTTTCCGCCAGCTTCCCAAGCTCCTTCCGGTTCAACGGCCTCGGCTCTTCCGCCGCGTTCTTCGTCATCCGGCAAGATCAAGAGAGCTGCCAGATCAGCTATGGGTATCACTTTTGGGTCATACGTTGTCGGATCAGAGGTAGCAGGGCAGCTAGTTCTGCATACCAGCCCTACTGCAGCTCAACCTGCAAGGCGAGAGGCCCACATCAAAGGCCTTGTGGCGAACTACTCTCCTAGCGGTGATAGTTATAGTCCACTGCTCCTGGAGTATATGAAGAACTAGAACAATGCTGAATTCATCGATCCAAAGGATGATCTGCCAGAGAAGTTCGGCTCGGCCGAGTTCAGCGCGCAGATGAACTCCGTGACCAAGGCCATCTCTTTGGCTGGCCGGATGATGGAGGTAATTCTTTTCCTCCGCTGTGGTACTTTGTATAGATGAGCACTTGTAGATATAGCCCTAGTCCCTGAGCCTCCGAGGGAGTAACTTGTTACTCGGTTGGATGCTCCTAGAGAATTTGGATTCTGTCCTTAGAAATTTCAAATATTAACAAAGTTAGAGTCGGGTTAAGTTCCCTTGGCTCGGATCCTGGACACTTCGAATATTCGCACACTTAGAGTCGGGTTAAGTTCCACTTGGCCCGGATCTTGTAGACTTCGAATATCCACACACCTAGAGCCGAGTTAAGTTCCACTTGGCCCGGATCTTGTAGACCTCAAATATCCACACACCTAGAGCCGGGTTAAGTTCCACTTGGACTAAATCTTGTAGACTTCGAATATCCACACACCTAGAGCCGGGTTAAGTTCCACTTAGCCTGGATCTTGTAGACTTCGAATATCCACACACCTAGAGCCAGGTTAAGTTCCACTTGGCCTGGATCTTGTAGACCTTGAATATCCACACACCTAGAGTCAGGTTAGGTTCCACTTGGCCCGGATCTTGTAGACTTCGAATATCCACACACCTAGAGCCGGGTTAAGTTCCACTTGGCCTGGATCTTGTAGACTTCAAATATCCACACACCTAGAGCCGGGTTAAGTTCCCCTTGGCCCGGATCTTGTAGACTTCGAATATCCACACACCTAGAGCCGGGTTAAGTTCCACTTGGCCTAGATCTTGTAGAATTCGAATTACTTTGTACTTTGCCTTTGATCTTGACATTGCCTTGCTTATTTCAGATTACCACTAACCGTCGATCTGTCGAGTTTTGGTGCCTGCTGGACTCCTATAAAGACATTTGCACGTGTTATGGCAAACTCCTGGAGGAGCACCAGAAGAAGGGTAATGTTTTTGACTTAGACTTTTCCTTCTTCCATTGTTGTTTGTTCGAGTTTTCTGTGATTCGTATTAATTTGTTTATCCGGACTATGCAACTTAGGTTGAAGCGGAGAATGTCATCATGCGGAAGAATCTGGCTGAGATCCAAGGTATCTTATCTCGTTCACCCCATTATTGTGCGCTCTTTTCTTCATCCGGTGTATATTTATACTCCGGCTCTGCCGGATTAACCCATTGTTGCAGTTGCTCTTGAAGAAAGTGTACCCATGCTTGATATGATGACCCATTTCCTTGAACAAACAGGGAAGCATCATGTGGATGCTGAACTCTCTATGGCCTGGCGAGCCCACTCCAAAGGGGAATTCCGCTCTCATTGCCAAACTAATGGAGTGTGATACGCAGCTGCATCTATGGTGTGAGTCGGTTGCACGAGCCGGAGCTGACATTGCCTTGTAGTTCATCATCTCGTGGTACGAAGGAATAGACATGGGGCTGCTTACCCTCATGCGCACCGGATCCAAGTGGAACAAAGATCCGGTGTGGGTTGCACGCTGCAAAGCCAGTGCTAACAAACTTATCCAGTATTCCTTTTGTCATGCTTGGAATGATGGGCCGAGCTACCTCGGCGTTTTCAAGGATGAAGCTGCTTCTGAAGATAAAGAAAATGAAGGGAGTGAGGGTGAAGCCTCCGAGCTTGGCAAGGAGGCCGAAGACCCAAAGGACGGCGAGGCCAACCCTGAGGATGAAGCCAAAGCCAGTGCGCCTCCCCCAAATTCCGAAGTACCTCCTTCTTCGGATCATGATTCGGCTGATGCCCCTGCTCCTTAGAAACACTTGATCATATTTGTCAGATCCGCGGAATGTCGGGCGGAAATGTATCTAAGTACTTTGGTTTGGTTGTGCTACAACTTATTGTTCTAAACTAAGTTCTTAATGCTAGATTATCGTGGGTGAAGTCCCCGAGTTTCGTTTTCTAGTTCCCCAATTTTTGACTCGGCTCGGATCTACCTTGATTCGGTTTTTTAACTTACGAGTCCGAGGTTCAAAAAATTGGCTTAACAATACTTGAAACTTTGAGATTAGCTCAAAATGATCCGGCGTTAGATAAATGCAGTAAACCAAGGGTTAGTCAAAATAACCAATGTCGGCCCACTTAAGTTCTTTTCCTTAGTTGTTTTTCATGTTCTTTGCCATTCCAAACTTGTTCTCTTGCTTGCCATGAAGCCAATTCTTGTTGGACAACAGCAAAGTCGAAGAGTTGGGTTTTTGGTGCTCACACATTACTAATCCGACTAAGATATAAGCGACTTAACCCAGCCGACATAAAAAAACAAAAACGAGAAAGACAATTATTACGGCAGTCCCCGAGTCTCTTCTTGGGGTGCCAAAGTTTCATTACTAAGCTCATTGCCGACATACATACCGACATATGAGTAGCTCGAATACATTCACCTCTTTGTAAGGTGTAAAAAGGACGGAGTAGTGCTACATTCCACGGTCGCTTAGATTCCTCTCCGGACCTGTCTGCCTTGTTCTATTCCTGTGGTTGTGCATCAATAAGATAGTAGGAGTCATTATGCAAAGCTTTGCTTACAATGAAAGGTCCTTCCCATGGAGGGGATATCTTATGCATGCCAGCAGTGCGCTATATCAACCAGAGTACCAGGTCACCTTCCCGGAAGACTCGGGGCTTTACTTTCTGGCTATGATAGCGTTGGAGATTTTGCTGATATATGGCGGATCCGGACAAGGCCAGTTCTCTCGCTTCTTCCAGCAGATCAACATCATTTTGCCGGGCTTCGCGCAATTCGGCTTCTGTGTATTGGGTGACCCTTGACGAATCATGCTCTATGTCGGCTGGTAATACAGCTTCTGCCCCATATACCAGAAAGAATGATGTATAGCATGTTGATCGATTCGGAGTTGTTCTTAAACTCCATAGTACCGCTGGTAGTTCTTCTATCCAGCACCCCGCTGATCTTTGTAGCGGCTCTATGAGCCAGGGTTTTATCCCGGACAAAACTAGTTTGTTGGATCTTTCCACTTGCCCGTTCGATGAGGGGTGAACGACTAAGGTGGCATCTAGCCGGATCTTCTTTTCTTGGCAGAACCTTGCAAATGCTCCTTCAGTGAAATTTGTGCCACTATCAGTTATGATGCTATGGGGATAGCCATATCTTAGGATTATATCCTTGAGGAATCTTACTACTATTGCCCCGTCACATTTCTTAATTGGCTTCACTTCAATCCACTTGGTGAACTTGTCGACCATAACTAGGATATGGGTCATTCCTCCTTTAGTCGACTTAAATGGCCCTACCATGTCTAGGCACCATACAGCAAATGGCCAGGTAATGGGGATAGTTTTGAGTTCCGACATTGGTAAATGAGTTTTCGTGGCGTATCTCTAACAGCCATTGCATTTTCTCACCAAATCCTCTGCTTACTCCAAAGCACTTGGCCAATAAAATCCATGTCAAAAAGCTTTCGCCACTAAAGCTCTTGAGGAGGCATGGTGGCCACATTCACCTTGGTGAATATCTCGTAGTATGTCAAGTCCTTCCTCCGGGTCAACACGTTGTTGCAGTACTGTTGTTACACTCCTTTTATATAATTCGGCATTGATAATAGTATAGGCATTTGCTCTCCTTTGGATCTGCCTTGAGGATATCTCATCACCCGGCAAAACTCCTTCTTTCAGGAAATCATATATTGGCTTGGCCCAAGCTGGTATAGCCCGGACAGGAAATGGTTCCTCATCAATTTCCATCGCATCCACCGACATAACTCCTGCCGGATCTGGTTGATCAGTCCCCGGGTTCGCTGAGGCAGTCCCTGGGTTTGCCGTAGCAGTCCCCGGGTTTGCTGAGGTGCCTCCCCACTCTATCTCCATAGGTGCATCTCCTGATCCGGAGAGTACCGGGATATAAATTGAGTCTGATTCAGGCGATGGCGTGATGGATGGTTTTCTCAAGTGCTCCAAAGTAACATTCAGCGGGATTGGCTGCCAGGATGAGCCTAACTTGGACAGCGTATCTGCCGCCTCATTTTCAATTCAAGGTATGTGATGGAATTCACACCCTTCAAAAAATCCACTTATCTTTTTAACATGGAATCTGTATAGGGACATGTTAGCATCGAAAGCATCCCAGTTTCCAGACACTTGTTGTACCATCAAATATGAATCTCCAAAGCATTGTATCCGAAGTATCCCCACTTCTTTCGCTACCTTGATACGATGTACCAATGCTTCATACTCCGCAACATTGTTCGAGGCACTGAAGTGGATTTGAAGGACATATTTCAGTTGATCTTTCTTGGGCGAGGTAAGCACTACTCCGGCGCCCAACCCATCTTTCAGTTTCGATCCATCAAAGTGCATTCGCCAATAATTGGAGCCCAGCAAAGGTGGCTCATATTGCATCTCAGCCCAGTCCACAAAGAAATCAGCCACAGCTTGCGATCTTATCCCATCTCTTCTGTCGAATTGTGGTGCATATGGGGCTAACTCAATTGCCCATTTTGCTATCCGGCCACTTCATCTTTGTTACTCGTAATCTCTGATATGGGTGCTTCACATATCACTTTGATGGGATGTTCCTCAAAATAGTGTTTGAGTTTCTTGGCTGACATATATATGTCGTACGCCATCTTTTGATAGTGAGGGTAATTCTGTTTTAAAGCTGATAATACTTCGCTCAGATAATACACCAGCCTTTGCACCGACTTTCCTTCTTCCTCGCGCTCCACTACAATTACTGCACTTACGACTCGGTTGGTCGCGGCTACGTAGAGCAACATTGGCTCCTTGGGTAGTGGTGCTGCTAGGATCGGCGCAGTAGATAACATCTTTTTCAATTCTCGAAACACAATGTCCGCCTGTGGCGTCCATGTGAATTTTTCTGCCTTTTTCATTAACTGGTAGAGGGGTAAGGCCTTCTCTCCTAGCCGACATACAAACTGGCTTAACGATGCCAGGCAACCAGTGAACTTTTGCACATCGTTAAGGCATTTTGGCAGTTACATTCTCTCTATGGCCCGGATTTTTGTCGGGTTAGCTTCAATACCTCGGCTAGACACTAGAAAAACGAGTAACTTTCCAGCGGGTACGCCAAAGGTGCACTTCTCCGGGTTAAGCTTCATTCGGAACCTTCTTAAGTTCGCGAATGTCTGCTGGATATCATCAAGGAGCGTATTGCTTTCCTTAGTATTTATCACCACATCATCCACATAAACTTGCACGTTCCGACCTATTTGGTCGTGTAAGCATTTTTGCATGCATCGTTGGTACGTTGCTCCTGCATTACGTAGTCCAAATGGCATAGTGCGATAGCAATAAGCCCCGTACGGGTAATAAACGCAGTCTTTATTTGATCATTCGGATTCAGGGTTATATGGTGGAAACCAGAATACGCATCAATGAACGACAGTAGTTCACATCCGGCTGTTGAGTCTATGACTTGATCTATTCTAGGGAGCGGGAATGGATCTTTGGGACACGCCTTATTCAGGTTCATGTAATCAATGCACATGCGCCATACCACGGCCATGTTTGGATCATCCTTCTTCTTTTCCACAAGCACCGGATTAGAGAGCCAATCCGGATAGAGTACTTCCATGATAAACCCAGCTGCTAGGAGCCTAGCTATCTCATCCCCAATGACTTTCCTTCTGTCTTCGGCGAAACACCGGAGAGGCTGCTTTACTGGCTTAGCCCCCGGTCTTACATTTAATGAGTGATCGTCCAACTCCCTCGGCACACCTTGCAGATCCTGAGTGGACCAAGCAAAGATATCCCGATTCTCACGGAGGAAGTTGACGAGCTCGCTTTCCTATTTGCTGCTTAACCCGACACCAATGGTTACGGTGCGCTCTGGGAATTGACCATCAATTGGCACTTTCTGTGTGTCCTTGGTTGCTTGGAATGACACGCTTATGTGTGGGTTGGTCAGAGCCGGCATATGCTGCTGCGCGGATTGAGCCAATGCCGCCACTTCTAGTATCTTCCTTTTTTCCTGAGCTATCATGAGTGACTCGGCCAAGTTAGATCCAACTGAGGCGCACTCGATCGAATGCCGGAAGTCCCGTGATACAGTTATCACACCCCTTGGCCCGGGCAGTTTCATCTTAAGGTAGCTGATGTGAGTACTTGCCATGAACTTGTTCAGCGCGGGCCTGCCGAGTAACGCGTGATAAGCGCTCTCCAGATTCACCACTTCGAACTCCAAATTTTCAGTCCGGCAATTGTCTCTCGTGCCGAATAACACATCAACCCGGACCTTACCGATTGGCTCATAGGAAATACCTGGCACAATGCCATGAAAGGTGGTCCTCGTTACTTGCAGCATGTTCTCTGTTATTCCCAACTTGTGCATGGTATCCTTGTACATAATGTTGATACTACTGCCATTGTCAATCAGTACTTTGGAAAACCTCACATTGATATTCGGCCCGATGAACGTTGGATCCAGGACCAGTGCATAGGTCCCAGGGCTAGGCATGATCTTTGGGTGATCCTTGATACTCCACGTGATCTCCTGATCCGCCCAGGGCATGTATCTCACTACTGTCGGCATTACTGCGTTTACCTCCATATGCCGGTGCTGCAAGCTTTTCCGGTCATTTTCTTCCGTGGTAAACACATAGTAACTTTGATGATGCTCCATGTACTTGTTTCGTCCCTCATTCACGTGGTAACCTTGACCTTGTTGCTGGTTATTGTCTACTTGATGTACCGCATCCCTCCTTTCTTGATTTTTGTACCTCGGCGGAGGTGGTGGCAACATTAGTTGCTCTCCATTTCCCCATGTTAGTAATGGTTGTCGTGGTGCCTCATTCCTAGGTGGTTCGGTCTGAGGTGCCTGAGCATTCCCCAAACTGCCCTGCTCTAGCTTCCTCATCCACTCACATTGCCGGGTCGTGTGATTTGCCGGGCTATTCGGACTTGGTGTATGAAACTTTCAAGGTTGATCCAACATAGACTCAAATGTATGCCTCGGTCTATCTTTCCTCTCTTGCCATTGCTTTTTCTGCTCCAGGGTCCAAGGCTTTTTCCCTTCGTTTTTCTGTTGCCAGTTTTGCCTTCCATTTTTCTGGCGCTGGCTGGCAACGGCATTGGGCTGGTCCCAGTCTACCGCTGCCACCTACTGCGAGTTATATTTGTAATCCATACGCCTGTCCCTTCTCTTTACTCGAAATTCATTTCTCCTCGACGACCCGGAGCCATCTCGGTTGTAATATTCCTCGTTTGCCTTGCTTGACATTAGCCGGGGTTGCGTTGGGTCTCCCAAAGCATACGAATCTGCGATCCTAATTGTCTTAGCCAAAGTGGTTGGCATATCTCGCTGTAGCCTCTGCCACAACATACTTCCATATCTGCATCCTTGGGTGAACCACGCAATAGCTTGTGATTCAATTACTCCCTTGCATGAGTTACGCACATTGCACCACCGAGTCAAGAAATCCCGGTCTGGCTCATTCGGTCTTTGCCGGCATAGCGCAGAGTATGTGGCCTGTTGGGCCTCTTGTAGGTGCTCGAAAAGTTGCTAATGAACAACTCCTCAAAATCTAGCCAACAGTTAACACTTCCTGGTGGCAAATTGTTCAGCCAAACTCTCGCTGGTCCTTCCAACATTTGTGGCACATATCTCACTGCACATCTCAAATTTCCAGTTGCGATCTTGACCGCCGTCGCGTAATCAATCAGCCCATCCTCTGGCCTAGTACTACCATCATAGGTTCTCGTTCCTCTGGCCAGCTGAAAGTTTGGCACTGGTGGCTCCTTCATGATCCGGGGCCCAAAGCATGCCGGACCTGGTGGACCGTGTACTTCGATTAGCTCCGACATGTAAATCCAATCCAGTTTCAACCTCGCATCATCTAGTTGCAAGTTCCTTCTTCCCAGCCTTGACCCAATTATGTGGTGATCCGGTCTAGGATATTCGTCGTTGATCATAGCCGAATAACCATCATTGTATCTTTCCTGATCCGAACAAGCATTTTGTTGTTGTGCCGCTTGTCATGCACTTCCCTCTTGCCGAGCTGCATGTTGTTGTTGCTACCGAGGTACATTTTGCCCCGTTCCCATGGGATCACACTATCCGGCATTGCCGTTGGCCGCATACCTCTGACCAGCATTGCCTTGGTTGCGGTTACCTCGGCCGGCCACACCTCGGCTGGTAGTGTGCCGATCTTCATCAACTTGCACTGCTTTGCCTTTTCCGGCCCTCACTGGATCGTAGGGAACCATCTGTTTGTCCCTTCTTCCGGAGTTTACCACCTCCTCTCTCCTGGGATTGTGACCTGGAGATGATGCGGATCCCCCGGATCTTGCCGGGTTATTCCTAGCCGAATGAACCACGTGTGATGCCCCCGTTGGTACCAGATTTGCCTTGTTCATTTCTTCATTTTGCTGGCAAGCGACTCTCAGCAAGTGGTTCACCCTCTCTTGTTGCCTTTGCCGGGCCTCTCCGGTTAAACCTTCTAACTCAGACGCGGCCACATTTGTTGCCATAAGGTTCTTTGCCGGGGTAGTGTACCTATCCAGCCCTCCTGTCACTCTCGTGACTGTCTGACCCGGCCTAGGTTCGTATTCCTTGTCAATCTCAGTAAGCAGGTGTCTGCCTTGGATCTTTACTCCATCTATGCGGTTTGCCTATGCATATTCTCTTAGAGTAATGTTCAAGGACTGCTGCAGCTCTGCTACCTTCTTTGCCCCAGCTAACATTTTCCGCCTAGTTTCTTCTAACTTAGCTTGCGCCTGAGCCGGATCTACCACAAGTGCTATCGGCGTTGCTAGGCTATCTATTGCTTGATGGAGCACATTCTTTGGCCTCTCTAGTGGGAGGAACCTAGACCTGGTCTGCTTCGGCGTGACTTCTGGCTCCGGCGCTGGGTCCTTGTTTGCTTCTGCGTCTGGCGCGGTCATCAGGACCTCAACGCTACCGGTGGGGCGAGTGATACGCACACCACGGGCTACGCTTAGAGGTGGTTCGCCTCCCTCGATGATGTGCCCCAGATGAACGCAGGTCTCGTCCACGCCGACGTAGATCTTATGCGCGCCAAACTTGATGAAGACGCCGTTGCGCGGAGGGGTTCCTGCTGAAGCTCCATGTGTTGTCGCTGACGTAGTCCAATGCTCCAAAGCACTGAACCAGGCCGGAGACGACACGCTCGCCGGTGCTGGAGAAGCTTCCCATCTAGATTTTCACCCCTGCTAGCACCGCTAGCCCCACGGTGGCCGCCAACTGTTGTGGTGGTGACACGGCAGATGCCATGGATAGGCTAAAGATGGGGCCAATGTGTGCTAGGGGAATATAGGGAGGGAGAACGTGGTGATTCCATGCACAGATGTTCTTGTGTTCTCTCTATCAATGGTGGTTACAAGTACTCTTCAAGCTCTTGGTAAGAAGGAGACTATGTCTCTTACTCCCAACAAGCTAGCTCAAGAGTTCTCTCTAAGACAGAGAAAATGATCGATCCCCTTCTATGGAGGCCCTGGTGCTCTTTATATAGGGGAGCCCGGGTTACAAAGTTAGGGCACACGTGGCGGCATATTCTCCAAATATGCCCCTCGACTAGAGCTAGATGCTTCTTTATTCTCTTTAACGGCTCGTCCGGGCTTTGGACGTAACCCGCAACGTAATCCTCGTCTTTAAGCGTCACCAGACACGAGCTATGTCAGCCAACATTGCCCGCGTCATCTTGGTCGCCCCTGACCCGCTGGTCCTCCTCTTTGCTTTGCTTTGCTCATGCTACAGCTAATAAAGCCACCTTTTGACCAGCGGGAGATTCCTTCCTTCTATTGGAAACCATATGATAGTCCGGCTAGCACGTGGATAATCTGGCTACGAATGTACCTACAAAACAGATAGACAAACATGGCCGACATATATTTTATGCTGGTCGGGCTACGGCTAAGGAGATGCTCTACGGGTCGGGTCGCTCCGTGGTTCGGCCTGCCTTGAGGTGACCCGGCCAGCACTTGCTTTGACCGCGCTGTACCCCGGCTAACTCGACCTTTATACCCCGGCATTACCCTACCCGGGGGTATCCCCCCGACACAAACCTATATGTGAAGTGACTTAAAATGCCATGAACTACATAATAGAAGGTAGATACTGCTGCTACAAAAATTATAATTGATAAACTTGAATTTATAGAGTAGGGCATGCAGATAACCATGTTAAGTGCCTTAAAACTTTCCATGTAATACTACATCCAATCCAAAATAAATAAGGCGTATAGATTTTTCACAAGTCAATCGACGCAAAATTCGACCAAGTTTGTAGAACATACCAGGAACAACTACCATGCCAAACCAATGCCATTCAATACACCGGGACATATAGTTTTATAGACGCAAATGCCACAAATTAACCCTTAATATATTTTTCTATCAGCTTGGTCAAAGTTATCATTGTTTGACTTTAAACAATTATAGGCCTTCTTTTAAAGAATGGATGTAGTACACAATAGGCGGCAACTACTATCAGAGTTTAGCTGAAACAAATAATAATGGAATAACTTGCAGAGGGAATGCAAAACCAAGAAGTTCAATGACATAAAATTTGTGATGAATTACATAAGAGAATATAGTTACTGTGGTTGGTTAGTACAACCAGATTGAAATTAAAATAGCATAAATTCTAAACTTGTAGAGCAGGGAATGTTAACCTACATGTTCAGTGGCTTAAAACTACCAATGAACTCCAAAATTACATGTAGTCAATGTGGTATCAACGGACAAAGCAAATGCACATTATGATGACATAACTTGCGAACTTGTAGAATAGGTAGGCAGCTTTGGATTTCAGTGAATTAACATTTTCCATGAACTACATAATACCAATGAACTCTAATGATGTCAGTTTTGTACTACCAAAATTGTTTATATATATTAAGAGTAATTTTTGGTCAAAGAAAAAACACGCAGAACAAGGACGCCTTATACCTTGAAATGGAAGGAGTAGTTTAACGCCTGGATTTACCATAGACTACACCGAATTTATCAAGAGAGAGTGGGATATCAATTAAGCCAGTATTGAGGTAGGAATTTACCACCAATATAGAAATGCAGTTCACTATAGCAGGCTTATAACATCTATATTGAAACAAACAAGCAAATCTGGTTTACCAAGGTCACGACTTCATATACGCATACACGGCATCCTTGAGGGTCAAGTCAATGGCGCTGAGGATGCTCGGTAGTGGTGAGTCACGCTGAAGCAGATAGATTATGGCGGTGTCGGTGAAGCAGATATGTGGAGGTTGTTGATGGGTCTAGCTTGCTTGACAAGATGGCCGGTGAAGGAGATCCGGTGTAGTGCACGGCGTCATCGGTTAAGCAGATATGTTACTACCGATTATAGATTCGAGGCACTGCACAAGAGCATCTGTGAAGCAGATTTGGTGTAGTGGTTTATTAAGTCCGTGAAGCAGATCGAGTTTAGCACACACCAGTGTAGGTGCAGAAGGTAAGGTGCTATGGACGAGGGAGTCGGCAAACTAACATGGTTGTATGGAAGAGGGTGTCAGTGAACTAGGTTTGGTAAGGTGGATGTCGGCTGGTCCGGTAGATTGGTGAGGAGTATATGGTATCGAGGTATGGTGTGTAGGTCGGTGAAGTGCGGTGGTGCAGGAGACGGAGGTGGGATAGGGGGTTTGGGGCGGTGTGTGGGTCAATGAAGTGCGGAGGGGATGTTCTAGTGTGGTGGTGCAGGAGTTGGAGGTGAGATAGGGGTTGGGTGGTGTGTAGGCCGGTGTAACATCCCAGGATTAGCACCTCGAAATAGATAGGACACGTGCATTGCATTCATGCATAAGAAAATCCGAGGAAGTTTCGCACGAAACTAAAAGAACTGTAGAGGGATTGAGGTCTCTCTTGTACTAGTGGGAACATCAGTACAGGTGCGACAGATTTCAACATGACCTCTCCTGTAATTTTGTGTTTTGGGAAACAATTCAAATCATATTTGAAATTGAGATTTGAATTTCAAGTTTGAATACCTTGGAATTTAGAATATTCCAATGTTGAATAAAGAATACTTAAAGAGTAAAGTAATGCCAAGAAATTAAATTAAATTTTTAATTATATAAATAAAGGAATTCCATAATTGGAAAATAATAATAAATAAATAATGGTATTCTTTGTTACATAAATAGTAATAGTAATGTACAAGTCTGAATATATGAGGCAAAAGGGAATTCTTTATTACATTGAATATTTTATAAGTTACAAGTAATAAATACACACTACAATATGTGAATACTACTTCAGAGTTTCAAAAGAGAAAATAAATTACATGAATCGGATAAGGAACCCTAAAAAAACTAATCCTATCTATTTCCTTCATCTTTTATATCTTCAATATCCTTGTCCCTACAAAAAAAATAGACAAACAAGATAAATAATAAACAGTGGTTAGTTTATTAGTTATACTCTCATATTTGGCCTAGAGATGCTAGATCCTGACTTCATCATCGAGTATGTATTTAAAAAGGGGACATTTTGTATTTGTTCTTATCAGGCTTATGCCTTAGTCTAGCATCACATGCTTAAGGTGCAATTTTCACCAAAGTCAAATAACAAGGAAAATGGTAAAACATCAGGTCTTCACCTAATCTCATCCACAATAGACAAGTTATAGTTCCTGTAACTTGAACAGGAGAAGGGCCATAAGTAAGCTGCTCACACAGCCATGCATATGGGTGCGCTGTCAACATCGCAGCAACCTAGGAAGCAGATAAGAAGGAGGCAATCCTTTTACACAAAGGGGAGTGAACCAGCCATAGCAAACACCCCATTCTCACCTCCAAAGTGACACCACATCCATTTCTTCACACCAACATCATATCTACCACCGCACAATAACAAGTAGTTCAGCATCAGTATCTCACAGATCCACCCATCAAATCATCAGCAAGAGCGCCCACCAAATTATCAAATAGTACAATCACCCCAAGATCTACTCAGTTCTAGCATCCTGGTTGCTTGGGAAGCCATCTAGGGGCTAGAACAAAGGAGAATTCCACAGGAAAAATAGACCAAGAAGAAATCTTAGCTTAAAGGAGTAGAGCAGGACACTAATATCAAGTGCAGCAGTAGGAGGTGAAGATCGGAGTACAAAGAGAATATCTGACCAAGCAAGCAATCAAGATCCACCCAAAAAACATCAATTGTTACACAGCAACAGGCTACCACCATAAGATCCAACAATAGTAGATCCAGAGGAGCCATAGATTCTCCACAACCTCATCACTTCAAGCTGATCTACTATGCATATCAGGTTGCCAACTTATAGTAGTAATTGCATCTGCTCTATTCACTTATATTTTTTAGCATGATTTTTAGTGGGGGGAAAGGGCTCTCAAAATGGTGTAGAAATGCTACACCAGTATCATCATGGAGCTAGAAATACAAATGAAATATATGTTTGTATCAATAAATCATAAACCTTAGGCTGCACATCATTGGTAGCCAAATCTTAATCCATAGCTAGCTAATTCAGTAGCATGCCCTATTATTAAGAAACACCACTGTGCACACTCCAAATGGAGGTCCCACGGTGGCAAACTTAAACAGGAGAAGCCACTGTATTCACTAACCAAGATCATCACTGAACCATAGGTTCAGTTCACCAAATATATCTCATATATGAATATAGCACAACCAACTAATATGAATAGCAAATCTTCCTGTAGTGGAATTTACACTTCTAGGAAAACACCACCATAGTGGATTCCAAAAATAACAAAGCTATGAACCAAAACCACAGATACCAACAATTCCAATAGGAATATAAATCATTTTCCTAGTCAACAACTTACGAACCATTTTGATTCAAGTATCACACTGTCTAGTTCTTCTTCAAAATCATAAGTGAACTAGTCAAGCTACTGGACTATGGCCACTCAAATTCAACATAGTGTGGATATCACCAACTAACATATGTTGTGGATGAATGTTCATCCAAAATGAAGCATGGAACTTAGTAGTATCTCATATATCTCAGGCAAATCCTAAGTATATTAATGACAGTATCACTGACCAATCACCACGACATGTATGCACCCAACATCATACATTGGCTCAGAAGCGACACCACAGACCATCGAGTAGGGTCATCGGCTCGATGGCTGGTCACAGGAAAGAACTCACCGTGTCGTACGTGGGAGTAGTGAAGAGCTGACGCCGGGATTTGCGTCCATAGCACCATCCCACCAGCGTCGGAATCGAAAGGGAGGGCGCCGGGGTTGCGCCGCAACACCGTCCCGCTAGCGTCAAATTGAGGAAGGTGAGGTCCAGGTCGACGGAGAGCACCAGGAGGCCACGGCCAACCATGGCATAGGCAGCAGCAGTCGCCGTATCCCACCACCTCGGGAAGGGCGGCAACAACGGGTCGTGGTCGACGCAAGGAAGGACTAAGAGGTAGAGGAGAGTATCCGGACCCCGGAAAGCAGCCGGAGCCATGCGCCGGTGCACCCATACGACACAGCTAGGGTTAGCCAGGGGCAGGGGCCAGTGCGACAGCAGATTGGCAACGAGACTAGGGGAACCAGCGGAGAATACCGTGGAGAGGCGACGCCAGCAGGCGGCAATGGTGGAGCCGGTCGGCGGCGACCGGAGGGGCAATTTGCGGCGGTGGCATCACGCGCACAAGGGGAACAAGAGAGATGAGGACCATGTGTGCGTGTGGCATGTGTGTGGGTGAGGTGGGTCGGGCTGGGGATAACGCGAGGCCAGACCAAGTTGGGCCCTAATGGGCCTATCCACTGGACTTGGTCCAGTGCTCACCAGTTGGGCCACAGCCAAATTATTGCCCCACAAAAAATCAATTTTCTATTTAATAATTACCAAAATACCCCTGAACTCATTTGAGCCCAAGAAAAATATAGAAAAATCCTAAAAATACATATAACATATCAAAATGATCACAAAAATAATATCTTCCTAAGAAAAATATAGCTTAACTTATTTAAGTTTAATAAAATGCAAATAAGTATTAACACCCTTAAATCCTAAGTGAAATTTCATAAATTAAGAAAAAGTCCAAAAATGAATAAAAAACATTTTTGCTTATGAAAATAAAACTACTATTTGAGAAAGAGAAGAAGCGCATGGCTACTGCGGAGAAGCTCATCTCTCTGCAGCATTAGAAGACCCGGAAAGGCCACGTACGGGCCGACAAATTTCCGAAAGTATGCAAGGTTCTCTTTGAGGGAGATCTGGGGATGCCTCGGCTCGATAGTAGTGGAGATCTGGTGTACCCAACACCAGTACAGAACACCGCTGCGGCTCGAGATATCCAGGCAAATAACCCAGGCCCAGAAGAGGTTCGTTTGGGCATAAATCTACTTACCAATGGTCTGGAGCAACAAAGGGTCGCGAAATCTGGAAGCGGAAAACTAGTCTCTAAATCCGACCAATGTCGCACGGATCTGGCCTAGGATGATTTTCAACCCCAACGGATGCCAAAACAGCATGATCATCGAGAGCACAACTACTCAAGAACCGGATCTTCAGGCCAACGTCACAGAACCGCACGTGACTAGAGCAATGTTGCCCCAGCCGCAGAGCGAGACACGGTTGCAGCATTGTATCCGAGACACCCTCCCCGGCGAGAGTCAAACAATCACAGGGAAGAAGACAAAGAGAAACGTCAGGAGGAGGATCGTCAAAGAATGCCACCTCCTAGACATACAAGTCGTCTGGCTGAACCTCACTAAGTTGTGGGAAATGATGGACGAAGGACTGACGTACACCATGCCGAGTCAAGCCGGCAGGGGGCTCGTCGTAGCGAAGACCCTCCCTAGAACCGGAATAATGACGTTCCCGATGGAGGCCGGCGATCAGTCAAAAACAATCCACCTGATCCACCCTCTCCACCAAGTAGCCACCACAACGGCCCTCAAGGAGGGCACCGTGGCGCGGGAGGTGGTGGTAGAGGTAGAAGTCCGGCTCCAAGGCACCACAGTCACAGACGTCAACCAGCGATGCGAGACATCGGATCAACTCTAACATAGAGGCACAGCGCTATGAGAACGACGACATCTATGTGGGTCCGAAATGCTTTGGACCACGCATACGACAAACACACTTCCCGGAAGGATTTGCTATCTCAAGGCATATTCAAGGCTACGATGGTGTAGCTTGGCTAGATACTTGGCTCCAGGATTTTTTTCCAGGCCTGCTGCATCGCCAAAGGCAGAAATAGTTTGGTCACAACCCGATATCTCCCACTCATGCTACGGAAGACGGCGCGATCCTGGCTCAATGAACTTCCGAAAAACACCATCCACAACTGGTATGACATGCAAAGCGTGTTCTTTCGGAATTTCAAAGGCACATACCGGAGGCCCTGTACGGTAGGATACCTACAGCGTTGCACCTAGAAAGCCGGAGAAACTTGCTGAGATTACCTCGAATGATGGATCGACACCAAGAACTCCTGTGAGGGAGTAAATAACCAAACTACGATTGATGCTTTCATTGCAGGACTCCTAATTGGTTTACTACGTCATCACTTGAAGTGTGACAAGGTCACTAATTTGGGAGAGATGATATAAATAGCAAGCAAGTATGTAGATGATAACGACGATGTAGAAGGACTACTAAACGCCCTGGTTGTGCCACAGTCGGCAAAACAACCAAAGCAGCAAGCTCAGAAGCGCAAGAACACCTCAGAAGAAAATCCCAACACGGAAACATCGGTGGTCATCGCTAGTTCTTGGTCTAGAGGACGAGGAGGGCGCGGTGGTGGCCGTGGACATGGTCGTGGGACATCAAGGGTCCAGGGTAGAGGAGACCAGCAACCTAGCAAAACCTACTCGTGGGCAGACATTGCCAATAACCCGTGTGTGCATCACTTAGATCCCAATGGGGGCTCATCCCACACAAACGCCAAGTGTCGTTTCAACGACGACATCAAAAAAGGACGATACCGCTGGCTACAGGGCTAAGCGGAAGAAGGGAAAAAAGAATCCCAAAAAAGAGAAAGAGGCCTAAGAAGATTCCAACATGGAGGAAGCCGATGCTTCAAATCCCAAGTCGGATGGAAAGAAGAACTTCCCAACAAAGAAAGACACCTACGTCACTTTCCTTGGGTCTCAACCAGCTAAGGTCAAGAATGCAGTGTTGCATGAACTCAATGCGATTGTTCTGGCTATCCCGCAATACTTGGACTGGTCAGAAGTGGCAATCACCTTTGATCGCGTTGATCATCCTCCTAAGTTGCACAGGCGAGGAAAATATGCCCTAATCGTCAATCCACTTATTGACGGCTATGGTTTCTCCAAGACCCTCATGGACGGCGGCAGCAGCATCAATATTCTGTATGTCGAAACGCTACGCCAAATGCGGATATCAGAGAGACAACTGAATCATAGCTCTGTGATCTTTCATGGAGTTATCCTAGGAAGACAAGCAAATTCCCTGGGAGAGATCACTTTGGATGTCACCTTTGGTACTCCAAAGAATTATCTGACGGAGGCACTTTCCTTCGAAGTGGTCCCGTTCAAGAGCGCCTACCACGTTATATTCGCACGGCCAGCTTACTGGGATTTTATGGCTCGTCCATGTTACATTTACAATATGATGAAAATTCCAGGTCCCAATGGCGTGATCACCATTAGGGGATACCCAAAGAAAGCACGAGAGTACGAGGATGGAAATGCCGCCTTTGTTGAAGCCGTGTTGCACGCCTAGGAGCACCAGGGTATCAAGAAGACCATCGACCCGTCCGAGATGCCCACGACGAAGAAGGAGGTGACAAAGCCGACTCCGGAGTTCAAGGAATCGGAAGAGACGAAGACGATGCCGTTGAAGGATGATGACTCCTCCAAGGTGACCCAGATAGGTGTAGGTTTAGACCGCGCATAGGAAAGCGCGCTCGTCAAGTTCCTCAAAGCAAATCAAGATATCTTTGCATGGCATCCATCTGACATGACCGGAGTGCCTAGGGAACTTGCCGAGCACTCTCTAAATGTACACCCAAACGCTAAACCCATCAAACAGTCCTTACGATGGTTCGTCGATGAAAAACAAAAAGCAATAGCTAAGGAACTAGCCTGGCTAGAGTTAGTCGGATTCATAAAAGAGGTCATCCACACTGAGTGGTCGGCTAATCCTGTAATGGTCCCTAAAAAGGACACCAATGATTTAAGGATGTGTGTTGATTATACTTCCTTGAACAAGGCTTGTCCCAAAGATCCGTTCGCTCTACCAAGAATTGATCAAGTTATCGATTCTACGGCAGGCTCGGAACTCCTATGTTTTCTCGACGCATATTCCGGTTATCACCAAATTTGGATGAAGGAATCTGACAAAGTCAAAACTTCATTCATAACCCCCTTTGGAACCTTCTGTTTCATTACGATGCCCTTTGGGCTCAAGAACGCAGGAGCTACTTACCAGCGCACTATGCAGTGTTGCCTCCATGACTAAATCGTACGCAATGTACATGCATATGTGGACGATATTGCGGTGATGCCCAAAAATAAGAAAACCTTAATTTCTGACTTGGAGGAGACATTCGCCAATCTCCGAAAATACCACATAATGCTTAACCAGAAGAAATGTTTCTTTGGAATACCTGTCGGAAAATTGTTAAGTTTCATCGTGTCACAAAGAGGCATAGAGGTGAATCGTGACAAGATCAAGGCTATACTCAATATCTCCAGGCCTACTCACCTGAAGGACGTTCAAAGACTAACTGGTTGCATTGCTGCAGTCACTCGGTTTGTAAGCCGGCTTGGTGAAAGAGCCGCACCACTTTACAAGATCCTAAAAAGGACCAAAAAGTGTGTTTAGACTGATGAAGCTGAAGTTGCACTACAAGACCTGAAATGAGTACTTTCGTCTTCTCCTATCCTCGCAGCACCGGAACCTCAGGAGTCGATGTTGCTCTATATCGCTATGACAAACAGGGTCGTCAGTGTCGTCATGGTGGTGGAAAGATCTGAGGAAAATCAGGAACACCCGGTGCAACGTCCGACTTATTACCTCAGCGAAGTCCTAACTGAATCTAAGCAATGGTATCCGCACTATCAAAAGTTGGCTTATGGTGTGTTTTTCGCATCCCGAAAGTTGCGGCATTATTTTCAGGAACACCCAATTACCGTGGTGAGCACAGCTCCGATGAGAGATATTATCAACAATAGCGATGCTACAGAACGCGTCGCAAAGTGGGGAATAGAGCTCTCAGCTTTCGACATTGAGTATAAACCTCGTACAACAATCAAATCCCGAATCCTCGCTAACTTTGTTGCTGATTGGATAGAGACAACGGAGAACATGACCCTCCTAGAGTCGGAATACTGGACCTTGCATTTTGACGGGTCTAAGGCGCTCGGCGGCTCGGGGGCTCGCGTGGTACTCAAGTCACCCCAAGGAGATAAACTTTTCTATGTGTTGCAAATTCATTTTACAGCAACAAATAATATTGCCGAATATGAAGCATTGCTGCATGGAATCTGGATTGCTACGGATATCGGCATCCAACGATTAATGTGTTATGGAGATTCAGATCTTTTTGCTCAACAAGTGTCAGACATCTGTAATGCAAACAAACACATGGCAGCATATAGTGCTGTCGTGGATGAATTATCAAAATCGTTCGAAGGGTTTGAGGTTCAACACATCCCTCGAATAGAAAATGAGGAAGCAGATGCATTATCTCGAATAGTCTCTACATGGAAAAAGGTCCCGGATGGCGCTTTCTTAGAGCACCTCAAAATTCCCTCTATAAAAGGAGTAGACGAGGAATATCTGACCAAATCCGACTCACCTTTAATAGCAGTTCTGGCTATGATTCCCAGTTGGACTCAACCCTACCTTGATTACTTGGTAGATGGAAAATTACCGAAAGACGAGGTTCAGAGCCGGCAGATCATCCGACGAGCAAAAACCTATACAATCATAAATGGCGAGCTCTATAAGCGGAGCGTGTATGGGGTATTCCAGCATTGTGTATCTCCAGAAGAAGGAGTGGAAATCCTAAGGGAAATCCACGAAGGTGAATGCGGTCATCACGCTGCAGCCAAATCCTTAGTGGAAAAAGCTTTTAGACGCGGATTTTCTGGCTTTCAGCTAAGGCGGATGCCAAACGGCTGGTCAAGACGTGCAAAGGTTGCCAAAAATACGCCAAGCAAGCCCATGTTCCAGCTGATCAGCCGAGGACAATACCTATAACGTGGCCCTTCGCGGTCTGGGGGCTTGATATAGTTGGACCCTTTACTCAAGCTCCAAGTGGATTTACTCACCTCTTAGTGATGGTGGATAAGTTCACAAAATGGATCGAGGCTAAACCTGTCACCAGTTGTGATGGTACAACAGCCAAAAGATTCGTTGAGGATGTCATAATCCGATACGGTTATCCACATAGCATTATCATGGACAACGGGAGTAACTTTTCCATGGGGGAGCTTGCCAAATTCTGCGAGGAACAAAATATCCGGCTTGACATTGCATCGGTCGCACATCCACAGGCTAATGGACAAGTCGAAAGAGCGAATGGTTTAATCCTACAAGGCCTAAAACCAAGACTCGAAGCACCACTACGACGTGCTTTGGGGGCTTGGGCAGAGGAATTACCTTCTATGATATGGAGTTTACGAATAACTCTGAATAGGTCAACTGGATACACACCTTTCTTCTTGGTCTATGGTGCAGAAGCAGTTCTTCCTAGTGATTTGATTCATACTTCTCTCCGAGTTGCTGCGTATATTGAAAAGGATGCCGAGATTTCTTGACAAAATGATCTCGATTTAATCGAAGAAATTCACGTCGTTACTGAAATGAGATCAACAGCCTATCAGCAGAAGTTACGAAAGTATCATAGCCAGAGAGTCAGAAACCGGTCTTTCAATAAGGGCGATTTGGTTCTCCAGCTTGTGCAAAAAAGAAAGCACAAACTTTCCCTGGTATGGGAAAGGCCCTTTTTAGTTAGCCGAGTATTGCACAATGGTTCTTACTATCTAACTGATATGCGGCCAGTCAAAGAAAGACCTACTACTAAGAAAAGAAAGAGAGCTGGAGGTAGTACAAACCCAGAACAATTAGAACGACCGTGGAATATTGCTCAGCTACATCCCTTTTATTCTTAATTTATCTTTCTTTGTAATCACATATGTGTACATGTTTAATGAGAAATAAAGTGTTGGTTACCTCATTTTGTCTGAGAAGTTTTATATTACCATCTTATTTCTGAATGATCATGTCATAGTCGAAAATTCCAGAATACTTGAAAGTACTTTATGCTCATGTTTGTTCTGGTTATGATTTCCGATTCGAAAAATGTTACCTTCGGGTATAACTCTAAATTTTCTAGTTTGTACTTTGGTTATTTATCTTATTGCCGGATGCGGGCATTTTCCGAGTAGTGAATTGTTGGTACTGGAAACCGGTTTTGTTTCTGAGTTTAAACTGGTTTAGCAATTGAGCTCCGTTGCTCGGCAAAGTTTCCGTGTTGAAGGTTGGTCGGCTCACGAAAGGGACAAGGCGGAAAGCCAGGTAAACGATAAGTACAGGCAAAACAAAAAGTGCTTATGTAAAAATTTCAGGCACGAACATTATAAAGCCAAAACTGCTAAATAGATATAGTAAATCTTAGCACCAGCAAAAGTATGTAACTACTTATTTACAATCCGAATTGTTTTCAGAATAACACACCGTTTTTTCTGATGGTATACGATGCAGGAGAAGAGGTAGGAGCTACTGGCTCATTGGATACATCGACCTCTCCTTGATATCTCTCTGAGACGTTCAAATCCGAAACGGTTTGTTCGTCGTCAGAGATTTCAGCTGTTATCTCGGCGGGTGGAGGAGGCGTTTCCACGCGAGTGAAGAAAGGAGTGTCGTAGCTGGTCAAGTCAGCTATGTGACATCCATATCCGGCACAGGAGTCCATGATGGCCTTGATGTCTTGCTCCTGTCCGTCTTCATCCACAGTCGAATACCCTCTGGTTACCTGCCAGATTTCCATGCTTCCATGGTGGGCTCATAACCATGGTGAGAGCGTTCTGTGCTGCGGTTCATGCATAGGACATATTCCAGTCGTGGATGAGCCGGGGCATCTCCTTGGCCTTGTCTCGCACTTCAAATCCATACATTCTATGCATGTCCGGAACCTTGAGAACCTTGCCAATATCCTCCAAGGATTGGCGGAAGTCCTAAAGCAAATCACCGACTTGTGAAAGACGGCTAGTGCGAGACTCGGTGGAGGCAGAATCTAGTAAGTTCAGAGGACCTGTGCATGTAATGCAAAAGGTTAGTAAATATATCCGAACTCCAAGAGTCAGACAAGGCAGAAAAGTCAGAAAGAGGGAAACATACCAAAGATGACATCGTCAACTTTGGTCTTCTCTTCCCTAAGGCTTTGGAGTTCATCCCAGAGTGCCTCGGTGATATCCTTCTCTCTGAATAGTTCATTACTGAGATCCGAGATTATCTTATCCTGAAGCACGATCTTACGATCACGCTCTTCGGTGGCCATGGAGGAGGCTTCGATAACTTGAGCAGTGCTCTTCTCATGATCCGCTTTGAGCTTATCCAGCTCTTGGTGTAAGTCGGTGTTTTCCACCTCCAGGGTCTTCAGATTCTTGGCTTCTTCAATCATAGCACATGATTGTTTGACCAGTTGTAGCATCCCAATTGTCTAACAATTGTAATGCTACTTGGTCTAGTAATATAAGGGTTACTTCCTATATATAATTGTTGCATCATTATTATATCATGCTCATGTCATCATGCCACCTTGCATTTTGAGCATCATATAAAACCTTTTCCATTGGTTCTTCTCTCATATGCATTATTAATTGTATTTGGCTCTTGTTAAATTATATTTGATTCTTGATAAATGCTTGGTGCCCAAATTGAGTTGGGGGCATATCTTTTATTCCACTCCACCACCTTTCTTTGTCACCACCTTATAATTCCACCACCCTAATTACCCATGGGCTTTTATTTTATTTTGGCATTTAATCTAGCTCATGTGGGTTGGGATGGATTCAATTCTAATTTCTTTTGCTTGGCCTTTATTCCACCTTTTGGTAATGCATGGGAATCATGCCATGTTATGTTATTATTGTTTTCACAAAATAAAACATGGCATTTAATAATTTTGCATGGGACATGCAACCTTCACCACTATTTGATCTCCCTTGGTTTCTTTGGAATTTTTGATTGTTCTTCTTTTATTTTGTTGAGCTCCAACCTTTCTCTCCCAATCCTCACCTTGTTCCTTCTCTCCTTGCCATGTGCACCACAAGCCTCATCTCACCACCATCTCCTCCATCTATTGCATGAGCTAGATGGTTCATCACAAAGCCCTCACCACCTTTTTCTCTTCTCTCTCCACCATGTCACCTTGCCATCCTCATGCTCAAGCCCATGTAGATCAATCTTTAAAACCCTACCCTAAGACCATGCCACCCTCTTCTTCCACCCCCTCTCCCAAAACCCTAATACTAAACTAAACCCTAACCCATTTTCTAACCTCTCTCTCTCTAAACCTAGCTCTAGTCTAAACCCTACCTTACCCTAACCCTCACCTCTCTCTCTCTTTCTCTCTCTCTACCATGCTGGCCCCACCCTAGCTACCCTCCTACCCCAACCCTAGCACCAGCCCTAACCCGAGCCACTACTCCCTCCTAACCTAGCTCTACCCGAGCCCCCTCTCTCCACTCTTTCTCTCTCCCTGCCATGCTGGCCCAGCCGAGCCTGCCCCGCCTAGAGCTCCTCCTGGCCCACCTGCCATGCCCTACCCTGCCCTGGCCTGGCCACCCACGGCAAGCACGTGAGGCAGAGGAAGAAAAAGGGGCCGAGCCACCTTTTCCACCGACTACCCCACAGCCTCACCCTCCTACCCCGTCCCTATCCTCCCCTCCGTCCTGGCATCGTTCCAGATCTACCAGCGCGCGTGTCCTTCCTCCCCAGCTACCCCGGCTTCCTCTTCTCCTTCCACTCCGGCGAGCACCGTCGGCCTCCACCTCCCCTCCCGATACAAGCCGGTGGCGTGGCGAACGTGGTTGTCGAGGAAGATCGCGCTGCTCCCCTGCTTCGCCCAGTACCCGCTGACGTGGAGGAGAAGCCCCAGGACCACCAGCACACCGTCGCTCCGCCACAAACCCTAGCCTCGGGAGCGTCTGCTTCCTTGCCGTTCCGACGAACCCCAGGCCGATCCACCTCCATCAACCTCCCCTCGGTGAGTTCCTCGTCCTAACGGACATCTCCGTTGTCGCCGTCGCGGTCTGTGTTCGCCGGAGTTTTTGCCGAATGCCCTCCGGGCACGGCAGCCGCTGCCGTCTGCTCGTCGACATGCCTTGCAGAGGCTTAGCTAGGCCCCGTCCGCTCTTCTATCACCATCCCACACCCAGCCGCACAGGTTGCCGCCTCCGCGCGCGAGCCCCAGGTCGCGGGTTTGAGTCCCCGCCTCGCCGCGCCACGCGCGTCCGTCAGATCCATCAGACGAGAAGAAGATCCACAGTACCGCGACCCCCCTTTTTGCACATACACCCCTACGTATTTTGCCGGCTCAACCCGCGGTCCAGACCGACCCCACCTGTCTGTGCCTGTGGGCATTTTACAAAAAAGGACTCCGGTTTTCGTGACCCTTAACCCACGTTCCAGCACGTCCCCACTTGGCAGCCTCTGCGGGCTCAGCCGCCGGCACGCGGACCCTAGCCGCTGGTCCCACCTGGCAGTCACAGTGGCTAGAAAAGCCCGCGGTGTAAAAAGCTATGCGCGCCAATCTCGCCCAGTCAGCAGCGGCCCACCCGCCAGCGGCTTGGGTTGAATCCGTCTGGGTGTAAAAAGTTTCCCTGGTTATCTGTTTTAACAAAACAAAATCAAAATTGTTTAAATTCAAATTCAAATCAGATTTTAAATAACTTTAAAATTATAAATCCAAATAATACATAGGATATATGTTTTTGAATCAGAAAATGTGAGGAATTCAAAAATGGCCTTCAAAATATTGTTTGAGCACTTTAAAATTTCGAGATGATTAAAATTACAATAAAATGCCCTTTTTTTAATAAATTAATAACTTTAAATCTATAACTCCAAATTCAACAAATAATATGTCTAAATCGATTAGCGCGACGAGCCCGTTCTATCTATGCATTCCTTGTTCTGAATTGAAGCATGCATCATGTCATTATTAAAAATTCAGAACTGTTTATGGCAATAAAATTTGACTAAATAAATAATAAAAAGGTTTTATTCTTGTACCCCACACCTTACCATGCCATGCTACTATAATGCCATGTAAATTGAGCATCATTCATCATGGCATGCTTGTTTGCTTGTCGCATTTTAATTCATATGCTTGTGCACCTTATTTATGTTGGCCCTTGTTTGTTTGGTTCTTCGTCGAATAGACGCCCAGCAGGAGAATTACCAGGAATCACAAGAGTTCTACCCAGATCCATCTCTCGCTTCAACTGAGCTGCCAGGCAAGCACTACCACATGCTTGCATACATATAGTACCTATTGCCTCTATCTTATTCTTGCATCATTGAGTCGCGATTGCATTAAATTGAATCCCAAGCATTGCATAGCCTTTACTTTAAACCCCACCGAAGCTTGTTCCTCCATCCCATGAGCCATTACTACAGGAGTTGTTTGAGCCATGCGAGTCATAGAAAAGCATGTGTAGGGTATGTGAGTGTTTGATGGATAACGAGGTACCTAAACAACTTAACCTGAGTAGTAATGGGATAACTAATGAAAGAGGCACCGGTGAGCAATATCTGCTATTTGGTTTTTCCTGCTCACTTGTGTCCCGTAGGACCCCGAGTACTTGATTCCCGTTCCTTGACTATTCGCACTATCCACATCCGGGAGGCCTTATGGACCCCCCCTGAGCCAGAGCTTGATCATTCTTATTCTTGGGGCCACAATTAGTTTGGGGCTTTATTACTATCCTGTACTTATGCCATGTTACTGCTTTATTTAAGATTGTGCGAGGAGCACCTGTACTGTTTTGGATCGCGCCACGTTTTCGCGGTATCGACAAGCCCAGTCACATTTTCGGGTTCCTAGTCGTTTACAGCCGCCGTCGCAAACCCTGGGTCCATCTCGGAGCCGGCCAACTTCGTTGTGGGTAGCTTATTGGAGTGACCCCCTGAAATATTTCTGAATCCTGTGATCGCTTTGTCGTGAATGCCTCGTTGGGTTTTGAGTTGGTTTTTCCGAGGTTGATCGAGTGTGTGTTGCTATTCGTGCACCCCTGCAGGGTAAATCTTTCCGAAAGCCGTGTCCGCGGTTATGGACGACTTGGAGCACAGTTTCTCGATCATAGACAAGTATAACTAAAGTACCGCTTTTAATTTGACTAAGTATGTGACTAGTAAATAGTGCAATACTCATGGAATGGTTAATAAAACTGCCAACGGATGGGAGGTTGTTCGTCCGCTTCCTCGTTGGTAAGCGAGGAGGAGGATGGATCTGTTAATTATACGGTTATAACTGTTGTTCTTAATTCACGGACATCCGTCTATCATTGGTTAGGCGGATGGTTAGCGAGTATCTATAGACTTGTTAGTTATTATCTTTTGCCGCAATTGCATCACCCCGGGTTGTGTCCCCTTTAGTGGCATAAAGACTTGCTGAGTACCCCTAGGGTCTCACACGATAAATTGTTTGATTTAGATGAACAGGTGTATTCGCAAGAAGGATACTGGGTGGAGGAGACAGATGATGTTGGCAACGATCACTCGGTGTAGAGATTCCGGGAACGGGGATCTTTGAGATCTGTGGGTGGGATGTGTTTATTTATGTGGCATCTTATGCCGATTTGCTTCTTATCCGTACTCGGATCCTATTTTCCGCTTCCGCCTGATACTCTGATGTTTGATGTATGAGGATCTATCCTAAAATATTATCTCTATCTAGGATATTTGAATCTTGTCGTATGGTGTTGCAATATTTCTATTTCTTTTAGATGGAATGGCTCTGAAGACTGTTGTATGTGGCTTGCATACATACTCATTTGGGTATGTAGTTGATCCCTTCGCCTGCCGATTACGCCGCTCGTTCTTTTTCTGATGTTCTAAAAGTGGTTAGGACGGCCGAAAGGTCTACCGTGAGTGGCCCTGGGCCCCACCGTACTATTTTAACCACTTTCGCTCATCCAGGCATGTAACTAAGAGCGTAATTCACCGAGGTAGTTACACCAGTGTTGTAAGCAAAAGAAGAGCAACGGTTGAATAAATAGTTCGACTATGAAAGAAAGAGCAAGGTTAAAGGATTGAAATGTTTACCTTCAACCTCATCCCTTGACACTTTTAGCTGAGCATTTTCAAGCCGAAGAGCTTTGATTTCTCTCCGCTTGTTGCAGATATTCTTCAACAATTCCTGGTTATACGAATTAACTTTCTGTAAGTCAGAATACCTAGAGTCAGAAGTCTACTAAAGACTCGGGCTAATATTTTTACTAATATCAGCACAAGCCTTGGGGCTACACTAGTTCATTCTTTGGCATCCTAGGGAAGCATATCCGGATTATCAGTCCAACTTCATGCTTGGGGGATAGAGTATATGATATGAAATAAAGTAAAAAAGGTGAGTTTAAATTTGACTTACATGATGTTCATGAGTGAGCTTGCTTAAACTCATAGACACCTCGGTGCTAACCTTCTCGGCGAGGGTCATCGGGATTACTGGTGGTGGCGGAAGCACACCGGTTCTCAGCCCCTCGTCGCGAAGACGGATCTGCTCAAGGATTTCAGAGTACTTGACGTCCTCTACTTCTTGTGCCTCCTCTTCGGCAGTAATATTCGAGCTCTCCAAGCATTGATGGGCTAGCCATTGGATCTCTTCCACAGATTTCCGAGTAATGCCAAGTTTGGCAAGACCCGGATTGTTGAGGAGCTTTTCAGCGAAGACCTCTGCCGAGGGATCATTACCCGAAGAGGGTTCACCCTTATCAAAACATGAGTCACCCATGGTGACGTCAGTTTGCGACCCAAGGATCACTGGCTCTATTGGTTGAGCCGGATCTTCTGCAACGGGCGGAGATGGAGTAATCTCCGGCGTTGCGGAAGGCTGTGGGGCGGGAGTCGGAGGTGATGTGGCAGGAGAAGTCAATTTCAGCTTTGACTGGCGCAGGGGCTTTGACGAGCCTCCTTTCCCTTGCCCTTGGTGAGTTGTCTAGCTCTGAAGAGGTAATAGAACAAAGATCGTTACACTTCAGAAAGATTAAAGAAGCAAAGACCTTATGAAGAAAGTTACCTCTTCACAATGGGCACTTCTTTTGTGCTAATAGACACAGTCGGAGTTTTATGCTTTCGAGTAATTGTCTCCGGTAGTGGGATCAATTATGCATCATCCTGAGAGAACTCACGAGGATATCCCTAGAGGGGAGCAAGCTCCAACTCAGGGAGGTCGGCAAGCTGAAAAGAAAGATTATCTCAGTATTGCAAAAAGACATAACAATGTATAGATGAACACATAATTCGAGTTACTGTTGGAAAACTTACCGGTACCACAGGATCTTCAGCCATATGCATGTCTAAAGATAACTCCGGGATTTTCCTCTCGATCCGCTCCATAATCAACCATTTGATTTGGCACTCATATTCCTTCTCCGTGTAAGGACAGGGCAGATCCGGAGAGTGTCTTTCTTGGACGCCGTAATGGAGTGCATAAGCCAGTCTCCATGGTGTTGGAGAGGCTGTATCTGGCGTGCCAGCCAACAATGAATCAAGTCGGACCCCTTAAGACCCTTGTGCGTCATTAGATATTCAATCCACCTCTTGGCGAGAAGCAAATCATCACTGAGAGCCGACACATTTGTGTCCCAAGACTCTTGGGGCGTGGCGGCACCGTCGACAAAAGCCGGCAAAGCAGTAGCTTTGCCAGGAATAGGAATATCCTTGTGATAGAAAAAGGTGGATGGCCACTGTTTCACTGACTCACTAGCCTTAATCCGAGGATAGATGCATTCTCTCCTAACAGAAAAGCTAAGAGTGTTGGTAATGTATGGATTACCAGCGGTGATGGAGTTTCTCCGGGTATGAAAATAAAACCGGAAAAGAGTGAGACTCGGCCTAATGCTGATATACCCCTCGCACAAAGAAGCGTAAGCGCTCATCTCTAAGAGTAAGTTCGGGGGAGATGATGGAGTTGAACTTCGTAATGATCAATCACCTCAAAAAATAAATCTGAAGGTGGGAAGATCAAACCTCTGTCGAGGTGGGTGCTGAAATGCACCCGCTCGTCGGTGCATGGAGTAGGGACGGTTTGGCCGTAGCCGCTCCGCTAGTCGCCGGTGCGGAGGAGTCCTTCATTCTCCACGACGTGGAGCTTGGCATCATCCAAGATGCAGGGGATCCAGACCTCGTAGAAGCTCTCCTTCTTCGCTACTGAAGTCATCGCTGTCATCGCCGTCTTGCCGGAAGATGAGGTCTCAGCCATTGTTCTGTGGGCTGGTGACCAGGGATGGGCGGCGCTGGAATATTTTAGGGAGGCAGAGGAGCTTTGTTTCGTGGGAGGCGTTGGGAGGAAGGAAGCGGTGCAAATGCTGGTGAAGAGAAGAGGGAGAGAATCTCAACCCCTTATATCCTTCATCCGTGCCAAGATTCGTGCAAATGTGTACAGTAACCGTGCCACGCGTCGCAGAAGGAACTGGGAAACCCCTATGCAATAATTACGCCGCCTTAATCTCCATGCACGCATTAAAATGACGCCTCGGTTCCGCAAAAGGTGGACCCACCAAGTCGTGCTGATAGGAATGTCTGTCAGTGACGTGACTTTACCATGACTGGTGTCAAATTACGTCAGAGACCAAGTTCCGGCTTAGTTTGAATTTCAAGCTGGAAGATCGAATAATGTATTCATAGGTCCAACTTGTTTTGAGACCCGAATCCTATCCTTTCTTTTGAAGTTTTAGGAACCCTTCAAGATTCTACAAGTCGAAGATCAAGTTAAACGATGATAAAATCTGACTCTAGATCTTGGTCGCTTCCGGGGGCTACTCTTGGGGATATACTTTCCAGGTATCCTCACCGTGCCTCACTGACCAGGGTGGCCCACTTCAGGTTAGAGCATTGCTTCACGGGTGGCCTAGTCAGGGAGAAGAGACGGAGTCTAGTCCGGCTACGAGAAGGTCCAGAAGACTTACTAACATAGGTCTGTTATGTTACTTGTATTTCAAGATGTACTCTGTAACCGACTCTTAGTCGTAGCCGGATAGGTCTCTCCTGTAAACCTTAGGCCGAATATCTATATAAGCCGTCCTAGGGAAGGCCTTTAGGGCACCCTCACAATAGTCTACAATCTCAACTCGCACAGGCGAAACCCTTGTAACCCATATTCTGGCTCTGCCGTATTCCTGGATTGCTAGTAGGAGTAGGATCCATCCAAAGTCGGTGGATTCGAACCTGGGTAAACTTGTGTGCTCACCGTCTCGGAATACCGTACGTATCACACCCCTATCTTCCGCACGCCTCGAGGACCCCCTCATGGCGTACTTGTCATCAATCCAACGAGAGTAAGTACTCGTAATACTATGTAATAGGATAGCTCAGTTGGTATCGGCCCTATTGAACTATTTTGGCTGCAAAGTAGTACTAGTTCTTGTATTTCAAAGTATTTTGTACTATATACTAATTCTTATTTTGATCAAGGGCAGGAGATGGTACTACTTTGCCTTTATTCTGTCATTACTATTAACTAAGTATTTTTTAGAACTAATACTGATGTACTGGTAGTTGTTTAGATCAAGTGAAGTAGATGGTCTTACTTTTCTTTTGTAACTTGGCCTTGTCATAAACTCATAATCTAGACGAGTCTTTGGGCATTTTGAGTTGCCTATGGAGGTCACACACGGCCATTGATTGGAGAAGGAGGCATGCACACAAAAACAGACTTAGTCGTCAGTTTTGCTTGCTCTAGTGATCGAGTGTTTGGAGAAAATGGCAAACTAAATCAGACACTTTGAAATACTACTGAATCTGTCCAACTGCCGCTGAATGTGAACTGGGAATCTATCGATATTTTTTTCTTCTTATGTACTATTGATCTTTCAAATGCTAGTGAAACCTGTCAAAAAAATTGTTCGGTACTTGTTCAAATCGACCTATCGAGTGCAGAATATGGTCTCACTTTCCTTTTGAATCAGGTCTTGCTACATCTATTGAATTTCAATGTCCGCATTGCTGAAACTGTCAATTCTTTTGGTTAATGTCTATGTACTGCCAATCGGTCACTTTGAAATGGTGTTCTGACTCTATCAAGTGTTGCTGAAAATGAACCGGGAATCTGTCTGATATTTTACAGTTTTATTCTATACCGCTGAATCTTTCAAATGCTACTGAATCTGTCAAATGTTCGGTTGTTACTATTAGTACAATTTTTTTTAGAACAAACTATGATGTACTGGTACTTGTTTAGATAAAGTGCATCAGATTGTCTTGCTTTTCTTTTGAAACTTAGCATTGTCACAATTATCTACATGAGTCTTGGGCAGTTTAGGTTGCATATGGGCGGTCACACAGGCATTGACATAAGGAGGAGGTATTCACATAGAAGCAGACTTGATCATCAGTTTTGCTTGCTCCGATGATAAAGTCTCTTCGGAGAACATGCCAAACTGATCGTGCACTGATACGTTGTAAACGTATCTATAATTTTTGATGTTCCATGCTTGTTTTATATCTACTTTCTTATGTTTTGTCCACACTTTGGAGTATTTTCATACACTTTCTTGGACTAACCTATTAATAAGATGCCATAGTGCTAGCTGCCTATTTTCTGCTATTTTTGGTTCCAGGAAAGTCAGAAAATGAATATTCTCGGAATTGGATGGGACAAAAGGCAAAGTCAATATTTCACCGAGGGGGACACAAAGCCAGAATACGAGACGGAGAGGGGCCAGGGGCCGCCCACACCACCTGGCCGCGCGGCCAGACCTGACCCGCACCAGGGGTGGTGTGGCCGCCTAGGGCACCCCCTCGGCCACCCCTTTTGCCTATAAGATGTCTCCGATACAAAAACCCTAAGTACCCGACCAAAAATTCCACGAAAGAGTTTGTAGTTGCCGCATCTCCATCCCTAGATTGCGAGGGATCTGAAGCTCTTACCGGCACCCTGCCGGAGGGAAGAATTTACCCTGGAGGCCTTCTTCATCATCATGACTGCCTCCGGTGTGATGCATGAGTAGTTCATCCTTGGACTACGGGTCCATGTAGTAGCTAGATGGTTGGTTCTTCTCCTTTGTGCTACCATGTCTAGATCTTGTGAGCTTCGTTCATGATCAAGATCATCTATTTGTAATCATACATGTTGTGTTTGCGGGGATCCGATGGATATTGAGATGCTATTTTAGATTGATTATTGATTCTATCATGTCTTTGTTATTTGTGATCTTGCATGCTCTCCGTTGTTAGTAGATATCTTGGCTAAGTAGAATCTAGTAACTCCAAGAGGGAGTATTTATGCTCGATAGTGGGTTCATGCCTCTAGTAATCTAGGGAAGTGACAGAAATCTCTAAGGTACTAGATGTGTTGTTGCTACTAGGGAGAAAACAGCAATCCTTTGTTCATAGAACAATCGTATTGTTTACTTTACATGCAATGTGTAATGCAATTATCTGTTGCTTCCAACTTAATACTAGAGGGGGTTCGGATTGATAACATGAAGGTGGATTATTAGTCATAGATGCAGTTGGATTACGGTCTATGTATAATGTTGTAATGCCCAATCAAATCTCATAGGAGTCAAGATGATTAGTATATGCATGTATGCTTTCTCGATGTTTGTCAATTGCCCCGCTGTAATTTGTTCACCCAACATGTCATCTATCTTAAGGAGAACCACCACTAGTGAACTATGGACCCCGGTCCTTTCTTTTACCATCAATCTACAACTGTTTACTGTTTTCTATTTACTTTCTGCAAGCTTTTACTTTCTTCTACACAATACGTTTAATCCTTTGTTTTCAGCAAAACCGTTGAGATTGACAACCTCAGTGTAAGTTGGGGCAAAGTTCTGTGCTTGTGTTGTGTAGGATTCCAAGTTGGAAACAATACCTTGGAGGTGTTTCCTTGCTCCTATTGTTTCGATAACCTTGGTTTCATAACTGAGGGAAGACTTGCTGCTGTGCTCATCATACCTTCCTCTTAGGGGTTCCCCAATGATCTCGATATATTTTGGGCCATCATGCACCAAGTTTTTTTAGCTGGAACAAGAACTAATTCTCTCTGTACTGCTATTGAATTTCAAGCAGGAAAGCTACTGAATCTCTCAAATGTTCTGTCGTTTCTATTAGTAAAGCATTCTGTGGAACTAATACTGATGTATTGGTACTTGTTTAAATCAAGGGCAGTAAATAGTCTTGCTTTTCTTTTGAAACATGGTCATGTCATAATCTAGATGAGACTTGGGCATTTTGGGTTGCATACGGGGGTCACACAGGCATTGATGTGAGAATAAGGTACTCAAAGAAGACTTGGTCGTTAGTTTTGCTTGCTCCAATGGTCGAGTGTGTTTGGTGAAAAGGACAAACTGATCGTGCGACAAGGTTTTTAGAGCTGAAACAAGAACTGGTTCTCTCTGTACTGCTATTGTATTTCATTGTCTATATTGCTGAATTGGTCATTTTTGAAATGCTGTTGAATTGGTCAAGTGCTGCTGAATATGAACTGCAAATCTGTCAATAAATTTTGTACTAGTACTTGTTTAGATGAAGGGCATCAGATTGTCTTGCTTTTTTTTAAACTTATAATTGTCACAATTATCTAGATGAGTCTTAAGCATTTCGGGTTGCATATGGACGGTCACACAGACATTGACGTAAGGAGGAGGCATTCACATAGAAGCAGACTTGATCGCCAGTTTTGCTTCCTCCAATGATCGAGTCTGTTCGGAGAACAGGGCAACCTGATCGTGTGCCAAGGTTTTTGAGCTGGAACAAGAACTGATTCTCTCTATACTGCTATTGAATTTCAAGCAGGAAAGCTACTGAATCTCTCAAATGTTCTGTAGTTGCTATTACTAAAGAATTTTGTGGAACTAATACTAATGTACTGGTACTTGTTTAAATCAAGGGTAGTAGATAGTCTTGCTTTTATTTTGAAACATGGCATTATCACAATCTAGGTGAGACTTGAGCATTTTGGGTTGCATACGGGGGTCACACAAGCATTGATGTGAGAATAAGGTACTCAAAGCAGACTTGATCGTCAATTTTGCTTGCTCTAATGATCGAGTGTGTTTGGTGAAAAGGGCAAATCGCGCGACAAGTTTCTTAGAGCTGAAATAAGAACTGGTTCTCTTTGTACTGCTATTGTATTTCAGTGTCTCTATTGCTGAATTGGTCACTTTGAAATGCTGCTGAATTGGTCAAGTGTTGTTGAATATGAACTGCGAATCTATCGATAAATTTTCTATCTTATTTTGTACTGCTGAATTTTGACATGGATATCTACCAAAAAGAAATATTTCTTTCCCCCTCCCTCTCTGGGGTCTTTGTTTCGAATCCGGCCGAGCGACATCACAATCCAATTTTTTTAACCAAGAGAAGAAAAGTTATAGAGAGGCTGATATGTAGAGAGGCTGATATGTAGACCTAGCAGCAGGATCTTATACGCACGTTTTATTTATAGAGAGGCTGATATGTAGACCTAGCAGCGGGATCTTATACAGATGCTGCATCGAGCAACGTTATCAATTCGAAATAGGGAGGCACGAATGAGAAAAAAGTTCAGCATGCACATGTTTATTGTAATAAGAGGCTGAAATGCGGGACCCAATGGCGTGACCAAATAACAGATTCGTCGAGCAACGCTATCTAGTTCGGACCATGGTAGCGCTAGAGAAGAAAAAAATTCCATCATACCCACGATTCTTCTAATGTGAGACTAACATAACGGACCAACCAGCTTGAATAAATGGCTGATGCAGCGAGCAACGCTATCTAGTTCAGAACACAAAGGCACGACCGAGGGTAAAAAATCCATCATACACATGTTTCTTATAATGATAGGCTGACATGTGGGGCCTAGCGGCGTGATTAAACGGTAGATGCATCGAGCAACGCTATCAAGTTCGGAAGAGGATAGCGCGAGCGAAGGAAAAAAATTCCATCCTACCCATGTTTCTTCTAATGAGAGGATGACATGTGGGTCCCAACAACCTGATTAAACGGTAGATGCATCGAGCAACACTATCAAGTTCGAAACTGAGTAGCGCAAGCAAAGGAAAAAAATCCATCATACAAAAAATTCTTCAAATGAGTGGCTGACATGTGGGACCCAGCAGCCTGACTAAATGATAGACGCATCGAACAACGTTATCGGAGTTTAAATTAGGGAGGTGCGACCGAAAAGTATGGTCTGCTAGAGACACTGACGTCCGAGACCCACATGCCTCAAAAGACTTTGGCGATTCAACATTGCGCAAGGATAGAAAATCTTGCTTCTGCCATGCGTCGGCTGAGCTTCCTCCATGTTTTTAGCGGTTTCGTCGTAGTAGAGGCTCACTGATATGTCCAAAACGTATCTACTTTCCCGAACAGTTTTGCTATTGTTTCTCCTCTATACTTGTGTGATTTTGATACAACTAACACGGACTAACGCTGTTTTCAGCAGAATTGCCTTGGTGTCTACTTTTTGTGCAGAAAATCAACTATCAGGAAAAATCCTGAAAAATATGCCAAAAAACCTATTTCACTCGAAGACTCCAGGAGCCAGAATAGGAGATGGAGAAGAGCCAGGAGGTGGCCACACCACCTGGTGGCGCGGGCCAAGCCAGGCCGTGCCAGGGGGTGGTGTGGGCCCCTCAGGCACCCCCTCGGTCTCCCTCTTCGCCTATAAGTTTCCTTCTGACCTAAAAACTCAGGGGGGTTCGACGTTTTCCTAGAAAGAGTTCCGCTCTGCCGCTACCACCAGATTCCATAAAACAGCACCAGAAAATCCGTTATGGCACCCTGCCAGGACGGGTAATTGGATGAGATCATCGCCATCATCATCACCATTGCTTCTCCATCGACCATCCATGTTTCCCCCATCTATGAGTGAGTAATCCCCCGCTGTAGGCTATGGGGATAGTAGGTATTGGATGAGATCGTTCATGTAATGGCATCCGATTGTTAGGGCATGGTGCCTAGTATCTTTTATTAGTGCTTTATGACTTTGTTGTAACTTGTTATGCTTAATGCTTGTCACTAGGGCCTGAGTGCCATGATTTCAGATCTGAACATGTTATTGATTCATTATGATAGTATTGTTTATGGTCTTATCTGCAAGTTGTATACACACGTTGTTGTCCGGAACCAATGGCCCCGAAGTGACAGAAATCGGGATAACCGGAGGGAATGGCTTTGATGTGAGGATCACATGTGTTCACGGAGTGTTAATGCTTTGCTCCGGTGCTCTATTAAAAGGAGCACCTTAATTGCCAGTAGTTCCCTAGAGGCCCCGCTGCAAACGGGCTGGCAGGACAAAGATGTTGTCCAAGTTCTCATTGCGAGCACGTATGACTATATATGGAACACATGCCTAAGATTATCTAGTACTTGGATGCTTTATCTTATTTATCTGCAATTGCCCTATGTTCTGATTGCTATGTGAATTGTCTTATCCATGCAACGCCCGTCCATCCATCCCTATGCCTACCGCACTCGAATCCCACTGTTACAGCTATTGTTACTACTATCTTTACTTTACTACTGCTGCTACTTTGCTATTCCTACTACAAAACTGTTGCTACTGATAAACTGTTGTGAGCAAGATTGTTTCCAGGTGCAGCTGAATTGACAACAAAGTTGTTAAGGCTTATAAATATTCTTTGGCTCCCCTTGTGTTGAATCAATAAATTGGGTTTCACTTCCCTCAAAAATACTGCGATACACCCCCTATACTTGTGGGTCATCAAAACTATTTTCTAGCGCCGTTGCCGGGGAGCATAGCTTTATTTATCAAGTTCACTTGGATTCTCTATCGTTCGCTGCTATCCATCATGGGTAAGTCTCATGATGGCAAGTTTCCTATTTTACCATCCACTACAAGAAGAGGTACGGTTCTGAACACCTCTGCTGCTCTTGATTCATCATCTGTTATAAGTAAGCTCGTTACACCACCACATACACATGCTACACACACACTGCTACTACTGCTGAATCTAAAACTTCTGATGCTTATGATGCTGCTTCTATTGTGCTTGATAAGAGTGGTTCATTAGGTCATTTCCTAGATGCTACGATTGCTCGAAATATAGCTGGAAATACCGAAACTCCTAATGAAGACACTACCACACCTGATAGTTCACCTAAGTCTAGTGAGAGTTATGATATTGAAGATGGTTATGTTGAGATGACCGATGAATTTATTAAAGAATGTAAGAACACCCATGATTGGAGCGCTACTAAGAGTCTCCTTGAGAGGCGTACTATTAGACCCAAATTATCTCTAGTTGCTAAGTTTGCTACTTCTCCCATAAACATTATAGATGAAGATTATGATTTCTCTCTCGATCTATCTTACATAGCTATTGTCGAGAAAGAACCTTTTTGTGGGACTAAGAATGAAAGTGCGGTAGCACATATGAATGAACTTTTTACCAGGAGTGGCTTGTTTTCTAATGATATTAAGATGCGTACTTACTTTGTTGCTAAGATTTTCCTTTTTCACTGAAAGGAGAAGCTAAGACTTGTTTAGTAATTTACATACTCGACCTATTGATAGCCCTGAGTGCTTGATTAGTACTTTCCTGCAGAAATATTTTCCTCCCAGTGCTAGACATGCTATTTTGCAGGAACTTTTTGATTTTAAACAGGGAGAAAAAGAGGTATTGCCTGAATCTTGGGCAAGGTTTTGTGCTTTGATTCATGCATAGGCTAGAAGTCCATTACCTAAGAATGAGCTTCTTGATATATTTTATAATGGACTAACGGAAGAATCTAGGACATACCTAGATAGTTGTGCCGATTGTGTTTTCAGGAATAGGACTCCCAAGGAAGCTAAGGAATTAATGGCTAAAATAAGCAAGCATTATGAAGATTGGACTCCACCTAAACAAGCTATACCTGGAGTAATTGTACCTGAACCATCTATTCTGGTGCCTATTCCAACATCAAACAAGAGGGGAGTTATTGAATTAAATGATGAAGTGATGAAGGAAGCTAAGAAATGTCTTAAGGAGAAGGGAATTAAAGCTGTAGATATCAAGAATTTATCTCCTATAGAAGAATTATGTAAGCCTATTCCCTACTCATCCACTATTGAGGTACACTCTCTCCAACACTTTGATGAAGGTGATATCCCTTACTCTAAACCTCCTGATCAATGCTTAGAAGAATTCGATATCTTTATTCTTAAGCAAGATAACTTTAATAAAAGGGTGCAAAATCACCTAATGGAAAACACTAGAGCTATTGTTGAGTTGAAAGATATTGTGGAAAGAACCTCTAATGATGTTAAAATGATTGTTAAACACTTTCAAATGGTTCAAACTCAAATAGATCAACTCGTTAAAGTGCAAAATGACTTGTTAGTTAATGCTGCTAAAGAAAAACATGCTTATGAAATTAGAACTAGAAGTGGAGCTGCTACCCAGGATCCTCTATATCCTGAGGGGCATCCCAAAAGAATTGAGCAGGATTCTCAACAAGCTGAAAATAGTGGTTCTACTCGTAAGAAAAGGAAAAAGAAACATCAAAGTGTTGTAGAACCCTCTAAACCTACTATAGATCCTAATAGTATATCTATCTCTGATGCTGAAACTGAAAGTGGTAATGAAGAAAATGAAGTTCCTAATGAAGAAAAAGTTGAAGAAGAACCTGAAAACCACACTACGAATACCAAATACACTAAAGAGGATTTTATTGCTAAGAAACATGGTAGTGAAAGAGAACCTTGGGTCCAAAAACCTATGCCTTTTCCTGATAAGAAACACAAGTCAAAGGAAGATGAACACTATAATAAGTTTTGTGAGTGGATGAAGCCTTTATTCTTGCAAATTCCTTTGACTGATGCTATTAAATTGCCTCCTTACTCAAAGTATATGAAGGATATTGTCTCGAATAAAAGGAAGATTCCTAATGAAGAAATTTCTACTTTGCTTGCTAATTATTCCTTTAATGGCAAGGTTCCTAAGAAACTTGGAGACCCAGGGATTCCAACTATCCCTTGCTCTATTAAGAACAGTTATGCTAGAACTGCTTTGTGTGATTTGGGAGCTGGAGTTAGTGTTATGCCTTTCTCTCTCTATAAGAGGCTTCAACTTGAAAAATTAATACCAACTGATATATCTTTGCAAATGGCTGATAAATCTACCACTATTCCTGTGGGTATATGTGAGGATGTACCTGTTCAAGTGGCTCATAATTGCTTGATATTAACTGATTTTGTTGTGCTTGAAATGCCTGCAGATGATAATATGTCTATTATTCTTGGGAGACCTTTTCTTAATACTGCAGGAGCTGTTATTAATTGTAATCAAGGAAAGGTGACTTTCAATGTTAATAACAAGGAACATACTGTCTATTTCCCCAAGAAGATTGAAAGGACTTATGGTTTGAATGCAATTGAACATGTTGAGGGCATTCAAGTTGGAGAAATATATTGTCCCATACCAAGAGAAAAATTTGAAACTATTATGATTGGGACCATTGCTATCAAGGTTGAGGTAACATAATCATTAGTGGAATACAAAGTTTTGTCTCATATGGAATTGTTTTGGTAGCAAGACTTGATCAACCTTGTTAACAAAAGGATTTCATTGAACAAAACAATGTTTTCATTATGATTATCTCTGTTTATTTCTATCCTTTGCATTTTAGTTTTTTGTTTTCGTTTAGTTTTCTTTTTGTTGATAGTTGCTTGCATGTTAGAGTGTCTTAGAACTTCTGTAGTTCTAGCCTTGTTTTGTCCTTGCATCATGTTTCCAAAAAAAATCTATCTGTTAGAAAAATCATTCTTCTATATCTGAAAAATGCCCAAAAATAAAGTGTCTCAAAAAATTCATATTAAATTTTTACGTGAAAAAAGGGGCAAGGAGTACCTGGGAGGTACCAGGGGGGCCCACCAGGCAGGCACACCACATGGTGGCGCGGCCAGCCCTGGTGTGGGCCACCCTTGCCCCCCACAAACTCTCTCACCTGCCACTTTCTTCTCTCTCTCTCGAGTAAGCTCCAGTTCATTGCTCAAAATCGCGTTCTTGCTGTGCTTGCTCTCGATTTTTTCGATCTCCTTGCTTAGCCCATCTTTCTTGCTGAAATTTGGAGCATTTGTTCCCTGGTATGTGACTCCTCCCCTTGTCCAAGTAGATTTGTGTTTAGTGGATTATATCTTGAGTATTTTGCTGCTGTAGGTGACTGGTTATGAGAGCTTGTAAGCTTGTTTGATGCTTAGAGATATAGTTTTGATGCATGTTTAGGCCTCTTGCAAGTCCCTATGAGTAGAATCCTTCATTATATTTACTTTACAATCACTTGTTTAATTGGTGTTTAAATTTCAGAATACCAAGCATGAACAACCATACTTTTGGAGAGATATTTGAGAGTGATGCACCTAGGAGATCGAGGCCCTCAAGAACAGCCTCTCAGGCTAGGCCATCATACAACGAAGATCTCATTGCAACTCGTATTGGTAGTGAAAGGGATGATGGGGATGCTGACCCATCCTCTTTTCCTTGTTTTACTTTCTTACAAGATACAGGTATTCTTGATGATTTCTTGCTACTGATTGAGAGGGTTGGGTTGACCTCATATACGCAAGATGAGAGTGTGCAATACGCTATGCTCATGAAAACTTTTGTTGAAAGCTTCACGTTTACTAACACATCCTATCAGTCGACTGTCTCTTTTAAAATCTATAATCTGCCCTTCACCATGCCTTTGGAGAGATTTTGCAGTATTGTAGGTGTGCGCATGACAGGGACTGTGAAGAAAATTCAAGGACGACCCGCTGATTTGTTGGAGCTTTACCGAGGGGTGACCAATGATGATGACCGCGTGGCGCAGCGCGAAAAGATAAGAAATATCCAACTCCCTGCTCTTAGATACTTTGCATATTATCTTGTTACTAGTGTACTAGGTAGGGAGAACACAAGTAATATCTCCAACTATCATTTAGCATTCCTTGCTGCTGCGCTTAAAAACGATACTCGGTACAATCTTGGCTTGCTTATTGCTCGCTGCCTAGCTGCTAGGGGGCCTATCTATAGGGGCATCATTGCCTCGCGTATAGTCAATGCATTAGGTCTTCTAGTGGATCCCAATGATGCTATACTGGCACCATAGAGGCTTGACCTTGTTGCTATGGAAACTCATCACTTTGTCACTGCTACTTCTGATTTGAATAGTCTAGTGTATAGGATGCTTTTCACTAACGGGGATGAAAGGGAGATCCTTTTGCCACAGCCTTCTTTGTTTAGTGTTCACAGGAGACCGTGGTCGCGCTCCAAGGAGGAGGTGGACGAGCAGCTCCGCTTGTTGGGTTTCCACGAGAAGCATTAGGAGGATGTGCCCTCCTATGATTACTCCGCAAATTATGGAGGGGCGTACTCGAGCTCGCACCAGGACGAGGGTACCTCCTCGTCGTACCATGGTGACACTTCATCCTGGATGGCTTGGGATTGATACCCACTTAGGCCAAAAGCCTAAGCTTGGGGGAGGTACGCCGACACCGCACTCATCTCTATATCATGTTGCGTCGGTACTTTGTATATTCATGTTTTCGTTCTCTTTTTAGTTTTTGTTCTTCTTTGCTTTTGCTTTCTAAAACACAAAAAGACCAAAAATATTTCTGTTGTTTCTCTTGGTTTGCTTCTTCTTTTTGCCTTGGTTTGTTTTTCCCTTTTTGCTTTGTTTGAACTATTCAAAAAACCCAACAAGATTTTGCTTTGCTTATTTTTCCCCTTTGGTTCTTGTTTTAAAAATCGAAAACACCAAAAATATTTGTCGTTCTTCTTTGGTTTTGTGAGTTTGCTACAGGGTTCGGCAGTCCTCAGTGGGATTTAGTTTCATATTATTATTCGAGCCACACAAGTGAAGAGCAATAATGAGGAGTAATGACAACTTGAGGCGTGGTAAGAGGCTGGTAACGAACTCTATTTGTTTTCATTTTTGTACATATACTCATCATTGTGGGCTTGCTTAGCCCATTCATGTAGAGTGTATGTTTTCTTTGGATGCTTAGTAGTTCTTGCTTTCTTATGGTTAGCTCCAGCTCGTTAATAGTTTGTACCATATCTTATGAATGTTTGCTTGCATTGCTCTATTCATAAATTGGTATGACACCGTGGTATCCTCCTCTGAATGTTTTATTTGAATTGACTTGGCACATGCTCACGCATGCACATGACTGTGATAATCATTTAAGCCTTGATGAATTATTTTGCCTTGAGGATCTTGAATCACTTTCATGCCATGATTAGTCCTGTTTTGCTGCAAGTATGATTATGACAACTATTGCTCTCTCGTTGGTCGCTCCCTCACTATTGCTAGCCTTCACTTCCACTGAGTGTTTTACTCATGTTTCCAACTCCTTAAACCAAATATTGCCAAAGTGTCCACCATACCTACATATTAGCATGATTTGCTACTTCCGTGCATATTCAATATGCCTTGTTTTCTTCCGAATAAAATAATTGCTTGTTATGAGAAAGTTAGTTAGTAAAGCTCTCACGAACTTGATGGCACGCTTTATTTTCTTGCACTTAATAAATCTGAACCATTGCATCCTTCTTTGTTGTGTATATGCTTACGCTTTATGAGTTGAAGTTAGCAGAACCATGTATCATGGGGACCGCTTTCAACACATCATTGGTACTTTGTACCTAGTTGATATCATGTTCTTTTGCTTATGGATCCCGGCGGTGTGAAATAAAAGTGGAACTTGTAAGATCATAGAGTTTGTATGTATGTTAGAGAAACGCCTGGGCCGCTAGCCTAAGCCATGCCTAATCATGGTGGAAACTTGCAGCATAACCATAATGTGCATTCTATGAAGCATACTCAATAAAAATCTATGCACATAGTAAATAAAAAGATCGCCGAGATGCTCATTGTCTTCTTGCCTTGTTATTTTGATTATGGGACAGCTCCCGTGTCATGTGCAAGGGGTACCCCGTTGGCGGTTCTCTATGATACTTATATACTTACAATGACAAGAGCTTACTTGTGACTGAAGTTGAGTAGCATGAGGATCGGTCTTTGTAAGTAAGGGGCATGAGACTTCGATTTATAACTTGTCAAGCATATCCTCTTAGTTGTGTCACTTTAACCTTAACCATTTAAATATGCTTATGATAGGGGCAATGAGAGCTCAAAGCTAACGAGTACCATACTTTCAGCATTTGGAAGCCTTTCAAACTATTTAAAACCTTTTCTTGTTGAGTCTCCACACATTCTCCGAGCACTTTCTTGAGAGCATAGTTGTCATTCTTTGTGCTTGTCTCATTACTTGATTATTTGTGTTATGACTTTGATGCTTGTATCTTTGATATCTTTACTTCTAGTCATCACTTGAATTTCAGAGGTGCCTTGATATTCGTAATCAAAGGCGAGTGAGATACCACTCTATCATACCTTTCTATGAGCATTGTAATGTTGCTTACGTTTATACTTCATGCTACTTATTATTCTTGAGTTAGAATCTCTTCATAGCTTGCAATGCCTATTAAGTAAACTTAGTTGCATACTCTTTATTATGAACTTTCTAAGTAGTTGATCACATTGCTGAGAATATTTACATCATATGAAGCAAATGTGTTCGTGAAAGTTCTTTTATCGCACTCAGTTTTCAACTGAATTGCTTGAGGACAAGCAATAATCTAAGCTTGGGGGAGTTGATACGTCCAAAACGTATCTACTTTCCTGAACACTTTTGCTATTGTTTCTCCTCTATACTTGTGTGATTTGGATACAACTAACGCGGACTGACGCTATTTTCAGCAGAATTGCCTTGGTGTCTACTTTTTTGTGCAGAAAATCAACTATCAGGAAAAATCCCGGAAAATATGCCAAAAATCGTATTTCACCTGAAGACTCCAGGAGCTAGAATACGAGATGGAGAAGAGCCAGGGGGTGGCCACACCACCTGGTGGCGCGGGCCAAGCCAGGCCGCGCCAGGGGGTGGTGTGGGCCCTTGATACGTTGCAAATGTATCTATAATTTTTCATGTTCCATGCTTGGTTTTATCTACTTTCTTGTGTTTTGTCCATACTTTGGAGTACTTTTCATATGATTTCTTGGACTAACCTATTAACAAGATGCCATAGTGCCAGTTGCCTGTTTTCTACTATTTTTGGTTCCAGGAAGTCAGAAAATGAATATTCTCAGAATTGGACGGGACAAAAGCCAAAGTTACTATTTTCCCGGAAGACTCACGGAGCCAGAAGGAGAGTCGGAGAGGGGCCAGGGCCTGGCCACACCCCCTAGGCCCGGGCTAGCCTTACCCGCGCCACCAGGTGGTGTGGGGCCCCCTAGCACAGCCTCGGTCTCCCCTCTCGCCTATAAGAGCCTCCCGATACCAAAACTCTAAAACATCAAGCCTCCATCCATGAAAAGTTCCGCAGCCCCGCCGCCACCGAAGGGGAGATTCGGGGGACAGAAAGTCTCTATTCCGGCACCCTGCCGTGACGGGAAAGTGCTCCCGGAGCCATCTCCATCGATCTCCACCGCCATCTCCATCACCATTGCTGATTCCCATGATGAGGAGGGAGTAATTCTCTCTCGAGGCTAAGGGGTTCTACCGGTAGCTATGTGTTCATCTCTCTCTCTCTCTATGCATGATCATATTGTGATCATGAGCTTGTAATCTATAGATCTATTCTGCTACTCAAGTGCTTTAATGAATCTCTGCTCTCCCCATGTGTGTGAAAGTGACAGCGTGCTCACCATGGTGGCACTTAGGCTAGAGATTACAAATACTTGTTATGAGTTATATTTGGAGTTGGATGTCTTTATAAAATTGTGGTGTTTGTTGGACTCATCTAGTGCTCAAGGTGATAGTGTGGGGTTTTCTAGATGGGAAATACTTACTTTGAGGTGTGTTGTTATAGCCCTACCATCGATTAGAGTGTTCAACCGGAGAGTAGTTCAGCGTAGTATCATAAAGAAGAATATATTTATATGAGAGTATTCACTAGTGAAAGTATGATCCCTAGGCCTTGTTTCTAAGCATTGATACACCATTTGCAATTAGATCTGTTACATGTTTGCTTGCTTCCATCTTTATTTCAGTTTGCCTTCAGTTTCTTCCATGCCATCAAGTTATTTTCTATCACCGTTACTGCTTATAATTATCCATACCACTTGTATTTCACTATCTCTTCGCCGAACTAGTGCACATATACACCTGACAAGTGTATTTGCTGTGTTGGGGACACAAGAGACTTCTTGTATCTTGATTGCAGGGTTGCTTGAGAGGGAATACCTTTGACCACTTCCTCCCTGAGTTCGATAAACCTTGGGTGATCCACTTAAGGGAAAACTTGCTGCTGTTCTACAAACCTCTACACTTGGAGGCCCAACAACTGTCTACAAGAATAGAAGTGCGTAGACATCAAGCTATTTTCTGGCGCCGTTGCCGGGGAGGTAAGGTAAAAGGTATTCACACCGGAGGATTAAAGAAGAAGAACCTCCCACGGCAAACGCCTATTTTCTGGCGCCGTTGCCGGGGAGGTAAGGTAAAAGGTACTCACATCCTTCGGTGTGAGTGCTCGAAGTTATTTCCTTTAGATTCTGCAATTTTGTCTTTTTTTTTCTTGTTTTCACTAGTTAGGCTTAATGGAAAACAACAACAAAATTAGAGAGCTTTATAGTCTTTATCTTGAGTTAGGACATGAAGTGTTTGAAGAGAAAATTAAAAAACCTATGGAACTTTATTTGCATGCTAATAGCAATATTGTTAGTATGAATTCTTTGTACACCATTATTGCTAATGTTATGGAAAAGTCTAAGCTTGGGGAATCTAGTTTTTATGAAAATGATCTTTTTAGTCCCCCAAGCACGGAGGAGAAAATTTACTTTGATGATACCAAACCTCCAATATATGATGATTACAATGATGAGTATGATATTTTCAGTCCACCTACTATTGAGGAGAAAATTACTTACGATTACAATATGCCTCCTATATTTGATGATTATGGTGATGAGAATAATAATGATAGCTATTTTGTTGAATTTGCTCCCACTATAATTAATAAGAATGACTATGCTTATGTGGAGAGTATTAATTCTTTTATGCATGTGGCTCATGAAAAGAATGTTTTATGTGATAGTTATATTGTTAATTTTATTCATGATGCTACTGAAAGTTATTATGAGAGAGGGAAACATGGTTTTATGTTTCTCAACAATATTAAGTTTTCCCTCTTTATGTTGAAATTTTTGAAGTTGCACTTTTTTGCTTTCCTATGCTTGTTTCTTTGTGCTTTCATGACTCGTTTATTTACAAGATTCCTATGCATAGGAAGTGGGTTAGACTTAAATGTGCTTTGAATTTGCTTCTTGATGCTCTCTTTCACTTCAATTCATATTTCTTATGTGAGCATCTTCTCAAACTATCATGCCTAACTTAAAGGCGTTAAAGAAAAGTACTTATTGGGAGATAACCCAAAAGTTTTAGATGAGTCTTGGAAGTTATTACCTCTGTAATAACCACTCCTTATCCTTTTTATTTGTTTTTTGTGCCAAGAGTAACCTCTAATGAGAGAGAAGTAATGATTGGGAAAGTTGCTGTCCCAAAACAGATTTCTGTGCTTCACCGTAAAAATTCGTGAGAGAGCTCTGTATGTCGGATTGAGATGTAATGTTTTGTGCTTCTGACCCAGGTTGTTATCTAAATTTCTTTAGTTCAACACTTTTTTATTTGAGCAACAGAAGGTCTTCGAAAAAATTCGTCTTTACCTGCTGGTCTGTTTTGACAGATTTCTGCCATTTTCTGCATTTGCTTCTTGTTGGTTCCTTTTTGAGTTCTTTTGGGGAATTGAGCTTTTTAGGGAAGTGCTAAAGTAGCTAGTTTTCTAATGGAAGTTTATTTGGTGTTAGAACTGAACCTTAAGACTTATTTATCTTGAGTGCACTAATGTTGCTAATAAAGATTGTGCGAAGTTTTGTATGAAGGAAAAATTTCAGGTGTATGGAAGGAATGAGTAATGAGATGAAGGATGGACTAAAGCTCAAGCTTGGGGATGCCATCCCATGTCACCCCAAGAAATATCCAAGAAGTACAAGCGTCAAATCTTGGGGATGCCCAAGGCATCCCCTTCTTCATCAATAAAAATCGCAGGTTTCTTCCAAACGCTTCATTTTTATTGTTTCATGCACAGTTGTGTTGTTCTTGGAGCGTCTTCTTTTTCATTTTCATTTTGGTTTTTAGTTTGCTTGGTTTGCTTAGTTTTCTGAATAAATTGGTTGGACCCCCTCTTTCATACATTGGTTTGCAAATAGTTTGGTTTGGTTTGGAAAAGAGTAGGAAAGTTCATGCTTATGTGGTAAAAAGAGCTCCTTTTTGACTGTGGCCTATGCTTTGTCATGCCATGCTTGATATTGTTTTGGCTTTATGCTTAGTATTCTTTGTTGTAGCATGACTTGTTATAAACAATTGAGATTGCTTAATGTGCCTTGGATGAATCATGCGTTGTTTTAGCATATTAAAGCATAGTATAGTGGTATTCTCCTTTGATGCTTTATTTGGGTTGACTTGGCGCATGCTCACACCATGTTATGACTATCCAAAGTCACCATAGGCTTTATGCTCCTTTAGTTTTCAACTTGTAGTATCACTTTATGCTTTGATCAATGATGTTTTGTCGCTCTGCATGATTATGGCCATTATTGCTCTCTTAGTTTGTCGCTCCCAGTCTTTTGCTAGCCTCCACAACAAAGTATGAGTTCCACTCATGCATCCAACTCCCTAAACCAAGTTTTTCCAAAGAGTCCACCATACCTACCTACTAGCTTATGCTACTCCAAGTATATTCATGTTTTTGATTACCTTCCACTTGTTATGAGAAAACTAGTGATTAAAGCTCTCACGAACTTGATGGCACACTTTACTTTTCTTGCCCTTAATAAACTTGAACCATTGTGTCTTCTATGTTGTATATGCTTGCACTTATTTGTTGGGAATTAGCAGAACCATGCTTTCATGGGGAACGCTTTCAACATTGCACTTGGTACTTGTACCTAGTTGATATCATGCTCTTTTGTATATGGATGTCGTCGGTGTGAAATGAAAGGGGAGCTTGTAAGTCCATGGAGTTATGTATATGTGTTAGAGAAACGCCTGGGTCGCTGGTCTAATCCATGCTGACATGGTGGAAACCTGCAGCGTAACCATAATGAGCTGTCTATGAAGCATTCTTCTTATAAAAAAAGAGTCCTATATTAAAAAAAAGAGAGAAAAGAGAAAAAAATAGATACTATGAAAAGAGGAAAGAGAGAAAAAAGCACCATATTCCCATGGTAAATAAGAAGATTGCTGAGATGCTCGTTGTCTGCTTGCCTTGTCATTTTGATATGGAGATTCTTCCGTATCATCGGGCAAGGGGTACCCCGTTGGTGGTTCTCTATGATACACATATACTTACAATGACAAGAACTTACCGGTGACTAAACTTGAGTAGCATGAGGAGCGGCCCTCGTATACAAGGGACATGAGATTTCTGACTTATACTTCGTCAAGCATGTACACCATAGTTTGTTCACTTTAATCTTAATCACTTCAAGATGCTTATGATAGGGGCAATGAGAGCTGAAAGCTTTAAGTATCATAATTTTTGGAAGCTCTTTATGAGACTTGAATCCCTACTTCCTTTTACAAAAGGCCTTTCTTCCACCATTATATTGAGTCTCCACCTTCTATCTTTATGCACTACTTTGAGAGCATAGTGGCCATTCTTAGTTCTATGTGCATTGTCCCAAGACTTATTGATTGATGCATACCTTGATATTACTTGTTTTAAACTATTTGTATCTAGTCACTCTTATAAACTTTGAAAGTGTCCTATGCATTTATGTTTGCTACTCTATGAGGGACAAGCTGAATGCCACTATGCTATGTTTTCTTTATGTGAAACAAACAAACGTCTTGCAAAGCATTGTTATTCATAAATCTTTTGTTTGTGCCTTTTCATGTTGCAACATAGTTTCTTTGTCTTATTGTTAGAACTTTATCTTTCATGCTATGTTGAAGTACGTTTATCCCATCTTTGAATGTTTTACAAATACTTTGATCAAGTTTATGATGGTGCATGTCACCTCAAAAATTATTCTTTCTTTTTATCACTTACCTACTGAAGGACGAGCAGGAGTTAAGCTTGGGGATTTTGATACATTGCAAATGTATCTATAATTTTTGATGTTCCATGCTTGGTTTTATCTACTTTCTTGTGTTTTGTCCACACTTTGGAGTACTTTTCATATGATTTCTTAGACTAACCTATTAACAAGAGCCACAGTGCCAGTTGCCTGTTTTCTGCTGTTTTTGGTTCCAGGAAGTCAGAAAATGAATATTCTCGGAATTGGACGAGACAAAAGCCAAAGTTACTATTTTCCCGGAAGACTCACGGAGCCAGAAGGAGAGTCGGAGAGGGGCCAGGGCCTGGCCACACCCCCCTAGGCGCGGGCTAGCCTTACCCGCGCCACCAGGTGGTGTGGGGCCCCCTGGCACCCCTCGGTCTCCTCTCTCGCCTATAAGAGCCTCCCGATACCAAAACCCTAAAACATTAAGCCTCCAGCCACGAAAAAGTTCCACAGCGCCGTCGCCACCGATGGGGAGATTCGGGGGACAGAAAGTCTGTGTTCCGGCACCCTGCCGGGACGGGGAAGTGCTCCCGGAGCCATCTCCATCGATCTCCACCGCCATCTCCATCACCATTGCTGATTCCCATGATGAGGAGGGAGTAGTTCTCTCTCGAGGCTAAGGGGTTCTACCGGTAGCTATGTGTTCATCTCTCTCTCTCTATGCATGATCATATTGTGATCATGAGCTTGTAATCTATAGATCTATTCTGCTACTCAAGTGCTTTAATGAATCTCTGCTCTCCCCATGTGTGTGAAAGTGACAGCGTGTTCACCATGGTGGCACTTAGGCTAGAGATTACAAATACTTGTTATGAGTTATATTTGGAGTTGGATGTCTTTATGAAATTGTGGTGTTTGTTGGACTCATCTAGTGCTCAAGGTGACATTGTGGGGTTTTCTAGATGGGAAATACTTACTTTGAGGTGTGCTGTTATAGCCCTACCATCGATTAGAGTGTTCAACCGGAGAGTAGTTCAGCGTAGTATCATAAAGAAGAATATATTTATATGAGAGTGTTCACTAGTGAAAGTATGATCCCTAGCCTTGTTTCTAAGCATTGATACACCGTTTGCAATTAGATATGTTATATGTTTGCTTGCTTCCATCTTTATTTCAGTTTGCCTTTAGTTTCTTCCACGCCATCAAGTTATTTTCTATCACCGTTACCGCTTATAATTATCCATACCACTTGTATTTCACTATCTCTTCGCCGAACTAGTGCACCTATACACCTGACAAGTGTATTTGGTGTGTTGGGGACACAAGAGACTTCTTGTATCTTGATTGCAGGGTTGCTTGAGAGGGAATACCTTTGACCACTTCCTCCCTGAGTTCGATAAACCTTGGGTGATCCACTTAAGGGAAAACTTGCTGCTGTTCTACAAACCTCTGCACTTGGAGGCCCAACAACTGTCTACAAGAATAGAAGTGCGTAGACATCAGCCCCCCAGGAACCCCCTCGGTCTCCCTCTTCGCCTATAAGTTGCCTTCTAACCTAAAAACTCAAGGGGGTTCGACGTTTTTCCAGAAGGAGTTCCGCTCCGCCGCCACCACCAGATTCCACAAAACAGCACCAGAAACTCCGTTCTGGCACCCTGCCGGGACGGGGAATTGGAGGAGATCATCGCCATCATCATCACCATCGCTTCTCCATCGACCATCCATGTTTCTCCCATCTACGAGTGAGTAATCCCCCGCTGTAGGCTATGGGGATGGTAGGGATTGGATGAGATCATTCATGTAATGGCATCAGATTGTTAGGACATGGTGCCTAGTATCTTTTATTAGTTATTTATGACTTTTTTGCGACTTGTTATGCTTAATGCTTGTCACTAGGGCCCGAGTGCCATGATTTCAGATCTGAACATGTTATTGATTCATTATGATAGTATTGTTTATGGTCTTATCTGCAAGTTGTATACACACGTTGTTGTCCGGAACCAATGGCCCCAAAGTGACAGGAATCGGGATAGCCGGAGAGAATGGCTTTGATGTGAGGATCACATGTGTCCACATAGTGTTAATGCTTTGCTCCGGTGTTCTATTAAAAGGAGCACCTTAATTGCCAGTAGTTCCCTTGAGGGCCCGCTGCAAACGGGCTGGCAGGACAAAGATGTTGTGCAAGTTCTCATTGCGAGCACGTATGACTATATATGGAACACATGCCTAGGATTATCTAGTACTTGGATGCTTTATCTTATTTATCTGCAATTGCCCTATGTTCTGATTGCTATGTGAATTGTCTTGTCCATGCAACGCCCGTCCATCCATCCCTATGCCTACCGCACTCAAATCCCACTGTTACTGCTATTGTTACTGCTGTCTTTACTTTACTACTGCTGCTACTTTGCTATTCCTACTACAAAACTGTTGCTACTGATAAACTGCTGTGAGCAAGATAGTTTCTAGGTGCAGCTGAATTGACAACTCAGTTGTTAAGGCTTATAAATATTCTTTGGCTTCCCTTGTGTCGAATCAATAAATTGGGTTTCACTTCCCTCGAAAATACTACGATACACCCCCTATACTTGTGGGTCATCAGTCACGAAACCGGAAAAAAAAGTTTTCCATCAACCACGGTCGAGCCCAAAAATTCGTCGTGGAAGACACGCCTTCTACGATGACCGACATGCCAAGTCATTGCGGATGGACACTTTTCTTGTAGTGGGAACAACCTTTATCCAAAATCTATCCATCTGTTTAAGTATAACATACATGATTGGTGCTTAGTTGAAAATAAAAGCGGGACACATATAGCTAGATGGAGTACAAAAACTATATATGTCTATGCATTTCAGCAAACATATAAAAAACAAAACTATGCAAAGGTATTTCAGAAAACAGATCGACCGCAGAATCAACTATGCTCATGCAGATTAAGAACAAATTAAACTACGTATTTGAGAAGATAGATTGGGTGAAAGGGTAATAAAATGCCAACCAGATCGAGCTAGAGATGGAAGGACTACCATGAGATCGACTTGACCATCAATGCGTCTCAATAAGAACGACGGGTAGGGAAAGCATCTTCATGCATACGGTGGTGATGAGGAGTGGTGGTGAATGCGCCTATTGTGCCGGGCAGGGGGTGAGAGTCTGGGTGGGCTAGGGCTAAAGTGTTAGAGGCATAGGATGGATGTTACTCCATATTACACAACGCGAAGGGATAGGGAGGAATAAATTTGGAAATTGCGACTTACCTTGATTTTTGGGCACCACGATATACATACCCACCTATGAGTAACATAGTTCAAAATTGACCCATTTTCACTAAACCAAGATAAACTAGTTAAAGCAGTGCAATCAGCAAGGAACCTTGAAAATTCATGAAACTCGTGCATTGTCCGTTAAATATATGTTGTACTTTGTGTGAAATTTAAAAATGTGGCATTTTGGGCCATATTCCGTGTAGTTGCTTCACAACAAAAGCCATTGTTGTCACTTAAAATGTTCAAAATAACTTCAATTTTGGAAACTCCTTTGTAAATAATGTTTGAAATACCAATATGGCCCAATGAGTTTCCAAAATTGAAGTTATTTTCTTGTCACTATCCAATCACTACCACCATGTTACTCCATCTAATACACACGTTCCCTCACACATGCCCTCTTATACAAGTTAGATTAAAACAAGTAATAAAGAACGGGGTACATAATATGCATCTAGCAATACATCTCACACATAATATAGACCAGATCTCAAATATCAACTCATAGAATAAAGATCCACCACATAAGAATTACACAGATGACTATAATCATGTTGGGTAGCTCATATGGTACTAGAAGAATGATAGATTAAGAGAGAAATAGTTCAATCTACTGCCACAAACCCATAGTACAAAGGTGGACTACTACCTCTTCATCATGGTGATGAAGGCAGAGATGTTGGAGAGATCCCACCAGAGGCGGTTCTGGCGGTGTTTTCCCCTCTAATCTTCGTTGGTTCTATCGTTGTTTCGGTGTTTCTATGTTTCCGCGTTGCCTCTTTTGAGATCATCCCGTGGGTATTTTCATAGGCTTTTTAGGTCATGACTTTGAGCTAGGGCTCAAGATGAATGATTGTGGAGGCTCGAGGGAGGAACGAGGGTTGGTGGCGTGGCCATCAAGGTGGGTCGTGCCACTAGGCCTCGTTTGGGCCTCGGGCCTTCCCTCTCGTGGTTCTTGTGATCCAGTTGCTTCTCCTTGCAAAAAATTGTTTCTCAAAAAATCTCAGGTCCATTTAACTTCGTTTAGGTCCATGAAACTTGAAAATAGGGTTTTCCTATCCTTCATCGGTGCAGAAGGAGCACTACCGGACAAGATAGGGAGCGACTTGGGTTTGGACGGTTGTATGCGACTTTTCTTTTATAGAAATAAGCGCGATTGAGTTGCTGTCCCAAACAACAAAGCTAGTTAGCTGTCTGGGCGACCTCGTCGTGCCGTAAAATGAGGCTGACCTCGCTCTAGGCGTGTCCTAGATATATAGTTATTATATGACTTCCACCGATAAATCCTCACATATCAAGATGAGAACATGAGGATTTGAGATTGTCTATGAGGGCTTGGAACACTTTTAAATGCCAAGGCTAATCAATCTACGCCGAAGTCCAACCCCATTAGTTCACGCATGCCCACTCACAAAATAACATGGGCAACCAATGCCCTCCAACTCCATATGATGTCCAATAGGCAAGATATCCACACATACTGGAATCCACTAATAAATTTTTAGCTTACTCACAAAAAAGTGGGGCGTGAATACCGTACTGTTTGAACAATTTGTGATCACTATTTAAAATCTTCATTATAGATCTATCCTTTATTTATTTCCATGGATGTTTTCAAATCATTGATTGAATAAAGAACACTCTAATATCTTCTATAAGAACAAAGGATAGATCTATAAAACAACACTAGATTCTTGGATTAATATATTGAATAAAGAACACTCCATAGATTCAAGAATAAAGAAATGGTCTTTGCTTGCCGCTACTTTATTTGCGATTATCAGCGATTATTAGTCATAATACCAAGACACTCCATAACTCTCTCACATTAATATATGTATGCACAAATAATTTTACATGCATAAGAGAAGTGAGAGAAAAATAAGACATGCATTGAACGAGAGCCTAATAAATGTGATAACCCTTATATTCTCAAACAATATAAAAAACCTCTTCAGACTTAGTACGTATGTGGGCATTGACATTTTATACGGTGTTCATCGAAATAAAATAAGTGTTGTGTTTTTTTTGTCTTAATTATTATATGTTTGTCCAATAAATAAAAAATTTAAAATCTAAATTAAGTTGAGGATTTATAATTTTTATTCCGGGAGGAATTAACGTTTTCTACCATGCATTTTTCTAGGGAAATATACTGCACCATGTAAATGGCAGAAATTGCTTTGTTTTTTTAGACAAATGGCAAAAATTGCTAACATAGAAAACCTTGTTCACGGGCTGTATGGGCCTGAGCAATTAGTCCGCCACTACACGAAGGCCCCATATATCTAGGGTTTCCGCCTCTACGCCGCCGCACAAGTATAAACGAGCGACCAAAACCCTCGTCCATTCTTCCCCACCGCCGCCTCGTCCCCTCCAAGCTGCAGCGCCGCCCCGCGTCGGCCGAAGAATCACCAATGGCGCCGACGTCGAAGATGGCCCTGGGCATCAAGCGCGCGTCGCGGTCGCACTCCTACCACCGCCGTGGGCTCTGGGCCATTAAGGCCAAGAACGGCGGCGCCTTCCCCAAGGCCGAGAAGCCAGCCGCCGTCGCCGAGCCCAAGTTCTACCCCGCCGACGACGTCAAGCCACGCACCGTCAGCACTCGCAAGCCCAAACCCACCAAGCTCAGGTCTGTCCCTTCCCGGAAACGCCTCAAAATTGACTTCTGCCTCTCCCGATCCCGCGCGGAGTTATTGAGCGAGGACGATTTGGTTGTTGCAGGTCGACTATCACACCCGGTACGGTGCTGATCCTGCTCGCGGGGAGGTACATGGGGAAGCGCGTGGTGTTCCTCAAGCAGCTCAAGTCCGGCCTGCTACTAGTCACTGGTAAACATTGCTGCTTCATGTGATACGATATCGTGGTGTATTAGTGGTTGTCGTTTGTTCCGTGACACTAATGTAGATCTAGTGACCGATATATGGGTTGCTGATCGTGAACAAGGTGTTAGGTTGAATATATCTATGTGTATTGTTGCGTTGTGGAATCTGAAGTTCACGTCCTGTTTAGTCGTAAGTTTTATTTGGTAAGTAGATTTTGAATTTTTCGTGTGCCTAGTAAGTGATTTTGGAATGTCCACATGATTCAGTGGTTTGAAACTTCCTGATGTTAAACATTTTTAAAAAGTGTCCTTGGAATTTGATATCCTTAATTTCAGTGCGGACACCATGGATGTAAAATTATGTGAATTCTCTCTGTAGTTGACCTGTTCACAGTACCTAATTTGGATTGAGGTTTTTGCTAAAAGAAAATTGGATTGAGGATTCTTAACTCAGTAGCTAATTAGTAATGTAAGCCAATTCAGGTCCTACGGTGATGGTATGCTTAGGCCTTAGGCCTCAACTAGTCAACTTTCAGTTCCCAGTGCAAATTGCAACCAAACATTTACTATGTGAAGCACTGGATTCTGATGTCATTTTTATCTAATTTAAAATTTTGGTATTCTCTCCAGGACCTTTCAAGATCAATGGAGTGCCAATCCGTCGTGTGAACCAGACTTATGTCATTGCCACATCCACAAAGGTGGACATCTCTACAGTCAAAGTGGGGAAGTTTGATGACAAGTACTTTTCCAGGGAGAAGAAGACCAGGGCCAAGAAGACCGAGGGCGAGCTATTTGAGACAGAGAAGGAGGTACCATTCATGCCCCATCATTCTCTCTAGCATGACCTTATGCTATCAATCGTGTTCCAATAGTCATGTTGTCTCTTCTCTGTTAACCTGCAGGCAACCAAGAATCTGCCTGACTTCAAGAAGGATGACCAGAAAGCCATCGACGCTGAGTTGATCAAGGCTATCGAGGCTGTCCCTGAACTTAAGAACTATCTTGGTGCCCGGTTCTCTCTCAGGGATGGTGACAAGCCCCATGAGATGTCCTTCTAAGTTAGTCGGTACAATTTTTGAGTTCTGCGGATCCCTTTTTTGTCTAGTGTGTTGTTCTGTACTTCTGAACTTTGTGCGCCGGTTAGTAAACCATTGATTTTGACTGAAGTCTGCTTGTCAAATATTGAGGAAGATTACGGAAGGAGCTATCCTTTTTGGTGGTTCATGGTGGTAATTTCCTGCTTCATGGCATTTGTAGTGTGCAATTCGGTTGAATGTTTGACCTGCAGATTGTTGTGTAGAAAGCCATGTTTTGCTTCAGGTGAACAGCATGTTGTGGTTGATATATGTAGCCCTTGGCGTTCTTCAATTTGAACCTGCTGAGAGTATCTCTTGCAAAGGTGATTGCTTATATTTCTGTGGGCATATAACAGGAACAGCTTCAGCTAAAGGTGTACTGCTGCCGGTGCCAGTAACTGGCGAAGCTGCCATGGCACCATATGCAGCTTCTGATTTTTGGCGTAGTATATATTTTTTGGCTTTATCTGGTGCCAGTAACTGGCGAAGCCTAACCAAAAAACTTCTATTTATCTGGTGTTGGAGTTTCACGGCTCGGAACAACAGATTCGTAGAGGCCTTGTTCACTGCTACTCCCTCCGTTTCAAAATGTAAGATGTTTACACACTAAAAGGAGTCTACAAAGCTAAAATATCTTATATTTTGAAATGGAGGAAGTAGTATACAGCTAGTGACGAACGACTTAGCTACACAAAATTGCATCACATATTTTGGTTATTTTGAGACGGAGTGAATAGTTCACCATCGCCCGAACCCCCAGCTTTGCTTCCTACCAAAGAACTCAGTGGTTACCAGATGAAGACCTTGTCTGCTATAGAAGGTGCTCTCTATTAGAGCAAAAACAACCGATTCTTTCTCGTGGTTCTTTTTTTTTTTCCTATTTTGAATCCAGAGTGCAATTAAGAAAACATGCCCCTTTAGGCCTTGTTTACTTCTCTTGTATTTTTATCTAGTTTTGGTGATATGCGAGGATTTGGTGTTCACCTAATACTCCCAATTTTTCTAAAATACTCTTTCCAAAAACACTCTACCTTAAAGGAGAGTTTTCGATCTAAACAAAAATATGAAAAACTTATGGGGTTATTCCGGAATTATCCCGGACAAACCCAGCGTGGTAAACGGCCTACAAGGATTATGCGGGAATTGCAGTAATCTCCTCCGATCCCCGCAAATAGGAATTGTAGTAATCTCCTCCGATCCCCGCAAATACACCAGCGAATACGAGAGAAGTAAAAGGCCTTACACTATTGAGATTGGAGAGATTGACTTGCATCGCACCTACCTCTACTTTCTGATATGGATCCATCCTTTCGGTAGTTGGTCCCTCTGAGTTAAGTGCAAATCGAGACCGAAAGCTACTATTTCCTCCGGTCCATATTATTGTTCTCAACTTTGTCTAGATTCGGATGTATCTAACTAGATACATCCGAATCTTGATAAAATTGAACAATAATATAGACCGGAGGAAGTAGTAAAATAGCATAATCTGAACACAGCTGGACTGTTGTTAAAGCTCTCTGGTCTCGAAACGATCGGCTTTGCTTCAGCTCTCGGGTAGTTCTCCTGATCACCCAAAACAATGTAGCTATACCCAGTGACACAAGACATTTACAATTTACATGAAAATGAACTAGTTAACCAGGAAACTACAGAAACGAGCATATTCTGCAGATTAAAGGAACGGGCTGGCCGCTGGCGTTTTGGCTCTTGGGGCTCATCTGCTCCCGTGCGTCGATTGGGTGTGAGCAGCTTCGGGGAGTCGTGCTGATGCATTTCACTTGGAAAATACGAACATTTTGATACCGAGATATACCGCATATATTTGCGTGCGCCACCAAAGATACTATGGCAGTCCTGGTCTGGAATCTGGACAGGCAACGGGACCTGCCCACGTGATACATGTGGCACTATTAAGTGTTTGCCCTATTCGTTTCTCGGTTTCTAATCTGCACTCCAGACGGAAGCTAATCCCTGCGACCTTTGTAGATTGACCGACTGAGACATGGCCGGCGAGGATCCAACACCATTGTAGTCTCTGATGTCCAAGGTGCACAGTTTGGGCATCTCCATGAACTCAGGTGATCGGAGCGAATGGATTCGGCGAGGATAGCGCCGGGTCGCCGGTGCTGGTTCTGCCTAGAGCGCAAGCGCTGTCTTTCATTGACTCCGGTAACATGAGCGTGAGGATCGGTCGCAGGGGAGGGAGGTACCAGGTTGACCGTCCATCCGTACTTGTATGTGTCGGCCTTGCATGGGCATTCTCCCCTCGCCGTCGATGCCCTGATGAACTCCCTTGCTTTGTAATTCTGAACGGAAGCCAGGAAATATGGACGGTGTCATTTATGCAGGGCCGGCTCTACATTTTATGGGGCCCGAGCGAAGTTAATGACATGGACCCTAAGGCTAATATATATGTCCACATATCCAGGGCGGATCTACACCCCAGGCAACCCAGGCCATGGCCCGGGGTGTAGACAAAAATTTCACCTATATATTAGTAGAAATACACTATTTTCTCTAGGATTTAGCATAATTTAAACTTATAATATGATGTTGGCCCTGGGTTTGGTGGAATTCTGGATCCGCCACTGCGCATATCTATATTTTATATATGTATGTATATTAAACTATACATTATCTACTTTTCCATGTAAAAAAATTAGAAGTTAACAGTGATCCATGCATTCTTATGCTAAGATGTCTATAAATAATTGTTAAGCACTTAAACAATGTCATATTAAGATATAAACACTAAAAGAGTAGAAAAATATAACAAGTAGTATTTCTTGGTAGTTTGATTACTTCATAGAGGAACCAAATTCCAGTGTTGACCACAAACAATTATTCGGTAGTCACAAGTATGCTACCTACGACCTCAAACAATTTGTGATTCAATCGCATCACCGGACTTATGTGTCGACATTATCACGCATATAAGAATAAAATAATTTAAAAAATAGAAACTAATCTAGCATGCTTGCTAAAGAGGCGAGGGGTAAATGGATTACACTAGAGATTAGAACAGACTTAGATCACCGATTCATGAAATTATCGGAAGGCAGGGGCAAGCAGGGGTGTGATCGTGAGGAGAAGTCGAGTGGGGAGAGGAGTAGATAACAATCTGGAATAGACAGATTAGGAGACCAAGTCGATGAATCTCCCAGCTCAATTGACCCCAATTGGCAATCCCAATAGTCAGGTCAAAGGCGATCTCTAGCCTCCAAGCGGCACTCCCAATAGCAACTAGGCCAGGCGGTGAGTTGAAGTTGAACAGACTAGAAAATAAATGAAGGGGGGTCGAGGATATCGATCCAAGATCGATCCCAGCATGTGCGTGCATTTATTTTTCCAATCGGTGTTTACGTAGTGTATGTTTCCTAGTCTGGTTGACCGGGCCTTTAATTTGCTCCCAATTTTTTTAGCAATACTTAACAACAGGGCAAATATATAGGAGAAGTATGGAGTGATGTGCCCCTCCCAGGCATGGGCCCTAGTCCCTTGCACAAGGTGGCCATGGGTCAGAGCCGGCCCTGCATTTATGTCAGGCACCCCTCATTTATTGCTATGGACAATGTCACATGTAACTTCTTACTTGCCCATCAGAATGATACTCCAGGGATACATGGACTATATATAACCCAATACATGCCTCAAAGGCTTTTGATTGGCTGGGTCATAGGAGCAGGTGAGCTCGAGATCCATTTTGAATATCCATTAAAGGAACACCTACTATACACCAAATGTATTTTTGCAACAACGCAACTAAAGAAAATATGATCTATTGTTTCCTTAACATCAGAGAAAATGCATTTATCCTCACCGTTCCATTCCGTATGTTATAGTACATCTTTAATTAGGATACTAACTTTGTTTTTGTGAAAAGCTCCACCGATCAATTAATAATCATCAACACCAATACAAAGAGTCCAAAAGTAATCAAAATTATAAATAGGTCTTTTTAGGGGTACAAATAGGTCTTTTGATAGCCTAGCGACAACTACAACCATTGGAGCAAGATGAAAGCGCGTCGCCGTCCTCACCCCTCCATCAGGAGAGACGAGAAAATCTTGTCGTAGTAGAGCTTGTTATAGTAGACGTACATGAAGTCGTCATGCCAAGGCCCAAAGGACTAGCACACCACAAAAGCAACCATCACCGATGATGAGAACCTTAGAACAAAGAGCCTACCAACCATCACCAATGATGATAACCTTAGATCAGAAGATCCTAACTGAAGTGACACCAAGGAACATGAGAACCGATCGGATTCTAGGAGATCCGTTAGACACAAATCCACACGCCTTTCGCTGACGCTAGGCGCACCACCGGAGCACGGATAGGGCAGGAGCACCTTACTCTGACTTCAAGATGTCGCCGAGTGAAAGAAACTAAAACAAGAAACGATCTCCCACTAGTGAGCCCAAGGCCTAAAAGGCCATCAGAGGCAGGACAATCCAGCGACACTGGTGGAGTAGACAAAAACTGAAAGGGTAAGATGATTAACCGAGAGGGTGAGGGGGTGAATATGTTTCTACGAATTTCTTTATAATATTTTGCAAGTTTTAGGCTTTGCGAAATATAGGTGTGCCTAAATGCAAACTAGGTGAGGCAACCTAGATGATGAAGCAAGATACTTCAAGCATAAAGTTTATCACAAAGTAAACAATACAAGTAAGAGGTTCAGTTTAGGGATAACGGAAGCACGCAAAAGACGAAGGTGTATTCCCATGTTCACTTCCCGGGGGGAAGCTACGTCACGTTTGAAGATGTGTGAGATCCCATGAAGGATTTTACCAAGACACGAAGGGCACCTTATCTCCGAGCCTATTCTGGTGAAGGAATATCTCACTCACTCGTGGTAGACTTTGACGTACGTAGTCTCCAAACCCTCACAAAATTTCCATATGGAAAATCACAAGCCGAAAGCCTCTCGGCAACCCTAGCCGCCTAGGGTTTCCATGAACCCAATAGTAAGAAGCAAACTTGATGAACTCAAGGGGGGAGGGTGAAATATGGCTTGGTGGAAATGTATATCATGACCTCCTCATGCTTTCTACCAAACGGATTTGGCTTTTGTTGGGTAGAATGGGAGATCCTCAAGCTATGGTGTTCCAACGATGGAGAGAGAGAGAGCTCAAGAAATGAATATGAATGATTGACCTAACCTCTCATTGGAGAAGAAAGGGGATATTTATAGTCCAGGTGGAAAACTAGCCATTTTCGGGGGAGCCAACGACAGAGCCAATGATAAGTTAGGTGGAGCCGGATTTTGGGCTAGAAGGTTTCGACGCTAGTCCCGGCAAGGCTGAAATCAGACCTGAAATTTCTAGCGCTAGCCCTTGCGGGCCGGAAACCAGACCGGGAACATTCCGACGCCAACTGAGATTTCACAGCTCACTAGAACAACTGTTAGTATAGTGTTCCATTAGGAGCCGGGAAATTCTGGCAGCCGAAAAGTTCCGGTGGTAATTCGGCTGGCGCCCAGAATATAGAACCCCTTTACAAGCTATTTTTCCACTTTGACTTTTGGCTCTTCTCAAGTGGGTGTGGTGGATATTTGGGATCAATATATGTATATGGTGTTTTGCATCCCCAAAGAGTTGATCGAGACCGCCCCTCTTAGTAGTGCGGTGTTTCCTAATCGACCCAAGTAAGAAAGAGAGAGAAAAGCAACAAAAACACCGGCTCTTCTTAAGACTAACAAATGGGGGTCACACACCACCTCTCATCATCACTTAGGGACTAAAATATGTGTAGACACTAGTAGGTAACATTAGTCGACACTTTAGCTCTGGTGTCAAAATTAACAAAAATAATGGATAAGGGCATTTTCCCTTACAGAAACCCTAGCTTGGGGATCACCTCCTCTTTGTTTTCTCGTATAGTCATACCATTTGAACTAGTTTAGTCAAGATGCTGACTTTAAAGGTGAACCACAAGAAAACTTTCAAAGATACTTTCACAAACCACATTTTTTAGAAGGACAAGTAATTTGAGAAGCTTTTAAAGCTAAGTACATTGAGGGAACACTAAAAACACCAGAATAAGTCAGCATCCATTTACATTTGTCTTCCTCCTCATTCAAAGATATATCTCTATACAAACTTGCAGGTTGTAGTTGTTGGGTTCGCATTATAGAAAACAAAAAAAATTCGTACGATATGAACAACTAAGCACCAAGATCTATCTACCCAGATACAATCAACGGGTGGATATACATCCATAGAGAACTTACCCTCGAAGATCAATCCGTTGATTGTATCTCTCATTAATTAAAAACCCTCCACTCAAAATTCCACTTACATGCATTAATTTTCCAGCAAAATTAATGCATCTCTCATTTAATAAAACTTTTTTATTTATTTTATTCAGAATTTTTTAATTACTTTAATTAACAAACATTTGCATAAACCCCCTTGCAATACTTCAATATTATATATGAAACCCTTTTTTAGCAATTTGACTCGAAACAATTCCGGCGTCTATCAAAATAATTCTAACGCTTTCATGATCTTTCTCTAGTATCATATTTGCTCAAAATGGTGTTAGTATCCCTTAAGTGTGTCACCCTACGATTCGTGAATAATGCAGACATGATCGAGACCCCTCTCCGATCAATAATCAAAAGCGGAACCTAAAGATCCATATTAACTACCACATATTCAACGATGACTATAGTGATCGTGTGAACCTTTAATGTCATAACTAAATCTTTTTGTCTTGCCTTATATTACATGTCCGAGATTCGATCATCGGTATCCCCATACCTAGTTTGATATCGGTATCGACAAGTACTCTTTTCTTGTTCCCATGATATAACATTCTTAGTGATCTTATCACTTTCTTACAAGCTATGTGAATGTGATATCACCGAGAGGACCCTGAGTATATCTCTCCATGAGCGAGATGAATAAATCCCACTCTTGATCCATGAGCCTCTACATAACACTTTCGTAGTATCTGAACCCACCTTTACTGTCACCCTATTACGATGTGACGTTTGATGTTATCAAGTTACTCTTCCGGTGTTAGTGATTAGCATGATCTCATGGTCTAAGGACTAAAGTTACTTCATATGATGTTATAGTAATTTAAACATAATGACTTTGATTATATTACTATACTTTGCTCATCACATCATTCCACCAATGTTGTGACCTTGTTATTAACAACATGCAATGTCTATGATTAGGAAACTTTGATCATCTTATTAATCAACGAGCTTGTTTATATGAGAGGCATAACTAGGAACTCTATATATTTGTTTATTAAACACACATGTATTAACATTTCCAATTAACACAATTATAGCATGCAGAATAAACATCTATCATATACTTGGAATAAGATAATAACAACTTTATTATTGCATCTTGGGCATATTTTCTTTAGCACCCCACTTGCACTAGAGACAATAATCTAGATTACATAGTGATAAATCTAATACCCATGGAGTTCTAGTGTTAATCATGTTTTTCCCTAGGGAGAGTTTTAGTCAATGGATATGCTACATTCAGATCCATATGTAGTTTACAAATCTTTATATCCATCCTTGACATGCTCGTGGACGGAGTGAAACCGGGGCTTGATATGCTTGGAATTCTTGTGAGACCTCAGTTCTTTAGAATTGGCTATGGCTCCATTGTTGTCACAATAGATCACCATTAGGTCACTAGGAACCACACCTAGTTTAGTTATGAACTCCTTCATCCAAACCGCTTCCTCTGCCACTTCTGAAGCAGCAACATATTCCACCTCCATTGTTGATCTCGCCACCATGGGTTGTTTGGAGATCCTCCAACTAACTGTTGCTCCATTCATGAGAAACACGTACCTGGATTGATACTTAGAGTCATCTAGATCGGTGTCGAAGCTAGCATGGAGATAACACTTAGTGACGATCTCTTCTTCACCTCGTACATGAGAAACATGTCCCTAGTCCTTCTTAAAGACTTAAGGATATTCTTGACCACTATCTAGTGTTCTAAACCTGGATCAGATTAATATCATGTGCCATCCGGTCTTGTACATAACATGACATATATAATAGAGCCTATGGCTGAGGCATAGGGATCTTATCCATTATCTCTCTATCTTCTACCGTAGCCGGACTTTGAGTCTTACTCAATGTATTTCCTTGCAACATGAGTAAGAACCCTTTCTTACTTCTGTCCATTTTAAACTTCTTTAAAATATTATCAAGGTCTGTACTTTGTGATAGCCCAATTAGGCGTCTTGATCTATCTCTATAGATCTTTATGCCTAGTATGCATGAAGCTTCACCAAGGTCCTTCATCGAAAAATTGTTGTTTAGATAACTTTTAGCACTATTTAAAAGATCTATATCATTTCCAATCAATAATATGTCATCCACATATAATATTAGAAATGCCACACAACTCCCACTCACTTTCTTGTAAATACAAGTTTCTCAGTAAGTTTGGACAAACCCAAACGCTTTGATCACCTCATCAAACCAGAGATTCCAACTCTGGGATGCTTACTTTAGTCCATAGATGGATCACTGAAGCTTGCATACCTTGTCAACATCCTTAGGATTGACAAAACCCTTTGGTTGTACCATATACAACTCTTCTTCAATATTACAATTGAGGAACGCGGTTTTGATATCCATCTTCCAAATTTCATAATCAAAAATGTAGCAATTGGTAACATAATCCTAACCGACTTTAGCATCTCTACGAGAGAGAAAGTCTCATCATAGTCAACTCCTTGAATTTGTCAAAACCCCTTTGCGACAAGTCAAGCTTTATAGATGGTCACATTACCATCAACGTCGGTTTTCTTCTTGAAGATCCATTTATTCTCAATGGCCTTTCAGGCATGAGGTAAGTCCAGCAAGGTCCAAACCTTGTTTTCATACATGGAACCCATCTCGGATTGCATGGCTTCTAGCCATTTTTTGGAATCCGGGATCATCATTGCTTCATACGTTGCATGGTCATCATTTCCATCTACCATGAAATTCATGACATGATTTCCGTATAGTTCGGGAATTCCACATGTCCTGCTTGACCTACGAGGTTTGGTACTGTCCTCATCCAGAGTTTCATGATCTTTATCATTAGTTCCCGCTTCATCCGGTGAAGTCAACTCCGGAACAATTTCTGGTGCTGTGCCACTTGCAATTTCATGAAGAGAAGGTTCTATAACCTCTTCGAGTTCTACCTTCTGACTACTCACACCTTTTGAGAGAACTCCTTCTCTAGGAAGGATCCATTCTTAGCAACAAAAACCTTGCCCTCGGATCTGTGATAGAAGGAATACCCAATTGTTTCTTTTGGGTATCTTATGAAGATGCATTTTTCTGCTTTGGGTTCGAATTTATCAGGTTGAAGTTTCTTCACATAAACATCACATCCCAAACTTTTAGAAATGACAGCTTTGGTTTGTTTCCAAACCATAATTCATACGGTGTCGTTTCAACGGATTTAGACAGTGTCCTATTTAAAGTGAATGCAGTTTTTCTAGTGAATAACCCCAAAACAAAAGTGGCAAGTCAGTTAGAGACATCATAGATCGAACCATATCCAATAAGGTACTATTACGATGCTTCGATACACCATTATGCTGTGGTGTTTCAGCAGGCGTGAGTTGTGAAACTATTCCACACTCTCTCATGTGTGTGCCAAATTCGTAACTTAGATACTCACCTCCATGATCAGTTCGCCGAAATTTAATCTTTCTATTACGATGATTTTCCACTTCACTCTAAAATTCCTTGAACTTATCAAAGGTTTTATACTTGTGTTTGATCAAATAGATATACCCATATTTACTTAAATCATCCATGAAAGTAACAAAATAACGATATCCACCTCGCGTCGACACACTCATTGGACCACATACATCAGTATGTATGATTTCCAATAAATTTGTCGCCTCTTCCATTGTACCGGAAAATGGGGTTCTAGTCATCTTGCACATAAGGCATGGATCACATGTATCAAATGATTCAAAATCAAGTGATTCTAAAATTCCATCAAAATGGAGCTTCTTCTTGCGTTTTACGCCAATATGACCTAGATGGCAGTGCCACACATATGAAAATATATCATCATTAAGTTTAATCCTTTTGGCATCTACATTATGAATATGTGTATTACTACTATCAAGATTCAAAAGAAATAAACGATTCATCACACATGCATGACCATAAAATATATTATTCATATAAATCGAACAACCATTGTTTTCCGGCTTAAAGGAATAATTGTCTTGTAGTAAACATGAACCGAGTACAATGTTCATGCTCAACGCAGGCATCAAATAACAATTATTAAGGTTTAAAACTAATCCAAATAGTAAATGGAGAGGTAGCATTCTGACGGCGATCACATCAAGTCTTGATCCATTGTCCGCACGCACCGTGACCTCATCCCTTGCTAGTGGTCAGATGTTCTGCAGCCCCTGATTCAAGTTACATATATTAGAAACCGATCCAATATCGAATACCCATGTGTTACTGTGAGTACTAGTCAAGTACACATCAATAACATGTATATCAAATATACCTTTGTTCATCTTGCCAGCCTTCTTGTCTGCCAGATATTTGGGGTAGCTATGCTTACAGTGGGCAGTCCCCTTACAATAATAGCACTCAGTATTAGGCTTAGGGCTAGCCCGGGTCTTCTTCTCAGGCGCAGCAACAACTTTGCCTCTCTTCTTGAAGTTACCCTTCTATTTACCCTTATTGTACTTCTTGAAACCAGTGGTCTTATTGATCATCAACACTTGATGTTCTTTCTTAATCTCCACTTCAGCAGCCTTAAGCATTGACAAAAGCTCGAGGAGAGACTTCCTGATGCCCTACATGTTATAGTTGATCATGAAGCTCTTATAGCTTGGTGCCAGAGATTAGAGAACATGATGTATGCCTAAGTCAATGGGAATCGTTATTCCCAAGGCTACAAGATTATCGGCGTACCCAAAAAATTTGAGTACGTGCTCACTAACGGAGCTGTTCTCTTCCATCATCCAGCTAAAGAACTTTTCTAAAGCATTATAAATCTCCACAGTAGCATGGGTATCAAAAATCATTTGTAATTCACCCATGGTATAAAAGGAATTGCTATTCTCGAAATCCTTTTGGAGTTCCGTATCTAGCCCATACAGTATGCCGCAATGAACCATGTTGTGGTCCTCGTCACGACTTAAGTAAACATTCTTTACATCATGAGAAGTATCATCAGGTGGTGGGGGTCCTAGTGGCACTTATAGCACATATTTCTTTTGTGCGGCAGTGAGGAGAACCCTCAAGTTCAAGGCCCAATTGGTAAAGTTACTATCATTCGTTGCAAGTTTCCCTTTCACCATGAACACATTGAAATTAAAAGCAGGTGGTTTCATCTACAATAGAATTTGTAAAGTTTATTTATACTAAGTTTATGATAGATTGAGTTTAGCTAATCCATAATTAAAAATAAACTCCCACTCAAAAACAACATCCCTCGTGTCTTTTTGGTAATTTGATACGTCCAAAACGTATCTACTTCCCTGAAAACTTTTGCTATTGTTTCTTCTCTAATTTGTGTAATTTGGATACAACTAATGCGGACTAACGCTGTTTTCAGCAGAATTGCTTTGGTGTCTCATTTTTTGTGCAGGAAATCAACTTTCAGGAAAATCCCAGAAAATATCGCAAAACTCCTATTTTACCAGAAGACTCACGGAGCCAGAGGAGGAGACAAAGAATAGCCACGAGGGGCCCACACCCCTTGGCCACGTGGGCCAGGCCAGGCTGCGCTAAGAGGTGGTGTGGCCGCCTCGGACTCCGCCTCAACCTCTCCTTTCGCCTATAAAAGCCCTTTGACCTAAAACAGACGGGGGGTTTGACGTTTTTCTAGATAGAGTTCCACTGCGCTGCCACCACCAGATAACGTGATTCGGAACCAGAAACTCCGTTACGGCACCCTGCCTGGATGGATAATTAGAGGAGATCGTCGCCATCATCATCACCATCGCTTCTCCATCAACTATCCATTATTCCCCCATCCATGAGTGAATAATCCCCCGCAGTAGGCTATGGGGATGGTAGGGATTGGATGAGATCGTTCTTGTAATTGCATCAAATTGTTAGGGCATGTGCCTGATACATTGCTAACGTATGCATAATTTTTGATATTCCATGCTTGGTTTTTATCTACTTTCTTATTTTTGTTCCAAATTTGGAGTACTTTCTATACACTTTCTTGGACTAACCTATTAACAAGAGCCACAATGCCAGCTACCTGTTTTCTACTATTTTTGGTTCTAGGAAAGTCAGAAATGAATATTCTCGGAATTGGACGGGACAAAAGCCAAATTCAGTTTTTCACCAAGGGACACACGGAGCCAGATTACGAGACGGAGAGGGGCCAGGGGTCCGCCACACCACCTGGCCGTGCGGCCCAGCCTGGCCCGTGCCATGGGGTGGTCTGGCCACCTCCGGCACCCCCTCGGCCTCCCCTTTCGCCTATAAGATGCCTTCGATACAGAAACCCTAAGTACCCGATCAAAATTCCACGAAAGAGTCTGTAGCCGCCGTCATCTCCATCCCTAGATCAGGAGGGATCTGAAGCTCTTTTCAACACCCTGCCGGAGGGGAGAATTCACCCTGGAGGCCTTCTTCATCACCATGCAAGCCTCCAATGTGATGCATGAGTAGTTCATCCTTGGACTACGGGTCCATGTAGTAGCTAGATGGTTGGTTCTCCTCCTTTGTGCTATTATGTTTAGATCTTGTGAGCTCCGTTCATGATCAAGATCATCTATTTGTAATTCCTACATTTTGTGTTTGCGGGGATCCGATGGATATTGAGATGCTATTTCAGATTGATTATTGACTCTATCATGTCTTTGTTATTTGTGATCTTGCATGCTTTCCGTTGTTAGTAGCTATCTTGGCCAAGTAGATGCTAGCAACTCCAAGAGTTAGTATTTATGCTCGATAGTGGGTTATGCCTCTAGTAATCTGGGGAAGTGATAGAAATCTCTAAGGTACTAGATGTGCTGTTGCTACTAGGGAGAAAACAACAATCCTTTGTTCATAGAACAATCGTATTGTTTACTTTACACGCAATGCGTAATGCAATTATCTGTTGCTTGCAACTTAATACTGGAGGGGGTTCGGATGATAACCTGAAGGTGGATTATTAGTCATAGATGCAGTTGGATTATGGTCTATGTATAATGTTGTAATGCCCAATCAAATCTCAAAGAAGTCAAGTTGAGTAGTATATGCATGATTGCTTTCTCGATGTTTGTCAATTGCCCCGCTGTAATTTGTTCACCCAACATGTCATCTATCTTAAGGAGAGCCACCACTAGTGAACTATGGACCCTGGTCCTTTCTTTTACCATCAATCTACAACTGGTTACTATCTTCTGTTTACTTTCTGCAAACTATCACTTTCTTCTACTCGATACGTTTAATCCTTTGTTTTCAGCAAAACCAGTGAGATTGACAACCTCACTGTAAGTTGGGGGTAGAGTTCTGTGGTTGTGTGGTGGAGGTCTCCACATTGTTGCTGATGCCGGTAGTGCGCCCGGCCAAAGTTCAGCTAGCAACACCTTTGGGGTGTATCCTTGCTCCTACTGGTTCGATTAAACCTTGGTTTCATAACTGAGGGAAACTTGATGTTGTGCTCATCATACCTTCCTCTTGGGGTTCCCCAAAGAGCTCGAGATATCTTGGGCCATCAAAGCTTTTTCTGGCGTCGTTGCCGGGGAGTCAAGGACATCTTCACAAGGGGAGTCCCTCATAACCAATCTCTTTACTTTGTTATTTTTGTTTTGCTTAGTTTACCTTTTGTTTTGTTTGCTTGTTTCTTTATCAAAAACACAAAAAAATAGTTTTACTAGTTTGCTTTCTTTATTAAAAACACAAAAAAATGACTACTCTGGAAAATACTAAGTTGTGTGACTTCAGTAGCACCAACAACACTGATCATGAGCACACCTATTGCTCCACCTGTTCCTGAAGCTACTTTCTTTGAAATAAAACCTGCTTTACTCAATCTTGTTATGAGATAACAATTTTCTGGTATTGGTAATGAAGATGCTGCTGCTCATCTAAATAACTTTGTTAAAGTTTGTGAGATGCAAAAGCATAGGGATATAGATGGAGATACCATTAAGCTTAAATTGTTTCCTTTCTCTTTGAGAGGAAAAGCTAAAGGATGGTTGAATTCCTTAACTAGGAATATTATTGATTCTTGGACTAAATGCAAAGATACTTTCATTAGAAAATACTATCCTCCTGCTAAGATTATATATATGAAAAGTGAAATAATGAAGTTTAAACAATCTGATAATGAACATGTTGCTCAAGCTTGGGAAAGAATGAAATCTTTGGTAAAGAATTGTCCCACTCATGGACTAACTGCTCGGATGATTATCCAAACTTTTTATGCAGGATTGAACTATTCTTCAAGAAATCTATTGGATTCTGCTGCTGGAGGTACCTTTATGACCATTACTTTGGGTGCTGCAACAAAGCTTCTGGATAATATGATGGTTAACTATTCTGAATGGCATACTGAGAGAGCTCCACAAGGTAAGAAGGTAAATTCTGTTGAAGAAACCTCCTCCTTGAGTGATAAGATTGATGTTATTATGTCTATGCTTGCTAATGGGAAAGCTCATATTGATCCAAATCATGTTCCCTTAGCCTCTTTGGTTGCTCAAGAAGAGCAAGTTGATGTGAACTTTATAAGAAATAACAATTTTAGTAATAATGCCTACAGGAATAATTTTGGTAACAACAATTATAGGCCATATCCTCCCAACAATGGTAATGCTTATGGAAATTCCTGCAACAATAATAGGAGTGCTCCCTCTAAACTTGAAGTTATGCAAAAAGATTTTATTAGTAAACAAACTGCTTTCAATAAAACTATTGAGGAAAAACTCTCTAATGCTGAAAGAAATATAGCAACTTTGGCTGAAGCTCAATCTTCTTTGAATAAAATGGCTGTTAAACCTGAAACTAATGAGAATCCCTTTGCAGCTACTAATGCCATACAAGTTAGAATTGATGAAAATGTTAGATTGTTAGCTGAATTGCATGCTAAGTGGGAAACAGAAGATCAAATTGCTAGAAACATTAGTGTTTCTACTATCACTACCACTAGTGTTGAGGCTACTAATATCTCTACTACTTTAGTTATTAAGTTCCTGCAAAAGCTTGCTAAAAGTCCTAATGCTAGTGCTATGAATATGGCCTTTACAAAACACATTACTAACGCTCTCATAAAGATTAAAAAAGAAAAGATGAAACATAAAGCTTCTATTCCTATAAAACAAGAAGATGGTTGGGAACCCATCATTAATATGAAAGTGAATGATTTTGATTTCAAAGCTTTATGTGATCTTGATAGTAGTGTTTCTATTATGCCTAGAAGGATTTATGATATGCTTGATTTGCCACCTTTGGAAGATTGTTATTTGAATGTCCCACTTGATGATAATGCTAAAAAGAAACTCATGGGGAGTATTAATGATGTTCTTATTATGGTTAACAATGCCTATGTCCCCGTTGATTTCTATGTTTTGTATGTTGAATGCAATGCTTCTTGTCCTATTACTTTGGGAAGACCTTTTCTTAGAACTGTTGGTGCCATTATTGAAATGAAAGAAGGCACCATTAAATATCAACTCCCACTCAAAGATGTATAGAACACTTCCCTAAGAAGAGAGAGAAGATTTCTTTTGCCTCTCCTATAAAAAGAAAATTTGCTATTAATGCTTCTTCATTTGAGAATACTTGATCCTTTTTCTTGCTTCTTATGCCTAACTTAAAGGTGTTAAAGAAAAGTACTTATTGGGAGATAACCCAAAAGTTTTAGATGAGTCTTGGAAGTTATTACTTTGGTAATAACCACTCCTTATCTTTTTTATTTGCTTTTTATGCCAAGAGTAACTGATGACCCACAAGTATAGGGGGTGTATCGCAATATTTTCGAGGGAAGTGAAACCCAATTTATTGATTCAACACAAAGGGAGCCAAAGAATATTTATAAGCCTTAACAACTGAGTTGTCAATTCAGCTGCACCTGGAAACAATCTTGCTCATAGCAGTTTATCAGTAGCAACAGTTTTGTAGTAGGAATATCAAAGTAATAGCAGTAGTAAAGTAAAGACAGCAGTGACAATAGCAGTAAACAGTGGGATTTGAGTGCGGTAGTCATAGGGATGGATGGACGAGCGTTGCATGGACAAGACAATTCACATAACAATCAGAACATAGGGCAATTGCAGATAAATAAGATAAAACATCCAAGTACTAGATAATCCTAGGCATGTGTTCCATATATAGTCATACGTGCTCGCAATGAGAACTTGCACAACATCTTTTGTCCTGCCAGCCCGTTTGCAGCGGGGCCTCAAGGGAACTACTGGCAATTAAGGTGCTCCTTTTAATAGAGCACCGGAGCACAGCATTAACACTCCGTGAACACATGTGATCCTCACATCAAATCCATTCCCTCCGGTTATCCCGATTTCTATCACTTCGGGGCCATTGGTTCCGGACAACAACGTGTGTATACAACTTACATGTAAGACCATAAACAATACTATCATAATGAATCAATAACATGTTCAGATCTGAAATCATGGCACTCGGGCCCTAGTGACAAGCATTAAGCACAGCAAGTCACAATAAAGTCATAAAGCACTAATAAAAGATACTAGGCACCATGCCCTAACAATCTGATGCCATTACATGAACGATCTCATCCAATCCCTACCATCCCCATAGCCTACAGCGGGGGATTACTCACTCATAGATGGGGAAACATGGATGGTTGATGGAGAAGCGATGGTGATGATGATGGCGATGATCTCCTCCAATTCCCCGTCCCGGCAGGGTGCCAGAACGGAGTTTCTGGTGCTGTTTCATGGAATCTGGTGGTGGTGGCGGAGCGGAACTCCTTCTGGAAAAACGTCGAACCCTCGAAGTTTTTAGGTCAGAAGGCTCCTTATAGGCGAAGAGAGAGGCCGAGGGGGTGCCTGGGGGGCCCACACCACCCCCTGGCGCGGCCTGGCCTGGCCCACGCCACCAGGTGGTGTGGCCACCCCTGGCTCTTCTCCATCTCGTATTCTGGCTCCTGGAGTCTTCTAGAAAAATAGGCACTTGATTCATCTCGTATTCTGCTGCTCTTGATTCACCGTCTGTTTTGAGTAAGTTCCTTACACCACCACATACACATGCTACACACACTTCTACTATTGCTGAATCTGAAACTTCTGATGCTTATGATGCTGCTTCTACTGTGCTTGATAAGAGTGGTTCATTAGGTCCTTTCCTAGATGCTACGATTGCTAGAACTATAGTTGGAAATACCGAAACTCCTAATGAAAACACTACCACACCTATTAGCTCACCTGAGTCTAGTGAGAGTTATGATATTGAAGATGGTTATGTTGAGATGACCGATGAATTTATTAGAGAATGTAAAAACACCCATGATAGGAGCGCTGCTAAGAGTCTCCTTGAGAGGCGTACTATTAGACCCAAATTGTCTCCTGATGCTAAGTTTGCTGCTTCTCCCATAAACATTACAGATGAAGATTATGATTTCTCTCTCGATCTATCTTACATAGCTATTGTCGAGAAAGAACCTTTTTGTGGGACTAAGAATGAAAGTGCGGTAGCACATATGAATGAACTTTCTACCATGAGTGGCTTGTTTTCTGATGATATTAAGATGCATACTTACTTTGTTGCTTTTTCCCTTTTCACTGAAAGGAGAAGCTAAAACTTGGTTTAGTAATTTACCTCCTGGATCTATTGATAACCCTGAGTGCTTGATTAGTACTTTCCTGCAGAAATATTTTTCTCCCAGTGCTAGACATGCTATTTTGCAGGAACTTTTTGATTTTAAACAGGGAGAAAAAGAGGTATTACCCGAATCTTGGGCAAGGTTTTGTGCTTTGATTCATGCACAGGCTGGAAGTCCATTACCTAAGAATGAGCTTCTTGATATATTTTATAATGGACTAACCGAAGAATCTAGGACATACCTAGATAGTTGTGCTGATTGTGTTTTCAGGAATAGGACTCCTAAGGAAGCTGAGGAATTAATGGCTAAAATAAGCAAGAATTATGAAGATTGGACTCCTCCTAAACAAGCTATACCTGAAGTAATTATACCTGAACCATCTATTCCGGTGCCTATTCCAACATCAAAGAAGAGGGGAGTTATTGAATTAAATGATGAAGTGATGAACGAAGCTAAGAAATGTCTTAAGGAGAAGGGAATTAAAGCTGCAGATGTCAAGAATTTACCTCCAATAGAAGAATTATGTAAGCCTATTTCCTACTCATCCACTATTGAGGTACACTCTCTCCAACACTTTGATGAAGGTGATATCCCTTACTCTAAACCTCCTGATCAATGCTTAGAAGAATTTGATATCTTTATTGTTAAGCAAGATAACTTTAATAAAAGGGTGCAAAATCATCTAATGGAAAGCACTAGAGCTATTGTTGAGTTAAAATATATTGTGGAAAGAACCTCTAATGATGTTAAAATGATTGTTAAACACTTTCAAATGGTTCAAACTCAAATAGATCAACTCGTTAAAGTGCAAAACGACTTTCTAGTTAATGCTGCTAAAGAAAAACATGCTTATGAAATTAGAACTAGAAGTGGAGCTGCTACCTAGGATCCTCTATCTCCTGAGGGGCATCCCAAAAGAATTGAGCAGGATTCTCAACAAGCTAAAAATAGTGGTTCTACTCGTAAGAAAAGGAAAAAGAAACATAAAACTGTTGTAGAACCCTCTGAACCTGCTATAGATCCTAATAGTATATCTATCTCTGATGCTGAAACTGAAAGTGGTAATGAAGAAAATGAAGTTCCTAATGAAGAAAAAGTTGAAGAAGAACCTGAAAACCACACTAAGAATACTAAATACACTAAAGAGGATTTTATTGCTAAGAAACATGGTAGTGAAAGAGAACCTTGGGTCCAAAAACCTATGCCTTTCCCTGATAAGAAACACAAGTCAAAGGAAGATGAACACTATAATAAGTTTTGTGAGTGGATGAAGCCTTTATTCTTGCAAATTCCTTTGACTGATGCTATTAAATTGCCTCCTTACTCAAAGTATATGAAGGACATTGTCTCGAATAAAAGGAAGATCCCTAATGAAGACATTTCTACTTTGCTTGCTAATTATTCCTTCAATGGTAAGGTTCCTAATAAACTTGGAGACCCAGGGATTCCAACTATCCCTTGCTAACAGTTATGTTAGAACTACTTTGTGTGATATGGGAGTTGGAGTTAGTGTTATGCCTTTCTCTCTCTATAAGAGGCTTCAACTTGAAAAATTAATACCAACTGATATATCTTTGCAAATGGCTGATAAATCTACCACTATTCCTATGGGTATATGTGAGGATGTACCTGTTCAAGTGGCTCACAATTGCTTGATATTAACTGATTTTGTTGTGCTTGAAATGCCTAAAGATGATAATATGTCTATTATTCTTGGGAGACCTTTTCTTAATACTGCAGGAGATGTTATTAATTGTAATCAAGGAAAGGTGACCTTCAATGTTAATGACAAGGATCATACTGTATATTTCCCCAAGAAGATTGAAAGGACTTATGGTTTGAATTCAATTGAACATGTTGAAGGCATTCAAGTTGGAGAAATATATTGTCCCATACCAAGGGAAAAGTTTTAAACTATTATGATTGGGACCATTGCTATCAAGGTTGAGGTAACATAATCATTAGTGGAGTACAAAGTTTTGTCTCATATGCAATTGTTTTGGTAGCAAGACTTGATCAACCTTGTTAACAAAAGGATTCCATTAAAACAATGTTTTCATTATGATTATCTCCGTTTATTTCTATCCTTTGCATTTTAGTTTTTGCTTTCGTTTAGTTTTCTTTTTGTTGTTAGTTGCTTGCATGTTAGAACTTATGTAGTTCTAGCCTTGTTTTGTCCTTGCATCGTGTTTCAAAAAACAAAAAAAATCTATCTGTCAGAAAAATCATTCTTCTATTTCTGAAAATTGCCCAAAAATAAAGTGTCTCGAAAAATTCCAGAAAATTCATATTAAGTTTTTACGTGAAAAAAGGGGCAGAGGAGTACCTGGGAGGTACCAGGGGGGCCCACCAGGCAGGCACACCACATGGTGGCACGACCAGCCTTGGGTAGCGCCATGCCCTGGTGTGGGCCACCCTTGGCCCCCCACTAACTCTCTCACCTGCCACTTTCTTCTCTCTCCCGAGTAAGCTCCAGTTCATATCTCAAAATCACGTTCTTGTTGTGCTTGCTCTTGATTTTTTCGATCTCCTTGCTCAACCCATATTTCTTGCTGAAATTTGGAACATTTGTTCCCTGGTATGTGACTCCTCCCCTTGTCCAAGTAGATTTGTGTTTAGTGGATTATATGTTAAGTATTTTGCTGCTGTAGGTGACTGGTTATGAGGGCTTGTAAGCTTGTTTGATGCTTAGAGATATAGTTTTGATGCATGTTTAGGCCTCTTGCAAGTCCCTATGAGTAGAATCCTTCATTATATTTACTTTGCAATCACCTGTTTAATAAGTGTTTAAATTTCAGAATAGAAGATGAGTGAACACCACCTAAACCAACCTGAGCTTTGGGTGCCTGAGGTCATGAAGGTCCACCAGGAGGAGGAAGTTTTTCCCTCCATTTATCCATGCTCTGAGTTCATGAGAGCTGCTGGAATTCTACAAGATTTCCACACTTTGGTTTCTAATGCAGGGTTAGAGCACTTTTTGGAAGATGAACCTTATCAATTTGTGAAGCTAACCATGTCTGTGGTGCAGGACTTCCAATTTATTCACTCTTTGCCTAACCCCATGGTCCATTACAAAATTTACAATATAGCTGTCGACCTTTCTCTTGATGATTTTTGTGTAGCTATTAAGGTCCCTCAATGGGGATCATGTAGAAAGATTAAGGAGAGACCTGAACCACTCATGGATTTATACACAGAAATTTGCCAAGGGAGTAGCTTCTCGAAGGAGAGTGGAAAAATCCGTAACATTCATTTTCCCTCCATTTGCTACTTTGCCTACTTTATTGCCAAGTGTGTTCTTGCTAGGAAAACTACCGATAAGTTATCTTCGTTCGATCTAGCATTTAGCTCTGCTGCTCTTAGACGAGATAGGTCTTACAACTTGGGTGCTTTGATAGCTTTCCGTCTTGCTGCTAACCATGAGAAAGGTGGAATTTGTGGAGGCCTCATTGCTTCTCGTTTACTAGCATTGCATGGTTTAGTGCCTCATCATCTAGACCTACAGTTTCCCATAGAGAGGCTTGATCTTAATTCCATGATACAACATAAATTTGTTTCCTTGTGGGCTAGTATGAGTGAGTTATCTTATGAAATAAACTTCTCAAAGCTGGTTGGAGAAAGAGCAAGTCCGAGCGTGTTGTTCTTTTGCATGCACCTGTTTTGTTTAACCTTGATAACAGGGAAGGATGGTCCCTCACTAAGGAGGAGCTTGACACGTACTTGGGAGAGCTCTCCCAACAGGAGCAGGACACTAGAAGGGAGGTCACAGATGATTTAGTCCAGCCCTCGAATGAGGGAGAGTCTTCATATCAGCAGCCCGCTTATGATTGGGGAGCTTCTTCTTCTTCTTCTTCTCATGGGCCTAGCTACGACCATTCTTACCAAGATCCGCCTGCTTGGAACCGCTATTCGTACATGGATTGATACCCACTTAGGCCAAAAGCCTAAGCTTGGGGGGAGGTACGCCAACACCGCACTCATCTCCATATCATGTTGCGTCGGTACTTTGTATATTCATGTTTTTGTTCTCTTTTTAGTTTTCGTTCTCTTTCTTTACTTTTGCTTTCTAAAAACACAAAAAGACCAAAAATATTTTTGTTGTTTCTCTTTGGTTTGCTTCTTCTTTTTGCCTTGGTTTGCTTTGTTTGAACTATTCGAAAAACCCAAAAAGATTTTGCTTTGCTTGTTTTTTCCCCTTTTGGTTCTTGTTGAAAAAAATCAAAAACACCAAAAATATTTGTCGTTCTTCTTTGGATTTTGCGAGTTTGCTACAGGGTTCGGCAGTCCTCAGTGGATATTGGTTTCATATTATTATTCAAGCCACACAAGTGAAGAGCAATAATGAGGATCAATGACAACTTGAGGCGTGGTAAGAGGCTGGTAATGAACTCTATTTGTTTTCATTTTGTACATATACTCATCATTGTGAGCTTGCTTAGTCCGTTCAAATAGGGTGTATGTTATCTTTGGATGCTTAGTAGTTCTTGCTTTCTTATGATTAGCTCCAACTCGCTAATAGTTTGTAGCGTGTCTTATGAATGTTTGCTTGCATTGCTCTATTCATAAATTGGTATGACACCGCGGTATCCTCCTCTGAATGTTTCATTTGAATTGACATGGCACATGCTCACGCATGCACATGACTGCGATAATCAGTTAAGCCTTGATGAATTATTTTGCCTTGAGGATCTTGAATCACTTTCATGCCATGAGTAGTCTTGTTTTGTTGCAAGCATGATAATGACAGCTATTGCTCTCTCGTTTGTCGCTCCCTTACTATTGCTAGCCTTCACTTTCACTTAGTATGTTTTACTCAAGTTCCCAACTCCCTAAACCAAATATTTCCAAAGTGTCCACCATACCTACCCATTAGCATCATTTGCTACCTCCGTACATATTCAATATGCCTTGTTTTCTTCCGAATAAAATGTTTGCTTGTTATGAGAAAGTTAGTTAGTAAAGCTCTCACGAACTTGATGGCACACTTTATTTTCTTGCACTTAATAAACCTGAACCATTGCGTCCTTCTTTGTTGCGCATATGCTTGCGCTTTATGAGTTGAAGTTAGCAGAACCATGTATCATGGGGACCACTTTCAACAATTCATAGGTACTTTGTACCTAGTTGATATCATGTTCTTTTGCTTATGGATCCTGGCGGTGTGAAATAAAAGTGGAACTTGTAAGATCATGGAGTTTGTATGTATGTTAGAGAAACGCCTGGGCCGCTAGCCTAAGCCATGCCTAATCATGGTGGAAACTTGCAGCATAACCATAATGAGCATTCTATGAAGCATCCTCAGTAAAAATCTATGCACATAGTAAATAAAAAGATCACCGAGATGCTCATTGTCTGCTTGCCTTGTTATTTTGATTATGGGATAGCTCCCGTGTCATGTGCAACGGGTACCCCGTTGGCGGTTCTCTATGATACGTATATACTTACAATGACAAGAGCTTACTTGTGACTGAAGTTGAGTAGCATGAGGATCGGTCTTCGTAAGTAAGGGGCATGAGACTTCGATTTATAACTTGTCAAGCATATCCTCTTAGTTGTGTCACTTTCACCTTAACCACATTAAAGATGCTTATGATAGGGGCAATGAGAGCTCAAAGCTAACGAGTACCATACTTTCAGCATTTGGAAGCCTTTCAAATTATTCAAAACCTTTTCTTCTACTTGTTGAGTCTCCACATATTCTTTGAGCACCTTCTTGAGAGCATAGTTGTCATTCTTTGTGTTTGTTCCATTACTTGATTATTTGTGTTATGACTTTGATGCTTGTATCCTTGATATATTTACTTCTAGTCATCATTTGAACTTCAGAGGTGCCTTGGCATTCATAATCAAAGGCAAGCGAGATACCACTCTGTCATACCTTTTTATGAGCATTGTAATGTTGCTTATGTTTGTGCTTCATGCTACTTATTATTCTTGAGTTGGAATCTCTTCATAGCTTGCAAATACTATTAAGTAGACTTGGTTGCGTACTCTTTATTATGAATTGTCCAAGTAGTTGATCACATTGCTGAGAATATTTACATCATATGAAGCAAATGTGTTCGTGAAAGTTCTTTTATCGCACTCAGTTTTCAACTGAATTGCTTGAGGACAAGCAATAAGCTAAGCTTGGGGGGAGTTGATACGTCCAAAACGTATCTACTTTCCCGAACACTTTTGCTATTGTTTCTCCTCTAAACTTGTGTGATTTGAATGCAACTAATGCGGACTGACGCTATTTTTAGTACAATTGCCTTGGTGTCTACTTTTTGTGCAGAAAACCAACTATCAGGAAAAATCCCGGAAAATATGCCAAAAATCCTATTTCACCCAAAGACTCCAGGAGCCAGAATACGAGATGGAGAAGAGCCAGGGGGTGGCCACACCACCTAGTGGCGTGGGCCAGGCCAGGCCGCACCAGGGGTGGTGTGGGCCCCCCAGGCACCCCCTCGGCCTCTCTCTTCGCCTATAAGGAGCCTTCTGACCTAAAAACTTCGGGGGGTTCGACATTTTTCCAGAAGGAGTTCCGCTCCGCCGCCACCACCAGATTCCACGAAACAGCACCAGAAACTCCGTTCTGGCACCCTGCCGGGACGGGGAATTGGAGGAGATCATCGCCATCATCATCACCATCACTTCTCCATCGACCATCCATGTTTCCCCCATCTATGAGTGAGTAATCCCCCGCTGTAGGCTATGGGGATGGTAGGGATTGGATGAGATCGTTCATGTAATGGCATCAGATTGTTAGGGCATGGTGCCTAGTATCTTTTATTAGTGCTTTATGACTTTGTTGCGACTTGTTGTGCTTAATGCTTGTCACTAGGGCCCGAGTGCCATGATTCCAGATCTGAACATGTTGTTGATTCATTATGATAGTATTGTTTTGGGTCTTATCTGCAAGTTGTATACACACGTTGTTGTCCGGAACCTATGGCCCCGAAGTGATAGAAATCGGGATAACCGGAAGGGAATGGCTTTGATGTGAGGATCACATGTGTTCATGGAGTGTTAATGCTTTGCTCCGGTGCTCTATTAAAAGGAGCACCTTAATTGCCAGTAGTTCCCTAGAGGCCCCGCTGCAAACGGGCTGGTAGGACAAAAGATGTTGTGCAAGTTCTCATTGCGAGCACGTATGACTATATATGGAACACATGCCTAGGATTGTCTAGTACTTGGATGCTTTATATTATTTATCTGCAATTGCCCTATGTTCTGATTGCTATGTGAATTGTCTTGTCCATGCAACGACCGTCCATCCATCCCTATGCCTACTGCACTCGAATCCCACTGTTTACTGCTTTTGTTACTACTGTGTTTGCTTTACTACTGCTATTACTTTACTATTCCTACTACAAAACTGTTGCTACTGATAAACTGCTGTGAGCAACATTGTTTCCAAGTGCAGCTGAATTGACAACTTAGTTGTTAAGGCTTATAAATATTCTTTGGCTCCCCTTGTGTCGAATCAATAAATTGGGTTTCACTTCCCTCGAAAATACTGCGATACACCCCCTATACTTGTGGGTCATCAGTGACTATATACAAATAGTTTAAAACAAGCAATATCAAGTTATGCATCAATCAACTAGTCTTGGGACAATGCACATAGAACTAAGAATGGCCACTATGCTCTCAAAGTAGGTGCATAAAGGTAGAAGGTGGAGACTCAATATAATGGTGGAAGAAGGGCCTTCATAGAAGGAAGTAGAGATTCAAGTTTCATAAAGAGCTTCCAAAAATTATGGTACTTATTGCTTTCAGCTCTCATTGCCCCTATCATAAGCATCTTGAAGTGATTAAGGTTAAAGTGAATAAACTATGGTGTACATGCTTGACGAAGTATAAGTTAGGAATCTCATGTCCCTTGTATACGAGGGCCGCTCCTCATGCTACTCAAGTTTAGTCACCGGTAAGTTCTTGTCATCGTAAGTACATGTGTATCATAGAGAACCGCCAACGGGGTAAGCAGACAACAAGCAGACAACGAGCATCTCAGCAATCTTCTTATTTACCATGGGAATATGGTGCTTTTTTCTTTCTTTCCTCTTTTCATAATCTCTTTTTTCTCAATATAGGACTCTTTTTTTATAAGAAGAATGCTTTATAGACATCTCATTATGGTTACGCTGCAGGTTTCCACCATGTCAGCATGGATTAGACCAGCGTCCCAGGCGTTTCTCTAACACATATACATAACTCCATGGACTTACAAGCTCCCCTTTCATTTCACACCGACGACATCCATATACAAAAGATCATGATATCAACTAGGTACAAGTACCAAGTGCAATGTTGAAAGCGTTCCCCATGAAAGCATGGTTCTGCTAATTCCCAAAAAATAAGTGCAAGCATATACAACATAGACGACACAATGGTTCAAGTTTATTAAGGGCAAGAAAAGTGAAGTGAGCCATCAAGTTCGTGAGAGCTTTAATCACAAGTTTTCTCATAACAAGTTTAATTTGGAAGGTAAACAAAAGCATGAATATACTTGGAATAGCATAAGCTAGTAGGTAGGTATGGTGGACTCTTTGGAATAACTTGGTTTAGGGAGTTGGATGCATGAGTGGAACTCATACTTGGTTGTGGAGGCTAGCAAAAGACTAGGAGTGACAAACTAAGAGAGCAATAATGGCCATAATCATGCAAAGCGACAAAACATCATTGATCAAAGCATAAAGTGATACTACAAGTTGAAAACTAAAGTATCATAAAGGCTATGGTGACTAGAGATAGTCATAACATGGTGTGAGCATGTGCCAAGTCAACCCAAATAAAGCATCAAAGGAGAATACCACTATACTATGCTAAAACAACACATGATTCATCCAAGGCACATTAAGCAATCTCAATTGTTTATAACAAGTCATGCTACAGCAAAGAATACTAAGCATAAATCCAAAACAATATCAAGCATGGCATGACAAAGCATAGGCCACAGTCAAAAACAAGCTCTCTTTACCACTTAAGCATGAGCTTTTCTACTCTTTTCCAAACCAAACCATTTGAACACCAATGTATGAAAGAGGAGGTCCAACCAATTTATTCAGCAAACTAAGAAAACAAAGCAAACGAAAAACCCAAAGAGCTCCAAAAACAACACAACTGTGCATGAAACAATAAAAATGAAGTGGTTGGAAGAAACCTGAGATTTTTATTGATGAAGAAGGGGATGCCTTGGGCATCCCCAAGCTTTGACGCTTGTCCTTCTTGGATATTTCTTGGGGTGACACACGTGGCATCCCCAAGATTGAGCTTTAGTCCATCCTTCATCTCATTACTCATTCCTTCTATACACCTGAAATGTTTCCTTCATACAGAACTTCACACAATCTTTATTAGCAACATTAGTGCACTCAAGATAATAGGTCTTAAGGTTCAGTTCTAACACCAAATAAACTTCCATTAGAACACTAGCTACTGTAGCACTTCCCTAAAAAATCTCAATTCCCCAAAAGAACTCAAAAAGTAACCAACAAGAAGCAAATGCAGAAAATGGCAGAAATCTGTCAAAACAGACCAGCAGGTGAAGACGATTTTTTTGAAGACCTTCTGTTGCTCAAATCAAAAAGTGTTGAACTAACGGAAGTTAGATAACAACCTGGGGCAGAAGCAGAAAAATTCACGCCTCAAAAGACATTCAGAGATTTTACAAGAATTTTTACGGTGAAGCACAGAAATCTGTTTCGGGACAGCAACTTTCCCAACCATTACTTCTCTCTCATTAGAGGTTACTCTTGGCACAAAAAGCAAATAAAAAAGGATAAGGAGCGGTTATTACTGAAGTAATAACTTCCAAGACTCATCTAAAAGTTTTGGGTTATCTCCCAATAAGTACTTTTCTTTAACGCCTTTAAGTTAGGCATAAGCAAAAACTAAAATGGATAGAATAGAAGTAAGCGGAGATAATCATGGTGAAAACATTGTTTTGTTCAATGAAATCCTTTTGTTAACAAGGTTGATCAGGTCTTGTTACCAGAACAATTCCATATGAGACAAAACTTTGTATCCCACTAATGATTATGTTACCTCGACCTTGATATCAATGGTCCCAATCATAATGGTTTCAAATTTTTCTCTTGGTATGGGACAATATATTTCTCCAACTTGAATGCCCTCAGCATGTTAAATTGAATTCAAACCATAAGTCCTTTCAATCTTCTTGGGGAAATAGACAGTATGTTCCTTGTCATTAACATTGAAAGTCACCTTTCCTTGATTACAATTAATAATAGCTCCTGCAGTATTAAGAAAAGGTCTCCCAAGAATAATGGATATATTATAATCTCAGGCATAATAGTTTGAGAGGATGCTGACATAAGAAATATGAATTGAAGTAAAAGAGAGAATCAAGAAGTAAATACAAAACATATTTAAGTCTAACCCACTTCCTATGCATAGGAATCGTGTATGCAAATAAATTTGCAAAGAACAAAGTGACATGCATAGGAAGATAAAACAAGAGTAACTTCAAAACTTTCAGCACATAGAGAGGTGTTTCAATACGATGAAAAATTCTACAAGCATATTTTCCTCTCTCATAATAATTTTCAGTAGCCTCATGAATAAACTCAGCAATATAACTATCACATAAAGCATGCCTTTCATGATCTACAAGCACTAAAGCTTTATTATAAACATTTTCAAAAGAATCCTCAGGAACATAACATTCATCCTCCTTTAGTAAGCATGGAGGACAATCAAATAATGTAAGGGATAAAGAGTTACTCTCATTAGAAGGTAGGCATGGGTAGCTAATCCATTCTTCCTCCTTTTGTTCATCACTCTCCTCCTCTTTTTCATCTAATGAGATTTCAGGTTCATCAATTTCTTCTTCCATAGGATCCTGCAAGGCATTAGTCTCTTCCATTTGTGGAAAGCATCTATTAATATATTCAAGAATATAGCCATTTTCTTCCTTGTAATTATCAAAGCAAAATTTAAGTATACCATAAACCTCATATTTATAAGGTGAATCATAAATATTTTCAAGCAAACTAGCAAGTTCAAATGCATCCTTCCAAGCAATAAATTCCTCAATTTGTTCCACATCATAAAAGTCATAATTTCCCTTAGCATAAGAAGATATGGTAACATTATCATTATACTCACATTGAAAAGGGAGGTGTTTGTACCTCCTGCAACAACAAGATTTATCAAAGTAATAAGTAACATTATAAGTAGAGCACACGTTTTTAGCAATGGTATACAATTTATCAATTTGTTCCCATAAGTGTTTCCCTTTTTGTGACAAGCGGTGTTCCTTATAATAATATTTTTGATCTTCCGTGAACCCACCTTGCCAATAAGATTCAGTTTCAAAGAAACCAACCATTGACAACAAGCATGATAAAGCAAGACAATAACAGACCAACGAAAATAGCAACTAAAGTAGGAACTTTTGTATTTTTGATAAAGAAACAAGCAAACAAGGTGGAAATAAACTTAGCTTGAACAATAGTGATTCCAAGTGGACTTGATAAATAAAGCTCTGCTCCCCGGCAACGGCGCTAGAAAATAGTCTTGATGACCCTCAAGTATAGGGGGTGTATCGCAGTATTTTCGAGGGAAGCGAAACCCAATTTATTGATTCTACACAAGGGGAGCCAAAGAATATTTATAAGCCTTAACAACTGAGTTGTCAATTCAGCTGTACCTGGAAACAATCTTGCTCATAGTAGTTTATCAGTAGCAACAGTTTTGTAGTAGGAATAGCAAAGTAACAGCAGTAGTAAAGTAAAGACAGCAGTGACAATAGCAGTAAACAGTGGGATTCGAGTGTGGTAGGCATAGGGATGGATGGACGGGCATTGCATGGACAAGACAATTCACATAGCAATCAGAACATAGGGCAATTGTAGATAAATAAGATAAAACATCCAAGTACTAGATAATCCTAGGCATGTGTTCCATATATAGTCATACGTGCTCGCAGTGAGAACTTGCACAACATATTTTGTCCTGCCAGCCCGTTTGCAGCGGGGCCTCCAGGCAACTACTGGAAATTAAGGTGCTCCTTTTAATAGAGCACCAGAGCAAAGCATTAACACTCCGTGAAAACATGTCATCCTCACATCAAAGCCATTCCCTCCGGTTATCCCGATTTCTATCACTTCGAGGCCATTGGTTCCGGACAACAACGTGTGTATACAACTTGCAGGTAAGACCATAAACAATACTATCATAATGAATCAATAACATGTTCAGATCTGAAATCATGGCACTCGGGCCCTAGTGACAAGCATTAAGCACAACAAGTCGTAACAAAGTCATAAAGCACTAATAAAAGATAATAGGCACCATGCCCTAACAATCTGATGCCATTACATGAACGATCTCATCCAATCCCTACCATCCCCATAGCCTACAACGGGGGATTACTCACTCATAGATGGGGGAAACATGGATGGTTGATGGAGAAGCGATGGTGATGATGATGGCGATGATCTCCTCCAATTCCCCGTCTCGGCAGGGTGCCAGAACGGAGTTTCTGGTGCTGTTTCGTGGAATCTGGTGGTGACGGCGGAGCGGAACTCCTTCTGGAAAAATGTCGAACCCCCAGGAATTTTTAGGTCAGAAGGCTTCTTATAGGCGAAGAGAGAGGCCGAGGGGGTGCCTGGGGGCCCACACCACCCCCTGGCGCGGTCTGGCTTGGCCCGCGCTACCAGGTGGTGTCGCCACCCCCTGGCTCTTCTCCGTCTCGTATTCTGGCTCCTAGAGTCTTCTGGAAAAATAGGCACTTTGGCTTTTGTCCCGTCCAATTCCGAGAATATTCATTTTCTGACTTTCCTGGAACCAAAAACAGCAGAAAACAGGCAGCTAGCACTGTGGCTCTTGTTAATAGGTTAGTCCAAGAAATAATATGAAAAGTACTCCAAAGTGTGGACAAAACACAAGAAAGTGGATAAAACCAAGCATGGAGCATCAAAAATTATAGATACATTTGCAATGTATTACTAACCTCTAATGAGAGAGAAGTAATGATTGGAAAAGTTGCTGTCCCAAAACAGATTTCTGTGTTTTATCGTAAAAATTTGTGTAAAATCACTGTACGTCCTTTTGTGGCATGAATTTTTGTGCTTCTTCCCCAGGTTGTTATCTAACTTTCGTTAGTTCAACACGTTTTGATTTGAGCAACAGAAGGTCTTCTAAAAAAATTGTCTTTACCAGCTGGTCTGTTTTGACAGATTTCTGCCATTATTTTTATTTGCTTCTTGTTGGTTCCTTTTTGAGTTCTTTTGGGGAACTGAGCTTTTCGAGGGAAGTGATACAGTAGCTTGTGTTTTAATGGTGTTGGAACTGAACCTAAAGATTTATTATCTTGAGTGCACTAATGTTGCTAATAAAGATTGTGTAAAGTTTTGTATGAGGAAAAATTTCAGGTGTATGGAAGGAATGAGTAATGAGATGAAGGATGGAATAAAGCTCAAGCTTGGGGATGCCACGCGTGCCACCCCAAGAAATATCCAAGAAGTACAAGCCTCAAAGCTTGGGGATGCCCAAGACATCCCCTTCTTCATTAATAAAAATTCCAGGTTTCTTCCAAACACTTCATTTTTATTGTTTCATGCACAGTTGTGTTGTTCTTGGAGCGTCTTATTTTTTTTTTATTTTGGTTTTTCGTTTGCTTGGTTTTCTTAGTTTTTTGAATAAATTGGTTGGACCCCCTCTTTCATACATTGGTTTTCAAATAGTTTGGTTTGGATTGGAAAAGAGTAGGAAAAGTTCACGCTTAAGTGGTAAAGCGAGCTTGTTTTTGACTGTGGCCTATGCTTTGTCAGGCCATGCTTGATATTGTTTTGGCTTTATGCTTAGTGATCTTTTCTATAGCATGACATGTTATAAACAATTGAGATTGCTTAATGTGCCTTGGAAGAATCATGCGTTGTTTTAGCATATTAAAGCATAGTATTGTGGTATTCTCCTTTGATGCTTTATTTGAGTTGACTTGGCGCATGCTCACACCATGTTATGACTATCCCAAGTCACCATAGCCTTTATGATCCTTTAGTTTTTGACTTGTAATATCACTTTATAATTTGATTAATGATGTTTTGTCGCTCTACATGATTATGGACATTATTGCCTCTTAGTTGGTCGCTCCCAGCCTTTTGCTAGCCTCCATAACCAAGTGTGAGTTCCACTCATGCATCCAACTCCTAAAACCAATTTATTCCAAAGAGTCCACCATATCTACCTATTAGCATATGCTATTCCAAGTATATTCATGTTTTTATATACCTTCTGAATTAAACTTGTTATGAGAAAACTAGTGATTAAAGCTCTCACGAACTTGATGGCACACTTTACTTTCTTGCACTTAATAAACTTGAACCATTGCGTCCATATTTGTTGCATATATGCTTGCGCTTTATAAGTTGAAGTTAGTAGAACCATGTATCACGGGGAACGCTTTCAACATTGCACTTGTACTTTGTACCCCATTGATATCATGTTCTTTTGCTTATGGATCCCGGCGGTGCGAAATAAAAGGGGAACTTGCAAGATCATGGAGTTTGTATTTGTGTGAGATAAACGCTTGGGACACTAGTCTAAGCCATGCCTAATCATGGTGTAAACTTGTAGCATAACCATAATGAGAACTCTATGAAGCATCCTCAATAAAAACCTATGCAAAATAGCAAATAAAAAGATCGCTGAGATGCTCTTTGTCTGCTTGCCTTGTCATTTTGATTATGGGATAGCTCTTGTATCATGTGCAAGGGGTACCCCGTTGGCGGTTCTCTATGATACATATGTACTTACAATGACAAGAGCTTACTTGTGAGTAAAGTTGAGCAGCATGAGGTTCGGTCTTCGTAAGTAAGGGGCATGAGATTTCAGCTTATAACTTGTCAAGCATATCCTCTTAGTTGTGTCACTTGAACCTTAATCACCTTCAAGATGCTTATTGTAGGGGTAATGAGAGCTGAAAGCTAATAAGTACCATAATTTTTGGAAGCTCTTTATGAAACTTGAATCCCTACTTCCTTCTATGAATGCCCTCTTTTACTTTTATGTTGAGTCTCCACCTTCTATCTTTATGCACCTACTTTGAGAGCATAGTGGCCATTCTTAGTTCTATGTGCATTGTCCCAAGACTTGTTGATTGATGCATAGCTTTGATATTGTTTGTTTTAAACTATTTGTATCTAGTCACTCTTATGAACTTTGAAGGTGTCCTATGCATTTATGTTTGCTACTCTATGAGGGACAAGCTGAATGCCACTATGCTATGTTTTCTTTATGTGAAACAAACAAACGTCTTGCAAATCATTGTTATTCATGAATCTTTTATTTGTGCCTTTTCATGTTGCAACATAGTTTCTTTGTCTTATTGTTAGAACTTTGTCTTTCATGTTATGATTGAAGTATTATGATCCCAGCTATCATTGTTTTACAAATACTTTGATCAAGTTTATGATGGTGCCTGTCACCTCAAAAATTATTCTTTCAGTTTATCACTTACCTACTCGAGGACGAGCAGGAGTTTAGCTTGGGGATTTTGATACGTTGCTAACGTATCCATAATTGTTGATGTTCCATGCTTGGTTTTTATCTACTTTCTTATGTTTTGTTCCAACTTTGGAGTACTTTCTATACACTTTCTTGGACTAACCTATTAACAAGAGCCACAGTGCCAGCTGCCTATTTTCTGCTGTTTTTGGTTCCAGGAAAGTCACAAAATGAATATTCTTGGAATTGGACAGGACAAAAGCCAAAGTCAGTTTTTCACCGAGGGACACACGGAGCCAGAATATGAGACGGAGAGGGGTCAGGGGGGCGCCACACCACCTGGCCGCGTGGCCTAGCCTGGCCCGTGCCAAGGGGTGGTCTGGCTGCCTCCGGCACCCTCTCGGCCTCCCCTTTCACCAATAAAATGCCTCCTGTACAGAAACCCTAAGTACCCGATCAAAATTTCACGAAAGAGTCTGTAGCCGCCGTCATCTCCATCCCTAGATCGGGAGGGATCTGAAGCTCTTCCCGGCACCCTGCCGGAGGGGAGAATTCACCCTGGAGGCCTTCTTCATCACCATGCAAGCCTCCAATGTGATGCGTGAGTAGTTCATCCTTGGACTACGGGTCCATGTAGTAGCTAGATGGCTGGTTCTCCTCCTTTGTGCTATCATGTTTAGATCTTGTTAGCTCCGTTCATGATCAAGATCATCTATTTGTAATTCCTACATGTTGTGTTTGCGGGGATCCGATGGATATTGAGATGCTAACCTGAAGGTGGATTATTAGTCATAGATGCAGTTGGATTACATTCTATGTTTAATGTTGTAATGCCCAATCAAATCTCAAAGGATTCAAGATGAGTAGTATATGCATGATTGCTTTCTCGATGTTTGTCAATTTCCCCACTGTAATTTATTCACCCAACATGTCATTTATCTTAAGGAGAGCCACCACTAGTGAACTACGGATCCCGGTCCTTTCTTTTACCATCAATCTACAACTATTTACTATTTTCTGCTTACTTTCTACAAACTATTACTTTGTTCCACTCGATACGTTTAATATTTTGTTTTCAGCAAAACCGGTGAGATTGACAACCTCACTGTAAGTTGGGGGCAGAGTTCTTGTTGGAAATATGCCCTAGAGATAAATAGTAGTAAGGACTATTATCATATTTCATATAGTTTGTGATTAAGTTTTATATCATGCTATAACTATATTGAGTGGAAACATCAATACACGTGTGATATACAAACAACCAGGGGTTCCCAATGAAACTCTAGTCACTGGTTCATTGGTCAACAGATGATCATGTTTTCTGATCATGTGACATTTATGCCAGTTGGAAATGAGGTCATCTCATTCCGAGAATGAGATGATGAACCAATACCCAACCTAAACATCATGACCCGATCATGTCACAAAGTTCAAGTTACGATGATTAGAAATGGATCCTCGTAGACTATTCCTTAGACCGTGAGGCTATATCAATCACTGTCTCCCAAGAGTGCTTAGATAGCATCAAACACCATCTGGTAATACGGTGGTTATAAAGGTGTGTTCAGGTACTCGGAGGAAACCATAGAGGCAATATATGTCAAGAGCGGGATTTGTCCGTCCATGTGACGGGAAGATACTCAAGGGCCCACTTAAAGAAGTCATATCCAATAGCTGCGCAGCATGTGATTTGATCTTGGGGATATCCCTTGTCGGAACGAGTTAAGTAGCATTGTTCAGTAACGAGATTGAACACGACATGGTGATGTCATTGATCAGATCTCGGGCAATGCAAGTATCGAGTGACAAAGGGAATAAGACACGACTATCCCGGTTCAAATGACGAAAGATCTTCGTGGAACACACATGGGTCACATGGCCATGCAGGTCCCTCTGTCGAACATTGGTGCAGGAGTGTCCCGACCATGTCTAGAGTGTTCCCGAACCGTGGGGTATCACACTTAAGGGCTTGATGATGCTTAGAGAGTGTTTATAGGATCAGTAGAATCACCGAAGAATAGTAGAGAGAAAACCGGAAGGGTTTCAGTAAGTCCGGAGGATGTCCGGAGTGGAGGTGGAAGGTGTTCCATAGCCATGGAGGTTGAATAATATGTGAATGAATGTTAAATATTGATTTAATCATTTATTGATGATTATTTAATAAACAGAAAATCAATTAAAGGTTAAAAAGGCTTAATGGGCCAATTTCCGGAGGGAGAGGGCCCATTAGGGAAAGGAGAGAGTGAGAAGGGGCAGGGGGCTAGGCGGCTGGGCCTAGCCCCCCACACGAGGCCCACTAGGGGATGGCCGGCGGCCTCCCCACCCCCTCCTCTCCTTTAGTCCCACCCCGAGACTTTGAGGGAGGGTGTACGCCCTCCTCCCCCTATACATAGTGGGGTATTTGGCCAAGATAAAAACACCAATAATCAATAAAGGTCTCCCCACTTTTGGGAGGACCTCTAATTGATATTTTATCTCTCCCCCTCTCTCTCTCGTGACCGTGGTCCCAAGTCTGGACTACGCGAGCGGGAGACATCTTCACCGAGGAGCGCCGTCACGCTGCGGGATTCAGATCCGGGAGCTCTACTTTCGCAACTGCTACTGGATCGGGGAGGCGGGAGTTATCGTCAGGTACCGAACGTGTGTAACTCCCCGTGAGGTGTCGCACTTGAGGCACTCAAGTCGTTGGAGCCAAGGAGCGCAAGGACTTCATCACGACCTTGAGGTCGGTTTAGGCTCATCTACATCAACCACGCTCTCCTGAGAGTTGACAACGCTTTTCGGTCTTCATGGGTAAGTTCGCGAAAAGCCCCTCCCGTTAGTGTATTACTAATAGATAGGTCCTGGCAGCTTCAGGGGTTCAGGGGCGTAGGGTAATTTTTTATTGTTTTCATATGCGGAACCCCTATAGTGGTATCAGAGCTAGATCTATGCATAGTAATGCTAGTACAGGTAGAACACACGAGATGTAGCGTGTGGGCGTTGATCTTTTAGTTGTTACCCTCCCACATGTACTTGTGTATACTGCAGTAATGCTTGATGAAGCGGCCCCCAACCGACTTTACGCGTTCATCCGCGAGACTGGTCCACGCTTTACATACGGCTTGTACCGTATAAAGTGGCTTAGGGGGGGTGTCTGTCTCTCTCGCATTAGTTGGTATGCCATTTGCAACGGAGGGCCTCGAAAGGGGTGTAGTAGAGACAACTACTTGATCAACGTTGTGCTGAAAGTTCGTAGGTAAGAACGGTTCTTGTGCGAAAGCCCATTCAGCCACGTAAAACATGCAAAGATAAAGTAGAGGCGTCTAACTTTGTTTTGCAGGGGGGCGTTGCTTTGTGATATGGTTGTGGCAAAGGTAAAGTGATTACCTTTTGTTACATAGTAGTAGTTAGTCACGGAGGTGATGAACTACCACGTCGGAATGACACCGGTACCCTAGTGTCTACGGCGCCGGAACCCTAGCACCGGAACCCGGTGACGGTGGATGGAGATCACGACGTGAAGGACCCTATCACATAGCATTTACATTCAATGTTATTGTTTGTATATATTATTGTGTGCTAGTATTAGATACTCGACGGTAGCCTAATAAGATGATCCCTGTTAAAATTACCAACGATTGTGTTCCCCCTTAGTGTGCACCACCAAGAAAGTTCTTCGGTATGAGGCAGGTCGTGATGACCGGGTGTCAGACATATCTACGTTCGCATACAGTGGGTGTAAGCCATGTTGCACAGAAAATACACTAAGGTTGAGTTGGCGAGCCTAGCATGTACAAACATGGCCTCGGAACGCGGATGGTCAAAAGATCGAGCACGAGTCGCATGAATGATGTGACCGACGTTTAGCGTCCACCCTTGAACCCACATTGATGGCCGTGATGATCGGGGGAGATGTGGCTGATAGGGGTCATGTTATCACTAGGAACCCTTCTGGGGATAGGTGTTTCTGAGTGGAGTTATTATTAACTCATTTAATTATAAACTTAGTCTAAATTCCTTTTGCAATTATAAATATAAATGGCTCACCGTGAAGCTTACTTTGCCATTGAGGATTGGGTAAAGGGTGAAAAACTTAGACTTGATGGATCCAACTTCCCTAGTTGGCTTGTGCGCCTGAATGATCTCCTTACTAGGAATCATGTGGTAGACTAGATACGCCACACAATGGATTTGACTGAGCCAGACTACTATGAGACCCCACAAGAGCTGGCAGACCACTACTATCGTCAAGAGATGTCCACCTACATTCAGATAATAATGCGTTACAGGATGGTGGATGAACTACATCCGCTCATGGGTGATCTTGATCCATATTCGATGGTAGATCAACTGAGAGCAGAGTTCATAGGCCATGTGCGCATGTGGAAGCACGAGCTGCTTGGAGAGTTCCTTTCCATACAGACGGAGGAGCATACATGTCTGAAGAGTCACTTAGAGCGCATGCTTGATGCACACACAAGAGTGGTTCACTTTGTGGATTATTGGATGGCTGATCCATTTGCGATAGACGTACTGCTTCGGTCGTTACCTCCTAGCTACGAAGGACATATCCGGAGTAGCATCATGAGTGGTGATACAGAAGCATTGGATTTCCATGAGTTCATATTACGTTTCAGGAACATAAAGTTTGAACCAATCACCAGAGAGGTCATCGATGACAAAGGTATATATTTGATATACAGTTTTATAAATGTTATAATCTTGCAAACACATTTGCAGTGTTAAGTATATCTGATACTTGTTCTGTTTTGCTGAAAACAAGTCCTTCTGCATGAGATGTGCTTGCTGGAGAGATGGTGACGTTGCGTGTTGATGGCGAGCATGATGATGACAGCCGACGACACTCTCCCTCGACATTTATCATTTAGATTATGTTTAGGATGATTATTGTAATCGAGAGATTTGAACTTCTTTAGTGTATCTCACACTTCGTGAGATGGTTATTCATATGAGTTTGTAACAAACAGTTGTTCCACTTTTATGAATGATTTCTATTTGTGTTCATATCTTGTTTGATTACTTGTGAATTATCCTTGTTGTTTTGAAACTAATTGATAATGCATAAACATTTGTAAAACATTAAAATGCCTTGTATAAAATACCCAGTTTAATGATATATTCATTAATGAATGAAACCATTGTTTAAATTCAAGGTTATGTGATAATATGTGAAAGTCATTCAATTTCTTATCACATATAAATCATGCCTAAGTTCAGCAAAATAACTTGAACACCGTGTATTACTTGAATACAAAGTGAAAGAATTGTTAAAAGTAAATACATATTCGATGTATTGGGTTTTAACGAAAATGGTAATTATCATTATATGATTGTTTACATGTGTAAAGTAGTTTACCAAAGGAAACATGAATATGAAACTATTTGATTTGATCAAAATGTTTCATCAACAAAGGATATAAATATGAAAGAGAATCCAATTACTGTGATTTGATCAATAGTAACGATATTTGAATTTATAAGAATGGCATAAAAGAAATTGTGGAATGCAAAATGTTTTAAAACGTCAGAATGCAAAGCATCACAATGTGATATTATATATCAAATGGGTTGAATAGAAGGCACCAAATAAATCGTTGTAGTGTAGATGTAGAGATCATTAGTTAGAAATAGTTAGCACTCAATTAGAATGTAGTGAACCATTTGAATTCGTGAAAGTTTTGGGGTTATTCGATATAACCAAAACAATAGCGAATAAGTCCTTGTAGCGTATTCATTGGAAACTTTGAATACGAAATCCATAGCTGACACAAAAAGAGAAGCAAAACTTGTATTGCTTGGATTTTGGTACATTTTTTAGGAAGCTCACTTTTAGTGATATTTCTCGATTATGAAGCAAATGGAAAATAGTGTAAAACACGATGAGGATTCAAAACCTTGCATCAGAGTGTTGAGAAGCGCAACAGACAATGTTCCTGAACGTTTCTCTTCACAGAAGGAAAGAATCAATGATATTGATCATTGTATTTTCCCCACTAATGTTTTCACTACATGAAGTAGGATTCAAAATGAAATCCATATCTAGTATGGAAACATTTGTGAATCATTTGTCATGATTCTTGAAATATGACATACCTATGAACTACAAAGGAAATAATGGTACAACTAGAATTATGAGAAACCCTAAAAGCAAAATTCCCTTGAGATTAGAAAGCAATTTGTTGCTGAATCTCACAAGTAAAAGAGGTTACTTGAATTTTCCCAAATGACTGCAAAGCCATAGTGGAAAAAGGGGGTGAATGACAAAAGCACAATTTGTCAGGTATTGGACAAATTCAAATGAATTTGATTCATGTGTGCTAAATGTCTAGTGGATTTAAAACTAGTAAAGTACTAATATCTCATAGTAAAACTCCAAGTTTGATATTTGATCAAAGGATTTTGAAGATGTTCAAAATAGTGAGTGGATGTGCAATTTGCATAAAAATTGAGTGGGAGTTATGAAAGTCTTCCTGAAATAATATGTGATTGAAATATTTTAAGTGGGAGCAATATAAGACTCAAATTCAAATATGTAGGAACATGTTTTGAGTGGGAGCTTATAGGAGTAATTCTTAAGTATGTTAAGAATGAAAGCGAAAATGCTTATAAATAATGATTTATAAGATGTAGAAGTTGATAATAGGTGTATTATGATATTATGTAGTATTCCTTAAGGGATTCTGAAAGGGGTTTCAGAATACAAGTTAATTAAGGAACCGGTCCTTGATAACTCAAATTAGGAATAGTATTAAGTTGAACATCAATGGTTGAAAGAAAGAAAATGATGATCATCATCCACTATGTTAAGACATAGGTTCTATCTTAGTAAACCATGATGATAACTTAGCATAATATGTGATCCAAATAAATAACGTTTAAAAGTGATTAAGTTCGAATCACAGAACATTGAGCTAAGTTTTGTCCGTAGTGTCTAATAGAGAATTGCAGACATGTTTTCCAAATCCATAAAGGATAACATATCTTAAAGCATAAAGAGTTATGTTATAAGGGAATATGTTGGAAACTCCTGTAGACACCGATCAAAGTCAAGTAGGAAGCGAGGTGAACAAAACATCGAAAGTTGCACAGAGTGCACTAGTGTTTTGATGAATACATTTATAATAATAAGATAAGGGTACCATCTAAAGTGTTGTATAATGTTATGGCGGGGCTAGTTCGCTTTTAACGTAGAATGATGTGTCCTAGGGCACAATGCCCATGAGAAAGCCCTCGAGGTTGATCTAACGTCACTGTAGGCTCCTGGAATCAGGCCTTGTTCTGCTGCCATAGCGACGATGCATACACACAGATGCTATCATGTGATGATAAAGTATTAATGTCAATCAAGGTGACATTAGTAAGTTGAAAAGGATTTGGGACTGTAAAGTACAGACCCAAGAATCAACCTCTTCCATGAGCAAGCATGTTCAGGGTACCAGATATATGGTGCCAAAGATTGAGAACAAATGCAGCTAGTGTATTTGTACTCTAGTGCAAGTGGGAGACTGTTGGAAATATGCCCTAGAGACAAATAGTAGTAAGGACTATTATCATATTTCATATAGTTTATGATTAAGTTTTATATCATGCTATAACTGTATTGAGTGGAAACATCAATACACGTGTGATATACAAACAACCAGGGGTTCCCAGTGAAACTCTAGTCACTCGTTCATTTTCTTGATCATGTGGCATTTATGCCAGTTGGAAATGAGGTCATCTCAATCTGAGAATGAGATTATGAACCAATACCCAACCTAAACATCATGACCCGATCATGTCATGAAGTTCAAGTTACGATGATTAGAAATGGATCCTCGTAGACTATTCCTTAGACTGTGAGGCTATATCAATCACTGTCTCCCGATAGTGCTTAGATAGCATCAAACGCCATCTGGTAATACGGTGGTTATAAAGGTGTGTTCAGGTACTCAGAGGAAACCGTAGAGGCAATATATGTCAAGAGCGGGATTTTTCCGTCCATGTGACGGGAAGATACTCAAGGGCCCACTCGGAGAAGTCATATCCAATAGCTACGCAACATGTGATTTGATCACGGGGATATCACTTGTCGGAACGAGTTAAGTAGCATTTTTCAGTAACAAGATTGAACACGACATGGTGATGTCATTGATCAGATCTCGGGCAATGCAAGTATCGAGTGACAAAGGGAATAAGACATGGCTGTCCTGGTTCAAACGATGAAAGATCTTCGTGGAACGCACAGGGGTCACATGGCCATCGAGGTCCCTCTATAGATCATTGGTGCGGGAGTATCCCGACCATGTCTGGAGTGTTCCCGAACCATGGGGTATCACGCTGATGGGCTTGATGATGCTTAGAGAGTGTTTATAGGATCGGTAGAATCACCGAAGAATAGTAGAGAGAAAACAGGAAGGGTTTTGGTAAGTCCGGAGGTTGTCCGGAGTGGAGGTGTTCCATAGCCATGGAGGTTGAATAATATGTGAATGAATGTTAAATATTGATTTAATCATTTATTCATGATTATTTAATAAAGAGAAAATCAATTAAAGGTCAAAAGGCTTAATGGGCCAATTTCCGGAGGGAGAGGGCCCATTAGGGAAAGGAGAGAGGGAGAAGGGGCAAGGGGGCTGGCCGGCTGGGCCTAGCCCCCTGCGTGGGGCCCACTAGGGGCTGGCCGGCGGCCTCCCCACCCCTCCTCTCATTTAGTCCCATCCCGGGACTTTGAGGGAGGGTGTACCCCGCCTCCCCCTCTATATAGTGGGGTATTCGGCCAAGATAAAAACGCCAATAATCAATAAAGGTCTCCCCACTTTTGGGAGGACCTCTAATTGATATTTTCTCTCCCCCCCTCTCTCTCTCTCTCTCTCTCGTGACCGTGGTCCCAAGTCTGGACTACGCGAGCGGGAGACATCTTCACCGTGGAGCGCCGTCGCGCTGCGGGATTCAGATCCGGGAGATCTACTTTCACAACTGCTACTGGATCGGGGAAGCGGGAGTTATCGTCAGGTACCAGACGTGTGTAACTCCCCGCGAGGTGTCGCACTTGAGGCACTCAAGTCGTTGGAGCCAAGGAGCGCAAGGACTTCATCACGACCTTGAGGTCGGCTTAGGCTCGTCTACATCAACCACGCTCTCCTGAGAGTTGACAACGCTTTTCGGTCTTCATGGGTAAGTTCGCAAAAATCCCCTCCCGTTACTGTATTACTAATAGATAGGTCCTGGCAGCTTCAGGGGTTTAGGGGCGTAGGGCAAAATTTTATTGTTTTCATACGCGGAACCCCTACAGTTCTGTGGTTGTGTTGTGCAGGTCTCCATGTTGCTGCTGACGCCGGTAGTGCGCCCTGCCAAAGTTTAGCTAGCAACACCTTTGGGGTGTTTCCTTGCTCCTACTGGTTCAATTAAACCTTGGTTTCATAACTGAGGGAAACTTGCTGCTGTGCTCATCATACCTTCCTCTTGGGGTTCCCCAACAAGCTCAAGATATCTTAGGCCATCATTGCCTAGTATCTATTGTTAGTGCTTTTTGACATTGTTGCAACTTGTTATGCTTAATGCTTTTCACTAGGGCCCGAGTGCCATGATTTCAGATCTGAACATATTATTGATTCATGATGATAGTATTGTTTATGATATTACCTGCAAGTTGTATACACATATTGTTCTCCGGAACCAAAGGCCCCGAAGTGACAAGAATTGGGATAACCGGAGGGAGTGGCTGTGATATGAGGATCACGTGTGTTCATGGAGTGTTAATGCTTTGCTCCGGTGCTCTATTAAAAGGAGCACCTTAATTGCCAGTAGATTCCCTTGTGGCCCCGCTGCAACAGGCTGGCGGGACAAAATATGTTGTGCAAGTTCTCATTACGAGCACGTATGACTATATATGGAAACACATGCCTATGATTATTTAGTACTTGGATGCTTTACTTTATTTATCTGCAAATTCTCTATATTTTGATTGTTACATGAATTGTCTTGTCCATGCAATGCCCGTCCATCCATCCCTATGCCTACCGTGCTTTAATCCTACTGTTTATTGCAATTGTTACTATTGTCTTTACTTTTACTACTGCTATTACTTTGCTATTGCTATTACAAAATTGTTGCTACTGATAAACTACCGCGAGCAAGATTGTTTCCAGGTGCAGCTGAATTGACAACTCAGTTGCTAAGGCTTATAAATATTCTTTGGCTCCCCTTGTGTCGAATCAATAAATTGGGTTTTACTTCCCTCGAAGACTGTTGCGATGCCCTATACTTGTGGGTCATCAAGACTATTTTGTGGCACTGTTGCCGGGGAGCATAACTCTATTTATCAAGTTCACTTGGAATCACTATTGTTCGCTGCTATCCATTCATCATGGGTAAATCTCATGATGGAAAAGTTCCTATATTACCATCCACTACAAGGAGAGGTACAGTTCTGAACACCTTTGTTGCTCTTGATTCACCATCTGTGATGAGTAAGCTCCTTAAACCACCACCACACACATATGCTACACATACTGCTACTTCTGCTGAATCTGAAACTTCTGATACTTATGATGCTGCTTCTACTGTGCTTGATAAGAGTGGTTCATTAGGTCCTTTCCTAGATGCTATGATTGCTAGAACTATAGCTGGAAATACTGAAACTCCTAATGAAGACTGATGGGGATATGCCAAATGGGGTATGTCCAGCAGGACGTTCCGACTGAGTCAAAGGTTTAGCAAATGGGCCTGCAGGATGGCGACTGGAAGACGACTGAGGAAAATGCCTGGCGATTGGAGACTAGAGGCCCAGACGCGTACTCAAAGCCCAGTTGGTTTAGGTCAACGCCTCCGAATTCATACCTTGTTCGGTTGTAAACTGTACCCTAGCGAGGTGCCTCCTATATAATCCTCCCTAGGGTACTCTAAGGTCTTACGTTCCATCATACACCCCTTCAAGTGACTCGCTGCTTAGACGCCGAGCTCGCCACCCTTGTAACTCGCTCTCCATCAATCTAATCTAGCAGGAGTAGGTCTTTACCCTCCGAGGGGCCGAACCTGGGTAAACCCATGTGCATCCGCCCCCATCTCGCAGCACAGATGGCCGCCAGCTCTCACCCCCGATTCTATCAATCGCTGCCTACTGCAGCGACTGCCGTGGCCATTTCCACGACAGTGGTGCCCACCATGGGGCCTAGCCAGACTGGCCTGAGTTCTGTGGCGAGACCCTACTCGCCGATCGACCGGACGATCGCCACCGACCGTATGATCGCCATCGGTGGAATCTTATAGATCCTGCCCAGCAGCTACATCCCAGCGTCACGCCCGCTCACCCATAGCGCGATAATGCCGGTTGGCTCCATCAACCTGTTCATTGGCTTCACCGACACAGTCGACCCGGCTGCGAAGGTGATCGTCGGCGCATCACCGCCACGCCGCGATCTGCTCTCGGAGGAGCATGTTCGATCCATTAGGAGCCTCGCCTCCGAGTATGACTTGGCCGCCAGCAACGCGGCCGAGACCAACACCGCCATGGACAACGCGGCCCTACACGATGACGCCGACTCTGTGACCCCTGCCTCGGTCGACGGATCCATCACCGCAGCATCATTGGAGAACTCCATCACGCAGGTCTCCAACCCTGAGGATTTCGAGGACTCCTCATTCCTTGGGATCTTCGCTTCCGACTTGGGCTCGGAGTCCCCCAAGGACTTCCGCGCTAGATCCAATCGCTTCAATGCGATCTACATGGCGGGCAGCACGGTCGCCCCGCCAGATCCATTCTCCACACAAATCCCTCCATCCGCGATGACCGCGGAGGTGGAGGAAGCCTGCCTGCGAATGGAGGAGGCACATCGCAAGGAGATAGCCGAGCGCGAGAAATTCTGCCTCGAGCGGGCAACGATGCAGGAGCTGTCGCTCTACCACCAACGCTGTATCAGGACCCGCCTGAACTCCAACGTCCAGGGCCGCGTCCTAAACTTCAACGACAAGAACGACCCCACACGCACAGTTGAGCGCGAGTACTACGAGAACGCGCCACCAGGTGGCAACAAGTGACCACGACCCGGTGCACCGGAGACGGGGCCCCGCCACCACCCATTGGTCCCGCGCCCTCGCCGGACCAGCCGCGGATCATAATCTCGCCACAGGCCCGCGATGCCAACGGACTCCCACTGTACTCCACCCTGATGGACAATGTCATCGCGGCCGACCCCGTAGTCACCAACCTCGACGTCCAGGGAGAAAGCGCGTTGCAGATCCAGTACGCCAAGGCCCTACTCGCCAGGGCCGTCGAGCAGCAAGCCGCGGGAGTCGACCCGCGGGGGCGGATGTATTCCTGCTCCTTGGCAAGCAGGGCGGCCTCAAGTGGTCACCCAACTGTCGCCAACACCGTGACCTGCCCACCACCACAGCCCCTGGCGAACCATCCATGGGCCGCCAACCCCACGCTCTCCACCAACGAGCCGCGACCGGTGAAAAACACGGTCGCCGCCAATAGGCAACCCATCGATGCCCGAACGCACATCGTCAACAACAAGGCTTGGCGGGCGCGCCATCCCAACGACTTGAGGCATACCCTCACCAACCGCGGGGACCCCGAACCCAGGGGCTCGCTCAGCCGAGTCGGTCCCCAGTGCTCCGGACCTATGATCCGAGGCGAGAAGTAGCCTGCCAACTTCAAGGCGCCCAAGGAGATCGAAAAGTATGATCCAATGTATGATCCGGCGGTCTGGCTGGACACATACCTCATGGCGATGGGAATCGCTGGCCACACCGACCTGCTAGCCGCTCGCTACCTCCCCCTGATGATGGAGGGTGCGACCCGACAATGGATCAACACCCTTCCCGCCGACAACATCGACTCGTGGGAGGAGATGCGGGATGCCTTTGTCAGGAACTTTGAGGGCTCCTACACCCGCGCCACCACCATCGAGGACCTGGAACGATGCATCTAGGGACAATGCGAGTTGACCCGCCACTGGATCCAAAGGTGACATGAGCTATGGATCAATGCCTTCGGCATCCACCCGGACACGGCGATACACTGCTTCAAGAATGCGTGCCGGTACGAACCCCTGGTTGCCAAGATCAAGAGGGTCTACCGGATGCTTGAAAACATCCCCGACCTCCTCGAGATCGCCAAGCGCTACGCGGAAGAGGACCCCAACTAGAACTCTGACGATGAGTCAGGAGGAAGACGCCACGTCAGCACCCACGACAGCGGGCGACAGCGCTACAGCAACACTCGCATCACCGGCAAGCACCGTGGTGATGGGCGAGTCGACTTCGTCGCCAATGCTGTCTATGGTCAATGCGACCCGAAGAACTTCTGCCGCGATAGGGGAAACTACTGCGACAACGGAAACTACCATGCCAACAACGCAGCAAGGCCGAAATTCGACCCCGCCGCCCTGCTCAACCAACCCTGCGTCTACCACAACAGGGAGGGAAAGCCTGCCACCCACACTACCGCCGACTACCACTCCCTCAAGGATATTGAAAAAGCAAGGCGGGCACGGGACGACCCCAACAACAACCCGCCACGGGATAACGGAAATGTCAGCGGCTTTGGCAACGCCGTCGGATCACTCCACACCTTCACTGGGCTTGGCACCAAGCGCAAGAGGAAGGTGCTCGCCCGCGCAGTCGCTGTCAATGTGGTGACGCAGGTCGATATTCCCCGCTTCCTCAACTGGTCTGAGCAAAGCATCACCTGGAGTCACCAGGACCACACACCAAAGATTGAGTACCCAGGGCGAGTCGCCCTGGTGGTCAGGCCCAAAGTAGCCAACTACTGGCTTCCCAAGACACTGATGGACGGCAGGAGCTCCATCAATATCATGCACCTGGACATGTTCAAGAGGCTCTAGCTCCCAGAATCAGCAATCAAGCCGACCCTGACAACCTTCCACGGCATCGTCCTCGGTCGGAAGGCGTACTCGATCGAAAAAGTAACTCTGCCAGTAACCTTCGGCACACTAGCAAACTACCGCACTGAGCGGATCGAGATTGAACTGGTGAACTTTTGCAGCCCCTACCACTGCGTCCTAGGACGGCAAACGTTCGCCAAATTCATGGCGCCCCCACTACGCCTACAACATGATGAAGCTTCCAGGGCCAAGCGGCATCATCACCGTCCACAGCGACCCCGATATGGCCGTGGAATGCGAAGACAAAGGCGTTGAGTTTGCCGACACCGTCATCACCGCGGAAACGGACCACACGGAGGAACTCGTGAAATACACGGGCAACATCAACAAGGACAACCCCACCATCCTGAAGAAGCCAACCGCCGCGAGCTCCGCCTTCGAGGCAACCACACACACCCGCATCGTCGAGCTCGTCCCAGGCGATTCCAGCCAGACGGTCACCATGGGGGCGCACATGAGCCCCGCATAGGAAAGTGCGCTCATCGGGTTCCTCCGTGAGAATCGCGACATCTTCGCATGGAAACCATCTGACATGCCTGATGTCCCGAGGGAACTCGTTGAGCACAAACTCAACGCTGACCCCAAAGTACGACCAGTAAAGCAGTCGCTGTGGCCCTTCAATGAAGAGCGCCACCGAGCAATCGCCGAAGAAGTATAGCGCCTGCTAGCCGTAGGCTTCATTCAGCCGATCAAATACTCCAAGTGGCTGGCAAACCCAGTCCTGGTACTGAAAAGACCAACACGTGGAGAATGTGTATCGATTACACCAACCTCAACAACGCCTGCTCGAAGGAGGAGTTCGTCCTACCACGCATCGATCAGATCATCAACTCAACCACGGTATCGGAGTCGCTATGCTTCCTCGACGCATATTCTGGCTACAACCAGATCAAAATGGTAGTCAAGGATGAGGAGAAGACGTCATTCATCACGCCATTCGGCGCCTTCCGCTACACGGCCATGACGTTTGGCCTCAAGAACACCGGCGCAACCTGTGCATGCAGGAGTGCCTCGCGAGCCAAATTGGCTGCAACATACACGTCTACATCAATGACGTGGTGGTAAAGTCCACCCGCCAGGATGACCTGCTCACCTACCTGGCCGAAACCTTCGCAAACCTGCGGAGGTATAACATCAAGGTCAACCCAGGGAAATGCACCTTCGGCGTCCCCACCGGACAGTTCCTGGGGTATGTGGTCTCGAAATGAGGCATCGAGGCCAACCCCACCAAGATCGACAACATCACGCGACTCCGAAAACCCGAGTGCCTGCGTGACGTCCAGAAGTTGGCCGGGCAAGTCACGTCTCTCAGTCGCTTCATTCCCCGGCTCGGTGAGAAGGCGATGCCACTCTACCGCTTGATGCGCAAGAACCCCATGTTCCAATGGGACGTGGAGGCGGACAACACACTCAAATAACTCAAAGAAGTGCTACTCGCGGCTCCACTCCTCGCTGCCCCAATCGACAAAGAGCCAATGCTCGTCTATGTGGCGGCCTCCACTCGAGTCGTCAACACGGTGATGGTTGTCGAACGGCCAGAGGAGGGCAAGGAGCGCCCCGTGAAGCGCCCCGTCTACTACATCAGCGAAGTCCTGACGGACTCAAGACAGCGCTACCCACAGTACCAGAAACTGGTATACGCGATATTCCAAGCTCAACGGCGACTCCCACACTACTTTCAGGAACACCCAATCACGGTCGTCTCCTCCGCACCACTACAGTACATAATATGCAATCACGAGGCAACTGGGCGAGTCGCCAAGTGGGACATCGAAATCGGCGTCCAGAACATCAAGTACGAGCCCCGAAAAGCGATCAAGTCGCAAGCCCTGGCTGATTCCCTCGCAGACTGGAAGAACCACAGCAGCCGGAGAAGCTCCCATACCTCCACTACCGGTCGCTCCACTTCGACGGGTCCAAGAACACCGACGGCGCCGGGGTCAGGGTCATACTGACCTCCCCCAAGGGAGACAAGCTCCGCTACGTGCTCCACCTCAACTTCAAGGCCTGCACCAACAACATGGCAGAGTACGAGGCCCTCCTTCACGACATGCGGGCCGCCAAGGAGATGAACATCAACCGCCTACGGTGCTATGGTGACTCCGATCTAGTCGCCGGCCAAGTCGCCAGGACCTGCGATGCCGTCTCCCTGACAATGATAACATACTGCCAAGCGGTAGAGCAGCTGGGAGGACACTTCAATGGTTACTCAGTCGAGTGGATCGACAAGCAAAAGAACGAGGAAGCAGATTCCCTCTCCCGCATCGGGTCGGCTCGACAAACGCCACCCGCAGGCGTCTTCCTCGACATCATCCACAAGCCTTCGGTCTCCCCGCTGAAGGAGATCGATGTCGGGATACCACTACAACCTGAGCCGGCCCTAGTCGCCATGATCATGGAGCCCAGCGACTTGATGACACCATATGTCGCCTTCCTCGAGCACAAGATCCTCCCAAGAAACGAGACAGAAGCGCGAATGATCGTGTGCTGATGCAAGTCCTTCGTCATCATCAACGGCGAGCTCGACAAACACAGCATGACCAGCGTGTTCCAGCGCTGTGTACAGCCAGAAGAAGGACGCAAGATCCTCCAGGACATCCACGCCGGCGACTACGGCCATCATGCCGGCGCCAAGTCGCTGGTCGCCAAGGCCATGTGGCACGGTTTCTACTGGCTCACCGCACACACCGACACCACCGACATTGTCCAACAATGTGTCGGGTGCCAGAAGTACGCCAACCAGACGTATCTCCCTGGTTCGGCACTCAAGACCATCCCCATCACCTGGCCATTCGTTGTATGCGGCATGGACATGGTCAGCCTGTTCAAGAAGGCCCCGTCCGGCTTCACCCACCTCCTGGTCGCGGTCGACAAATTCACCAAATGAGTCGAAACCAAGCTAATCAAAAAGTGTGATGGCAATACGGCCACCAAGTTCCTTCGCGAGCTCATCTACCGGTACGGCTACCCGCACAACATCATAACGGACAACGACACTAACTTCGCCAAGGGCGCCATGGCAGAATTCTGCGAAGAGCATAGCATACGACTCGACCTCGCCTCAGTCGCCCACCCAGAGTCAAATGGCCAAGCAGAACGCGCCAATCAGAGCGTCCTCCACGGACTCAAGCCATGACTCCAAGTGCCCCTCGAGCGAACCCCAGGATGCTGGGTTGAAGAGCTCCCCTCCGTAATATGGGGGATCCGCACCTCCATCAACCGCTCCACGGGGTTCACGCCCTTCTTTATGGTATACGGCGCCGAAGCCGTGATGCCGACCGACCTGGAGCATGATTCACCTCGAGTCGCCGACTATGTCGAGGCAACAAATGAGACCGCCTGCCAAGACAACATCGACCAGCTCGACGAGGCACGCGACCTGGCTCACTCCTACACCGCCATCTACCAACAGGGACTCCGCCGCTACCACAGCCGCCGATTCCGGACCCGCACCTTCTAGGAGGGCGACTTGGTCCTATGATTGGCCCAAGACAAGAAAGGCATGCACAAGCTCTCCCCTCCATGGGAGGGGCCATTCACCATAGGACGCGTCCTCAACAACGATGCCTATTACCTCATCGACATACGAGGCGATGGCCAGCTTGAGGTTGGGAGGCCATGGAACGTAAACCTTCTCCAAAAGTTCTATACATAGAACTCAAACTTGTACCCAGATGATATATAATGAAATTCATTTGGATCGCACAAATTGTGTCCACTAGCCATACTCTTGTGCCACTCGCACTCGTACATTAAGCAATACGCTACCTACGGAAGTCAACCCTTGGTTGAGCGACCTGTTGGGTCCGCAGCATAGAAAACAAAAAATTTCCTACGATGAGAACTATACGCCAAGATCTATCTACTAGATACAGAGCAACGGGTGGACATACATCCATGGAGAACTTACCCTCGAAGACAACGAGTTTTGTTAACGAGTAGGAACTCATGGTTGATGTAGTCGTACGCTTGACGATCTCAAGATCGTGTGGAAGTCCGAGCGCCGCAAATCAGCAGCGCATCCGTTCTCGCACACACGTTCAAGCCACCAGACAACCTCCACCTCCTCGCTCCAGCGAATCAGCGGAAGCAGCAACTCCTTCCAGACGCAAGGCCACCGGGAACATGTATCTCGCTAATCCGAGACCATGGGGAAATATCTAGAGGGGGAGAGAGATCCTTCACGAGGAGGTGTGAGGATGAAGGAGGGAATGGGTGGCCTTTTATAGGAGGAGGGGGGGTGCCCCCTCTGTCCATGGCCGGCGCATGGGGGGGGGGGTGACCCCTCACCTCCCCCATTCATGTGGTGGTAACCCCTCCACATTAAAATGCCCCTTAACATTCTCTTTTAAAGTCTCCACTTTAAATGCATTAAATTTCTCCAAATTTAATGCTCTCTCATTTAATAAAACTCTTTTATTTATTTTATTCAGAATTTTGTTAATTACTTTAATTAACAAACATTCACATAAAACCCCTTGCAACATTTCAATATCACATGCAGAACCACTTTCTGCAATTTCACCGGAAACAATTCCGGTTTCTATCGAAACAATTCCTGTTTCTATTGAAACATTTCCCGCGCTTTGCAAACCTTTTGACTGGAACATATGTGCTCCTAAATGGTGTCTGGCAACCCTTAAGTGTGTCACCCTACGGTTCGCGAATAATGTAGACATGATTGAGACTCCTCTCAGATCAATAATCAGAAGCGGGACCTGGAGATCCATACTGACTCCTGCACATTCAACGATGACTTCTGTGATCGTGAGAACCTTTAACATCATCAATTTAATCCCTTTGTCTCATGATATAATACATGTCCAAGATTCGATCATCGGTATCCAAATACCTAGTTTTATCTCGTTATCGACATGCACTCTTTTCTCGTTCCCGTGATATAACATTCTAGTGATCACATCACTTGCTTGCAAGCTATCTTAATGTGATATCACCGAGAGGGCCCAGAGTATATCTATCCGTCATCTGCATAAATTGCACTCTTGATCCATGAGCCTCAACATAACACCTTCGTAGTACTGAACCCATCTTTATAGTCACCCTGTTACGGTGTGACGTTTGATGTTTTCAAGATACTCTTCCGGTGTTAGCAATTAACATGATCACATGGTCTAAGGAATAAGACTACTTTGTATGATGTTATAGCAATATAAACATAATGACTTGATCGTAATGCTATACTTCGGATGAATGTTCATCACATCATTTCACAAATGCTGTGACCTTGTTATTAACAACATCCAATTGCCATGATCAGGAAACTTTGATCATCTTGTTAATCAACAAGCTAGTCTATAAGAGAGGCATAACTAGGAACGCTTTTTGTTTATTAAACACACATGTATTGATGTTTCCTATCAATACAATTATAGCATGCGAAATAAACATCTATCATATACAAGAAATATATATAATAACAACTTTATTATTGCCTCTCAGGGCATATTTCCTTCACGACCGGGCTAAGTAGTGCGACCCAAGGGCACCGAAGATATTTGGGCTTTCTGTCGTCCACGAACACTGCAACCTGGAGCCACCATCAGAGTCGCCCCGCTCGACTGGCCCACCGGGCCAAGACGACCGACATACGCTTCCCACAACGACCTGTCCTCACCATCCTCGAGCAAAGCGACTCGAACGGTTAAGTACCACGAATGGGGACTTCGCAAATAGAAACCCTCACGCGGCTTGGGAACACACCAAGTAAGAGAGCTGCCTTGGAATCACCACGCGACTGGCTCTCTGAGCCAGGGGAGAGACGCGTTACAAACAACGCACCAACAACCCGTAATAGGCACACGCTCGGGGACTCGCCTAAAACAACCCCACTCGCACTCGGGGACTCGCCCCTTCGGAGTCGCGAGGGACAACCAACACAAAAATCCAAAGCAAACACATGTGTACACAAATGAGTTATACCCCACTAAAGGGCGGAAGCGCTCGGGGACTCGCTCAAACAAAAGTTAAACACACCACACAATTAAACTTGCATTGCGAGTCAATTGATTCCTCTTACTCCCATACACAAATATTGTTCGTATTACAAAAGTCGCCACTTGGCATATCTTAACAACCGCCCAAAGAAGCTATCTATTTTGCAGGCCCCGACGAAGAAGCATCACCACCACTCTTGACATGGACGAATGGCTGCCATGGGTTCGTCAGGTAGGTCGTCAACGACTTCGACAGTGCCGACCGGAAGGGTTGCTCCGACTTCAGGTCGCGATGTTCCGGCTCGGGGTCACCCGTCGCCACCACCATCTCCTGGTACGGCAGCAGGTCCCCCATCGCTAGGACCCGATCAGCAAAGGGGGCAGTGATACGTCCATTTTGCATCACTATTCTATGTCTTAATTCACTATTATTCATTGATATATTTCGTATTGAGAGGTGATACTTATGTTATTTCATCTATTTTTGCATGGTTGATGACTTTTGGAGCATAGATCGCTGCAGTCAGGATTCTGATGGAAAAGGTGCTGTTTGGAGGCAAAATTCGCGAAGATCAGAAAATCCGGGAAAATATACGGTAAATCCTATTTTTCCAGAAGACTAAGGATGCCAGAAGATGGAGTGGAGATGGGCCACAGGGGGCCCACACCACCCCATGGCGTGGGCAGGCCTAGGCCGCGCCTGGAGGTGGTGTGGCCACCCTGGCCCACTCCAGCTTCTCCCCTTTGGCGTATATCATCCCCACAAAACCCTAAGACTCGGGGAGCGACCACAGAAAGATTCCGCCGCCTCTACGGGGCGGAAAACACCGAGAGAGAAAGATCTCTCCGACAGATAGATTTCTGCCGGGGGAATTCCTTCCCGAAGAGGGGAAACTTTCCCGGTGTTGATTACTCTTTGTAGTTGATGCTATTGAGTGAACCGTTGAATTATTGTTTATGTTCAGATTGTTATACATCATTATTCCATCTCTGATCATGATCCATATGATGTCTTGTGATTAGTTCGTTTTGTTCTTGAGGACATGGGAGAAGTCTTGTTGTTAGTACTGGAGTTGCGTTGAGAAAGATTCAATAGATTGTTATTTAAGTTGTGGTGTACTTCTTCTAGTGGTGTCGTGTGAACATCGACTACATGACACTTAACCTATATGGGCCTAGGGGAATGCATTGTGTATTTGACTACTAATCGTAGGGGTTGCCGGAGTGACAGAAACCTGAACCCCCGTTAGGAAACCAGTGCACAAGGGACGTAAGGGTCTTAGGGTTTAAAGCTGTGGTTAGGTTTCTACCTTAATTACTTTCTTGTACTTACGGATGTTTGCAAGGGGTATAATCACAAGTATGTATTAGTCTTGGATGGGGCGGTACATTAGCACAGGTTCACCCAGACAACACTTAGCACGCTAAAGCAGATTAATCGACTATATGAAGCGAAAGCACTTGACAGTCTTCCCATGTGTCCTCGAGAACGTTTGGTCATCTTAAGTAATACAACCGGCTTGTCCTTTGCTGCATAAAGGATGGGCCACTTGCTGCATTTATACCTATTGTCTTTTGTTTACTCGTACTTTGTTTACTTTCTTTATCAAAAACCCCTAAAATCCATTTGCTAAGTATTTGCAGAGAATTCCTGATCCATACCACTAGCCAGCACCTTCTGCTCCTCGTTGGGTTCGACACTCTTACTTATCGAAAATACTGCGAGACAGCCCCTATACTTGTGGGTCATCAAGACTATTTTCTGGCGCCGTTGCCGGGGAGTGAAGCGCTATTGGAGAGTGGAACTGGTAAAGGAAACTTCTACTGTGAGTATTGTTTACTTATGTTAGTTGCTTTATCTTTGTTATGGATAATTCGCTGAGTTTCTTATTTGGTAATGCTACTACCACTACTATGGTAGTAGATAAGCCACCACCTGCTGAGAATGATATTTTCAAAATACGTACAAGAATTATTGATCGTGTTATGGATAAATATTATGTTGGGGATGGAACTGTCCATCCCGGTGATCATTTACTCTTTATGCACGAATTATGCGGGTTGTTCATGTGTGCAAATATTACTACAGATCAAGTCAAGAAGAAGTTATTCTCATTGTCACTGAAAGGAAGAGCTGAGGAATGGTATAAGCTGCTGAAGAATGGTCAAGCTCTGGAATGGGAGGAAATAGTGCCTCTCTTTTATTCAAAGTTTTATCCTCCTAGTGAGATTCATAAAGATCGGAATCAAATATACAACTTTTGGCCTCTTGATGGAGAGAGTACAGCTCAAGCTTGGGGGAGATTGAAGTTACTAATGCTCAAATGTCCCATTCATGAGCTCCCCAACAATATTATTATCAATAACTTTTATGCAAGGCTCCCTCTACATGATAAGGATTTATTGGATGCTTCTTGTGCTGGATCATTCACTCGCATGGTAGAAGAAGCTAAATGGGACCTTCTAGACCGTATTCAAGACAATGCTGAAGCTTGGGAGAATGACAAAGGTAGAAAGTCAGGTATAAATTATGATTATGAATGCATTGAATCTTTTATGGGAACTGATGACTTTCAAAATATTAAAAATGCTTATGGTCTAGACTCTCAAGCTATTGCTTCTTATTTTAAGGCTTTTGCTTCCTACATTGAAGTGCCTAAAAAGAAGTGGAATAAGTATCATGAACCTTATAAAGATGTTGCTAAGAGCATTCCTGTAAGAAATACTGAAGTTTATACTGCTAATCATGTCTTACCCAAACCTTACATTGAGAAAATGCCTTTCCCAGTTAAGGTAAAGGAACATTCTATGATAGCTAGTATGGTTAATCGAAGTACAAATAAAGCTGCTGAACCTGATAAACAAATGGTTGATGAACCTATAATAGAAAGTGTGAAAGACATTGTTACTAAATATGAAAAAGAGGGACACCCTATCCTTTGTAAGGATACCTCTAATATTGTTTCACATAGTAGTGTCATGAGTGCTAGTATTCCTGTGTTTTCTGTTAGAATAAGTGATCAGTGCTATGATGGTCCTAGTGATAGCTATATTGTTAATTTTATGCATGATACTAAAAGCTACTATGAGAGAGGGACAAGTGTTCTTATGCATCTCAATAATATCAAGTTTTCTCGTTTTATGCTGAAAGTTTTTATGTTGCACTTCTTTTGCCTTCTTATGCAAGTTGCCTCTGGTTTCAATAACTTGTTTGTGTACAAAATCCCCTTGCATAGGAAGTGGGTTAGACTTAAATGTGTGTGTGTTTTTGCTTCTTAATGCTCTCTTTCACTTCAATTCATATCCCTATGAGAGCTTCTTCAAAATTATCATGCCCATCTTAATGGCTATAAAGAAAGAGCTTTATGGGAGACAACCCAATTCGTTTTTTATTTTAGTTTGTTTTTGTTTCTTTGAGTCTTGGAAGTTATTACTTCAGTAATAACCGCTCCTTATCCGTTTTGTTTGGTTTTTGTGTCAAGATCAACCTCTAATGAGAGAGAAGTAATATTTGGGGAAGTTGCTGTCCCGAAACAGATTTTTGTGCTTCACCGTAAAAATTCGTGAGAGATCTCTGTATGTCGGATTCAGCTGTAATTTTTTGCAATTCTGCCCCAAGTCGTTATTTAATTTTCATTAGTTTTGCACTTTTTGATATGAGCAACAGAAGATTTTCGAAAAAATTGATCTTTATCTGCTGGTCTGTTTTGACAGATTTTGCCAATCTTGCACTTGCTTCTTTATTCGATTTCCTTTTTGAATTCTTTTTGGTTTTTCAGAAGGAGTTGCTACAGTAGCTTTTGTTTAGATGGTTTTCAGTTGAAGTTGGACTCGAAAGGTTTTATCACTTCACTTATACTAATGTTGCTAATGAGAACTGTGTGAAGTTTTGTGTGAAAGAAATTTCCAGGAAGTGGAGACAATGGTGTAATAAGGAAGAGAAGGGTTTTATGACTCAAGTAATACGTATATGAATATGAAGATATTGATGTTATTCAAGTGATGACTCCAGAAGAATCTACTAGATACCAAATTCAGAGACCTGCAGAGTCTGTTTTCAAATAGGTAACAGTTCTGGTAAGAAAAGTTCCACGAAAATACAATCCAACTATATTTTTGCAGTTTTCAGTCAATAAGGAAAGCTATGAAGCGAAAAAGGGACGGAAACGGAGCCAGGGTGGCTCACACCACCCTGTGGCACGGGCCCTCCCCTGGCCGCGCCACCAGGTGGTGAGTCCACCCTAGACTCCGCCTTCGACTCGTTTTCTCCCAGTACCTTCCTTTTGACATGAAACTTCATAATATATAACCCCCGGGTCCCCCGAGGTTAGTATATCGTGTTTTCGTCGTGTTTTTGTTTCGATCTATTTCTGTCAGGACATACTCTTTGAAAGCCTAGAAGCACAATGGTGTCCGCTAAGGATAAAGGGAAGGAGCCTATGGAGGAAGACCACCAAGACCTCGAGAAGGAGAAGGAGATCAAGAGTGAAGGTGAAGAGGAGCAAGGCCAACACCCACACACCGGCACTACCATTGCGAGCATTGGAGTGGTGAAACCTGCCAGGGTTAGAAGGACGGCAAGGATGTAGACTGGGGGGAAAGTTCCCCGTCACAGTTTGGCTCCAAGGTCACTTCCTCCACACACCAAGAATCCCTTCCATACCTTCATCCATAACCATGCAGGAAAAGAAGACTCCAAGAGGGAAGAACAGAAAAAGAATAACAAGAGCTGGAATTCTCAACACGACATGATCATGAGCCGCATTGAGCAAAACTCACAGCTGATTCGTAATCTCACCTTCGAGATTGAGGACTTGGGGAAACTGATCAGAGAGATCATCGAGAGGATACCACCACCACCTAAGGAGTAAATCATCATCAGGTTTGGCATCCCCTTGGTTTGTTCCAAGCTTGGGGGAGTGCCGCGGTATCATATCACTATCTTCTATCTTTTTACCTTTTTAGTAGAGTCATGTCATGAATAGAGGAGTTATTTTGTAGTATGGTTTGCATTATGGAAGTGTCCCCTCTCTCGTTAGATATGTATCCCTTGGTGGGAGTTGCCGTTATGGAATATTAATGGGAAGTTCTATCATTCACTCTTTTCCATAGCTTATATTAGTTTTCAATTCGTGGTTATATGATTGATCTTGTTGTTAGTATTGGTAGCACTTTGGTATCATTGAGTTAATTTAGTTGGTTGTGGCAAACCTGGCTCGGTCAGTAGCAACACTATTTTTGAGAGTTGAATGAAAAAGATAGAAGTACTCTAAAGAAAAATAATTTCATCATCTTTCTTTCTTGATTTGCTCATAAGTCTAGTATTCTCTAGTTAAGATCTTTTGTGTTTCCAAGGAAGATCGCATGTTTGTCTTTATCACTTGTAAGTTTGTTTGTTTCCTTCAACTCTTATACTTGCTACCCAGCCTTGCTAGCCAAAAACCTATACTGAGAGGGTATTCTTCTCGTGCATCCACCTCCTTTAAACCAAAACCTTTGCCATTTGTGTCCACCATAACTACCTAGTAGCATTATTGCTATTCCAGGTAAATTCTTGTTTTATCTACCTCCCAAACTAAACTTGTTATGTGAAAATTAGTGATTAAAGCTCTCACGAACTTGATTGCACACTTTACTTTCTTGCATTTAATAAACTTGAACCATTGGGTCCTTCTTTGTTGCGTATATGCTTGCGCTTTATGATTTGAAGTTAGACGAACCATGTATCATGGGAACCTCTTTCAACACTTCATTTGGTACATTGTACCTAGTTGATATCATGTTCTTTTGCTTACGGATCCCGGCGGTGTGAAATAAAAGTGGAACTTGTAAGATCATGGAGTTTATATGTGTGTTAGAGAAATGCCTAGGCCGCTAGCCTAAGCCATGCCTAATCATGGTGGAAACTTGCAGCATAACTATAGTGAGCATTCTATGAAGCATCCTCAATAAAAACCTATGCAAATAGAAAATAAAAAGATCGCTGAGATGCTCACTGTCTGCTTGCCTTGTCATTTTGATTATGGGATAGCTCCTGTGTCATGTGCAAGGGGTACCCCGTTGGCGGTTCTCAATGATACGCATGTATTTACAATGACAAGAGCTTGCTCGTGACTGAAGTTGAGTAGCATGAGGATCGGTACTCATAAGTAAGGGGCATGAGACTCCAACTTATAACTTGTCAAGCATATCCTCTTAGTTGTGTCACTTTAACCTTAATCACCTAAAGATGCCTATGATAGGGGCAATGAGAGCTGAAAGCTAGTAAGTATCATAATTTTTGGGAGCTCTTTATGAGACTTGCAATCCCTGCTTCCCTCTGCGAAGGGCCTTTCTTTTACTTTGTAGTTGAGTCAGTAAACCTATTCCCTTCTATCTCAGCAAGTAGTTTGAGTTGATGTGTTTCATTCATTTATATGATGATTTATTCAATCATGTTTCTTATGTTCCTTGTTTTGCACATTGCTCTGATCTTGATGTTTACTACTTTGAAAGCTATCATTGAAAAACCAGCTATTTGTGAACTCCAGCAAATTATCAACTATTCTTCGACCAAGAGCTAAGTTTGCCATTACCAATTATGATTCACTTTACGTATCTTTATTGTGTTTCCTTTACTCATTGCAAGTTGAGTAATATAATAGTGAGTTGTCTTCTGTTATGATCTATGCTTTTGATGAATGTGATGCTTCTTGTCCGTATTATTTTATTGACTCTTCACTCCATAAACCTGAGGCCATGTTTATTGAGCTCAGTTTCGCTTGGGGACAAGCGAAGTCTAAGCTTGACGGGAGTTGATACGTCCATTTTGCATCACTATTCTATGTCTTAATTCACTATTATTCATTGATATATTTCGTATTGAGAGGTGATACTTATGTTATTTCATCTATTTTTTGCATGGTTGATGACTTTTGGAGCATAGATCACTGCGGTCAGGATTCTGATGGAAAAGGTGCTGTTTGGAGGCAAAATTCGCGAAGATCAGAAAATCCAGGAAAATATACGGAAAATCCTATTTTTCCAGAAGACTAAGGATGCCAGAAGATGGAGTGGAGATGGGCCACAGGGGGCCCACACCACCCCATGGCGCGGGCAGGCCTAGGCCGCGCCTGGAGGTGGTGTGGCCACCCTGGCCCACTCCAGCCTCTCCCCTCTGGCGTATATCATCCCCACGAAACCCTAAGACTCGGGGAGCGACCATAGAAAGATTCCGCCGCCTCTGCGGGGCGGAAAACACCGAGAGAGAAAGATCTCTCCGGCAGACAGATTTCTGCCGGGGGAATTCCTTCCCGGAGAGGGGAGATCATCGCCATCAACACCACCATCAAGCTGGACTTCATCGGGATCATCATCATCATCATCACCACCATCATCACCATCAACACCCTCATCACCATCTGCATATTGCTGTAACAATTGATTTGAATCTTGCATAGTTTATAGGGGAAACTTTCCCGGTGTTGATTACCCTTTGTAGTTGATGCTATTGAGTGAACCGTTGAATTATTGTTTATGTTCAGATTGTTATACATCATTATTCCATCTCTGATCATGATCCATATGATGTTTTGTGAGTAGTTTGTTTTGTTCTTGAGTACATGGCAGAAGTCTTGTTGTTAGTAGTGGAGTTGCATTGAGAAAGATTCAATAGTTTGTTATTTAAGTTGTGGTGTACTTCTTCTAGTGGTGTCATGTGAACGTCGACTACATGACACTTCACCTATATGGGCCTAGGGGAATGCATTGTGTATTTTGCTACTAATCGTAGGGGTTGCCGGAGTGACAGAAACCTGAACCCCCGTTAGGAAACCAGTGCACAAGGGACGTAAGGGTCTTAGGGTTTAAAGCTGTGGTTAGGTTTCTACCTTAATTACTTTCTTGTACTTACGGATGTTTGCAAGGGGTATAATCACAAGTATGTATTAGTCTTGGATGGGGCGGTACATTAGCACAGGTTCACCCACACAACACTTAGCAAGCTAAAGAAGATTAATCGACTATATGAAGCGAAAGCACTTGACAGTCTTCCCATGTGTCCTCGAGAACGTTTGATCATCTTAAGTAATACAACCGACTTGTCCTTTGCTGCATAAAGTATTGGGCCACTTGCTGCATTTATTCCTATTGTCTTTTGTTTACTCGTACTTTGTTTACTTGCTTTATCAAAAACCCCTAAAAATCCGTTTGCTAAGTATTGGCAGAGAATTCCTGATCCATGCCACTAGCCAGCACCTTCTGCTCCTCGTTGGGTTCGACACTCTTACTTATTGAAAATACTGCGATACACCCCCTATACTTGTGGGTCATCAGGCAGCCTTGGCAGTCAGCCTCAACACCTCCGACATCTCCACTGCGCCAGTCACCGAAGGGTGCCGCTGGTGACGTCGTCGAGGTCAAAGTTGTCAGGGAAGTGCGCGAGCCCCAGGCTCAATGCTGTGGTGGCCCCGTGCCTGAAAGCCGAACGCGCCATCCACTCTATGACGCCGGGTACCTCCTCCAGGTAGCGCCATACTTCAGTCAGTCCCCCAGGTATAGCCTCGGTGGGGGACATTCCTTGGAGAACCACCTGGACGCACAACGCCGAGGCGGTGGCCGCGTTCACCACCGCGGTCACACACTGCGAAGCGTTAAAGGCTTGCACCACCGGATCGCTTTGACCTATCACATCTGCAACATCAGAGGTTAGTGCCACCACGAATTCACCCACTCGGGGACTCATCGCACATGTCAAAAAGAAGAGCAACGACTCACCAAGGAGCTTCCGGCAGTACTCGGTGATGTGCTTCTCGAAGGCAGCGAGATCACTCTGTAGCCCAAGGATGATGGAGTCCGCAGCCTTCTGCTCCTCCTCAGCCGCGGCGACTACGGCCTTTGCCCTATCCTCAGAAGAGATCACTACTGCTTTCGCCTCCTCCAATTCCTTCACGAATGAGTCGATACGCCCATTCGCCATGTCCAGCTCGGCAGCTGGAACATACCCTTCTCGGGATTTGGCAATGGCAGCCGAAAGACCATCTGAACGGAACAAAAACAACAGTCAGCATTCTGTCAACACCAGTAGCTCGCAATCGCCAAGTAAAACAAGTACTCACCGGCGGTCTCCTGGAGTCGCCGGTTTGCCTCCTGCGCCACGCGCAGATCACGCTCCAGACGCTCTTTTGCGCTCTGCCGATCAGCCAACTCCCTTTACAAGCCCTACAAACAGAATGAAAAATTAGCAACTACAAAAACACAAATTCAGTGTCCAGCCACTGAAATTCAGCGACTAGACACTCGGGGACTGGCGACTAAAAGAAACTCAGTGCCTAGCCGCTGAAATTCAGCGACTAGACACTCGAGGACTGGCGACTAGAAGAAACTCAATGCCTAGCCGCTGAAATTCAACGACTAGACACTCGAGGACTGGACGTACCTGAATGGCGGCAACAAGCATATTGTGAAGTTCTCTGGCGTCCGTCGAAGGGACCATGAAGGAGGTACGCCCGCGACGAGGTCCGACGTCCTCATCGACAATCTCTGGCATCTGCGGAGATTGGGTTTCTGCCACAAACAGAAAACCCCTCGCCATGAAGCGCGGGGATGACGTGGACGCCCTCGCCGGGGCACTGGTTGCTAGAGCCGGCGGTACTGCTGTTGGAGCCCCCTCAGCTGGCTCCGATTGAGTGGCTGCCACCTCCACGCCACAGGTGGTAGCGTCACTCCTTTTGGCGCTATCTTTTGCTGCAGCCTCGTCAGGCTCACCCTTCTGCTTCTTCGCGTCTTCAGCAGGCGCAGCCTCCGTAGAAGGATTCCTCTTCCTGGGGAGATCGCCTTCCCCTGTGGTGATGGTCGACGGAATTTTAGCTACCGAAGGGCGACCTATCTTCTTAGCACCGGACCTACAAAAACCTCCAAAGTCAGCAAAGAAATCATACAAAAAGTCGTCCAAGAATTGGAAAGGAAACCCGAGACTTACTTGCTGACTAGAAGAACTCGCAATCCCGTGCTGATGTGGGCCTTATCTAGATCCGGGCCTAGCTTGCACGTGAGGCCTTTCTCGAAGACATCCAAAGCCCACGACACCGCGGGCCTCTTCGATGATGAAGCCGCGCTCTCAGGAATCTCCAGCTCAGAAGACGCGGCCGTCCCCAAAGGTCGTAGTGACTTCGACGCCGTAGCTTCAGCTACCTCCTGCTCTGGTCTCACCGAAGTTGTTGGCACGATCACTGCAAGTAGAACTTCCATCGCTGCTTCGATGTCATCAGCCTCCGATCCCATCATCGGAATCGCACCCTCCGGGATCTTGCGTGAGGTCTTGGACGCATTGTTGTCGGATTCATCATCCGACTCGAACACCACCGCCGACCTGGACGGTGACACCAACTTCTGTGCTGGCGACTTCGGTTTACACGCGGGCTTCACCGGCGTGGCTGTTCGCCGAGAACTGTGCTCTTGTAAGATCTCATCGTCTTCTTCACACTCTTTAAGACTACGGCTCACCTTGAACTCGCGTTGCTTTTGCATGCGAGTCTTGCAGGCCGCAGGCGTTGGGCGAGGAACCTCCATCTCCTCCTCTTCGTCCTTAGAGGATTCTCCTTCGGCACACTCCTCGAACTCTTGGGGGACCTCTTCGTCGAGTGGGGGGAGCCAGCCTTCCAGAACCTGGAACAACTGAGAGTGTACACGAACAAGTTTCAGACAATGCAGCTGCAAATTGCATCGCAGGAATCACAACTGAAGATAAATTCGGAGAAAAAGACTTACCGTGGGAGCTTCGTTCTTCACAGGCACGTATGGGGCGAGCCTGGCCGATGTGGTTGTAAATTCCGCGTCAGTAATCTTCTTCAAGGCGGCCTCATATTCTTCAGCATCCCACGACTCCTTGCTGGTCCGAGAAGGATCGTTTTTCCCGCTTTACTCGTACATCCAGTGCAGCTGGGCCGCCAATGGAACCAGGCGCCGCCCGAGCCAGAAGTTGTACAGGTTGATCGAGGATAGCCCTTGGTCCTTCAGCTTCTGGATCTGGTCCATCATTTCCGCGACGGCCATCCTTTGATCGTCGGGGAGCCTGTCCATTGCTAGCCAACAGGGCTCGCTTCTCTCTGCGACGAATTTCGGCAACGCCACTTCGCCGGAGGGGGTGGAATCCTTCACGTAGAACCAGCTCTTCTTCCATTTGCTCGCGGCCTTCTTCGGCAGCATGAGCTTGACAAAATTGACATTTGGCTTCAGCTGAAAGGTGACGCGTCCGACCGCCAAGATTGGGCCGCCAGACCCTTCGTGCCCGATGCGGCCGTGGAACAGCTCCAGCCATAGCGGGAAGTACGGCCTGTAGCCGAGGGAGGATTCGTAGAAGGCGACGAAGATCGCCAGCTGCTCGATGCTGTGCGGGCCAAGATCCGATGACTTGATCGCATAATATGCGCAGAACCACTGGAAGAACAACGAAGTAGGAAACCCCAAGCCCCTCTCCAAATGGCTTGGGAAGGAGATGAACTCGCTAGCATGCGGCTTCTGCTCGACCTCGGAAGACGCGGGGATCTGCCAATTCCCCTTACAAAGAAACGCGACGTCCTCAAAGGACCTGAGCTGCGCCACGATGCATTTGGATTTTCCCCACGAACCTTTCGGAGGCGCCATCAGGAAGAAAGCCGGAACACTTGGTCTAGAGAGTTTGGATCGAGGGCAGACAGGAGGAATGGATGCGCGAGGATGAAGAATACAAGGAAGGATCTACATGACTAATCTGTCACTCCCCTTAGAAAGGAGTGCTACCCGCCAATCTCGGGGTAGCCATTACCCGCGGTAATTGCGTCGAAGTTACTGTTGGACTACCCAACGGATAGTTTGACCGAGTTGACGGTCCAACTCCTTCACTCGACTCGCCTGCAACTGTGCCCTCTCTAGTCTGCGGGGCAGCGACCTGGCAGCGATTGCATTCGCCAAAGTAGCGAATGGAAGCTCGGTGGATAATTTCCTTGGTTTTGGCAGAGCCCATCGTCGATTCGACTGGGCGTCCAAATTGGACTCGCCTACTCCGACTGCCAAATGAACACCTACGTTTGAATCAACGATAGCCTCAAGGACTACTGATGGGGATATGCCAAATGGGGTATGCCCAGCAGGACGTTCCAGCCGAGTCAAAGGTTTAGCGAATGGGCCTGCAGGACGGCGACTGGAAGGCAACTAAGGAAAAGGCCTGGCAATTGGAGACTGGAGGCCCAGAAGCATACTCGAAGCCCAGTCGGATTAGGCCAACGCCTCCAAATCCATACCTTGTTCGGTTGTAAACTGTAAACCCTAGCGACGTGCCTCCTATATAAACCTCCCTAGGGTACTCTGAGGACTTACGTTCCATCATACACCCCTTCGAGCGACTCGCTGCTTAGACGCCGAGCTCGCCACCCCTGTAACTCGCTCTCCATCAATCTAATCTAGCAGGAGTAGGTATTTACCCTCCGAGGGGCCGAACCTGGGTAAACCCATGTGCATCCACGCCCATCTCGCACCGCATATGGCCGCCAGCTCTCACCCCCGATTCTATCAATCGCTGCCTACTGCAGTGACTGCCGTGGCCATTTCCATGACAAAGACACTACTACACCTGTCAGTTCACCTGAGTCTAGAGAGAGCTATGATATTGAAGACGGATATATAGAAATGACTAAAGAATTTATTAAATAATGCCAAAACACTCATGGTAGGAGTGCTATTAAGAGTCTTCTTGAGAAACATACTATTAGACCTAAATTGTCTCCTAATGCTAAGTTTGCTACATCTCCCATAAACATTAAAGATAAGGATTATGATTTCTCTCTTGATTTATCTTACATAACCATTGTTGAGAAAGAAACCTTTTTGTGGGACTAAAAATGAAAGTGCCGTAGCACATAGGACTGAGCTTTCTACCATGAGTGGCCTATTTTTTGATGATATTAAGATGCGCACCTACTTTGTTGCTAAATTTTTCCATTTTTCACTGAAAGGAGAAGCTAAAGCTTGGTTTAATAATTTACCTCCTGGATCTATTGATAGCCCTGATTGCTTGATTGATACTTTCTTTCAGAAATATTTCCCTCCTAGTGCTAGACATGCCATTCTGCAGGAACTTTTTGATTTTAAATAAGGAGAAAAGGAGATATTGCCTGAATCATGGGCAATGTTTTGTGCTTTGATTCATGCATAGCCTGTGTGTCCATTGCCTAAAAATGAGCTTCTTGATATATATTATAAGGGACTAACTGAAGAATCTAGGACGTACCTGGATAGTTGTGCTGATTGTGTTTTTAGGAAGAGATGTAACATCCCAGCATTAGAGCTTAGAAATAAGCTGAAATAAGGTGTGTGCATTGCATTCATGCATAGAAAATCTGAATAATTTTCGCGTTTTTAAATAAAACTTGTCAAAGATATTGAAGCTTCTCTTGACTTGGTGGAACTGAAGTAGATCATCAAGTTGACTGCGATAAGTTTCAATATGACCTTTGCTAAAAACTTATATTTGGGTAATATAATTTGATCTACGGGTAGATCAAATGTAATCAAACTAAATCACAACACACTACTTAGAAAGGAGTACTTGATCTTATAGAGATCATTACATGGTATTCCATACAACAACTCAAAGATGAATACTTAATGTTCTAAAGCTGATATCAAGGTATTATCTACCACAAACCTTGAATAGGAAGTTAAGTATATAGCTTAAGTAAAGAAAACTCTATAACTAAATCTTGAAACACTTGTTTGCCATAGTTATTCCTACCATGGGTATCATGGTAGTTCTCAAACATTAACTCTTATCACAAATAGAGTAGAAAGGGAAGTCAAGCCAAGAACATTCAACACATACCCTTAGTGTCATGTTAATAGATGACAATCCTATTTAACCAAGTCTTAGTGTCAATTGATCATCAAGGTTGAGTGATCAATTCTTGACCTAGAACTTATTGACTCATAGCTTTTGACCTATTATATTAACCTTCCAAAGACCTTAAGTAGATTAATAAGAAGAAGGAATTAGTTATGGTAGAATGTGCCATCATCAATGGAATGTGATCCTTAGTGGTGATCCAACCATTTGATAGTAGAGGAGTTAACTCACTCATGAGTTAACTAGAAGAAGTATTTAAACCCAAGAGTTTAGATAGTAATTATGAAGCTATGTGAAAGCTAGTAGTATTAGTACATTAAATAATAATCTTGTTAGGACAAGTGGATATAGACTTGGAGTAAGCTTGCTTAACCAGATAAGCCTATAGAGAGACCAGTACAAGTCTATTACTTAGTTGATGATAGATGTTGATCAGACAATTAGAAGCCTAAGCTTAGTATGATTATAGGATGGTGGTCATCATTCTCAAGTCACTTGAGGATAGATGACTAGGTGTTGAAGAAGAGTTGTGAGTATACCAAATTATGTAAATCCCTAGTAAGAAGAATCATCTAGCTTGATTATGAGAAGTGAAGCTAGAGTATAATGAAGTATATAACATAAGTTGTAGGAGTAGTTGGAAGTATAATAGTTTAACCAAGGTAATACAAGGACAAACTTGTATTATGGAGAGTAATACCATACCTCTTCTAGAAGATTGATATCCTTTGTTATCTACAGTGAGGATTGTAATCTTGTAAGCCTTAGAAGTAGATGCAAGGTAATGAAGGAGTAATGTTGAAGTGGCATGACCATGTCATCATATGATGATGGATATGGTGGAGTCAGATGATTGTCTTATTTAGGAAGATGATATATTTAGGAAAGGAATTCCTTAACTATGATCCAAGCTTAGTGAAGTGTGAGGATAGGAATTCTTTATAAGCCTTAACCAAGATCATATCAAGCCATGACAAGACCCATGCCTACTTCATTATTCAAAACCCTAGAATCAAATGATAGTGGAACCATTTTATATTCCGAGGTAACCATTGAACAATACCTCTTGGACAATTAAAGCTTCCAAGAGATAATTAGAGAACCAGATGAGTGCTTATAGAAGGAAGCCTTGTCCACCTGATTGTCTTGAACCCTAATAGAAACCTAGTTTTATAAACTATCAGGATCACCTTAGGAGGAAATCTCAATAGCTCATTCTTAGTGAGATATGATTCCTGGTCACAAAACATGTAGGGAATGACTCTTAGTCCTTAACCTTCCTCTATATTCAAAATAGAATGTGAGTTTATTAAATTTCCTCAGAGATCATGATAACCACTAGAAACTGATCATCTTCTTTAATGATTGTTCTTAATACATAAAGAATTAACCAAGATGGTTCTACGATATTTCTAAACACTACTATTCAAGTAGAACTTAAAGAAAGAAATTTCCATGTTTTGAGAACCATAAAATTTAAACCCCATATTATGAACCATAAAGATTAAGGACATTATATTAGATATATGTCAATTCTTAAGGGAGCCTAAATATGAAAAGAATGTTATATATCATTCACTATTTTAAATCCTTATCATTACAATTATGAAGTGAAAACAATAAAATTGTTTTTTATATAATATTTCTATTTAAGAAACAAATCCATAAAACCCTAATTTGTATTTACTACACTAAAAAAGAACCCTTCATACAATTATGAATATTTTTAATGCACGACAAGAAATGAGGAGAAGAGGGTCATACTTGATTTATACAATAATAATCATGACTTACCAATTCTCTGGACATTTAAATCCTTGAGGAAATTCAAATTTGGAAGGGTTTTACAAAAATAGGAAATAGAATAAGAAAAAGAGAAGGGAATGAGTAGACTCTAGAATCAGCCCACGGCCCAGGTCGTTCCTTCGCTATCTTTCGCTCACCTGCGTGTTGTTCCATGTCTCGCTCACTTTTCCAGAGCCCAGTAGTAGCCCATTTTGGTCCGGAGCCCATGTACCGTTTCGCTCTCGTTGGTAGGTGGGACCGCGTGAGAGAGAACCGTCGTCTTCGTCTTCCTCCGCTGGACCAACACGCCGCCGGTGAGCCACGTCGCCACTGTCATTGTGGACTGCCTCGGACGCAATTGACCACTTTAGAACGACACCCTACTCACTTGGAGTCCACCTCCAACTGTACCGTCAAGATTCATGCCCAAATCGAGCACATCACTGTCACCGCATCTCGTCAGTCCTCGCCGTCGTGCCGAGGTGTCCGAGCCTACCAAGCCGTATAAAATAGCCTCCTGCGACCGCCTCGAGCTCCTGGTCGATCATCATCCTCTATTTTCCTCCCTCTCACTCTCAAACATCCTCCAGCTCACCGAAGTTGCCGCTGGTGAGCTTCCGCTTGTCGTCGATACAACCCATCTCGAAGTCCATGGAGTGGAAGGGAAGATGCGCTATGCTCCGTAGGTCCTCTAGGTGGAGTATAGCTTTAAGGGGAGCTCAGAGAGAGGTGAATTTCATAGTTCCCTTCTGACGGAGTTTGCCGGAATCCGTGACCATGTGCTCATGTTCGGTCATCATCATCGTCATGGACCACATAGAAATACTCAGGGTGAGCATACACATCTCCAGAATCCGCTCTCGCCTGCTAACTCTTGCTGTAGCCCTAGTTGCATCAAGTGCCGCTGTCCCAGCTCTACTCCAGCCGTCGCTGACATTGTTTCCGATCACCCTAGAGCACCGCACCGCTCTAGATGAGTCGACCATCGTGTACTGCATCGAATAGTAGCAACGGAACATCCGCGCATGCACATAAGCGCCACCACCAAATGGTCGCCGGCGTTGGTTGACCGCGACGACGCAGTCGGTCAGTCACAGTTGCCTCGGTGGCATGTGACGTGGCCCCGAGTCCACTAGTTAGTGTCTGTAGGCTAGGAGCAGATGAGTACAGAAACGTTTAATCGCAGCCCAGACGTCAAGACGTCATCATTGACAGATTCGCGCTTAGGTGGCATCCAACGTGGCCTGGCCCCACTTTTCTATGACATAGGGTAGGTTCTGAATTGGTATAAAAAGTATTTTCCTATTTAAAATTTAATTATAAAATGATTAAATCTTATTAATTGAATATCTTTTGTTTTATAATTCAGAAAAATGTATATAATATATCAAAATGCTCAGAAAAATAAAATCTATAATTTAACTTTATTAACAAACATTATTGTGTTAACTATTTAAATAATTATTATTTAATAAAGATTTTATAAGTAATAATACTTTGAAAATTAATATTTTAATATTGGTAAATAAGAGAAATATAAATAATATACCAAAATTCTTAGAAAAACAAAATATACATTTATAAACTTATTTTGTACATTTTTGTGATACTTAACTAAATATTTATTATTTATTTAGTATTTATAAAGTGATAAAACTTATAAAAGTCATATATTATTATTTAAAAATCACAAAAATACATATAATATACCAAAATAATCATAAAAATGAAATCTACACCTTAAAAATATCATCTTTCATAATTGAAGTAAAATCAAAAGTAAAGGTGTAATAAATCTTATTAAAACCCTTTTCTTTTGTTTTAGTCCATTAAAAAAATATAAATGTTTACTATTTCCTTTACCACTATTTGTTTAAAGTTTAAAAATGTAATATCAAGTTCAATTAATGTTTGATGAATTAAAATAAGTGTATTCTAATTTTGTCCATTATAAAGTTATCAAAGTTGTATATTGCTTATCAAAAAGATATTATGCATCTATAAAATCATCAAGGGATTAACTACCAATTCTTTCACAAGTTGGGAAAACTACTTAATGGTTTAAACCAATTTTTTAAGTAATTTAAGTAATGCCCTTTATATGTTTATAAAAGGTAAGCATTAATAATAAAGTAAGTCTATTCACTTATAACTTCAATAAAACACCACCTCATTCAAGTAATAATACATAAATTCTAACTTTGTGGAATGTTAAGAAGTCAACCATCTACAATGTGGTGCCTTGTTCAAAACATGTAAATCTCCACCACTTATGCTATGATTGTTTAATGTAGTAATGTTTCCTCTTTAATAATCTTAGCTAATAAGAGACCCTTAAAGTGTTAGCCTTAAGTTTAAATACTTTTTTACTTTGTAAAGTAATATTTTCCTCAAAAGTTATTCTTTTAAGAAATATTAAAAGTGATCATTTAACACTTCTTTAAAATCTCTAATTGATTCTTAATCTTGGTTAAGAAATATTTTAGATACCATGACCCATTTAAGTGCTTTAGTATTGCATACTATTTGTTATGTTTACTTAATTGTTTCACACACTCTCACAAGCCTTAATAAGAAACACATGTGTGAAGCTGGTATAAAAGTGCAACACATTCCTAAGAACTCATCACAAACTCCAAACCCTAGATCAGATACGACTATTTCGAGGATTCGCGTTTATCAAATTACATTACATTACTTATGCATCATTGCATCTTGCTTATTTAAACATTAGTCCTTACCGGACCAATGATGTTGTTTACATAATTTGGATCTTCTATTATTCCGAAGACCGTGAGTGCATAATCTTGCAATCACAAAAGACAAGTTCACAACTTGCTCATGTCCTTTGATTTTTTTCTATGCTTGTAACTCAAATGTTATCATCACCTGCATTTCAAAAAGGTCAGGAAACACTATTTTCATAATAATATGATTATGGATTATTTACCAAGAGGTAATAATCTACTGATATAGTTCAAGTGGTAAAGGAACATAATATCTAGGACTTAACAACCAATGTCGCCAGTGATTCTAGAACCGTATATTACGCGTTAACCATGAGATCTGGAATGGGACGGAGAAGTCAGCTGGATCATCTTCCTTTCGCATGGACGGATGAGCTTATCGTGAGGCTGTTGATTTCTCATGGAGAATCCAGCACATGGGTGGGACCCCTTAGTTCCCCGTGAGCTAGGTGTCTAGATTATCTGTGCATAGCTGTCTTGGTCTGAGTTCACCATAGCTGATGGTGAGCACCAGACAGATCTGCTTACAGAGTCTTCGAGAGGCTACGCAAAGAGTAACTGTGGTAATCCGTCTTGGGGGATCGTGTCTTCATGCGGGGTCACGGAGAGGGGCAGCGATTGGCTTGGATCATCTACTGGGCCCCACACCATAGGAAGTGTGGACGGGAAAGATCGCCCGGTTGTGCAACAAGGATTTGGTCTCTCATGGGTAAAGTAACACACCTCTGTAGAGTGTAAGAACTGTGACATGTTACTCCCTGTTCTGGGAAGGAGCTACGAACACGGCAGGAAAGGAACCCCATGAAGGTTCTGGTCAACCTGTGAAGGCTTCCAGACATAGTTTTCAGAATAAAAGCAACCTTTGAAGAAATGTTTACGAAAACCTGCATTGACTACGACCTATGGTCTGTGGCTGTAGATATAATGCATCATACACTCCTTTTTAGTGAACTTGCTAAGTACGCTCGTACTCAACCGTACATTCTTAACCCTTGCTAGGTTTTAAGCCGTTGAAGACGACGTCAACATCAATTTGTGCTCAAGAAACCATCATCGATAGCTCAAGTTCTTCAATAGAGTCAATGAAGTCAACATATACGTCAACTGAAGTGAAGACAAAGTTCTTAAGTAGATAGGAGTAGATTCTCTAGCCATAAAACCTACTTCTATAGAGCATTGCATTAGTAGCAATTGCAAGCCAAAAAGTTTAGATATTAGTCCTTTTAGCTAGATAGTTTGGAGTTGTTATTTCTAGTTCTTCTTTGTAAGAAGTTATTTTCCTCCTATTTAACCTAGAGTGTTTTCTGGATCTTTTGTAAAGAGTCGAGTTATAATCTATAGTCATGTCTTGGACCTGCTATGTTTCTGTTGTATCACTCTGAGGGGTGTAATACTAGTGAACGGTGTTTCATTAGTGTTATGTCAATGACTATAGTGTACTACATCATGCAGTGGTATGCTGGGTCACCGCAAGAGAACTCCCAAAGAAGCTGAGGAATTAATGGCTAAAATAAGCAAGAATTATGATGATTGGACTTCACCTGAGTCAACTACACCTGAGTTAACAGTGCTTGATCCAACACCAACACCTAAGAAGAGGGGAGTGATTGAACTAAATGATGAAGTGATGAAGGAAGCTAAGAAATGTCTTAAGGAGAAGGGTATTAAAACTGAAGATGTGAAGAATTTACCTCCTATAGAAGAATTATGTAAGCCAATCTCCCACTCATCCACTATTGAGGTACACTCTCTCCAGCATTTTGATGAAGGTGATATTCCTTATTCTAAACCTCCTGATCAATGCTTAGAAGAATTTGATATTTTTATTGCTAAGCAAGATAATTTTAATAAAAGAGTGCATAATCATTTGATCGAAAACTCAAGAGCTATTATTGAGTTAAGGGATATTGTGGAAAGAACCTCTAATGATGTTAAAATGCTTGTTAAACATTTCCAAATGGTTCAAACTCAAATTTATCAGCTTATTAAGGTACAAAAGGATTTGTTAATTAATGCTTCTAAAGAAAAACATGCTTATGAAATTAGAACTAGAAGTGGTGCTACCACCCAGGATCCTCTATATCCCGAGGGGCATCCCAAAATAATTGAGCAGGAGTCCCAACAAATTGAAAATAGTGGTACTTATTCTAAGAGAAAGAAAAAGAAACATAAAATAGTTGTAGAACCTTCCGAATCTGCTAAAGATCCTAATAGTATATCTATCTCTGATGCTAAAACTGAGAGTGGTAATGAGAAAAATGAAACTCCTGATAACGAAGAAATTTAAAAATAACCTGAAAGGAACACTAAGAATGCTAAGTACACTAAGGAAGATTTTGATGCTAATAAACATGGTAGTGAAAGAGAGCGCTGGGTTCAAAAACCAATGCCTTTTCCTGATAAGAAACACAAGTCAAAGGAAGATGAACACTATAATAAGTTTTGTGAGTGGATGAAACCTTTATTTTTGCAAATTCCTTTGACTGATGCTATTAAATTTCCTCCTTATGCAAAGTATATGAAAGATATTGTCTCTAATAAAAGGAAGATCCCTAATGAGGAAATTTCTACTTTACTTGCTAATTATTCCTTTAATGGTAAGGTTCCAAAGAAACTTGGAGACCCAGGGATTCCAACTATTCCATGTTCTATTAAAAATAATTGTGTTAGAACTGCTTTGTGTGATTTGGGAGCAGGAGTTAGTGTTATTCCTTTTTCTCTCTACAAAAGACTTCAATTGGGGAAACTAATACCAACTGATATATCTTTACAAATGGCTGATAAATCTACCACTATTCCTGTTGGTATATGTGAGGATGTTCCTGTTCAAGTGGATCATAATTGCTTGATATTAACTAACTTTGTTGTGCTTGAAATGCCTGAAGATAATAATATGTCTATTATTCTTAGGAGACCTTTTCTTAATACTGCAGGAGCTGTTATTAATTGCAATCAAGGAAAGGTAACTTTTAATATTAATCACAAGGAACATACTGTCTATTTCCCCAAGAAGATTGATAGGACTTATGGTTTAAATTCAATTGAAAATATTGACGGCATCCAAGTTGGAGAAATATATTGTCCCATACCACGAGAAAACTATGAAATTATTATGATTGGGACCATTGCTATCAAGGTTGAGGTAACATAATCATTTAGTGGAATACAAAGTTTTGTTTCATATAAAATTGTTTTGGTAACAAGACCTGATCAACCTTGTTAACAAAGGGATTTTAATGAACAAAACAATGTTTTCACCATGATTATCTTTGCTTACTTTAATTTTATCCATTTTAATTTTTTCTTTCACTTAGTTTACTATTCTATTGCTAGTTGCTTGCACATTAGAGTGTCTTAGAACTTCTAAAGTTTTAGTTTTGTTTTGTTATTGCATCATTCCAAAATTATCTTTTTGCCAGAAAATCATTCATCAATACCAGAAAATTGCTAAAAAATAAAGTGTCTCAAATTCCAGAAAAATCATATTAAATATATTTCTGTAAAAAAGGGACAGAGAAGTACCTGGACTGACCCAGGGGGCCCCACCAGGCAGGCACACCACCTGGTGGCACGACCACACCAGGGGCACACCTGCCATGGTGTGGGCCACCCCTGGCCCTCCACTTACCCTCCCTCCTGTCACTCCTTTCTCTCTCCCGAGAAAACACCAGTTCATTGCTCAAAACCGTGTTCTTGCTGTTCTTGCTCACGATTTTCGATCTCCTTGCTCAACCCATCTTTGCTGCTGAGATTTGGAGCATTTGATCTCCGGTATGTGACTCCTCCGCTTGTCCAAGTAGATTTGTGATTAGTGGATTATATCTTGAGTATTTTGCTACTGTAGGTGACAGGTTATGTGAGCTTGTTCAATGCTTAGATAATTTTTTTTGATGCATGTTTAGGCCTCTTATAAGTCCCTATAAGTAGTTCCTTTCATTATGTAATCACTTTGCAATCACTTGTATGATGGTTGTCTAAAATTTCAGAAAAGGAGATGAATGAACACCAACTCAACCAACATGAATTAAGGGTGCTCGAGGTTATGAAGGTTCACCGCGAGTAAGAAGTTTTCCCTTCTATTTATCTATGCCCCGAATTCATGAAGGCTGCGGGGATTTCTCAAGATTTCCATACTTTAATTTCTAATGCGGGATTGGAGCATTTTGTGGGAGATGAACCTTACCAATATGTGAAAGTAACTTTGTCTGTGGTGCAGGATTTTCAATTTAGTTGCTCCTTGCCTAACCCCATGGTTCATTACAAAATTTACAATATAGCTGTCGATCTCCCTTTTGATGATTTTTGTGCAGCTATTAAAGTACCACCGTGGGGTTCGTGTGAAAGGATTAGAGAGCGGACTACACCACTCATGGACTTGTATGCAGATATTTGCCAAGGGAGCAACTTCTCAAAGGAGAGTGGTAAATTCCTAATATTTATCTCCCATCTATTCGATACTTTGCCAACTTTATTACCAAGTGCATTCTCGCTAGGAAAACTGATAGTAAATTATCCTCATATGATCTAGCCTTCATATCAACTGCCTTAAAATGAGATAGGACTTATAATTTGGGTTCTTTGATAGCTTTCCGTCTTGCTGCTAACCGCGAGAAAGGTGGAATTTGTGGAGGCCTCATCACCTCTCGTTTATTAGCTTTGCATGGCGTAGCGCCTCATCATTCAGACCTACAGTTTCCCATAGAGAGGCTTGACCTTAATTCCATGATACAACATAAATTCGTTTCTTCTTGGGCTAATTTGAGTGATTTATCTTATGAAATAACCTTTCTCAAGGCTGGTTGGAGAAGGGGTAAGGCCGAGCATGTTGCTCTTTTGCCTGCGCCTGTTTTGTTTAACCTTGATACCAGGGTAGGATGGTCACTCACTGAGGAAGAGCTTGATACATATTTGGGGGAGCTCTTCCAACAAGAGCAGGATACTGAAAGGGAGGTTATAGATGATTCGGTCTAGCCCTCAGACGAGGGGGAGTCTTCATACCAGCAGCATGCCTATGATTGGGGAGTTTCTTATTCTTCACAAGGGCCTAACCACGATCATTCTTATGATGACCCGCCGGCATGGAGTTCCTACCCGCGTTGGGGTTGATACCCACTTAGGCCAAAAGCCTAAGCTTGGGGGGAGGTATACTGACATCACACTCATCTACATATCATGTCCAGTCAGTACTTTGCATATCCATGTTTCATTTTCTTTTTAGTTTTTGTTCTTGCTTTATTTCTGCTTTCCAAAACACAAAAAGACCAAAAATATTTTCATTATTTCTCTTTGTTTGCTTCTTTATCTTTTAGCCTTGGTTTGCTTCTTCCTTTTAGCTTTGTTTTGATTATTCAAAAAAAAGATTTCGCTTTGCTTGTTCTTCCTTTCGGTTCTTGCCTTTAAAAATCAAAAACCCCAAAATATTTGTTGTTCTTCTCTGGTTTTGTAAAGTTTGTTGCAGGGTTCAGTGGTCCTCAGTGACTCCTTGGAGATTGGATTTATCTTATAATTCAAGTCACACAAGTGAAAGGCAATAATGATTTGTGACAACTCGAGGTGTGGTAAGAGGCTGGTATGAACTCTATTTGTTTTCATTTTTGTACATATACTCATCATTGTGAGCATGCTTAGTCTGTTTATCTTTGGCTATATAATCGTGTGGTTTTTGGAAATTTAAAACCCGATTTCCTCTATAAATTCTCTGATCTAAATGGCAGAGAAGTTTCCATATTTCTAACTTTTCTTGTTGGAGGGGCGACCGTCCGTTGAACTACCAAAAAAGGGTAAACCAATGTGATCATGACATTGTAGGTGCTTGCGATGGGACGTATGCGACTTCCCTCATAAGTAATGGGTGGCATAGCCCGTAGCAGAAGTCCCCTTTTTTTATCCATTTCTTTATTACCCCAGAGGGGCCCGCCCTGGTGGGACCGAGAGAAAGAAAGGACGGCCCGCCCCAAGATGAGTGCTCTCTCCTCCGACTTCCCTAGAGCCTACGGTATCACAGCCGAGACAGCGACGGGTTCTGCACCCCCATCAGTATTCGTATAGAACTAGAGCGGATCTTTCCTGAAATATAGCCCAGGATGATGGTGTCATTCTCTAGCCGAACGCGGAACATTCCATTGGGTAGGGCTTCCGTAACTAAACCTTCGAAAGTTACTTTTGCTTCTCTCGGGTTCCGAGCTGCAGGAACATGTACATACGAAATACGAGAATTTCCACCTTGTTGAAGATCTGGTGGTGCTACCCGAAGACTTAAATGAATAGCCATCGCTGTTAAGAACAACCGAGATCCAATGAGAATTTGCGCGTAGCTTTTTGTCTTTGACTTTTGAATGCAATACCTCAGATACTAGAATCCACTATTTGGTTGACACTTTCAGAGGAACCCAATTCCATGAAAAAAAGCAGGATCGAGATAAAGCGTAGCAATAAAAAAACCAGCAAAATTCTTTCTAATATTTTAGATAGAAGAAATGTTTCCTCTATCTAAAATATTAGAAAGAATGTACTCTTCTATAAGAGTTTCGATCTGTTTCCACGCCCTTTTTTTGAGAACTCGAAACATCAGGACAAATTACTTCTCTTAGGAACACATACAAGAAAAAGGATAGTGGTAGCCCTCCCACTTTTTAGTAGAGATCGGTCCTACTTTATTTTATAGAAAGCCAATAACGAGTTCATACATGCCAACGGCGCCGCGAAGGAAGTATCTCGAAAATCCTTGATTTAACTTCGAGTAATAAACTAATAAAACCTTAATCAAAACTACTCAACTAGCCTAAAAATAAAAAAAGCCCTTCAATGGAAGCGTTTTTTTTTCAAAATTTCTGTAAGTTTGAAGTTGAACTTAATTGAACAAGTCAAGCAATTCTATTTGCTCACAATCACAAGAAATTTGTCCACTACCTCGCCTAAACCTAAGCAAAAGAAAAAGATATCTAAGAGACAGACCCGAATAAAGAAAAACATATATAGTAATCTTTGACGAATTAAGAAGAAAAAAGATTCTTATTCTTATTTTGATACAAGAAGAATCGGCACAAGAAAAAGGCTTTTTTTCCTTTTTCTTGTGCCGAATAGAGGATTGTAAGGTGTATGTTATTTAGTGGATACTTAGTGGTCCTTGCCTGCTTATGATCAGTTCCAATCCATTATTAGTTCGTAACATGTCATATAACTGTTTGCTTGCATTGTTCTATTCATAACTTGGTATGACATTGTGGTATCCTCCTATGAATGTTCTATTTGAATCGACTTGGCACATGCTCACGCATGCATATGACTAAACAAAAAGTCAGTTAAGCCTTGATGATTTATTCTGCCTCGGAGTTCTTGTGTCACTTTTATGCCACTATTAATTTTGTTCTGTTGCAAGCATGATTATGACATCAACTGCTCTCTCGATTATCGCTCACTTTCTATTGCTAGCCTTCACTTGTTCTGAGTACTTTACTCGTGCATCCAACTCCCTAAAACCAAAGTTGTCAAAAAGAGTCCACCATATCTACCTAGTAGCATTATTGCTATTCCTTGCATATTTATTATGCTCTTTTTTCTTCCAATAAAAATGTTTGCTTGTTATGGGAAAAATAGTTAGTAAAGCTCTCACGAACTTGATGGCACACTTTACTTTCTTACAGTTAATAAATTTGAACCATTGTGCCCATCTATGTTGCGTATATGCTTGCGCTTCGTAAGTTGTGAATTAGCAGAACCATGTTATCATGGGGAACGCTTTCAACATTGCACTTTATTTAGTTGATATCATGTTCTTTTGCTTATGGATTCCGACTGTGTGATATGAAAGGGAAGCTTGTAAGGCTCATGGAGTTCGTATATGTGTTAGAGAAATGCCTGGGCGGCTGGTCTAAGCCATGCCTAATCATGGTGGAAACCTGAAGCATAACCATAGTGACCAATCTATGAAGAATCCTCTATATAAAAAACCTAGGCAAATAGGAAAGAAAAAAAGGAAAAAAAGAGGCCTATGCAAATAGGAAATAAAAGGATTGCTGAGATGCTCATTGTCTGCTTGCCTTGTCATTTTGATATGGGGAATCTTCCGTATCATCGGGCAAGGGGTACCCCGTTGGCGATTCTCTATGATACACATGTACTTACAATGACAAGAACTTACCATGAATAAAGTTGAGTAGTATGAGGCACGATACTCGTAAGCAAGGGGCATGAGATTTTCAGCTTATAACTTGTTAAGCATATCCTCATATTTGTTCACTTTAACCTTAATCACTTAAAGATGCTTATGATCGGGGCAATGAGAGCTCAAAGCTAATGAGTACCATACTTTCAACATTTGGAAGCCTTTCAAACTTTTAAATCTTTTTATTTCACCTTTATGTTGAGTCACCATTTATTCTTTGAGCACCTTCCCAAGAGCATAGTTGTCATTCTTAGTGTAATGTGCTTGTCCCAAAACACGGTTAATTATGACATAACTTTGACACTTGTATCTTTGATATGTTTATTTCTTGTCTTCACTTAAACTTCAGGGGTGCCTTGGCATTTATGTTTTGCTCCAAAGAAAGGCAAGCAAGACACCACTTCATCATATCTTGTTATGAGCACTACAATCCTGCATATGCTTATGTGCCATGTTGCTTATTATTAATGGGTTGAAATCTCTTTATAGCTTGCATGACTACTGGGTAAACTTATTTGCATACTCTTTATTATGAATTGCCTAAGTATTTGATCATATGCTGAGAATATATAGATCTTATGAAGCAAATGTGTTCGTGAAAGTTTATTTTATCGCACTCAGTTTTCAACTGAATTGCTTGAGGACAAGCAGTAAGCTAAGCTTAGGGGGAGTTGATACGTCCAAAACGTATCTACTTTCCCGAACACTTTTGCTATTGTTTCTTCTCTAATTTGTGTGATTTGGATACAACTAATGCGGACTAACGCTGTTTTCAGCAGAATTGCTTTGGTGTCTCGATTTTGTGTGCAGGAAATCAACTTTCAGGAAAAATCCTAGAAAATATCGCAAAACTCCTATTTTACTAGAAGGCACACGGAGCCATAGGAGGAGACGAAGAAGAGCCACAAGGGGCCCACACCCCCTGGCCATGCGGGCCAGGCCAGGTCGCACTAGGAGGTGTTGTGGCTGCCTCGAACTCTTCCTCGACCTCTCCTTTCGCCTATAAAAGCCCTCTGGCCTAAACAGACGGGGGGTTCGACATTTTTCCAGATAGAGTTCTACTGTGCTACCACCACCAGATACCGCGATTCAGAACTAAAAACTTCGTTCTGGCACCCTGCCAGGACGAGGAATTGGAGGATATCATCGCCATCATCATCACCATCGCTTCTCCATCAACCATCCATGATTCCCCATCCATGAGTGAGTAATCCCCCGCAGTAGGCTATGGGAATTGTAGGGATTGGATGAGATCTTTCATGTAATTGCATCATATTGTTAGGGCATGGTGCCTAGTATCTATTGTTAGTGTTTTTGACATTGTTGCAACTTGTTATACTTAATGCTTCGTCACTAGGGCCCGAGTGCCATGATTTCAGATCTGAACATGTTATTGATTCATGATGATAGTATTGTTTATGATCTTACCTGCAAGTTGTATACACATATTGTTGTCCGGAACCAAAGGCCCCAAAGTGACAAGAATCAGGATAAACGGAGGGAATGGCTATGATATGAGGATCACGTGTGTTCATGGAGTGTTAATGCTTTGCTCCGGTGCTCTATTAAAAGGAACACCTTAATTGCCAGTAGATTCCCTTGAGGCCTCACTGCAACGGGCTGGCAGGACAAAATATGTTGTGCAAGTTCTCATTACGAGCACGTATGAGTATATATGGAACACATGCCTATGATTATTTAGTACTTGCATTCTTTACTTTATTTATCTGCAAATGCCCTATATCTTGATTGTTACATGAATTGTTTTGTCCATGCAACGCCCGTCCATCCATCCCTATGCCTACCGTGCTTTAATCCTACTGTTTACTACAGTTGTTACTATTGTCTTTACTTTTACTACTACTATTACTTTGCTATTGCTATTACAAAACTGTTGCTACTGATAAACTACTGCGAGCAAGGTTGTTTCCAGGTGTAGCTTAATTGACAACTCAGTTGCTAAGGCTTATAAATATTCTTTGACTCCCCTTGTGTCGAATCAATAAATTGGGTTTTAGTTCCCTCGAAGACTGTTGCGATCCCCTATACTTGTGGGTCATCATAATTACATGAACCAGATCCACTACACCAAGACTAATCATCACATGAATTGGTGTAGCTTCAAAGGCGAGTATCTAGATGGTAATCATATAAACCATATGACTCATGCTTTACCTTTCGGTTCGTGTTTCAAGACCATGTTTGTACATGCTAGGCTCGCCAAGTAAGAACCTTAGTATCCGTGTGTGTAAAACTATCTTACACCCATTGTATGTGAACGTACAGTCTATCACACCCGATCATCATGTGATGTCTCGAAACGATGGACTTTCTTAATGATGCATACTAAAATAAGAACACATTTTTATCTTAGTATTTAAATGAGGGATCATTTTATAATGCTTCTAAAGCATCATACAAGAAATATAAGATGCAAACAGACATCATATGAAAAAAGTGATATGATATGGTTCTTGCACTTGATCACTATCTTGTGCATTGTGGTATGATGTTCATATTCCTATATGTGTAAGTCCAAGGTTTATGAAACTTACACTTTGGTATGTTATAATTTTCAAGAGTATCAAACCATACTATAAATTATAACATTACATATCATGACACTTGCCCATCAACAACTAAACTAGACACTTCTAATTTGTCCTTTGTATGTTTTTACGTGGCTTAGGGATTCCAGAGATAGAACCGTTCTTACCTATGAACATGGAACCAGAAGATGAAAATAAAAATATTAGCAACTCGTTGTAAATCAGATATTGACTATAGTAGGAGAGACAGGCACCCGCTAGCCACTTATGCAAAACTAGTTGCATATCAAGCATGGACCATGTCTCATGTGCGAGGACATGTAAAGTTAGTCCAGGCCACTTCATCCCACTATGCCATCAATATCAAAAATACCTATAAGATGCAATTACATGATCATCAGTGCCCACATAATCACATGTGTTTTACCCGTGCAAAGCATCTACACATAGATCAGGCTTTGATACCACTATTTGGTTTGCAGCATAGAAAACACATTTTTTCCTATGATATGAACAACTAAGCACCAAGATCTATCTACCTAGATACAATCAACGGGTGAATATACATCCATAGATAACTTACCCTTGAAGATGAACAAAGTGTTACGAGATTTAATCTCGTGGATGATGTACTTATTCACTTGCCAATCTCAAGATCGTGATGAAGTCCAACACCGCAAAGTAGCAGGGCATCCGTGATCGCACACACGTCCGGTACTCGACCACCTCTGAGTCCTTGCTCCAGCAAAGCAGCGGAAGTAGCAAACCTTTCTAGAGAAAGCCAACAGGAACATGTACTTCGCTAATCCGAAGCCATGGAGAATATTTTAGAGGGGGAGAGAGATCCTTCACGAGGAGGTGTAAAGCGAGAGGAGGAGGAGGGTGCCTTTAATAGGGGGAGGGCGGCAGATCCTCCCATGGCCGGCGGACAAGGTGGTGCCCCCACCTCCCCCTTCATTCATGTGGGTGGAGGCTCCACTCACATAAAAACCCTCCACTCAAAATTCCACTTACATGCATTAATTTTCCACCAAAATTAATGCATCTCTCATTTAATAAAACTCTTTTATTTATTTTATTTAGAATTTTATTAATTACTTTAATTAACAAACATTTGCATAAACTCCTTGTAATACTTTGATATTATATATGAAACCCTTTTTAGCAATTTGACCCGAAAACAATTCTGGCCTCCATCGAAATAATTCTAGCGCTTTTATAATCTTTCTCTGGTATCATATTTTCTCCAAATGGTGTTGGTATCCCTTAATTGTGTCACCCTACGGTTCGTGAATAATGCAGACATGATCGATCACCCTCTCCGATCAATAATCAGCAGCGGGACCTGGAGATCCATACTGACTCCCACATATTCAACAATGACTGTAGTGATCGTGTGAACCTTTAACGTTGTAACTAAATCCCTTTGTCTCACGATATATTACATGTCCAAGATACGATCATCGGTATCCCCATACCTAGTTTGATCTCGTTACCAACAAGTACTCTTTTCTCGTTCCCGTGATATAATATTCTTAGCTCTTATCACTTGCTTGCAAGCTATGTCAATGTGATATCACTGAGAGGGTCCTGAGTATATCTCTCCATCATCGGGATAGACAAATTCCACTCTTGATCCATGAGCCTCTACATAACACTTTCGGAGTATCTGAACCCACCTTTATTGTCACCCTGTTACGGTGTGACGTTTGATGTTATGAAGTTACTCTTTTAGTGTTAGTGATTGACATGATCTCATGGTCTAAGGACTAAAGTTACTTCGTATGATGTTATAGTAATTTAAACATAATGACTTTGATCGTATTACTATACTTTCGTTGACATCGAAACGCGCTCGCTTGAAGCCCCTACGGAGGCGGGTTTGTAAGAGAAATAAGAGGTGAATTAGCGCAGTTAAGAACTTCCTAAGGGCTCCGAAGAATCCAAAATAACCGTCCAAAGGAGGTGGCTGAGCTGACTTTACTGAGATGAATCTTCATCACATCATTCCACCAATATTGTGACCTTGTTATTAACAACATCCAATGTCCATGATCCGGAAACCTTGATCATCTTGTTAATCAACGAGCTAGTTTATATGAGAGGCATAACTAGGAACTCTATATATTTGTTTATTAAACACACATGTATTAACATTTCCAATTAACACAATTATAGCATGCAAAATAAAAATCTACCATATACTTGAAATAAGATAATAACAACTTTATTATTGCCTCTTGGGCATATTCCCTTAAGTAGCTGGTTCCTCCTAAAAGAGTTCTTTCAAAATTAAAACATGAGGTCTTTGGTAAAACCTCTATTCATAATTATAGGTTTTCTTTGTGAAAGATTAAGAAGTCTAGAAAATTTAATAACTAGAAATTTGTCACTAATCCAAAGATCTTCTCGAATTATTGCTCTCTTAACATTACAAATAACTTCCTATTGTATTTACAAATTAATACATCTTTAACTTCCATGATACCAAACTAAAAAAGAGAATATACATGTTTCAACTCACATCATGAAAGAGTGCAGTTAGGAGGTATTTATCTCTAATCATACCTGCTAGAGTCACTTCTCTTTATTTTTCCATTCATTTACTAACAAAACAAATATTCATAATTGCTAGATTTAGCACACCTAAACCCCCCCTTAGTATTATGTTCCTCATTCAAGAGAAAACTTCTCGCAAATAATTCCATCTTTTCATAATGGTCTAAGGAATGTTAACCCCCATTGCCCACCCCACACAAAAGACACATTTTCCTTTCCATGTACCCACTTTTTTCTCTACTCTATTTTTTGTGTTTATCAATGAGAGTTCCTTATTTTTGTACCATGCAAAGGTATTGGAAGATATCTCTAACTGAGCTTATGCTCAACACATGTTAAAATTTGACATGCAATCATTGCCTTTTTTCACTCTCTTTACCAAAACAAAAGAATATACTTTTGTGAATATTTATCTTAAGGACAAAAAGTGTTAAAAAATTCATAGCAAGTACTTTAAGTTCCTAATACTACCAACATCCTAAGTGGGCATAAATATTGTGTCATCAACATACTGGTACATAGTTATTGGAAATCACGTGATTCACATTTTTGGACTGGTCTAATGGTGACTAAGAACTATTTCTTGCATTGTAGATCATTTAATGCCAAGGACGGATCCAAAATTAGGTTATGGGATGATAATTGGCTAGATGATGCCACCCTCTAGGAACAATATCTAATTTTGTAAAATATTGTTTGTTGCAAGAGCAATTTAATCATTGCGGTTATGGAGTCTTATTCACCAAATACGAAGTTCAGGCGAAACTTAATTGGTCCTAGACTTCTGGCATGGAACACTCTATGTGGGCGGTTGGAAATGATTAAATTGTCACAAGGGTCTGATGTATTTTATGGAACTTACACGAGAACATTAAATTCTCAGTCGATTCCATGCACGGAGCACTCTGTCTATTAAGAACTTTCGGTCAATAATAATAAAATTTGGAGAATGAAGGTACCGCACTTTTTGTGTAGTACCTGGTACTACGCGAATGTGTGATCCTTACCAAGGATAACCTTGTAAAGCGAAACTGGCAGGGAGTGCAAAGTGTGAATTTTGTCATCATGCTAAGATAATTAAGCATTTGTTTTTCCAATGTTAGTTTGTCCGTCCTTTATGGTCAATCATCCAAGTGTCTTCTAGTTTGTACCCACCTCATAGTTTTGGAAATGTTCTTGGCAATTGGTTACGCGAATAAATCGCAAGTATAAAATTCTCATTAGGATGGAAACGTTTTCCATTATATGGCCGCTTTGGCTGTATAGAAATTTTAGTGGTAAGTTGTCTTCTCCTTTGCTGGTCATATAGGTCATATACAGATGTACTCACTTGCTTCGTTCATTGTCATCTCTTCAAGTCATGGAGAACAGAGACCTATTTATGGAGTTGTGTATGTTTTTATCCCATATGGGTGCCAGCATATACTGGCGGATCCAAGAATTATTCAAAGTCTGGGTAAATAGTGTATTTCAAGGATAGTGACACTATTTTCTATCAAATTTCCATCAAATTAGTCTTGTCGGCCGGTCGGAAGCCTCGGCACGTGCCCAGGCTTAGGGACGGTTGGGTCCGCCTATGCCAACATAGTCTCTGGTCGGCCCACCTCCGCCATAGGCGTTTATCGAGATCTTCATGTTATTTTGTTTACGTCTTTTTCTGTTTTCTTAGTTTTGGTACTTGCGACTGTATGCATCCTATCTATGCAGAGGCTAGATGTGAACTCTCTTAAATTGTACTAGCGTGATGCTAATTTTGGAGTTTAAAAAAAGCCCTTCATAAAAAATAGAAACTAAAAAAAGCTTTTATAGAAACCAGTTGTGTATTTTAAAATGTTAACATCTCCTTGAAAACCACCTTCAATCTGAATAGTTGCTTGCCACTTTCTCCGCGTTGGTGTTCATGTTTGCCATGTCACGAGTACACGACTGCAAAGTTTAATTGCAATATTTTCGTTCAATATTTTCGTTCTTGATTACATATACCCACTCCCATGTCATATACACTAGAACGAGAAGAGAGGTACAAACGGAGATACACCCATATGCATCATCTATATATGTGAAGCTACGTACATACGTTTATTTCCACTGGAAAAAAGAGCCACATACGTTTATTCGTCTTTTATTTCTAGTCTTATGTGATCGGCTTTGTCATGCTCGACCCACGTACGTATGTGTGACCTATAACCATGTAGTAGTATAAGCTAGGTATTTGAGGTGGATGGATCTTAAGGCTGCTGGCGTCGGCTGGTATAGGGCCCGGTGAACTTCCGCCCGCCGGAGCCGGCCTGGCGCTGGCAGTTGAAGTACTTGGTGGCGACGGGCGCGCCGAGGTTGTAGCAGCGGGCGAAGCTGCGGGTGTTGAAGTTGTGGCGCATCGACGGCGCGAACACCGTGCCCCGGCCGAGCTGCCGGAACAGCACCAGCACCATGCGGTGGATCCCCGTCGCCGGCGCCGGGCTCTCGTAGCACACCACCTCCCGGCCTGCATGCGCGCAGGAAATCCAGGTCATACCCAGTGTTCTCCAATAAGCAAAGTCTAACCGAGTCCACGCAAATAAGCCGCATATATACAGACAGAAAAAAAAAAGCTGACTATATGATGAGTGGAGAGTGCTCACCGTATGTGTCGTCCGTAGACGCTGGGATATCAGTCACCATCCTACATGGAGGAGAATGCATGGACATAAATCACTCGGTCGACAGTTAGTTAGAATCATATGCGCTTCACATGCATATAAATCGGGAGCATGGTTTATATATTTGTACATACGATGATCCAATCCTGAAATATGCATATATAATTATATATCTATCGAGAAGCGTCCCACATGCACATATCTTGAGTTGACGTATGTGCATGCAAGGAAGGACCTCATTGGTGGATCCAAAAGAGTACTATGTAAATAATGGCATGACATGCATATAAATGTATTATCCTTTATTATCTATATATCCATATGTGCCGTTAGGTGTGTGCATTCACATATTGATATATCTTGCCTATGAGCAAGACAGCAAGACCTACACTACCAAGCTAGCTAGCATGGTTCCAAAAATAATAGAACCCAAACTGCGCGCGAACGTTCGTGAACTATATAGCTAACCTAGGTTGCTAGCCTGGCAACTTACGCGCGGAGAGGCCCGCAGCCCATATAAATTCATGATAAGCTAGCTAGCCAGGGTGCACTCACCAGTGCAGATATTCCCGCAAGGTTGGATTGCTAGGGTTAGGAGCATCAGGATCCACCATGACCTGTATCATCGTATCCACAAATTACAGTTAACTAATGAACACAACTTACATTTCCAAACTTGTAAATACCTGATTAATCAAAGTGATGGCTGGGCTTACCAGGGTGTATGTGATGCTACTATCGTCGCCTCCAATCTCGACCATCGGCCTGCTCGATACCGCCGGTGAGCGGAACTCCATGCCGTTGATGATCGGCCTACCGTCGTAGAGCACAGTCATATCAACGGTGGTGCGGAAGGGGTCTAACACTTCCCCTATCACTCGTCCGGTAACCAAGGAGTCATTTGACATTTTTACTATATTGTGTATGTCTATGTATGTATATATGACAACGTAAGTATGTGTGTATGCTAGTGTATGCGTTGTGTTGATGTCTAGCTTCGGTGTGATGGGCTTGTACAATGATACAATGGTAGGTGCTCAGGTGTGCTATTTATAGTAGCGGGCTAGCCAGGAGAAGAGAGCCGGCCACCATGCATCTCACATGGACATGCAATCCCTGTCATCGTTCATCTCTGCCCTGCTTGGTAGCAATTTTCTCTCTAGAAATTTGACCGGTCGTGCTTGATAATTCCAGCCATGTCTTCCTGGCTAGAATGATGTATAGTAAAGCTACAATTTGATGTGTGTACGGACAAACCTATGTCTGACATTTGTATCACATGAAGAAACACGTGGAGAACCTCTTTGGCGAACTTGAAGTCTTGGTGATCGCTGGCCTTATGGCACTAGCTCTCTAGCTTCCAATGGTCGTGTATTGTTTACTGGCTACAAAAAAACTTGGCATGCATTTCTTTCTCAATATTTACTGTAAATTCTAAATATACCAGACAAATGGTTTGCTCACGTGCTCATGTAAGGAAACATACCGAAAGGTTGAGATATTTAGGGTGACAAGTCGAGGACAACATTTCCTTGGAATTCCAAAAAACGTTACTACACCCATTTCTAAATACTCCCTCCATCCCGGTTTAAAGGTTACCTATTGAAAATCATGCAATCCCAAAACACCCCACCTCTTAGGCACATAAGCATTTAATTTCTGTAGAAGAGCCAATCAGAGTATTAGGAGAGCCAAATTAGCCCCAATCAGAGAAAGCCTAGACCCCAAAGATTTGTTATATGTGTCCTTTAAACCGGGACGGAGGGAGTATAAGATATTTTAGTACGATAAAATAACCTACCAAAACATCTTATATTTTTTTAAAGAAGAAGGCTATTTCCTCCGTTGTACCACATGTCTTCTCTTATTAATACAATTTCCTAGTAAAATTTAATTAATTCGCAATAATTGCCAGGGATGAAAATAAGAGAAGAGGTATTGTCCGACTTATTTTTATTGCCTTCTCTAAATAACGTTGAAGGCTAAAAGAAAACCCGCCTTCTCTACCTTATACATGACCTAACAAACCATAAGCTGAGTGGTTAAAACCCCATATTTGATGTTCTGTATGTCCCATAAAGAAAAAAATCCAAATACTACCTAGCTCCTATATGAAGAAAATGGCATCTTACAATGAATATACCAGACAACTTATCTAACTTTGACTATTATTATCCCAACAAAAATTATGATTGCTAAAAAATGTGAAAATAACATTATTAGGTTTATAAATCACAAAATTTCTTCTACACTATCATTTCTATAGTCATTTACTGATAGGTTCATACAAAGTATCACACTAGAAACCATTTTCAAAATTCATATATAATACTCCCTCCATTCCATTCTATAGTGCCTATAGTTTCAGGCACGGAAACTAAGAAACGCATGTGGATAGAAAATTAAAATAGTTTTGGGTGGGATTTCTCGTCGCTAATTGATGTGATAATATAGAGGAGTTTGAGGGAGATATGAAACGCAATATAGAGGACTTTATGTAAACTCCCTAAAAAAGTTGTCTAGAGAAGTTGTGCAATGCAATATATCTTATATTTTGGATTTTTTCTTGAAAAACTATAGACACTATAGAAAGGAACGGAGGGAGTAATACATTAAGATGCATCCCTACTTATATGTGTTTTTTTATGCATGTAGTGGCCATGCTGAATTTAGTTGCATGCCAGTCCTTTCTTCTATCTAGTCCTTGGTTACTATCATTTTATATATCATTGTAGAAAATCTATCTTTAAAATTTTACAAGTTTAACCACTAAGATATACAAAAGTAATTGGATTGTCGTATGCACATAGTATTACTAGAGTTTCCATCTAAAACACTTCCATATCATTTTCTATAACATGTTGTTACAAGAAAATAAGGTTGAAGTTATACTGAAATTTGTAATATCCAAAACAACATATGTAAAATCATATGTCATATGCTACAGAAGTGGTAGTTGGAAGTAGAGATCATATGTAAAATAAAAGATAATTACTTGTATAAACATACTATAAAATATAATAACCATGAAATTGTAGGAAATGTAATTCTATTTGTTTTTTGGGTAACTACATAAGCAACTGTGTCGGCTAAGTTAATTTAGTCTTTTATTTCTTCTTAACTCCAAGGCATGTGCCAGTTGTTAATAAGTTTAGTTTGTTAAACTATAAAGAGTCGAGAGCGAGACATTAGGCAAGCTCGTGAGTTTATCTCGAGCTCATGAATAAAACCCGTTCATGCGTGATCAAATGCAAAATTCTCATGGCCAATATTTAGGAGGAAAGTCAATGCAAAATAGAAGGCGAACAACCCAATTAACCGATCAATGACATGACAGCTAAAATACAGAGTTGCTACGGAAGTTCATCTTGCTTGAAATTTAGGTTAAATTTGTGGCTTAATCAACCGTCAGTTTGAAGCTAATGCGATGCATCCTCAAATCTACAAAGTTACCTAAATCGCTACCAAGTTCAGTATAGTTCCGGTGTAGGTTATTTGAAAGAAACTATACCTGCTTTTAAAGCTGCTATGTAGTACTACCTAGTAACGAAAACACAAACGAGCTAGCCTAAACATATGAGCTAATCACGTTGGCCAATTTTTCATTATTTATAGTGCAGATACACTTGTAGGTGGCACGATTGTAGTGAGACAAGCTCATGGCCTTTTTGTGGACGGCGGGCCGAATTGCGATGGAATACATACATATGAGGAAGTAAACGAAGCACGTCGATCTGTGGCTACCCAAGTGGCACTAGCCCATTTCCCAAACTTGATTCTGTTTCCACCGGATAATCGAGCGAGGCTGACAGCGCAAGACAGATTCAATAAAGCACACACACAGACCATATATACCTTGCTCTGTTCTATAGTTTCTTCACGTGTTGCTGCTTTTGCTTTTCCACTTCATTTCGCTTTCAACTTTGCTGGTCCCTGCAATCGGATTGCTCGGGATGGCAGCCGCATAGACTCGTTGTGACTCGACTCTGACCGCCGTTTTTTCTTCTTTCTTCCTTTCTGTTTCATGGGATGACCGCAGAAACAGAGACCGTGTGTGTACTTTGGAAACATGGACGGAGCCGTATTCTGGCATTCAAAATAAAGTTATTCCGGACATGCCAAAATAGTCCATAGCAAAGCACACACCCCCACTCTAATGTACGCTTTGCCTTTCCTTCCCACCCCATTCAACCAATTCCTAAAACAAATCGTTATGTTAGTTGGAGGTGTGATATTAAAGGCCATATGAACAATTCTCCATAAAAGCTTTGCAAATGGACAAGCAATGAAAAGGTATTGTATTGTTTCATCTTGGTCACAAATACAACATTTCGTGCTTCGTTGCTATTTTCTTTACCAAATTATCATAAAAAAATCGATTTTCAGTGGACTTTGATCTTCCAAACGTATTTGCGTATAAAATGTTGTGTCCCTTTAATAAATCTAAGTACATGGACTTAATTGAGAATAACCCGTACGTAGTTAAGTTCTACTAAAAGACATCATCCTATTCAGACAGCTAAACATGCGTGAGTCTCTACACTAGGTGCAGCCATCTTTACCAACGATCTCCTTTAAAGCTATGGCGGAACATCCTCAACAAGAAATTGTAGAGAGGGCGAAGGCATGGAGATTTGTAAATTTTTCCTTGGGCACCATAAATAGGAGCAATCTTTTTCTTGTTATACTCAACTCCCACAATATGCATACGAAGCCCACAAGGAGATTTGGCCCCGATGAAAGGATAGTTGAAAGGACACATTTGCCACCTAGAGGGGGGGTGAATAGGTAGTTTAAAACTTTTACGAGAGAGGCTTAACAAATGCGGAATAAAACTAGCATTTACTTTGTCAAGCACAAAACCTATATATATACTATGGTTCACCTATGTGCACCAACAACTTATGCTAAGCAAGACAAGTAGCAAGGTGATAGCAAGATAATACTTCAAGTACGAAGGCTATCATAATGTAAAGAGCATAAGTAAAGAGCTCGGGTATAGAGATAATCGAGCCACACGAAGATGATGGTGTATCCCAAAGTTTCTTCCTTTTGAGGGAAAGTACGTCTCCATTGTAGTGGTGGGAGGTACTAAGACCATCAATGTCACAAAAGGCATCACCCTATTCTTCCGAGCATCCGCCGCACGGAAAGCACTATATTCACTATGGGACACTTGAGGGTTGTCACCAAACCCGTACACTTTGGTGCAATCTTCACAACTTAATTGGAGGCTCCCAAGAATCACCACCAAAGACACTAGCTTGGGAAGAGCTCCACAACTTAATTTGAGGCTCCAAGAACTCACCACAAAATGCCAATTAACCATCTAGGGTTCCAAGAACCCAAGAGTAACAAGTTTCTTGATTACATCCACCAAATCCTCCGAAGATAACTCAAACCGGTGCACATAATGCAATAGCAAGTCCTTCACTCCAAATTCCACCAAAGCTAAAAATCTATTGGGGGAATACGAGAGGAAGAACACAAGAGAAAAACCACATAAATCTTCATGATCTAGATCCCAAGATGTTCCCCTCACGTGTAGGAGAGATTGATTGGCGGAGTTGTAGATCTAGATATCCTATCCCTTTTTCCTCAAATAGATGCAAGAATCATGGGAGGAAGAGGGAGTAGGCAAGCTCAAGAGGATCAACAATGGAGCGGAAAAACGAGCTCAAGTACATGAGAACCAATGGAGAAGAAGGGCCCATTTTAAATGGGAAAGGGAATATGCCCGTTATGCTCCTACTACGACCGGTACTACCATGCCTAGCAGCGGTACAACCAGACATGCTAGTACTACTAAAATAGGTACTAGAGAGAGCTATCAGGCGGCTAGCATGGAATACAAGAAAACTGAGTCTGCCTAGTCGACCCCTGGTAGTGCCGGGTCCGGGAGTGGTACTACCACAACACCGGTAGTGTTGGGTCCTCGAGCGGTACCACCGCATAACTTCGGTAGTACTAGGAGGTGGCACCAGATGCTCTAGAGGAGGATCCCTAGCTTTCTGTTGGGTGCAAACAAGAGCGGTACCGTAGGCCGGTACTACCGGTCATAACAGACTATTCTGGCAGCAACAATAAACGCAATAACTTGAGCAACCGAACTCCGAACGGGATGAAACAATTTTTGTTGGAAATATTGGGTATCACAAAGGGAGAAAATACAATGAATAAAGAAGTGATACACCTCCCAAGGTGTGGAGTTGGAAATCCTTCAAGATCAAAAATGCAATAAGATATTCTTCTGAAATCCCTTTTTGATGAACTAGAGCTTGTTATGAAGATAACCACAAGCTCTAGAACCTCACATGGATAAGATCCTCACAACAACCAATAAATACGATGCAAGACTGCAAAGGGTTGAGCTCTCTTCGAAGGAAACGATTTGGCTACTCACTAGAGAGCCCCTCTTAATAGTATGGCTATCTATCCTATAACCTGGTCTCTCAACTAACAACATGATACCATCAAAATCTGGAAGGATAACCTTGCTAACATCACCGAAATCATACCTGTCAAAGAAAAGGGGAGCCAACAAGGGCAAATTAAAAAGGGAGCGGTCAGTACTGAGGCCAATACACAACGAGTCTTAGAATTCAATGGCTCTCGCTTGCATAGGTATGGTGGGCTTAACAACCTATAGAATCACGATACAACCGTCGTCTATAAGAGAGGGGTAAGAGAGACCTATTCGAAACCAACCTGATACTAACACCAGATATAACCCATCCTGGAGTTTCCCCCTGAGACCAAACGAGGAAGTCCTTCTGAGAAACTCATACAAGTGGCAGTTTTATTAGTCATTCCATTTTAGTTGCAATACTTACTAGTCAGATATAGATAGCATAAGACATTCCAATACCAACAATTGTTGCCACTTTTAGTTAACCATTTCGTTGTAGTGGAGATGATTACTAGTCATGCCAAAGTCAAATTTATAGCACTAGTTTAGGTTGAGTGTCTACGGTCAATACACTGTGCTCCAAGTAGTCCATAACCACGGATATGACTTTTCGAAAAGATTTACCCTGTAGGGGTGCAGAAATAGCAACACACGCATGATCAACCTCGAGAAAACCAAACGAAAGTAAAGAGGCATCACGACAAATCATTTACAAGATTCAAAAGTGATTTTAGGGAGCCACCCCACTAAGCTACCCGCAACGAAGTCGACCAATCTATGAAACAGACCCAGGGTTTGTGCCAATGGTTGTAAACGATTGGGAACCCAAAAGTGTGACTGGGCTTATCAATATTACGGAAACATTCTGTTTTCCAAAATAGTATAGTAGTAAACCGCTCCTCGAGCACTAGTAGTAAATAAAGAAGTAAAGGATGGCATAAGTATACGATAATAGTAAACTAGTTTGTGGCCCCAAGAAATAAGATGAGAAGCAAGCTCATACAAAGAGGTTCCATGGGCCCACATGTGGATAGTGCGATAGTCAAGAAACAAGAATCAAGTCTTGGGTCCTAGGTGGACACAGTAGGCGAGGTAAAAGCCAAATCTCAACTATTGCCTACTGGTTCCTCTTTATTATTTATATATATTCCCAACAGTTTAATTATCAAATTGATATTAAAATCATGATTATCTCTACCATTAAGCATGTGACAACCTCCCAATAACTGTGGAACTCGACAACTCGAACCGACACCTAATCCAACAACTACGACTCACAAGGCCAAATATCTACCAAAACAACGAGCAATAGGAAGTGGCTAAGATAATATAGGCTACATTGGAAATAAATGGTACAGAAACTAAAGCATCGCAACATGGATAGCAATAGAGAGAAGTAAAGCCATAAAGCAAAAATAGGTAGCAGAGGGAGAATGCTCACCTGGGAAATATTGTCGAAGATACATATCCGAAGAACTTATCAAAGATCACAAAATCTTATCGTCCTATCCGGAAAGAAGCAAATCACTAAAAGATACAAACGATGCAACAATTGCAACTAATGCGGAAGATCTAGCATGATCATGATATGATGCATGACATGAAAAGTTAATGATGAAACCATGTTCGAAGATGTCATTTTCATATCACATTGATGTTACAACATTAGTGAGGCATTATTAACAAGAAATAATTATTTTCCAATTTTATTCATGATGTTTTCCTTGCATAAACAGTTCTAGTTTTACAAGTTCTCCATGATGCATGATGCAATTACAAGTACGGAGAGTATAGTTGGAATGGGTAGGTTATGCTAATCGATTTAGACATATTATTTGTCGAATTCTAATTAACATATTAAAATATATGATTTAATTGCTCTTTTACTTTTAAAATGGCATTTTTGTTAATAGTTTGATTAGTTAGGATGATTATATTTATTTTATGAAAATGGATTTGAATTATTTTGAAATTTTAAACACTTTTATTTTTTAAAGTTTTTTCAAATTTGAATTATTTTGGAAGTTAGGGTTTAAACGGATTTGAATTTAAATTGAGTTTGTATAGGTTTGAAAAGTCAAAGGGCTAAGTTGATAGCCAACTAATATACCCTCCTATAGGGTTCAAAGGTCCAAATGCACAGACTATCGTCCTTGTCCATGCCATGTGGGTAGAACGGCTCCTCGGTGGTGGGTGACAGCTTGAAGGTGGCCATGGGGAGAGGAGTGATTGGTGTGATGTAGGGTATATGATTATGGGGAAGAGATGGGGATAAATATGAAGGGATAAAAGCAGGGATTAACAGGAGAGAGTTGAGTACTCTAGGAGAATGCGACCATTAATTCTGTCGAGGAGGGTGAGGCGTGGCAAATGGGATGATTCATTGATGCTATACTACAAGGACTCGGTGCTACATCCATAACTTTGGCATGCATTAGTGGGGAATAAGAAGACGGGTCCACGCCCATGCGGTCTATGAGGGGAGATCCAACATGATTTGTATGACTCTTATGGGGCAAGGCTACAAATACGAAAAAACGAATGAATCTAACCAAATGTATTGGCCAATTATCATTTCCATATTGCATATGGGTACAAATATAGTTCACTCAATACTCCAGTTTCAATAAAATTAAACAAACTTCCTTATTTCTGCTTATTTCTACTCCTCTTTATAGCCTTCAATCTCGTACTACAAAAAACAAGAGGCAAAGTTGGTTGAATTAAAGGTGAACAAAATTACAAATAAAACAAGTCTTCAAGCTTATGTTTTAGAGAACCATACACAGATAAAAATAGGTGGGGATTTAACTCTATTTTTTCCTGCTGTTAGGAGCAAGATCTACAAGAACATCCCAATCATCCTAGCAATTTCATCACTTTGTTCAATCACTTTCTCTCCTTTATTTTGCTTCCATTTCCTCTTTTGTTTTTCCTTATTTTGCTCCCTTCCTGCAAATCCTGCCCTTCATTATCTCGCGTCACCTCATGTTCTTCATCAACTTGGTGCATTTCATTATCTAGCTCCACATCTTGTATCTCATCATCTTGATACACTTCTTGTTCTTCATCAACTTTTTGCACTTTCAGTTCTTTAGATACATTCCGCATTCCACAAATTCTTCTATCATAATTTTTTTCCTTCCCATTCTTTCCCCCCCTTTTGTTGTCCTCGTACTTTTCATGTTTATCTAGGACATCTGCCTCCTCAACTTATATGTACTCCTTGTCATGTGAATCTGAGAAACCTTAGAAATCATGTGGAACTATTTTTTTGCATAACCTATTGGTATGTCCAAATCCTCCACACATTTTGCATTATCTTTGCCTAGATCCTAACCTTGAACCCTTTTAAGTGGATGCTTTGATCCTTAGATTTCTAGGCCTCTCAGGTGGACTCCTAAGAACTAGTGGTTCAAGTTGAATCCTGGATTGACATTCTCCCAATCATTTTTATCTACCATTGGTGGTATATTTTTGTATATGTAGCAAAAAACTTGTCTACAAAAAAAGTCATGAACACAATTTTCTATTTCAGCACCGACATCTCTCATCTCTAAGATGAAGTATAATGCATGGTGATATGGTAGACCACTAATTTATCATTTTATTCATGAACATGTTATGTTTGCTAGGTCTACAGGATATAGGGGTGTAATTGTATCCTCATCGGAGTCATTTTCCAATCTCTTTTGGAGGATCCCTATCTGAAGGATATCTGATTCCGAACTTGATACCCAAATATGGTATATGATATTGTGTGCCAAATAGAGCCCGGATATTTGTATGCACAAGTTATTTACGATTATCCGATGGTTCTATCCAAATAATCTGGTTTTTCATCCGAGACGCCAAAGCTAATAGAGCATATTTAGTAGTTTGTGAGTTGTCTGTGTTCTTACGTTAAACAATGGCTCACTTATATAGTCATTATGTCGAATATGGAGTCCAAACGTGTTAGGATACTAGGCTATTAAAACACGTGTCACTGATATCCTATCCTTGTGTTTGTGTAATTGCATCCACATGGACCTACTTTGTTCATGTGGTTATGTTATATTCATTCATTCTATCTTGTAATATTATTTATTTTACAACTATTTTGTTAAACTTCTTTTTATCAATTATCTTTTGTTGTATATTTTGTCGATCTATTTATGTGCATACATATCCGATTTATTTTGCTTCTACCCCTGAGTCTACTCTATTCCATTCTGAATCCACGATTTGGTATATCCGTATTCCTATCCGGAACTAGATATTATCCGATCTAGTCTGAATACGTCGAGAAAACATGGTATAGGATATGGTAGCATACAAATCCGGATCTGGTCCGATCACATCTCTAACAGGATTCTTCCTTTTAGTTTCATGCTTGTCTTTCATAAACCCCTACTAATGTATTGTAACTTCTTTTCATTCTCATCTTTACTCCTCTCGGTGCCTTTGTTCTTGCAATCAGTAATAAAATCACCTTTGAGACTATTTTTTGCCCTACAATTTTTTTGCACAAATTTTCTAGAATCTATCTTCACCATTATGGTTTGTCTTATTACATCTAGCAAAAATAAACCTTGCAAGTGATTTAAGGTTCTTAATCTTAGAATTGAAACTCTCTATCAAATTGTTGCAAACATTCACCTTGCGTAATTGACGCATGTGAAATACATCTATGAACTTTGTAGTTTATTGTGTTAAAATTCATTTTATTTGAAAATTTATTATATTTATTGGGACCTACTAATAGTTATAAAAGTGCACAATTTCTTGGTTTATACTTTGTTGTGTAGGAATTGCATCAATATGGAAGAAGATCGCTCATTATGGTGAAATTCGAAGTTTCCTAAAATCTGTTCCTATAGAACATTATTCGAAGATTGTCTATAAAGACCCTCAATATGGCATTAAACGGAAAAAGTCTAAACATTAAAGTTGTTGGAATTTTTATGATAATGTCCATTAATATAAAATTTGCCTCAAACAGACTCTAATAGGGTATAGAAGCAGTTTTAGGACTCCGCAAGTTTGTGACTATGATTGATGCAAACTCTTTCCATACTTATGGATTCGACCAATCAAAGACTTTATGGGCTCATAAAGGATAGAGGGAAGTCCTAGAAATGTTCTAGAGGTTCCCAAGAGTGCTTGTATCAAAGGGGCATCCAACCCATGGCCTAGATTGTATCTCTACCTCTTTATTGAGACGAAACCCTACTTTTAGAGGCATCCATCCATTGTGATAATTATCCTCACTCTTGGCAGCCGCCAAGGATGGGAAAATCTCCTACAAACCAGCACCATATCCAAGGAAGAAGAAGGGTCCAGTGGCACAACGCCACCTCCTCGGCCACAACGCCACCTAGGGAAGCCTCCACCCTAGAAGGCAGCCGCCTCCTTGGCCACAGCGCCATGGCCGCTATATTCATCAACTCCATCACCACGGTCATGATCTTCTTCATCAACAACTTCATCAAGCCTCTATCTTTGTAATGTCTCTCCACTGTGAGTAGTTTCCCATGGTATCCAAGGTATAAGATTAATTGGTATTGATTTCTATATAAGTACGTAATGAGTATTTAGTCAAGTTTTAATCTCTTATGTGGTTTTATGATGGTAATAGAGAAAATAGCTTCTATACCATTGACAAACTCCACAATGGCTCTTTTGCCATCGAACAAATCCTCAGTTCTTCTATACCATATACAAACTAATTTGAGTGGTTCTATACCACTAGACGTTAGACAACAATTATCCCACTATTTTAAGAGGACAAAATGACTTGGTTGTTGATACATTGCAAATGTATCTATAATTTTTGATGTTCCATGCTTGGTTTTATCTACTTTCTTGTGTTTTCTCCACACTTTGGAGTACTTTTCATAGACTTTCTTGGACTAACCTATTAACAAGATGCCACAGTGCCAGTTGCCTGTTTTCTGCTATTTTTGGTTCTAGGAAAGTCAGAAAATCAATATTCTCGGAATTGGACTGGACAAAAGCTAAAGTCGATATTTTACCGGAAGACTTACGGAGCCAGAAGACGAGACGGAGAGGGGCCAGGGCTGGCCACACCACCTGGTGGCGCGGGCCGGGCCAGGCCGCGCCAGGGGGTGGTGTGGGCCCCTCCGGCACCCCCTCGGTCTCCCCTCTCGCCTATAAGAGCCTCCTGATGCATAAACCCTAAATAGTCAATCAGAAATCCATGAAAAGTTCCACAGCACCGCCGCCACCGAAGGGGAGATTCGGGGGATAGAAAGTCTCTGTTCCGGCACCGTGCTAGGACGGGGAAGTCCCCCCCTCCCCCGGAGCCATCTCCATTGATCTCCACCACCATCTCCATCACCATTGCTGATTCCCATGATGAAGAGGGATTATTTCTCTCTCGAGGCTAAGGGTTCTACCGGTAGCTATCTGTTCATCTCTATCTCTCTATGCGTGATCATATTGTGATCATGAGCTTGTAATCTATAGATCTACCTTGCTACTCAAGTTCTTTAATAGATCTCTGCTCTCCCCATGTGTGTGAAGTTGACAGTGTGCACACCATGGTGGCACTTAGGCTAGAGATTACAAATACTTGTTATGAGTTATATTTGGAGTTGGATGTTTCTATAAAATTGTGGTGTTTGCTGGAACTATATAGTGCTCAAGGTGACAGTGTAGGGTTATCTAGATGGGAAAGGCTTACTTTGAGGAGTGATGTTATAGCCCTACCCTGGATTAGAGTGTCCAACCGGAGAGTAGTTCATAGTAGTATCATGAAGACAATATATTTATATGAGAGTGTTTACTAGCGAAAGTATGATCCCTAGGCCTTGTTTCTAAGCATTGATACACCGTTTGCAATTAGATCTGTTACATGTTTGCTAGCTTCCATCTTTATTTCAGTTTGCCTTTAGTATCTTCCATGCCAGCAAGCTATTTTTTGGCACCATTACCACTTATAATTATCTATACCACTTGTATTTCACTATCTCTTTGCCGAACTAGTGCACCTATACACCTGACAAGTGTATTGGGTGTGTTGAGGACACAAGAGACTTCTTGTATCTTGATTGCAGGGTTGCTTGAGAGGGAATACCTTTGACCACTTCCTCCCCGAGTTCGATAAACCTTGGGTGATCCACATAAGGGAAAACTTACTGCTGTTCTACAAACCTCTGCACTTGGAGGCCCAACAACTGTCTACAAGAATAGAAGTGCGTAGACATCAAGCTATTTTCTGGCGCCGTTGCCGGGGAGGTAAGGTAAAAGGTACTCACATCCTCCGGTGTGAGTGCTCGAAGTTATTTCCTTTAGATTCTGCAATTTTGTCTTTTTGTTTCTTGTTTTTATATTCACTAATTAGGCTTAATGGAAAACAACAACAAAATTAGAGAGCTTTATAGTATTTATCTTGAGTTAGGACATGAAGTGTTTGAAGAGAAAATTAAAGAACCTATGGAACTTTATTTGCATGCTAATAGCAATGTTATTAGTATGAATTCTTTGAACACCATTATTGCTAATGCTATGGAAAAGTCTAAGCTTGGGGAAGCTGGTTTTGATGAGCATGATATTTTTAGTCCCCCAAGCACGGAGGAGAAAATTTATTTTGATGATACCAAACCTCCAATATATGATGATTACAATGATGAATATGATATTTTCAGTCCACCTACTATTGAGGAGAAAATTAATTATGATTACAGTATGCCTCCTATATTTGATGATTTTGGTGATGAGAATAATAATGATAGCTATTTTGTTGAATTTGCTCCCACTACAATTAATAAGAATGATTATTCTTATATGGAGAGTAATAATTATTATATACATGTGGCTCATGATAAGAATATTTTATGCGATAGTTATATTGTTAATTTTATTCATGATGCTAATGAAAGTTATTATGAGAGAGGGAGACATGGTTTCATGTATCTCAACAATATTAGGTTTCCCCTCTTTATGTTGAAAGTCTTGAAGTTGCACTTGTTTTGCTTTCCTATGCTTATTGTTTTGTGCTTTTATGACTTGTTTCTTTACAAGATTCCTATGCATAGGAAGTGGGTTAGAATTAAATGTGCTTTCAATTTGCTTCTTGATGCTATATTTTACTTTAATTCATATTTCTTATGTGAGCATCTTCTCAAACTATCATGCCTAACTTAAAGGCGTTAAAGAAAAGTACTTATTGGGAGATAACCCAAAAGTTTTAGATGAGTCTTGGAAGTTATTACCTCTGTAATAACCGCTCCTTATCCTTTTTATTTGCTTTTTGTGCCAAGAGTAACCTCTAATGAGAGAGAGGTAATGATTGGGAAAGTTGTTGTCCCGAAACAGATTTCTGTGCTTCACCGTAAAAAATCTTGTAAAATCTCTGTACGTATTTTTGAGGCGTGAATTTTTGTGCTTCTGCCCCAAGTTGTTATATAAGTTTCGTTAGTTCAACACTTTTTGATTTGAGCAATAGAAGGTCTTCGAAAAAAAAATCGTTTTACCTGCTGGTCTGTTTTGACAGATTTCTACCATTATTTGCATTTGCTTCTTGTTGGTTCCTTTTTAGTTCTTTTGGGGAATTGAGATTTTTTAGGGAAGTGCTATAGTAGCTTGTGTTTTAATGAAAGTTTTATTGGTCTTGAAACTGAATCTAAAGACTTATTATCTTGAGTGCACTAATGTTGCTAATAAAGATTGTGTGAAGTTTTGTATGAAGGAAAATTTTCAGGTGTATGGAAGGAATGAGTAATGAGATGAAGGATGGACTAAAGCTCAAGCTTAGGGATGCCACGCGTGTCACCCCAAGAAATATCCAAGAAGTACAAGCATCAAAGCTTGGGGATGCCCAAGGCACCCCTTCTTCATCAATAAAAATCTTAGGTTTCTTCCAAACACTTCATTTTTATTGTTTCATGCACAGTTGTGTTATTCTTGGAGCGTCTTATTTTTCGTTTTCATTTTGGTTTTTCATTTTCTTGGTTTGCTTAGTTTGCTAAATAAATTGGTTGGACCCCCTCTTTCATATATTGGTTTTCAAATAGTTTGGTTTGGATTGGAAAAGAGTAGGAAAGCTCATGCTTAAGTGGTAAAGAGAGCTTGTTTTTGACTGTGGCATATGCTTTGTCATACCATGCTTGATATTGTTTTGGATTTATGCTTAGTATTCTTTGTTGTAGCATGACTTGTTATAAACAATTGAGATTACTTAATGTGCCTTGGAAGGATCATGCGTTGTTTTAGCATATTAAAGCATAGTATTGTGGTATTCTCCTTTGATGCTTTATTTGGGTTGACTTGGCCCATGTTCACACCATGTTATGACTATCCCAAGTCACCATAAGCCTTTATGATCCTTTAGTTTTCAACTTGTAGTATCACTTTATGCTTTGATTAATGATGTTTTGTCGCTCTGCATGATTATGGTCATTATTGCTCTCTTAGTTTGTCGCTCCTAGTCTTTTGCTAGCCTCCATAACTAAGTATGAGTTCCACTCATGCATCCAACTCCTTAAACCAAGTTATTCCAAAGAGTCCACCATACCTACCTACTAGCATATGCTATTCCAAGTATATTCATGTTTTTGTCTACCTTCCAAATTAAACTTGTTATGATAAAACTAGTGATTAAAGCTCTCACAAACTTGATGGCACACTTTACTTTTTTGCATTTAATAAACTTGAACCACTAGGTCCTTCTTTGTTGCGTATATGCTTGCGCTTTATAAGTTGAAATTAGCAGAACCATGTATCATGGGGAACGCTTTCAACATTGCACTTGTACTTTGTACCCCGTTGATATCATGTTCTTTTGCTTATGGTTCCCGGCGGTGTGAAATAAAAGTGGAACTTGTAAGATCATGGAGTTTGTATGTGTGTTAGATAAACGCCTGGGCCGCTAGCCTAAGCCATGCCTAATCATGATGGAAACTTGCAGCATCACCATAATGAGCACTCTATGAAGCATCCTCAATAAAAACCTATGCAAATAGCAAATAAAAAGATCGCTGAGATGCTCATTGTCTGCTTGCCTTGTCATTTTGATTATGGGATAGCTCCTGTATCATGTGCAAGGGGTACCCCGTTGGCAGTTCTTTATGATACACATGTACTTACAATGACAAGAGCTTACTCGTGACTAAAGTTGAGTAGCATGAGGTTCGGTCTTCGTAAGTAAGGGGCATGAGATTTCGGTTTATAACTTGTTAAGCATATCCTCTTAGTTGTGTCACTTTAACCTTAATCACCTTCAAGATGCTTATGATAGGGGCAATGAGAGCTGAAAGCTATAAGTACCATAATTTTTGGATGCTCTTTATGAGACTTGAATCCCTACTTCCTTCTATGAAGGCCTTTCTTCCACTTATATATATTGAGTCTCCACCTTCTATCTTTATGCACCTACTTTGAGAGCATAGTGGCCATTCTTAGTTCTATGTGCATTGTCCCAAGACTTGTTGATTGATGCATAACTTTGATATTGCCTGTTTTAAACTATCTGTATCTAGTCACTCTTATGAACTTTGAAGATGTCCTATGCATTTATATTTGCTACTCTATGAGGGACAAGCTGAATGCCACTATGCTATGTTTTCTTTATGTGAAACAAACAAACGTCTTGCAAAGCATTGTTATTCATGAATATTTTGTTTGTGCCTTTTCATGTTGCAACATAGTTTCTTTGTCTTATTGCTAGAACTTTGTCTTCCATGTTTTGATTGAAGTACTATGATCCCAGCTATCAATGTTTTACAAATACTTTGATCAAGTTTATGATGGTGCATGCAACCTTAAAAATTATTCTTTCTTTTTATCACTTACCTACTCGAGGACGAGCAGGAGTTAAGCTTGGGGATGTTGATACATTGCAAATGTATCTATAATTTTTGATGTTCCATGCTTGGTTTTATCTACTTTCTTGTGTTTTGTCCACACTTTGGATTACTTTTCATAGACTTTCTTGGACTAACCTATTAACAAGATGCCACAGTGCCAGTTGCCTGTTTTCTACTATTTTTGGTTCCGGAAAAGTCAGAAAATCAATATTCTCGGAATTGGACCGGACAAAAGCCAAAGTCGATATTTTTCTGGAAGCCTCACGGAGCTAGAAGACGAGACAGAGAGGGGCCAGGGGCTGGCCACACCACCTGGTGGCGCGGGCCAGGCCAAGCCGTGCCAGGGGTGGTGTGGGCCCCTCCGGCACCCCCTCGGTCTCCCCTCTTGCCTATAAGAGCCTCCTGATGCATAAACCCTAAATAGTCAATCAGAAATCCACGAAAAGTTCCGCAGCGCCGCCACCACCAAAGGGGAGATTCGGGGGATAGAAATTCTCTGTTCCGGCACCCTGCCGGGACGGGGAAGTGCCCCCAGAGCCATCTCCATTGATCTCCACCACCATCTCCATCACCATTGCTGATTCCCATGATGAAGAGGGAGTAGTTCTCTCTTGAGGCTAAGGGTTCTACCGGTAGCTATGTGTTCATCTCTCTCTCTATGCCTGATCATATTGTGATCATGAGCTTGTAATCCATAGATCTACCTTGCTACTCAAGTGCTTTAATAGATCTCTGCTGTCCCCATGTGTGTGAAGTTGACAGTGTGCACACCATGGTGGCACTTAGGCTAGAGATTACAAATACTTGTTATGAGTTATATTTGGAGTTGGATGTTTCTATGAAATTGTGGTGTTTGTTGGAACCATCTAGTGCTCAAGGTGACAGTGTGGGGTTATCTAGATGGGAAAAGCTTACTTTGAGGAGTGCTATTATAGCCCTACCATGGATTAGAGTGTCCAACCGGAGAGTAGTTCAGAGTAGTATCATGAAGATAATATATTTATATGAGAGTGTTCACTAGCGAAAGTATGATTCCTATGCTTTGTTTCTAAGCATTGATACACCGTTTGCAATTAGATCTATTACATGTTTGCTAGCTTCCATCTTTATTTCAGTTTGCCTTTAGTCTCTTCCATGCCAGCAAGTTATTTTCTTGGCACCATTACCACTTATAATTATCTATACCACTTGTATTTCACTATCTCATCGCCGAACTAATGCAACTATACACCTGACAAGTGTATTGGGTGTGTTGGGGACACAAGAGACTTCTGGTATCTTGATTGCAGGGTTGCTTGAGAGGGAATACCTTTGACCACTTCCTCCCTGAGTTTGATAAACCTTGGGTGATCCACTTAAGGGAAAACTTGCTGTTGTTCTACAAACCTCTGCACTTGGAGGCGCAACAACTGTCTACAAGAATAGAAGTGCGTAGACATCAGTTGCCCTCAATGGCAAATAAGCAACAGTGGTAAAACATATCTAGAATTTTTTTGATAGCATTTTGCCTCAATTTTCAGCATTTCAGCCACAGAACATTACTCATCAAAGTTCACATAATTTAGGACAACAAACACCATATTCGGTCATGCACAAGCAAAACACAAGTTCACCTCCTACCAAAAGACCACAACCCTGAGTTGGTTATTCCTTTTAGATAATTCAGAGTTTTAACTTGTTTTTACTTTGGCAATAGCTTCGCTATCAGGAACAAATCTCTTCTTGTTTCGAGTGCTCATAGCAGGACTGCTAGGGGCAACACTCTTCTTGCTTGAAGTGCTCATTGATCTACATAAAAGTTTCAGATATATATGAAATTCACCACGTTATGTTTAACAGGCTGTGAGCATGGAGCCATTTGAACATGCTAACTTTATCTTAGTAACTATTTGCAATTAAATACAGTGAGCTCATAATCACGGAGACACTTCTAAAATATTCAAGTTTAAATGGAGTTGTTAGCCAAGTTGTTCTGTCGGTGTTGGGGGTGGCGGAGCGGAGGCGGCGGCGGTTCCACCATGCCTAGCTCGAGAGCGCGTGTGCGTCTGGGTTGGGTCGGGTCCAACTCGTGTGTGTGCGTGAGTTTTTTCTTTTCTTTTTTCCTTTTTTTCTTTTCTAAACTGAGGTCAAAACTGGAATATATAGAAAAACTGATAGGAAACGGAGATGGACAGACAGAAGACTAATGGCGATGGCAAATAAGCACTCAAAACTGTTTGTGTTTGGATGGAAGAACTGCAACTTTGTTCGATGGTAAAAGAGCCATTGAGGAGGTTGTCAATGGTATAGGAGCAATTTTCTCATGGTAATATCTGAACATCAACTGATGTTACTTCACCTTTATGGGCTCATAGGGATGCACCTTAGTGTAATGAAGAGAGTAGGGATGGATGGAATGACAGAAATCGTGTCCTGGCACTTAGAGTTGCATTAGGGGTGTTCTTGATCAGGGACCTTTGAACTTTATGTTGTGCGTGGACTTTATGTCTTAATGAATCCTTTGTTTGCACATGAACATGGCCTTAGGACCAATCATTAGGGGTGCAATTGCACATGTATATGGCTGCACCTATTTTAGGCTTTGTCCAACAAGGATAAAACTTGACAAGATACTTATAATGTTGTTTTAGAAATCTTTATTCCATGAAGTCTATGTAGCCCTTAGGAATGTTTATATGACATATAAGCATACACTTGAGCTTATCCTCTTGCTTCATAGAGGATTGGTCTTTCTCTGAAGAGAGTTTTTACTCTTTTGCAAATTTACTTTCTTGTATTTTTACTTTCTTGCAACTTTACTTTATTGAACCTTTACTTCTAGTCTTAAACCAGTCCGAACCAACCATCCTAATTTGTTTAGTTTATATAATTAGACACTCTAATTGAAAGAACAAATACATATACCTTCTTCTCTTTGTGGGATCGATATTAATACTTACACATCGAAGATTTCAACAATGCCCTACACTTATGGGTATCAGTAACTCACCAAACTTGCTTCTAGCCCATACACTACAAGAAAAGCTGGCTTTTAGAACAAACAATTTTCATGGTTAAAAAGTCTTTTGTGATAGATGGCCTCTATGGTAAAAGCCCCGTCACTAAAGAATCTACCATGGTTTTTTTCTCGACCGTGGCGGATCACACCTTTTAGCCATGGAAATTCGTGTCATCGTAGATTTGTTTCCCAGCCCCGTTGACTGCTGACATCATGCAACCTGCCATGTCGCAAGCGATGTTAATTGCCGGTTACCGCCGTTAACAGTCACAAAAATCGTGGTGGAAGCCAAGGCCTGCTAATCGTTAAGTGAGCTGGCCCATAAGAGAATCCTAATAAGAACATGGCTCATTACTGATTCAATATGTTCGAGGCCTGCACTGCTTTAATGGGGCCCACAACTTTGCAACCCATCCGCGTCATGTTAACTTTCAAGTTTGCTACTGTTTTGGGATGCCTAAGGCCTAGCTCAGTCCAACATTGTGTAGCCCATTAGTGGCATGCGCCATGCCGGTTCAATACTAATAAGACCTACCCTAGGCCCATCACTGTGTATAAAGCCCGTCGCTTTTCGTTCGTTGTGAGCCTTTTTGTAGAAAGGCATGTTACTGTTCAGGTCCTTTTCCAATCTGTCCTTTCACTGTTCTGGCCTATTACTGTTCTAGACTATTACCGTTCTGTCTTGCTACTGTTCCAACATGTTACTATTCTTGCATGTTACTGCTTTCTGGCCATTTACTGTTTGGGCATGTTACGATTCACACCTATTACTGTTCAGGCCTTTTAATGTTTACGCCTGTTACTGCTTTCTGGCCTTTAATATTCATGCCCTTTACTGTTCAGGTCTTTTACTATTCAGGCCTTTTACTATTCAAAGAATCCCATCCATGTTTATTCAATCGTGGCCTTTCACAGTTCGGTATATTACTGTTCTGTCCTTTCATTGTTTCGTCATTTTTAGCAGCATCGCCGTTTTGCAGAAGATCACAGGAATGCCAACAAGTTGATTAATAAACATGAGAAATTTAAACTTCTCTCTCAAATAAATTAGAAATTCAAACTACTTATTACACAACGATAAAAGTTTGTGACACATAAGCCAACAGGTCCATATTGAAAATCATAATAGATCATTAGACAAGATCTGTATTTTAAAATATCACAAAGAAGAGTTCACATCATCAATACGAGATTGGTACATGGTGATGCGCTTCATCGTATCATATATCCTCTTCTTCAACATTTTAGCTCTAGATATAAGAGAAGCTACACCCTTTCTTTATGCATGCAATACAACCTTTATATATATCACCTACATGAGTTGTTCTAGGTTGACTATTGACAATGTTGTTTCCTTCAATATGCAATGGGAGGATAAACAGGAAGAGGGATCACAACTTTCAGCCCTGCCTTTCGAGGACTCGTGCTTGGTTTTAACTGCATCCTGGTAAAATATAGTGAAAGAGGTTAAAACAAAAGACAAAGGGAAACACGTATTATATAAAGTACAGATTATTTAAGTAAGTATGAACTTACAGTAGCTTGTTTAGGATCACAGTAGTTCCTTCTCAAGCGGATCCAACTCTTGGTCAGTCTGTTTGTAGAATTCGAGTCGAGCAGCTAGAACTCTAGTCCTTGTACTCCATTATCCTTTCTCTGCATTAAGGCATGACATTTAAAACTGAGTCAGCTGGTTCGGAAGTATGAAAGCACTTGAAAATACCAAAAAGATAGCATTAAAATTGACCAGATGTATAATTCAAACTAGCTAGCTGGTTTGGAAGGATGAAAGAAGTTGAAAAAACCAAAAAGATAGCATTAAAATTGACCAGAAGTATGTTTCAAACAAGCTAGCTGGTTTGGAAGGATGGAAGCAATTGAAAACACCAAAAATATAGCATTAAAACTGACCAGATGTATGATTCAAACTAGATGGACATTTTCTGAATTACTCAAAGCATTCGCAGATAGAAAGACAATAAAGCATGAGTGGAAATGTTAGGGAAATGTTTAGGTAGAATGACTTATTAACTTATTATGCATACATGTTATATGAGTTATTAACATGACAAGAAACTAGCCTGAGTAACACACAAAAACCTCACACTTTAACCTTGCTTGGCATTAGATTGCCAGTGTTGGATCCTCTACGAGCAGTTTGGATGACACAAGCGAGCGCTCGAAAAGAATAGCATCTACGAGTTAGTGTTGCGGGATTATATAATGTGACAATGTAATAAAGGACATAATAGCGAGAAGCTAATGATTTGGATAGGACCAACCAAATGTGGGTCCAAAAAAATAACACTAGATGGTAGGATATTGAGCAACATTCTAACGCTTTCGTAGCTTAAGAGTACCAAAAAATCAAACGGGTAAGAGAAATTACCACTACGCGGCGGGGGCGGCTAGGATGGGCAAGAGGGCGGGGGCAGGGGCTGGGAATTTCTGGGTCAGTGAATGAGTGATTAGGTGAAATGACCCTTGTGCGGTAGATTACGACGTTGGAGAAGCAAATCCAGTGTGGCGAGGGAGTCGATGAAATAGTTCTGGTGTCCACGACACAGGAGTCAGTGACGTAGAACTGTTGCGATGGATGAGGGCAGCGAGAGGTGGATCCGGTGCATGGACAACAAAGGTTGTGAAGAAGCTCCCGTGTGGAAGAGCGTGCCGATGGTGAAGGAGCTCCGGTGTGGATGAGAGAGCCGACGGTGAAGGTGGAGGGCGGAGGGGGGTGGTGGGAGTGTTGGGCTATGTAGAGATAAATCAAAAAATTCCCTACGTGGTAAACCCAAGATCTTAGCTAAGGTAGAAGGCCACGAGGATTACCACTAGACACGCGATTGCGGATTACTGATGAAGCGCGTTACTTGCTACAGTGCAGTCCTCACGATCCGATCCAATCCACGATCATCAAAGTACTAATCGTATATCACCTCTACTGGTATCCACACGTACGATGAGGAGCGCTGGTGATAGAGTACTAGGTTCGGTACAGTGGCTGGACTGAAATGGATCTAGGGTTTTCAACGCATGTGATGATCAATATATATAGGGAGTGAAAGTGGGATCCACTCACTTGTGGCCCATTCACTGAAGACTATATTAGTCACTGTGATTCCAACTCACTAACTCAGTCTGTGTCTGATTCAGGTCTAGCCAAAACTTGCTCTCACTCTTTACTGTGTGATCCGACAGACTCATGGTGACTCATACACGATTTGAGTCTTACTCGTAATAGATCAGTCGGTAGTGGCTGCTAGCAGAACGTGCCAACTCCCAATTACCAAAGAGTCATGATGACATACCTTCCAATGCGACTTGCGTCTGAGTCCATTTTGCCTCATGATACATCTTGTCAAGCTGTAGGTGAATAATTGTCATCCTTCAAATAGCTCAGCTCTCTTCTTGATCAAAGATAAGTGATTCATCCGACTAACTCTTAGTCAGACGCCTCGGTTAACACTTAACCGAGTTGTGCATGGCCATGCTTTCTGAATCATATCATCTTAGAGGGCCCAGAGAATACCTCTCCAGTCGGAGGGGCAAAAACCCATCTTGGTTATGCACATCAAGTAGCTTGATTCTAAGTCGACCCAAATTCCACCTTTATGATTGCCCTGTGATGGAAAAATGTTTGGCAGAACCTAAGTCAGTGATCCACAACTCGGATTGTGCGACAACCTTAGATCTAAGGATTACATTGATTGAGACTTTCAAATGATGACTTGTTCATTGTATCTCAATATGGGTCAGTCTGACTCACTAAACTCTTCAGCCAAATCCATGTAAGTGGGAATAGCATCACCATGCCCATGATAAGTGAAACCGAGGTATCAACCTACTTTCACATTAGTCTAAGTTGTGTGTCTAGCACAACCTCAATGACCAAGGACATTTAGTATGAACAACATGAATATATAGTTCCACAACTAAATCACATATTCAATGATACGAATCAAAAGGTCATACATGTACAATATAACAACTTTATGAATACATCGGGAATAACATCATACATGATTTCCTCTAGGGCATATTCCCAACAGGACGAGTAAATTTTGAGGAAGGGCGGTGAAGAGGCAATGATGGGGGATATAGGTTGGATGATGCACATTTACCACCTATACCCCTCTATTGTTAAAGTGATCCTCCGATTCTTGTTTCGAGACTAGGGATGGAAGAGGAATTTTGCATTCGTGAAAAACAGGGCGAGATATTTAAATAGATGTGCGAGATATTTGAATGTATGTGCGAGATGTTTCGGCGCTCTACGGAAATTTTGAGGTTGAAGCTTCCAAGGTACACTACTTCGACGCATGGCCGCTCCTCAGGTGCTGGCCACTTCTAGATCAACACGCCAACGACAGTGTGCTTACCAGCATTTAAATGAGTTTCCATACATTTGCCAAAAATGATAAACATTATTGAAGGCTTTCAAACAAGATGACCAAGGTCACAGCCATATCTCTATCGTAGTTTATGATAGCGTGTCCATATTTGGTAGATCGGTGCATATTGGCATTTCAAGCAATGTTTATAAAAGGAGATTCTAGATTTGCTCGATAATGCCCTACTTTCATGAATTTCCAAGCTTCCTAGCTAAATATATGCAATAAAATGACTTTTTGACGATTTAAAGTAAGTATGTCTAATTTTGCACTACAAAGTGTGTGATCTAGCTTGCTCTTAATTTTTTTTAAATAATTTAAAGGTATTGAAGTAGTCAAATATCGGAGAACCACCGTGAGTTTTGCAAGATTCAACTTCTTGATACGAATGGTAATGACGCCAAATTTGGGCCATTTTTTAAAATATACAAAGAAACAAAATACTACCATTTTGTTCTCTTCATGTCTCACTGTGTGCACTAGCTAGTTTCCATGAAAAACATTTAAAATTAACATTTGACAATTTTGAAAAAACTTGTTTCACAATATGGCATACCATGTATGAACATTCGTGCCTTTCAAACTAGATAACCAATATGAAGGCCATATGTTTACCATACTTTGTGGTAATGTAACCATATTTGGTAGAATGATGCATACTTGAAGTTATTTGGCATTTAAACATTATTTACAAAAAGAGCTTCCATATTTGAAGATATTTTAAATTTTCCTTTTGACAACAATGTCTTTTATCATGAATCAACCACAAAGATTATGACTCGAAAGCACACCAACCCAATTTTCAAAAAAAAATATAACCTATTTAATTGATAATTCTCAAGTTTTATGGCTATATTTATGCAATAGAATGACTTTATGGCTATTTAATGAAATTATCTCAGATTTTGGTCTACAAGTACATGATACCTGCTTTCTCATGATTTTTTAAAATTTATTTGAAGGTACCCAAGTAGTAAAACAAGGGAGAACCACCAAGAGTTCTGCAAGATTCAACTTCTTGATATGAATGCTAATGCCAAAAAATTTGGGCCTTTTGAATGAAAACAATCAAGAAAATTTAAATATAGTTTGAATTAGTGACTTTCTTTCACATGGTGTCTTACCAATGCACTAGCTAGTTTCCATGAAAATATTTAAACTTAACATTTAAAAAATTCGAAAAAACTTGTTTCATAATATGGTGTATCATGTATGAACATTAATGCCTTTCAAACTAGATGACCAATGTCAAGGCCATATGTTTACCATACTTTATTATTATGTAACCATATTTGGTAATTCGTGCATATTGGCATTTAAACATTGATTACAAAAAGAGCTTCCATATTTGAATTTATTTTTAAATTTTCTAATTGACCACAATGGTTTTTGTCATGAATCAACCACAAAGATTATGGCTCGAAATCACACCGCCCAATTGCCAACAAAGTATAACCTATTTAATTGATAATTCTCATGTTTTATGGCTATATTTGTGCAACATAATGACTTTATGGATATTTAATGGAAGTATCTCAAATTTTGGTATGCAAGTGCATGACACTTACTTGCTCATGATTGTTTTAAATCATTTGAATGTACCCAAGTAGTAAAACAAGGGAGAACCACCAAGAGTTCTGCAAGATTCAAATTCTTGATATGAATATGCTAATGACCAAATTCGGGCCTATGAATTGATACCTTCGATCCAGATTCACGGATGTAGTATAATAGCTTTTTCCCTAGAAGACCTAGGTTTAATCGAACCTCGGAAAGCACTACTAAAAGGTAATAAAAAGGACACGTCTACAAGACTTTGTTTGTTTATTTTACCTTAGTTTATCAGACCAATCTAGTTTACTTTATAACATGTTTGAATCGATGGATGGAGATAGGCCAGGGTTGAAGATCCACCTGCAGCTGCACATCGAATGGGATAAAATATAATAATAAGCATAGTCATATATAATGTTTGTATCAAGATAATCTCTTGTTGGTAACACATCCTAATATTCTATAGCCCCCGTGATGCAGCGGGCATAGCAATAGACTTTTAATCCAACCGAGAGTACACCGAAGCCATGAGTTACAAACGATTATTAAGTGTAAACACAGATCAAAGCTTAAGTGGTGATGTTGTTGTTGATCCCGAATGGGGCGCTAAGAGAAGACCGTACTATCCGTTCTGTCACTGAGGTTCCTATGAGATTGCCGCTAGCCAAGTATCTCACCTCAAGCCTTTATCAATATATGGGATCTTGGGTACCTACAAGTCCACATATCGAGACAAGATACGAAGAAACAAAATATACAAATCACGAATCCAAACAAAATACAATTCGTCCATGATCTAGATGCATTGATGCTAGGTATCTCCCCAACCCGCAGTCCGTGAGGACTACTCACTCATAACAAATAGATCGGACATAGAAAACATCATGCAAATACTTAGACTAAAATCAAATATTCTTACAATGGTCGCCAAATCACAAGGAGATCTAATGTACAAATAAATGGCTATGGTTAGTGGAGGGATGGATGGTGGATGAACAATGGTGTGGATCTCTTTTGGTGGTGTTGTGATGCAATTTGAGAATGGCGAACCTCTGGCCGGTGGCTAGAGCCTCGAAATATATAGACGTTGTTAGGAAAGTTGTAGGTTTTGACGAGGCGAAGCCGTCGCCACCTGGTACGGGCAGGTAGTACGGGCGGACTGCACCCATACCAGTGTTCTTTAAGCGCGTGCTGACGCCCTGGAACGCCTCTCCAATTACTTGGTCATGTCTACTTCCTCAAAATCCTTCATTATGACTCCTTATTTCGCTTTAAAAGCAGTGATTTCCTGCACAACATAAATCAAAGAAGGGATTTGCATATCTTTGCAATTATTGTCATTAGTGGCAAGAGTTGAGAGTTTCTTTAGCAATTTCTTGACCAAAACAATGTTTAAACATAGTGGAAGATGGAAAAAATCGGAGCCATCATGAATGAAAATAATCAAGAAAATTAAATATAATTTGAAGTAATGCCTTTCTTTCGCATGGTGTCTTACTGTTGCACTAGCTAGTTTCCATGAAAACATTTAAACTTAAAATTTGACAAATTTGAAAAAACTTGTCAAACAGCATGGTATACCATGTATGAATATATATGCATGACTTTCATACCATATGACCAATTTCATGGCGATATATTTGTCATAGTTTATAACTTATCCATATTTGATAGATTGGTATATATTGGAATTTCAAGTATTGTTTATAAAGAAAGCTTCCAAATTTGAAGTTATTTTCAATTTTCCAACTGACAACAATATACTGGCTTTTGTCGTGAAGTAACTACAAAAATATGGCTCAAAATCCCGCGACCCCAATTTTCACCCAAAGTATAGCCTATTTAATTGATAATTCCCAAGTTTCAATATTTTCAAGCTTTATGCCTATATTCGTAGAATAGAATCACGATACGACAATTTAACAAAAGTATCTCAAATCTAGATCTAAAAGTGCATGATACGTTCTTGCTCATAATTTTTTTAAATTCATTCAAAGGTATCTGATACCTTCAATCCAGATTCATGGATGTAGTATAATAGTTTTTTACCTAGAAGACCTAGGTTTAATCAAACCTTGGAAATCAATGCTAAAAGGAAATAAAAAGGACACATCTATAAGACTTTGTTTCTTCATTTTACTTTTTTTACCAGACTAATCTAGTTTACTTTTATAGTGGGTTTAATCAATGGATGAAGATAGGCCAGGTTTAAAGATCCACCTGCAGCTGCACATCATATGGGATAAAAGATAATTATAAGCACAGTCATGTGTAAAGTTTTAATAGTGATAATCTCTTGTGGGCAACACATCCTAATATACCAGATCCCCCATGATGCAGCGGGCATAGCAAAAGTCTTTTAATCCAACCGAGCGCACCACAAAGCAAGGGGCTACAAACGATTATTAAGTGTAAAACATAGATCAAAGCATTAAGTGGTGATGTTTTTGTGATCTCGCATGGGTCGCTAAGAGAAGACCGTACTACCCTTTCTGTCACTAGGGTTCCTATGAGATCGCCTCTAGCCAAGTATCTCACCTCAAGCCTTTATCAATCTATGGGATGTTGGGTACCTACAAGTCCATAGATCAAGACAAGAGACAATAAAACAAACTATACAAATCACTATTACAAACAATACACAATCTTCCATGAATTAGATGCACATAATTGCTGTGAGGTTTCTCCCCAACCCGCAGCCCATGAGGACTACTCACTCATAACAGTAAGATCAAGGATAGAAAACATCGTGAAAAATACTTAGATTGAAATCAAATATTCTTACAATGGTCACCGAATCACAAGGAGATCTAAAGTACAAATTAATGACTATGGCTAATGGAGGGGATGGATGAACAATGGTGTGGATATCCTTTGGTGATGTTGTGATGCGATCTGGGAATGGCCGCCTTCTGCGCGACGACTGAGACCTCAAAATATATAGGCGTTTTCATGAAAGTTGTAGGGTTTGACGAGACGGAGCCATCGCCACATGGTATGGGCGGACTGTACGGGCGGGCCCTGCCCGTACCAGTGGTCGTTACGGCTGTTGACGCCTGGAATTTACTCCAAAATTACTTGGTCGTGTGGACTTCCTCAAAACCTTCATTATGACTCCTGATTTCGCATTAAAAAGCATGATCCTGCACAACACAATTCAAAGCAAGGTTTTGCATATCTTTGCAATTATTAGTCAGTAGTGGCAAGGATTGAGAGTTTCTTGTCAATTGCTTGAATCAAAACAATATTTAAACATGGTGGACGATGGCTATTTTGGAGACATCAACCTTCCCAAATCTCAAACCTTGACCTCCCTCGAGGAAGAAGAAACAAAATAACTATAAGGAATTTAGCGTTTAAACTTGAAACAACGAGAACAAGAATTCACTTACGGTAGGTAATATTATGTGTTTGGCACTTCGTTCATTTGAAAGGCTTATCAAAGTTAGAGATATGTTAAGAATACTATACAAGCTTCGGTAAGTCAAGACAATCAAAGTAAAGTTTAATATAAGTATAAATAACTAGAAGTGTAACAATCAATCCAATTCTTCTAGTTAACTCTTAGCTTGCCAAGGAACACTAGGATGTTTTAATAGCATAGTTGAGTAAGAGAGTTCAGGTCCTAAGTAGCATAACAATGAAGTGTCTTATTTACACCCACATTAATAAATCAAGTCTATCAAAAACAATTCTAATACAATCATTGTCTTTCAAGAAAATCCATAAAGTAGTAACGAGACCATGCCAAGGACTTGTTATGTGGATCTTCATACATATATTTTTTCTTTCTTCTCTTTTTTTCTTCCTCTTTCAAGGATCATTGGCGGTTTATTTTACAAGTGCTTGCACAACCTTTGAGAGTACCAATACTTTTGCCCATATATTGACACGTATGCCACTCATGTCATCAACTCATAGCCAAAATCCGGGGTTATACCATAGATTGTTCAAAAGCTAGCGGAGTTGTTGGCATCGCAAAGGTGTGCAGGAGAAACATAGAACTTTGTATTCTCTTTTTTATGCTAGTACCATGGTTTGATCCACAAGGTTAGCTTTGGCATGCATCACAATTACCACTAGACTCCATTTCAATCAAACAACTCCTTTCAAGAGTGTCGTCAAGACTATCAAAACATCTATGGGGTTAAGTATCTTCAAGGGTATAGTCTCAAGACAATCATTCATCAAACAAGTCATAAATTGCAGACTTTTTCTTATTGTATTTGTTTGTCAATATTATTTCCAAGGCAAGACTCAGTTAGCTAAAAGAACTGGAGCAAAAGCGTCCACAACTAATCATCATACCAATAAAAAGCTTTACTCTAACTGTATTAAATCACTCCCACTAGCATGGCATCTTGGAAAATAAATTAACTAAGATAAACAACTCAAACTTCAAAAGTGGGAGACATAGGACATACCTCTCATAAGTGACTTCATGATCCTCTTCCTTATAGGGATGTGTTCCTTTAAAACTCAAGCACGATTACTCCCATATTAATATTAAAGCAAAGAGGCAAAGTGTGAATCCACATTTATGAAAAAGGAAAAATGGAAAAATATTTTTGTATTTTTGAGGATAGGGATTAAAGAATAGAAACAAACTTGCGACCAAGCAAGGAATTAAGAAAATAAAAACAAAATCAAACTAAAAATGAAAGCAAACGGAAAAGCAAAGTGTTGGAACAAGCCAACACGAGTGTTTCAAAGCTCCCAAGGAGCTGGAGTACAACCTTGTTATTACACAAATGAAATTGCCAGGGGGAACACATCCCCAAGCTTAGGATTTTGAAAGCCCTTTTGTTGCTCATTGTGGCAGTGGTGGATAATCTCCGATGTTCCATTGGCTGCTCCAATCACGGAACTAGGTGGCGAGGTTCGCAGAAGAATCTTGAAGGTTGATGCAGAGGTTGTTCATGTTTTGGGTGTTTCCTTCGAGCACATAGATATCTTGATAGGTGGTGTAGTAGTTTGGTGGATGCACATCTTGTTCGGGTCCTTCTTGTTCTACTTCTTCATCTTCTCCTCCTCCTCCCAAGGGTATTTCTTGATTAGGTAGACATGCCTCAACATGCACGTCAAAACGCAAACATCCATCCTCGATAGAGAATAGACCATTAGGCAAAAGAGCTGGGATAAAGTGATCCGCCTCAGGTATATCAAACAAGTATCTACCATTAGTTCTAGAAATCATACCACATGTTGTTAGAGTATAAACCAAGATGGTTACTTCCTGTCAACGGTTGGATGTTACCTAGGTTGATGTGATGTGCGTGTGCATGAACGGTCACAACTTCTTCTCGACATATGGGTCCTTGAGATTGCAAAGCCTGATGCTTAAGGTAAAACACAAGAAGGGTGCCCAAATTTGACGTTAAGTTACAGTTAATAATATCAGCTTTTACGAGGACCATCATGTCCTCCTCATTGACTCTAGTAAACTCACAACGTGCCTGCAAGGTGTTAGTAAAAACATAAAACATATAGCGAATAGCAGGATGCTCAATTTGGTTCCCCTTAGGTGTGTTTTCAATGAATTCTCATTAAATTAAAGTACTACTAAGGTACAGGATTGAAAACAAAGGTGGAGGAGCGTATGTCGGTGGTGTTGAGCAAACCCAAAACATTGAGCCCATTAGTCGAGCATTAAGGAGTACGCATAGTTCATAAGACGGAATTTGATGCGATCAACTCTAGACATTTGATCCTCGGAACAATAATGAGAGAACACTCTCACTACAAGAAATGTGTTTTTCTATGAACTTTTGATAGTGACCGTGGACAATATCGTCATAGAGTTATGATGATTTCGTACTAGATGGTGGTAAGTCCTACGTGAGGTTCAAACCATAGAAAAAATATGACGATTTTGCTCAAAATCGTCGTAGTTTCACCAGCTGAAATTGTCATAATCTGATGGATGCACCCTACAACATAATTTGCAGCTCACCATGACGATTTTAAAATCGTCATGGCATCCAAATTAGGATAACTTTTAATGAGTTGTCGGCGACATCACCAATTGTGCATATGTGTCATGTCTATGTGTCAGTTATTGACTGCGTGTCATATCCATGTGTCAATATCTGCTTACGTGGCTCTATTTGACAATATCTGCTTAGGTGCCTCTATTTGACAATATCTGTTCACGTAGCTCTATTTGTGGCAAAAATAAGGCAGCCGGGGATTCAAACTCGCAACCTCTCGGAGCGAGGCAGCGAGCCTTACCACCAGGCTAGCCAAGCTTTGTTGTCCAATTACTAGAACGCGACCTAATAACCAGTTCAAGTCTGTTGGGCTGTGTTGAATTGTCTCTCGAATGGGCCTTAGTGGAAAGGAATACGGGCTGCGGAATTATTTACGGGTGGGCCTTGTATGCAGTAGACCACTCTGAGCCAGCTCGGCTGGTCCATTTAGGGTATTTTTTTCTTCTTTTCTTCTTTTCTTCTTTTCTGTTTTCTTAACTTTTTTGTATCTTTTTCATAAAAGGCCAAAATAATTGAAACTTGTCTCTAAATTTTTATAAAATTCAGTGGAACATTTAAAGTGTTAATTATAAATACTTTGACTATTTAAAAATAGTCGATTTACGAATCTCATATTAGTCCATAGTAGGGACAATATTATATTTCAAAATATGATTTGAAACTAGGATTTTTTGAGATGCAATCAATATACCAAGATAGAGGATGAGTCTTGCTAAACTTGCATTGGATCTCTAAAGAAACATTATATTGTGAGTCTAAAAATGATTTTTACAAAAAATCACAAGCATCAGATCATGTACCCGTAGTTCAAATCTGACCCACTTCCTATCGATTCAGCAGAAATTTATCTTTTTCGCCAGGGGTGGACGAAAAGGTTTTAAAATCCCCGATTAGGACATTGTTCATGTAAGGTGGTCTAGTATTTTTAAAAATAGGGTGGTAGCGTTTTTGAATTGAACATTTGGTGTTGCTTCACAAAACGCCCCGATTTTGGCACTCGAAAAATAGAAAATGGCCTTTTCATGCGATGAAAAGGAAAACTTCCTCCTGCAACATTGTTATCCATCCCAAGATGCATATGTGTGCATAATATGGGCACCTTATCACAAACTATGCTGTGATTCTGGTCATAACATTGGTCGTTTGGCTTGAAAGCCATGAAACCTCGAACATGATAGGTCATTTCTGTGAAGGTTTTTTCGAGATGCAATCAATATACCAAGTTTGGTGTTTTTCCTTTCAAGTATGTCACATAATATGATGTCACGCGAAGGTTTTACATTGTTTGGATCATTTTTAAATTTTTTATGCCCGTTTCAAACTATGGTCAAACCGGCGGGCATGAAGGTTCTTAGCTCGGGTCCGAGCCTTGCTAAACTTCTATTGGATCTCTGAAGAAACATCATATTGTGAGTATAAAAATGATTTTTATAAATAATCACAAGCATCAGATCATGTACCTGTAGTTCAAATATGACCCACTTCCTACCGATTCACCAGGAATTTGTTTTTTTGCCAGGGGTGGATGAAAAGGTTTTAAAATCCACGATTAGGACATTGTTCATGTAAGATGGTCTAGTATTTTTGAAAAATGGGGTGGTAGCATTTGTGAATTGAACATTTGGTGTTGCTTCAACAAACGCCCTGATTTTGGCACTCAAAAAATAGAAAATGGCTTTTTCGTGCGATGAAAAGGAAAACTTCCTCCTGCAACATTGTTATCCATCCCAAGATGCACATGTGTGCACAATATAGGAACCTTATCACAAACTATGCCGTGATTCTGGTCATAACATTGGTCGTTTGGCTTGAAAGCCATGAAATCTCGAACATGATAGGTCATTTCTGTGAAGGTTTTTTCGAGATGCAATCAATATACCAAGTTTGGTATTTTTCCTTTCAACTATGTCACATAATATGATGCCACGTGAAGGTTTTACATTGTTCGGATCATTTTTAAATTTTTTATGCCTGTTTCAAACTATGGTCAAACCGGTGGGCACGAAGGTTCTTAGCTCGGGTCCGAGCCTTGCTAAACTTGCATTGGATCTCTAATGAAACATCATATTGTGAGTCTAAAAATGATTTTTACAAAAAATCACAAGCATCATATCATGTACATGTAGTTCAAATATGACCCACTTCCTACCGATTCAGCAGGAATTTGTCTTTTTTGCCAGGGGTGGACGAAAAGGTTTTAAAATCCCTGATTAGAACATTGTTCATATAAGATGGTCTAGTATTTTTGAAAAATGGGATGGTAGCATTTTTGAATTGAACATTTGATGTTGCTTCACAAAACTCCCCGATTTTGGCACTCGAAAAATAGAAAATGGCTTTTCTGTGCTATGAAAAGGAAAACTTCCTCCTGCAACATTGTTCGTCGTCCCAATATGCACCTGCGTGCACAATACGAGCATACTATGACAAACTATGCCTTGATTCTATCCATAACACTCGTTGTTTGGCCCGAAAGTCATGAAACCTCGAACATGATAGGTCATTTCCGAGAAGGTTTTTTCGTGACATAATGAATTTACCAAGTTTGATATTTTTCCTTACAACTATGTCACATAACATGACGCCACGCGAAGGATTCATATAGTTGGGGCCGTTTTTTGCATTTTTTATGCCCGTTTCAAATAATGGTCAAAACGGCGGGCATGAATGTTCTTAGCTAGGGGGCGAGCCTCGCTAAACTTGCATTGGATCTCTGAAGAAACAACATATTGTGAGTCTAAAAATGATTTTTGCAAAAATCATGGGCATCAGATAATGTACATGTAGTTCAAATCGGACCCACTTCCTGCCGATTCCGCAGTCATTTGTCTTTTTCACCAAGGGTGGACGAAAAGGTTTTAAAATCCCTGGCTGAGACATTGTTCATGTAAGGTGGTCTAGTATTTTTGAAAAATGGGGTGGTACCATTTTTGTATTTACCGTTTGGTGTTGCTTCACAAAACGCTCCGATTTTGGCACTCGGAAAATAGAAAATGGCTTTTTTGAGAATACATTTTTAAGATTACATGAAAAAATTATGCAGACATATGTATTTTGGAATGACGAACAATGTCATCGGGGGAACTTTTCATTTTCGTTAGAGAAAAAAGCCATTTTCTATTTTGCAAGTGCAAAAATTGAGGTGTTTTGTGAACCAACCAATCAAACACAGGAAAACGCCTCCCATGGATCAGCCTTATGTGCCTTATCTGGACCGTTCAGAGTGGATCCAATGGCTGGTAGCTCACCTGAAGTAGCACATCACCCCACCGTGCCCACAGCCTCACCAACCCTCTCCCTCCTCGCGCCGCTGTCAAGAAAACCTAGATCACCATCTATCAAGAAAACCTAGATCGCCCCTCTCGCGCTGCCCCTTTCCTTGCCCTATCTCTATGCCACCGATTCTTTCCTCTCGCCGATTCACAACACGGCCACCACCCTCTCCCCTCCAGCCGATCCACCCTCTCCTTCCTCTCTCCCCGGCTGAGCCCAGCTCCGCCTACCCCCGGCACAACCTCGGTGGAGGAATCTGACGGCATCAAGGTGGGTCGGGTCCTTCTTCTCGTCTACGCCATCGATGGCGGCCCTATGCAGGGGGCTCCGGCGACGGCGACCCCGACGATGGGGGCTCTGGTGGTGGCGTCCCCAACGATGGGGGCTCTAGCGGTGGCGGCCCCAATGATGGGGGCTCTGGCGCTGGCGGCCCCGACGATGGGGGCTCTAGCGGTGGCGTCCCCGACGATGGGGGCTCTGGCGGTGGCGTCCCCGACGATGGGGGCTCTGGCGGTGGCGGCCTCGACGATGGGGGCTCTGGCGGTGGCGGCCTCGACGATGGGGGCTCTAGCGGTGGTGGCCCCGATGATGGGGGCTCTGGCGGTGGTGGCCCTGACGATGGGTGCTCTGGTGGTGGCGGCCCCGACGATGGGGGCTCTGGTCGAGTCCATCAAGGAGCGGCTCTGCCCCATAATCGTCAGATGCCTTGAGGAGATCATCGACGAGAGCCACCCAATTGTCTGCTGGAGCCTGGGTGCTCCATCCGCTCGCACAACAAGGTAAGTTGCTGGTGCCCATGACATGGATCCATCTCCATGTGAGTCTGCTCCGTCGATGCACATATTCTGTGAGGGTAGGGTTTGGATTTTAGTGGGATTTCATCAACCATAACAAGTCGATTGAAGCCTGGTCATATTAGGATTCTTAGGTTGCTTAGTTCATGTCATCAAGCCTTATCTCTAGGCATGCATCTGATAGGTGTACTATTTTCATTGGTGTGATACAATGTTATAATGTTGTTATAACATGAGCTTTCTGGTAGCATTACTATTGTTATAATGTTGTTGCTTTATTTGATACAAGCAAGTGATACCTGTGTGTGTGTGTATCCTTGGCATGGAAGAGATGTGACAAGGTTTTTGATACAAGCACAATTGATACATGTGTGTGTAACCTTGCTATATCTGTGGGGATTTAATATTATTGATGAAATTATTGTGTTCTGAACATGGGTGCATTAGACTCAATGTCAGTATTTCTTGTGTGGAAGAACAAATACCAACTGTGTTTCAGCTTTGCGTCAGCATTTCTTTCAAACTGAATGTCTGGTTCATTATGTATGCATCACTATACTACAACTTGTGCTCTTTAATGAAAAATTTCCCTAGTATCCATCATGTTTGAACTAGTGTGTGATTAGCTCTATACATTACTTTCTATGAACATTTTGATTCTGTGCATAAAAATATCAGCTAAAAGATATGCCAAAACACCTTCAACTAGTATATGTGTTGTGCAATTATGTAGAGCTACTAGTTGTACTTTTGAAGCAAATTGGATGTTTGATTAACTATGTTAGTGCTTGTTGTGCCTGTTTTGCTGCCCCGCTAGTTCCTGATGTGGAGTAGGACAATTGAGTGAGTAGTGATGTGAAGATCAGTGTAGCACAAGCACTGGATCGGTAGCTTTAGCCAAAATCATGCTTTTCCTATCCTGGCGGCAACTATCTAGCTAGCCATGCAGGCTGCAGCTCTTCTACTACCCACTAATAAGGTCACATGATACATGACCATACCGATGCTACTGTTGCACTTGAAAATTTTATTACACCTGATGCACTCTTATTTCCTCATGTTACTTGATATAGACTAGGATTTACTGATTTGTAGGGCTGCCAAGTGCGCTAATAGAATGTAAGCTGATGCACTAATGCAGGCATGGCAGAAGCGGAATGCTAGGTTCCTGACTAGCTTTGTATTAAGATCTGGTTGAGTCACCATAATTTTTGAATATGTTGGCCTTTTGCTAGTCAGTATGAGTTCACCTGCTGCTACTATGATTCAAAATCATTTAATAACCCTGTAATGTATTATTTTGACTTGCAGGAGTACCATTCTTGATTCTTACTGACCCAAACCATTGTTCTCGCAGACCTAATGGAGCTAGCCCTGCTGCTTGTGTGCTGAAGCGCATCATCCTTTGCCATGTTACCACATTTGCATCGTCGAGATAAGCACGCTGCAACCGCAGGGGTGTTCCCTTCTATTAATTAGATAAGTCTCTGGTCTCTCCCATCCTCTTCCTTTATTACTTGTCTGCATAGCGTTTAGTAGGATCCCGTTTTTGTTGCCCACTTAACCTATGGAGTAAACGTATGGAGTATTTCATGTGCTACTCTTTTCGTGTACATGGAGTATTTCCTGGAGCTTAATATGTGCCAGTACATTTGTTCTATCTAGTACTTGTAGTGTCCAAGTCGTGCATTTGATGAACTACATGTGTATATTTATGTGCTAGTAGCGATTAGTTTGTGATCTTCTAGTCCCATGGTACTGTAATCTGTTGATTTGGAGCTGGGTTCTTGTAAATCTATTATTTATTGTGTTTCCAATTTTCTATGTTATTGTTAGAAGATATGATTTCATTTTGACTCAGTGGCCATCATTTTCTCTCTTATACTGTATACAGGAGCTCAAGGATGAAGTTAGAAGAAGGGAAGATTTTATTACATATTCAACAAAGTGTAGAGTAGACAGTCATGTTTTCTAGGTAGTTATACATGATCTTGGGTGGTCTGGTCTATGAATGTTTGTAATATACTGCATACCCCCAACTGTTTTGTATTCCAGCTTATGTAATATGGATTGATTGAAATATATATTATAATTTTCTTTGTCATTTGTGAAAATTTATTTGATTTGGGTTCTTGACTGCTCGATCGTAAGAAATGATCCAAATAATGTTGGGGCTTTAAAATAGCCGTGGCCCAAACAAAATTAGATTGTAGCAGTGATCAATTCAAAAAAATGCAGAATAAAATTGTTGTAGAAAAAGGCCAGGGCCTAGAAATAAAAAGGCCAATATGCTGGGCTTGACCCATGTAGCTGAACAGAATAAATTAGAAAAGTTTCTCTGAATTATTGGGCTCGGCCCACGTAAATGACCTAATGGACTGGGCTGAATTCAGACTACGACGATCTCATTTCGTCACAATTTTGCAACGTAGGATCGGCCAGGTAGGATCTGACCTGGCCTGTCTAGATGGTCGATGACGATATTGGATCGTCATAGAGGTTATGACGATCCAATATCGTCATAGTTGGTTACGACGATTTTACCAAAATCATCGTTATAGTTCATTTGCGACGCTCAGCTTTCGACGATCTCAAAGTCGTCATAGAATCATCATAAACAGACTATTGTGACGATTTTGTGACGAAAATGGAGGGTCATATACAGCCAGATTTCTTGTAGTGTCTATGCATCAAAGTGATGAGGAACTCAAGCGTCAAGTGACGATACATGGTGACATCCTGGAAGAAAAAGTCATACAAACCAACATTGTTGCAAGGTAAATCAAAATCAACATGAATGCCAAGTTGGTTCAGGATATAGGGACACACCCACTTGGTGAACTTGATTTCTCCGAGCTTGAGACGGTCGAAACGGTTCAGCTGAAACTCCTCGGTGAACTCTATACCAAGTGACTCGGGGGTCAACGTATCAACGGGTGGTGCGGAAGGTTCCGCAACCATCGCACGTGTACGGCTCCTCATGTTCATATAAAACAAAATAAATAAAAATTGCTAATTAAATTTTTTAGTGCAATAGAAACATAACATTTGTGATCCTATACACTAGTTACAAAAGAAACTCCTCTAAAAACAATACTAAGCATGCTCAATATCAATATTAGATCAAGAAAAATACCTAAGTCTCGATTGACAATGATAAAAGATTGAGTGAAGCTTTGGTATAAATAAGTTGGGGATCGGAGGAGAATCATACTTTAGATTGATTGGGTGTAAGGAAACGAAGAAAGATTGAGTAAATTTGAAGATCAAATGGAGGTGGTTTGGAGTTTGGAGGAACAAGAAAGAGAATTTTTTGTGTTTTGGGGATTTTTAGGCTACCTTCTCGTGGTGTTATGGTGGCCGCGTACATGGTACGGGCGGGCAGTACGGCTAGAGCCTGCCCGTACCGGGTGACATACCTTGGGGGTGACGACTCCCTTTCGGCGGTGCACTCGGTATGGGAGCATGGTACGGTTACACGCGCCCGTACTACTGGTTGTTATGCGTTCAGTTTCTTCGCTTGAAATCTGATGTTTTGCTCGAGGGTGCCCGTATGGGCATGTCTGCCCATATCAGTGGTCGTTACGACCCCTGTGTCATGCGGCAAAACTAAAAGATTCTATTTTCCAATGCCTCGAGGTGGTACGGGCGCATAGTATGGTCCCTTCCAGCTATACCACTGGTCGTTATGCGGCCAGTGAGCTAAAAAAATCAAAGAATTTGATTAGTAGCTTTATGCGTCTTTACACATCAAAGGACAAAATAACAGCAAATAGACTTCATAAAAATCAGCAATACTTCTTAGGCTATGTGTTAGTAAAAATAAAAGATGGAGGATTACCTTATTTTTTCTCCTCTATCCAAAGATCTTCTTGAACACTCTTTATTAAGAACAAAAATGAAACAAACAAAACAAAAATAACACAAGAGTAAAAACTTTATTTCATACGGGTTGCCTCCCATGAAGCGCTTCTAGTTAAGGTCAATTAGCTTGATCCAGATGGTGATCATTTAGGTTTAATGAGTGGAACACCCACTCCAAAGTAATTGGCTTTCAAAGGAATTATACCATCATCATCATTAGTCTTGGACTTCTTCTTCCTCGGGAAGTGGACTATAAAAGGATCTCTAGATGGCAGTCCTATTCTCACAATCCCTTCATGTAAATTGATTAGTGCTTTAATAGTTCTTAGGAAGGGCCTACATAGTATTATAGGTGTTATGGGATCTTCAGTCATGTCCACAATAACAAGATCAATAAGAGTGTGACTACCTTTAATTTCAACAACTATATTGTATTTATCCCAACAGCTTGTTTATAAGTTGAATCCGCTAGATGGAGTGCTAATTCAGTAGTTGCAAATGGCTCTAAGTTTAACTTGTCAAATAGGCTTTTGGAAATCGTTGAGACACTTGCACCAAGATCACAAAGTTCGTATATCTCATTGACAAAATCTTAATTTAAATAGTAGGCTCAAATATATCATGTTGCTTAGCAGGAAGCTTATCATCTAGTCTCTTATACTCGATCTCTAAATCACAAACTTTAGATGCTACTTGTTGAATAAATTGCTGGTACATAGCATCATTACCTTGTTCTATACCAGGATTATTTATGATGATCATCTTTAGTAGATCTTCCATGGTATATTCCAGTGTTGGTGCTTTGCTATAATCCATCTCTTCAGGCTTTTCTTCATTTGTCACCATCCTCATCATCTTGAAGGATTCTACTGGATTTGGCTCAGGCTTCCCAACAAATTTTGCTAGTATGAGAGGTTGGCTCTCTGCTACCTTGCCCAATTGAGCCTCCACGGTCTTTGTCCTTTCCTGTAGAGCCTGCACATCATTTCTAATTGCAACGACTTGGTTAGATAATTTTCCTATACTACTCTGATGGTTATCCGTGATTTTAATGAGCATATTATTTTTCTTGGTTTGAGCTTGCATAAAAGTTCTAATGGTTTGCTCAAACGAGAGATTGCCATGACTTGCTCCATTTTGATTATCAAAATTATCGCAAGGAGCTCCTGCATGATTAGAATAATGTTTTTGCATATTAGAAGCATAATTTTGTTTTTTCCATGCAGGATTATAAAGAGTGCGAGCTATAAAATTAATATCATTAGCATCGGTAGTGATAGCATTAACTTGGGTATCTTTCTTACCCTTTACTATGTCGATTAACTCGTCTATCTTAGATGTAAGCTCTTCATTGTTTACCTCGGTGATTGAACTCACACTTTTCGAGGTTATCTCCACATGCCATTGGGCATGGTTATCATGCATATCATTAAGTAATTTCTTTGCAACACTCACTTGCTTTCCCATGATTGTTCCTCTTGCTGCAGTAACTAGTATAGACTTAGACATTGGGTTAAGGCCATTATAAAATAAATGTAGTATAAGTCATTCTTCCATCCCATGACTAGGAAAGTTCATTACTGCTTCTTTCATCCTTTCCCATGCAAGCGCTAGTGGCTCGTGATCTTCTTGTCTAAAGCTTGTAATGTTGGATCTTAGTTGCATAGTTTTAGCTGGGGGGAAAATTATACATAAACATATTAGTGCATTCCTCCCAAGATTTAATAGTGCCCTTAGGTAGAGCTAGCAACCAGTCCTTAGCCTTTCCTCTAAGAGAGAAAGGAAACAATCTTAACTTGCATTTGGATCTACATCCTTAATAAACATCAAGTCACAAATTTCAGTAAAAGTAAATCCTTAGATGATGATCCCCCAAATTGGGTTTTCTGAACCATACTTAAAAGGTTAGGCTTAATCTCATATGCTTCCGCATCAACAGCGGGCTAAGTGATAGGCGCACGAATAAAATCATCAGTGGGGGTAGCATACTCCCCAAGTCTCTTTTGAGCCATAGCTCTTTATATTTTTTGGTATTTTTAAGTAAAGAAAACAAATAACAAGTAACTAATTTGGGGTTTTCAAATAGATAACTGGAAAGTAAACTAATAACAAGAATAACTACAAACAATAATAAAACTAAAAACAATGTCTCTATTGACCTCACCAGATAGCAAAATTGCTTCCTCGGCAGCGACGCCAGAAAAAGGGTTGATACCTTCGATCCGGATTCGCGAATGTAGTATAATAGCTTTTTCCCTAGATGACCTAGGTTTAATTGAACCTTGGAAATCAATGCTAAAAGGAAATAAAAAGGGCACATCTACAAGACTTTCTTTCTTTGTTTTATGTTTATTTACCAGACCAATCTAGTTTACTTTTATAGTGGGTTTAAGCAACGGATGGAGATAGGCCAGAGTTGAAGATCCACCTGCAGCTGCACATCATATGGGATAAAAGATAATAATAATAAGCACAATCATGTGTAAAGTTTTAATAGTGATAATCTCTTGTGGGAAACACATACTAATATACTAGAGCCCCCGTGATGCAGCAGGCATAGAAAAAGTCTTTTAATCCAACCGAGTGCACCACGAAGTGACGGGCTACAAATGATTATTAAGTGTAAAACACATATCAAAGCATTAAGTGGTGATGTTGTTGTGATCCCGAATGGTTTGCTAAGCGAAGACCGTACTACCCTTCATGTCATTGGAGTTCCTATGAGATCGGCGCTAGCCAAGTATCTCACCTCAAGCCTTTATCAATCTATGGGATCTTGGGTACCTACAAGTCCATAGATCGGGACAAGAGACAAAGAAACAAAAGATACAAATTGCTATTTCAAACAATACACAATGCTCCCATGAATTAGATGCATATAATTGCCGCGAGGTTTCTCCCCAACCCGCAGCTCGTGAGGACTACTCACTCAATAAGATCAAGGATATAAAATGATATGGGGTGGCCCGATCTTCTCAGCAAGCTCTTGTCGATGGTGATGGTGGATGATAGATAACTAGTGCGTAGCTATGATCTCTCCCGCTCGATCCCTGATGCCAACGCAACAGCTCTCGAACCTTGTAGGATATTCACAACACCACACTCTTGCGCACGCAGCCGTGACCACGAACGGTAGTATGCAATCTACTAATTTCCAATGGAACAACAGATCACACTCAATTATAGTTGGCAGATTCGAACACAGGGTAATTCCAGAGGTTCTATGAAAGAAACAACTCCAAAATATTTTAACGTGGTCTAAAAAACCTAAATTGTGACGGCTACGGAGGTTTATATGAGGGCTGGGGCGTCCTCCCCTCTAAACGGGCCTAAAAACAGCCATAACTTGGCCCAAACTGACTCGGTTCGACTCAAACTGATACATACCGACCCATATATGGGTTCGGCCTTATTGGCACGCAGTGCAAACGTCGTGGAACACCTCAAACATGTAATTCTTGGTGCGCCATCTCTCTTTCTTGCTCATACGTGATTTCCTCATTGCATCCTAGTGCGCCTGCCTCCCGCTCCTCCCTCGCGCACTTGTTGATATTGGAAATCAGCGCTTGTCCTTCTTGCTGCAACTCTCCTCCTCCTCGCACTACGCTTGTGTTATCCATAAACCTAATCATACAAAGATGCATACACTTAGGTAGTATAAAGTTCTCATTAAATAAAACATGAGGTTCAATTAAGAGTGAATTCACCTGTTGCTCAATCAGCTTTGCACGAGCTCTTGTAATAGGTCCAATCCTGATTTCATTGGACTTGTTCTTTGCAGCAACATCTTCATTGTGAATAGGAGTAGGAGATAGTGGAATAGTATGGATGTCCTCATCATAAAACATTGTGCAAAATACTTAGATTGAAATCAAATATTCTTACAATGGTCGGCAAATCACAAGAAGATCTAAAGTACAATGGAATGTATGTGGCTAATGGAGGGGATGGATGACTGGTAATGCCACCAAATTTGGGACCTTTTGAAAGTAAAAATGGACGAAACTAAATATACATTGAAGCAATGTCTTTCTTTTGCATGGTGTCTTGCTATATGCACTGCCTAGTTTCCATGAAAAAGTATACTTAAAACTTGACAATTTTGAAGAAACTTGTTTCAGAAAATGGTGAACCATTTATGAATATTCATGGCTTCGAACCAGATGACCAAAATCATGGCCATATGTTTGCGATAGTCTTTGATAACATTGTTTTCAAAGGAAGCTTCCAGAATTCAAGTTATTTTCTATTTTCCAAGTGACAACTATGGCTTTTTGTGAAGCAACTACGAAAAATATGGCTCAAAATCCCACCGTCCCAATTTCCACACAAAGTATATAATATTTGACGGATAAATCCCAAAGTTTCATGAACTTTCAAGCTTCCGAGCTAGTTTCACCGATTATAACAAGTTTATCTTGGTTTAGCGAAAATTGTGTGAATTTTGAACTGGAAATGACGGGAATCTCTGCCTACCGTAACTCTAGGTCACTAACATGCGGGTCACGTGGATGGTGGGTCCAAAAAAGTCAGTGTAGGTCAGAGTGGGTGGGCGGGTAATTATTGAGGAAGGGCAACAAAGTGGCGATTCAGGTGATGTAGGTGGGAGATCGCAAATTTACCACCCGTTGATGTCTACGCACTTCTATTCTTGTAGACAGTTGTTGGGCCTCCAAGTGCAGAGGTTTGTAGAACAACAGCAAGTTTCCCTTAAGTGGATTACCCAAGGTTTATCGAACTCAGGGAGGAAGTGGTCAAAGGTATCCCTCTCAAGCAACCCTGCAATCAAGATACAAGAAGTCTCTTGTGTCCCCAACACACTTAATACACTTGTCAGGTGTATAGGTGCACTAGTTTGGCGAAGAGATAGTGAAATACAAGTGGTATGGATAATTATAAATGGTAACGGTGTCAGAAAAGAGCTTGATCGTGTGGAAGAGACTAAAGGCAAACTGAAATAAAGATGGTAGCGAGCAAACATGTAACATATGTAGTTGCAAACAGTGTTTCAATGCTTAGAAACAAGGCCTAGGGATCATACTTTCACTAGTGAACACTCTCATATAAATATCTTCTCATTATGATACTACTCTGAACTACTCTCTAGTTGGACACTCTAATCCATGGTAGGGCTATAACAACACACATCAAAGTTCGCTTTCCGCATCTAGATAACCCCACACTGTCACCTTGAGCACTAGATGGTTCCAACAAACACCACAATTTCATAGAGACATCCAACTCCAAATATAACTCATAACAAATATTTGTAATCTCTAGCCTAAGTGCCACCATGGTGTGCACGCTGTCACTTTCACACACATGGGGAGAGCAGAGGTCTATTAAAGCACTTGAGTAGCAAGGTAGATCTACTTGATTACAAAGCTCATGATCACAATATGATCATGCATAGAGAGAGAGATGAACACATAGCTACCGATAGAACCCTTAGCCTCGAGGAAGAACTACTCCCTCCTCATCATGGGAGTAAACAATGGCAATGGAGATGGTGGTGGAGTCGATGGAGATGGCGGTGAAGATGGTGAATAGGCGGAGATGATGGTGGTGATGATGATGATGATCCCGATGAAGTCCAGCTTGATGGTGACGATCTCTCCTCTCCAGGAGGAATTCCCCCAGCAAAATTTTGTCTGTCAGAGAGATCTTTCTCTCTCGGTGTTTTCTGCCCCACAAAGGCGGTGTAATATTTCTGTGGTCGCTACCCGAGTCTTAGGGTTTCGGGAGGATAATATACGCCAGAGGGGAGAGCCAGGGGTGGACTAGGGCGGCCACACCACCTGGTGGCATGGCCTGGGGTGGCCCGTGCCAGGGGTGGTGTGGCCCCCCTGTGGCCCATCTCCACTCCCCCTTCTGGCAATCTTCGTCTTCTAGAAAAATAGGATTTTCCATGTATTTTCCCGGATTTTCTGATCTTCGCGAATTTTGCCTCCAAACAGCACATTTTCCATCAGAATCCTGACTGCAGTGGTCCATGCTCCAAAAGTCATCAACCATGCAAAAACAGATGAAATTACATAAGTATCATCTCTTAATATGAAATATATCAATGAATAACAGTAAATTACGATATAGAATAGTGATGCAAAATGGACGTATCAACTCCCCCCAAGCTTAGACTTTGCTTATCCCCAAGCAAATCTAACCTCAATAAACATGACCTCAGGTTTATGGAGTGAAGAGTCAATAAAAGAATACGGACAAGAAGCATCACATTCATCAATACATAAATCATAATAGAAGACAACTCACTATTATATAACTTAACTTGCAATAGGTAAAGGAAACACAATAAAGATAGATAAAGTAAACATAATTGGTAATGGCAAACTTAGCTGTTGGTCGAAGAATAGTTGACAATTTGCAATTCACAAATAACTGATTTTCAATGATAGCTTTCAAAGTAATACTCACTAAGATAAGAGCAAAGTGCAAAACAAGGAACATAAGAAACATGCTTGAATAAATCATCATATGAATGAATGAAACACAACAACTCAAAATACTTGCTGAGATAGAAGGGAATAGGTTTACTGACTCAACTAAAAAGTAAAAGAAAGGCTCTTCGTAGAGGGAAGCACGGATTTCAAGTTTCATAAAGAGCTTCCAAAAATTATGATACTTATTAGCGTTTAGCTCTCATTGCCCCTATCATAGGCATCTTTAGGTGATTAAGGTTAAAGTGACAAAACTAAGAGGACATGTTTGACAAGTTATAAGTTGAAATATCATGCCCCTAACTTACGAGTACCGAACCTCATGCTACTCAACTTCAGTCACAAGTAAGCTCTTGTCATTCTAAGTACATATGTATCATAGAGAACCACCAACAGGGTACCCCTTGCACATGATACATGAGCTATCCCATAATCAAAATGACAAGGCAAGTAGACAATGAGCATCTCAGCGATCTTTTTATTTACTATTTGCATAGGTTTTTATTAATGATGCTTCATAGAATGCTCATTATGCTTATGTTGCAAGTTTCCACCATGATTAGGCATGGCTTAGGCTAGCGGCCTAGGTGTTTCTCTAACACACATACAAACTTCATGATCTTACAAGTTCCCCTTTTATTTCACACCGCCGGGATCCATAAGAAAAAGAACATGATATCAACTAGGTACAAAGTACCAATGCAATGTTGAAAGCGTTCCCCATGACATCATGGTTCTGCTCACTTCAACTTATAAAGCGCAAGAATATACGCAACAAAGATGGACACGATGGTTCAAGATTATTAAATACAAGAAAGTAAAGTGTGCCATCAAGTTCGTGAGAGCTTTAATCACTAATTTTCACATAACAAGTTTAATTTGGAAGGTAGATAAAAACATGAATTTACTTGGAATAGCAATAATGCTAATAGGTAGGTATGGTGGACACAAATGACACATGTTTCGGTTTAAGGATTGGATGCATGAGAAGAATTCCCTCTCAGTACAGGTTTTTGGCTAGCAAGGCTGGGTAGCAAGTATAAGAGTTGAAGGCAACAAACAAACATACAAGCGATAAAAAAACATGCAATCTTCCTTGGAAGCACAAACGATCATAACTAGAGAATACTAAGCTTATGAGCAAATCAAGAAAGAAAGATGATGAAATTATATTTCTTTAAGAGTACTTTTATCTTTTTCATTCAATTCTCAAAATAGTGTTGCTACTGACCGAGCCAGGTTTGCCAAAACCAACTAAATTAACTCAATGATCCCAAAGTTATACCAATACTAACAACAAGATCAATCATATAGTAGCAATTGAAAACTAATATAAGATATGCAAAAGAGTAAATGATAGAACTTCTCATTAATATTCCATAACAGCAAATCACACCAAGGGATACATATCTAACGAGAGAGGGGACACTTCCACATTGCAAACCATCCTACACGATAACTTCTCTATTCATGATATGACTCTACTAAAAGGTAAAAAGATAGAAGATAGTGATGTGATACCGCGGCACTCCCCCAAGCTTGGAACAAACCAAGGGGATGCCAAAACCTGATGATGAATTACTCCTTCGGTGGTGGTGGTATCCTCTCGATTGGCACGAGAAAATCTTCTAGCATCTTGCAAAGCCTGTTATTCTCCTCTTGAAGCATATGCACCTTCCTCCTCAAGACTTGGTACTTGTCGTAGAACTCATTAGTTACTCGTAGAGCTTCCACTGCTGCATGGTGGGAACTAGTTGTGATCCTTTCTTGTTTCACCCGTCCCACAAGAGTCTCCTACTCAAGATTGCGATGGAGCTCGCAACGGTGTTGCAACTCGTAATCCTTTGAAGATGAACCCCTGAACGACATCTGGACAAAACAGATCGAAACAAACACACGGCGAGAACACGATATATGAACCTCAGGGGATCCGAGGGATTATATATTACGAAGTTTTACAACAAAAGGAAGGTATTGGGAGAAAACGGGTCGGAGACGGAGTCCAGGGGTGCCACACCACCTGGTGGCGCGGCCAGGGGTGGACCCGCGCCACAGGGTGGCGTGGGACACCCAGGCTCCATTTATGTCCCTCTTTCACTTTGTTGCTTTCCTTGTTGGATAAAAACTGCAAAAACATAACTGGACAGATTTTTCGTGGAACTTTTCTTACCAGAACTGTACCTATTCGAAAATGGACTCTGCAGGTCTCTGAACTTGGTCTTTGATAAGTTTTTCCGGAGTTACCACTTGAATAACATCAATATCTTCATCTTCATACACATATTGCTTGAGTCATGAAACCTTTCACTTTCTTATGACACCATTTTCTCCACTAACCTGGAAATTTCTTTCACACAAAACTTCACACAATTCTCATTAGCAACATTAGTGCATATGAGGTAATAAACCTTTTAAGTTCAATTTCAACTGAAATCCATCAGAACATAAGCTACTTAAACAACTCCTTCCGAAAGTCCAAAAGAATTCAAAAAGGAAATTAATTTAAGAGGCAAATGTAAGAGTGGTCAAAATCTGTTAAAACACACCAGCAAGCAAGGATCAATTTTTTCGAAAATCTTATTTTGCTCAAATCAAAAAGTGCAAAACTAATGAAATTTAAATAACAACCTACAACCTGGGGCAGAAGAACAAAAAATTACAGCTCAAACCGACGTACAGGAACCTCTCACGAATTTTTACGGTGAAGCACAAAAATCTGTTTCGGGACAACAACTTCCCCAAATATTACTTTTCTCTCATTAGGGGTTGATCTTGACACGAAAATCAAACAAAAAGGATAAGGAGAGGTTATTCCCGAAATAAGAACTTCCAAGACTCAACTAAACGAAAGCAAACTGAAAACACAAATATATTGGTTTGTCTCCCAAAAAGCACTTTCTTTATAGCCATTAAGATGGGCACAATGATTTCAATGATGCTCACATATGAATATGAATTGAAGTAAAAGAGAGCATCAAGAAGCAAAAATACACATGTTTAAGTCTAACCCACTTCCTATGCAAGGGAATTTTGTAAGCAAAAAAAATTGTTGAAACCAGAGGCTACTAGCATAGGAAGGCAAAACAAGTGCAACTTAAAGATTTTCAGCATAAAGCGAGGAAACTTAATATTACTGAGATGCATAAGAACACTTTTCCCTCTCTCATAATAACTTTCGGTATCATGCATCAATTTAATGATATAAATATCACAAGAACCGTTGTAGCAATGATCACTTATCCTAACAGAAAACACAGGGACACTAGCTCTCATAACACTACTTTGTGAAACAATATTAGAAGTATCCTTACAAAGGATAGTGTGTCCCTCTTCTATATATTTAGTGACAGAGTCTTTCACATTTGCTATTATAGGTTCTTCATCCATTTGTTTATCAGGTTCAACAGCTTTATTTGTACTTTCATTAACCATACTAGCTATCATAGAATGTTCCTTTACCTTGACTGGGAAAGGCATTTTCTCAATGTAAGGTTCAGGTAAAACATGATTAGTAGTATAAACTTCAGTATTTTTAGCAGGAACACAGTTAACAATATCTTTATAAGGTTCATGATACTTATTCCACTTCTTTTTAGGAACTTCAATATAGGAAGCAAAAGCCTTAAAATAAGTTGCAATAGCTTGAGAGTCTAGACCATAAGCATTTTTAATATTCTGAAAGTCATCAGTTCCCATAAAAGATTCAATGCATTCATAATCATAATTTATACCTGAATTTCTTCCTTTGTCATTCTCCCATGCTTCAGCATTGTCTTGAATACGGTCTAGAAGATCCCATTTAGCTTCTTCTTCCATGTGTGTAAATGACCCAGCACAATAAGCATCCAATAGATCCTTATCATGAAGAGAAATCCTTGCATAAAAGTTATTGATAATAATATTGTTGGGGAGCTCATGAATGGGACATTTGAGCATTAATAACTTCAATCTCCCCCAAGCTTGAGCTGTACTCTCTCCATCAAGAGGCCAAAAGTTGTATATTTGATTCTGATCTTTATGAATCTCACTAGGAGGATAAAATTTTGAATAAAAGAGAGGTACTACTTCCTCCCATTCAAGAGATTGACCATTCTTCAGCAGCTTGTACCATTCTTCAGCTCTTCCTTTCAGTGATAATGAGAATAACTTCTTCTTGACTTGATCTTTTGTAATACCTGCACACTTGAACAACCCGCATAATTCGTGTATAATGAGCAAATGATCACGGGGATGGACAGTTCCATCTCCAACATAATAGTTATCCATAACACGATTAGTAATTCTTGTAGGTATTTTAAAAGTATCATTCTCAACAGGTGGTGGTTCATCTACTACCTTAGCGGTGGTAGTAGCATTACGAAATAAGAAACTAGTAAATTATCCATAATGAAAATAAAGCAACTAACAGAAGTAAAAAAATACTCACAGTAGAAGTTTCCTTTACCAATTCCACTCTCCAATAGTGCTTCACTCCCCGGCAACGGCGCCAGAAAATAGCTTGATGTCTACGCACTTCTATTCTTGTAGATAGTTGTTGGGCCTCCAAGTGCAGAGGTTTGTAGAACAGCAGCAAGTTTCCCTTAAGTGGATTACCCAAGGTTTATTGAACTTAGGGAGGAAGTGGTCAAAGGTATCCCTCTCAAGCAACCTTGCAATCAAGATACAAGAAGTCTCTTGTGTCCCCAACACACCCAATACACTTGTCAGGTGTATAGGTGCACTAGTTCGGTGAAGAGATAGTGAAATACAAGTGGTATGGATAATTATAAATGCTAACGGTGCTAGAAAAGAGCTTGATGGCGTGGAAGAGACTAAAGGCAAACTAAAATAAAGATGGTAGCAAGAAAACATGTAACAGATCTAGTTGCAAACGGTGTTTTGATGCTTAGAAACAAGGCCTAGGGATCATACTTTCACTAGTGAACAATCTCATATAAATATCTTCTCTTTATGATACTACTCTAAACTACTCTTCGGTTGGACACTCTAATCCATGGTAGGGCTATAACAACAGACCTCAAAGTTTGCTTTCCGCATCTAGATAACCCTACACTGTCACCTTGAGCACTAGATGGTTCCAACAAACACCACAATTCCATAGAGACATCCAACTCGAAATATAACTCATAACAAGTATTTGTAATCTATAGCCTAAGTGCCACCATGGTATGCACGCTGTCACTTTCACACACATGGGGAGAGCAGAGATCTATTAAAGCACTTGAGTAGCAAGGTAGATCTACTTGATTAGAAAGCTCATGATCACAATATGATCATGCATAGAGAGAGAGATCAACACATAGCTACCAGTAGAACCCTTAGCCTCGAGGAAGAACTACTCCCTCCTCATCATGGGAGTTAGCAATGGCGATGGAGATGCCGGTGGAGTCGATGGAGATGGCAGTGAATATGGTGAAGAGGCGGAGATGATGGTGGTGGTGATGATGATGATGATGATGATGCGGATGAAGTCCAGCTTGATGGTGGTGTTGATGGTGACGATCTCTCCTCTCTGGGAGGAATTCCCCTGGCAAAATTCTGTCTGCTAGAGAGATCTTTCTCTCTCGGTGTTTTCCGCCCCGTAGAGGCGGTGGAATCTTTCTGTAGTCGCTCCCCGAGTCTTACGGTTTCGGGAGGATAATATACGCCAGAGGAGAGATCCAGGGGTGGACTACGGAGGCCACACCACCTGGTGGCGCGTCCTTGGGTGGCCCGCGCCAGGGGGTGGTGTGGGCCTCCTATGGATCATCTCCACTCCCCCTTCTGGCAATCTTTGTATTCTAGAAAAATAGGATTTTCCATGTATTTTTCCGGATTTTCTGATCTTCGTGAATTTCGCCTCCAAACAACACCTTTTCCATCAAAATCCTGACTGTAGCGGTCCATGCTCCAAAAGTCATCAACCATGCAAAAACGGATGAAATTACATAAGTATCATCTCTTAATATGAAATATATCAATGAATAACAGTAAATTATGATATAGAATAGTGATACAAAATGGACAAATCACTCATATCCCTCTTTTATTGCAGTGCTCTTCGGGGTGTTGTTTTCGGACCAGGGATAGAAGAGGATTGTGCATTCTAAAAAAAGGTGAAATATGTTTGAATGGATGCACTGGATATTTGAATGGATGCGCATGATGTTTGGGCGTTGTACCAAAATTTTGAGGTTGAAGCTTACACTACTCCGACGCAGGGCCGCTCAAATGATGCCCCCGTCTATACGTACACGCCAACGACAATATACTTTCCAGCATTTAAATGAGTTTCTACGAATTTGCTGAAATTGTCAAACAATTTAAGGTTTCAAAAAGATAACCAAGGTCATGGCCGTAGTTAATGATAACATGCCTCGATTTGGTAGTAGTAGATTAGTGCATCTTCGCAAATCAATCTATGTTTCAGGTTCCAAATTTGAAGTCTTTTTTTCTAATTTCCAAGTTACAAAATTGTGTTTGGTTGTGAAGCAACTATATAGCTGATGGCTCAAAATGCCACTTCCCCAATTTTCACACAAAGTATAACCTATTTAATGTATAACGCCCTTTCAAGCTTCGTGGCTAAATTTGTACAATGGATTGATTTTTGGGGCTGGATGTTTGAATGGATGCACGGGATATTTTGGCGCTCTACCAGAATTTTGTAGTTGAAGCATCTAAGGTACGCTACTCCTACTTGGGAGCACTAAGATGTTGTCCCTATCAGATAGAGTCGGACGCCACTGAGAGTATGCTTTCCAACATTTAATGAGACATCTAGCGAAATTGATGAACATTTATTCGCGAAAAAATTGATGAACATTATGGGCTTTCAAACAAGATGACTAAGGTCACAACCACAGTTTCTGGTAATGTGTCCATATTTTGTACTCCGTACATTGGTGCATCTTGGAAAATCAAGCAATGTTTACAAAGAGAATCCAAATTGCAAGTTTTTTTCATTTTCCAAGTGACAGCAATGCTTTTGTTGTGAAACAACTACAAAGACTAGTAATTTGCACGTGAGACTCAATTTAAAGAAGTATGACATATCATGACTATATACAATTATAATAGGTAGAGCTAAAAACATAATTATAATCTTGAGCAACATGATATCCATAAAGTATCGGGTGTATATTTGGTTCTTGTACTTTATATTATAGAGAAATCGGCTTTTACTTTTAGCTATCTAATACTCGAAAATTTTGATAACATGCTCTAGATAAAATGACAGAGAAGATTCTAGAATGATGGAAGTGTGTTGTGAGGTTTGTGCATAGAGTTCATTGTACTTAAGACTATCAATAGAATCTTCTAGATGCTGCAATGGTAAAGAAGATCCAAAGGTTAGCAATGTTGGGGAATTGCCAGTCTTGATCCAACGGTGAATGTTCAAAGTTATCCGTACACAATAGAGTGGTAATATTCTGGCTCAATATGCCATCGTGCCAATTTTCAGACAAAGTAACCTGTTTAATGGATGACACACATTCAAGTTTACTGGCTAAATTCTTGCAATAAATTGACTTTGTGGCAATTTACCAAAAGTATCTCAATTTTTTGTTCTACATGTGCGATATAGGTAGCTATATATTTTTAAACAAATAACTGAAGATACCCAATTAGTCTAATATAGGAGAACCACCGAGAGTTCTGCAACATTTGACTTACTGATACAAATGTTAATTCTTTTTGGAAGAAACAAAAAACTAAATATAAATCGAAAGCACCCATTCTATTCTCCTGTTGTCTTCCTATGTGCACTAGTTTCCATAAAAAATGATAAAACATAAAATTTTACAACCTTTGCAAATCATGCTTCACAATATTTGGCGTGGCATGTATGAATACATTCATGGCTTTCAAACTAGAAAACCAACGTCACGGCCATACCTTTGCCATAGATTATGATAGTGTGTCCATATTAGGTAGATTGGTGCATCTTGGAGTTTCAAGCAATGTTTACAAAGGGATATTCCAAGTTTGAAGATATTAGAAGGTACCCAAGTACTAAAATATGGGAAACCACAAAGAGTTTTGCAAGATATTTTGGCCTAGCTAGCATGTATGGACACATTCGTGGCTTTCAAACCAGATGACCAAGGTCACATCCATAAATTTTCCATATTTTATGACAAAGTGTAAATACTTTTGGTGTGGTAGTGCATATTGGCATTTCAAGCATTATTTACGAAGGGAACTTCCAAATTCGAAGTTATTTTCAGTTTTCAAATTAAGTGACAACAATTTTTTGTGTGAAGCAACTACAAGAAGGTACATGGCTAAAATTCCACTACCTAAACCTATTTCATGGATATTACCTAGGTTTCATAAATTTTCAAGTTTCCTAGCTATATATATTTATGCAATAAATTGGGTTTTATGGCAATTTGCTGAAAGTATCTGAAAATTGGAACCACAAGTGCGTTATATCTAGCCCATGTTCCTTTTAAACCTATTGAAGGTTCCCGAGTATGAAATAAGGGATAACCACCAAGAGTTCTGCAAGATTCAACATCTCGATCTGAAAGCTAATGTAGCCAAATTTGGCCCATTTTCGAAAAAAAGGGATGGAATTAAATATAAGTTGAAATAAAGCCATTCATTCGCAAAGTGCCATGGTATGTGTATTAGTTTCCATGATAAAATATAAACTTGTATTTTGGCAACTTTTGGAAATACTTGCTTCACAATGTGGCGTACGATGTATGAATTCATGGATTTCAATGAGACCAAAGTCATGGACATATACTTGACGTAGTTTATGATAACATGTCCATAGTAGGTAGTTTGCTGCATATTGGCATTTGAAACATTTTTTACAAAGGAGCTTCCAAAATTGAAGTTATTTTGAACTTTTCAAGTGACAATAGTGGCTTTTGTTGTGAAGCAACTAAGAACATGAATCAAAATGCCACCTTCCCAAATTTCAGATAGAGTAATACATTATATTTAATGGAAAATGCACAAGTTTCATGAATTTCCAAGTTTTCATGCTAATTTCGCCACTTGAACTAGTTTATCTTTGTTTAACGAAAATGGGTCAATTTCGAACTATGGTCACTGACATGTGGGACACGTATACGGTGGTACCCAAAAGCAGGGTAGCTCACAATTTCCAAAGTTATCCCTCCCCACCCCTTGACATTGTGTAATAACATCCACCCTCTGCTGCCCAGACCCTCACCCCCTTACCCGGCAAAACAGATGCACTCACTACCGCTCCTCATCACCACCGTGCACACGAAGAAGCTTTCCCTACCCATCAGTTTTCTCGAGATGCACCAGTGGTCAAGTCGATCTCACGGTAGTCCCTCTATCTATAGCTTGATCTGGTTTGTAGTTTATTGTCCTTTCACCCGATCTGCCTCCTCAAATATGTCGTTTAATTTTTGCTCAATCCGCATGGGAAAAGTTGATTCTGCGCTCGATCTGTTTTGTGAAATAGCTTCGCTGAGTTTTGCTATCAATATGTTTGCTGAAATGCATAGTATATATAGTTTTTGTACTACATCTATATGTTTCCTACTTTTCTTTCAATAAGCTCCAATCATGTATGTCATATTTATTAAACAAATGGACATAATTTGGATAGATGTTGCTCCATTAAGTAGTGTAAACATATCTATGGTGTTCTACGATTTATAGATTTTGTTAGAGCTCATTGTGAGAACTCAAAAGTGCATTACCCCTGCTGCATGTGTGTGAATCATAGGGTGTTTCCTCAAAGTATAGTCGAAGAACATTTATTTAATTTTGGAATGCTACGCATATGTTAGATGGGTATTTCATGGTGAACCATATGATCCTCCATATGAAACGGGGGAAGCACATATTTATCATCCAGATCAAGTAGGGGAAGAAGATGTTAATCATCTCGATCAACTGATAGAGGCAGCTCCTAAGTATCTAGATCAACTAGGAGAAGGTAGAGGAGAGAAAAAGCGCAAGCTATATGAAACATATGTTTCAGTTTTGGTACTTCCGCTATGCCAGATGGCAAGTTATATCTGTAGAATGACAAATATTCAGGTTGTGTGTCTTAGATGTTTCTCTATAAATGTACATTATTTTTTCATCTACTAATCGGAGAAGCAGACAATCGAAGAGGACTTTGATGGTAATGATGATGACCCGTTCATTGATGAGCGTGCACCTTTTTCGATAAAGGGTGCTTTATTACTTAAACATGATCCTGCACATGAGGTTATGGATCCTTTAGGAGGTTATGGATTGGGTGCACTGCCTCTAGATGGAGTTGATGCAGGATTGCTAATAATCAGGGGTGTACCTTTTGTGTCGTCTGGGTAGTCTTATGTCCACTAGCCTAGCTGGAAAACTCTTGGGATGCACCTAAGATCTCTCTAATGTATGTAGAGCTATCTCATGATCGGTTCTCTACTGTCGTAATACTGTAATATGGAGCTACCTTATGATTTGTAGGCCTCTGTTAGTAGAACTGTAATTGGAAACTATTCCGCATACATGTGTGTGTGTGTGTGTGCTTTTATCAGTTCCCAAACGGGTTTTAAGGCATCCGCGCTAGTGCCCTAAGTTGCAACTACCGTTGTCTTGTACTCTACCAGCCCTTCCCCTCCCTCAATGCTCCGTGATCTGAATCAAGAGGATAATCTAGGATCTATTTGATTCGAAGAGGGGAAATTTCTTGGTCTTGGGAGTGGAACATGGGAGAACTCGCATGAAAGGAAGGAGGAGGTTGGCTCGATCAAGTTTTTTTATCTAGACATGGGTCTGACCCCTTGAAACAATTGTAGGCCACCACATGAAAGTTGAGTGTTGAAAATTCATACCACATGCGGGAAACAGTTCATGCCGCCGCCCCCTAAACTTATTTACTATTAAAAGGAAGTTGATGATCGTAGGTCGCCCTCAAACATCAAACATTGGAGGGACCATCAAATCATTCTCACTAAACATCAGGACAATCAAGACCACCAAATCATGTGGACCTGAGCAAACACTTTCCTTACTACAGTCGTGGTAATCAATCAATCAATCAATCAATCAGCCCCAAACATGTAAAGCAAACGGCAATCACCTTATGTCCGCGGGAAAGCAATCACGGTAATTAATGGTAGTATTTTTTTCCACATTAAGCTGGGCTTAGGAGGACCTGGTTCTTAATATTTTTCTACCGATTTTTTTGTGACTAGGCTAGAAAAACTACACTGCTCAGCTGACAAGATATTTATATATCAAGGAAAAAACTAGGATCATACATATCAAGGAGTTATGTTCCCGCCTTGCGACGGCGTTCGGCGAATAATTTTCCGGCCACTTCCAATTCTTTGAAGTTGCAGCCAGTGTTCTTCTGCATTGAGCCAGACTGTGCCGCGACACACGGCTAGAGATTTCCGTATTGGAGCGAGGGTGATGAGATGATATGCCTCTAGCGGGGATGTTGGACGGAGTATAATGATCGGTAGGCTCGCGGGGACTATGGAAGGTGACAGATCAGGCGACATGTGAGACTTGTGGAGCTGGGGTGTGCGAAAATCACACGAATTTGGAAGGACACAAATTGCATTTTGGAGGTCCGCATGGCATCAATTGATTCAATTATTGTAGGAGATTTGGGAGGGATGACCGTCAGTTCTTGGGGCATCCGTGAAAGTGGTAATAGTCAAGGTGCTTCAGTCAGTTCGAGGGACCGAGAGCCAAGACCGAACTCACAGAAATAATTTCAGTTTTTCAGATCTACTAACCGAGAACACTACCGAGAAAATCGGTTTCCGTCTTATCGGGTTCGGTCCGGATCAATTTGGTTCACAAAATCGGTTTTCGGGTTATGTGCCCACCCCCTAGCATCATACCCAGGGACTTGCCGCTACCTTCTTCGGCATCATCATTGGTCCAACCTCGAGTGCCACAAGTAGTCTTCTCCGTGTCATCATATGGCACTGACGCTTGGACACCCAAACAATGATGACTTCAATGGCGGTGGCAACATCAAGTACGTCCATACATGACATCAGTCTTGTAGTTACATGGACATCTCCATTTGTTCCTGTTATTGATTTTTTTTTCTCCTTGTGTTGGCTAGATTAATCAAATGTGTGGCGGCTGGCAGCGAGCCATCCCTCACGGTGTACAACGGCACGTACGACAACGTCACCGTGCCTCCGCAAAAGAACATCCAGCACGCTCTCAACGACGCGAGGCATGGGTCGGCGATCAAGACGATGGTGCATGTGAATGCCGACTTGTATGACTCTCCAGCGAGCAACCCTGTCCCCTCGTGGGGAAGTTCCATGACCAACATGGTTAAGTTCCTCAACCAAAGTAGGGCGCTGCTCAGTGTTAACATTACCTGTTCCTCATGCTCTACATCCAATGATGACTTCCCCATAGACTACACCTTCTTCGACGGTGCCCCGCCAAAGCCTATCATCGACAGTGGCATCACGTACACCAACGTGTCCATCGCCAACTTCGACACGCGTGTCTCGGCGCTTGATACAATCGTGCTCGGAGACCTGCCGGCCGTGATCGGCGAGGTCTACTAGCCGATGGAAGGCGACAAGCACACCACGGTGCCATACGTGCAGCGGTTTTACGCCGAGCTACCCAATCTGTTAGCGGCACGGCAGGGCACGCTGCTCTTTTTTCTTTTTTAGCCGATGGAAGGCGACAAGCACACCACGGTGAACATGGCACGGCAGGGCATGCTGCTGTTAGCGGCACGGGAGGGTACGCTGCTCTGGCTGTACGCACGATCCAGGTGTACTTCGAGCGACACTAGGCCATATATTCGACGGGCGTCCCAAGTTCCTGCTGGACATGCAGCGCAACGGGCGTCTGGCCATGCCGGCGCCGGCCATGGCGTGCAGTACCTACCGTGGTGGTGGAGTGTGTTGAACCCGAACGGCACCAACCCGACGGCGCCGGACAACGTCTGCTACGCATGCTCGCGCATCGACTGCACGACACTCGGATACGGCTGCAGCTGCAGCGCGCTGGACGCGGCCGGGAACGCCTCCTACACATTCAACGTCTAATACGAGGCGCGGGCGGAGGTGGCATCGGTATGCGACTTCCAGAGGCTCGCCGTGTTCATCAACAAGGATGTGTCGCAGCCCCTGCTACTTTAGCGTAGAGGTCGCAGAGTCGTGCGTGATGGTCGAGATTGTCACCGCGGATTCCACGCCCCCATCTCGGTGCCCAGCGCGGGTGGCTCCTGCCGTGTTTGTGCAGGATTTGGTGCTCGTGTTGGTCACATCGTAAGGCGACGGAATAATTCAGCGTATGTAGGTCTTTAGATATGTGGCACTTTGAAAATTTTGTACGCTAATTAAATTGGTTGATTCTTTTTTGAGAGAAATTAAATTAGTCATTGTTTCTGCTCAGTTATCAGAGTAGTTATACATAATTCAGTCAACCACGGTTCAGAAACAGAGAAAAAATAAATATCAGAGCGACATAGTATCACTCTAACCAAAAAACCACTATATGTTCATACAACACCAATGTTCAACTGTTAGTGCTTGTAAGTCTTTTAAAATAAAGAAAGTTCTTGTCATTAACGTTGTACTACCGTAGCTGTATTGCTCGATCAAAAGAAATATGGTTGTTTTATCAAGTTATCAGAGGGACAGAAAATTCAGAGCCCAGATATAGCAACCAGAAAGCACTACTACAAATCTACAATGCGGAAATTCATTTTTTTCAAATGTTCTAAAATAAATTTAGAACCTTTTGTTTCTTTACTTTGAAAATTTTGTGTTGGTTCATCCAACATGCACGGTGGGTATTCTATCTTGTATATTTTAACTTTGTCCACATAAAACACATATGCTAATAAGAAGTACTATTTGTGCAGGATGTTGAGAAAGAATTTTGTTTGGTACACTTGCTCAGGTATCATGAAATTGAAGCAGAGTATTCGGCCCATTGTATGGCAATATGTAGGAGCATCAAGGAGTAGAAATTAGTTAATAAAATCAATTAGCTTGAGTACTTATTTCATATCTGAATAATGTCAAATTAAACACGTTATCGAATATTATGGTTTTTTGGAATATCTTGTGGCTATCTTTTCTATACATGTTATTTTGGAACACATCGCATTGATATGTTGCGGGAAAAAAATAGAGACCGTAGCAACGTACGGGCATTCAGCTAGTTTACTATAGAAAATAAGTACTCCTCTTTTATCTCCCCTACCCATGGATTTCTACCGTCTAGAGAAACAACCACTAGCTAGCTCCCATCTTGCAAAGGAAGCAAGTGTCGGAACTGGTTGTTGGAAATATGCCCTAGAGACAAATAATAATATGAATTATTATCATATTTCATGAAGTTTATAATTAGGTTTTATGTCATGCTATAATTGTATTGAGAGGAAACATCAATACATGTGTGATATATATGTAAACAACCAGAATTTCCTGGTGAATCTCTAGTCACTAGTTCATTGGTCAATAGATGATCAAGGTTTCCTGATCATGTGGCATTTATGCTAGTTGACAATGGAGTCACCTCATTGGGAGAATGAGATGATGGGCATACCCAATCTAAGCATCGTAACATGATCATGTCACAAAGTGCAAGTCGCGATAATTAGGAAATGTGGTATCTTGTTCCTCAAACTGTGAGACTGTATTTAATCACTATCACCCGGGAGTGCCTTGTTCACATCAAATTTCACTCGGTGAAACGGTGATCATAAAGGTGGGTACATCAAAGGGGCATGTAGAGGTGTATGTGTCAAGAGTAGGATTTTTCCATCCGCGTGACGGAAAAAGATACTCATGGCCCACTCGGAGAAGTTATATCGAATAGTTGTATAGCGTGTGACTAGGTCACAGAGATACCAGTTGTCAGAACAAGTTAAGTAGCATTTGTCGATAACGAGATTGAACTAGGCATGGTGATGTCTTTTATCAGATCTCAGACAATGCATGTATTGTAGAGGCAAAAGGAATAGGACACCTTCTTGATGGTTCAATGACGAAGATTTCGTGGAATGCACAGGGGTCATTATGGGCATCCAGGTCCCGCTGATGATCATTGGTCCAAGAGGGGTCTCAACCATGTCTGGAGTGTTCCCAAACCGTAGGGTAGCATGCTTAACGGTTTGGCAAAGCTCGGAGATTGTTTTGGTATCATCGGAATCACCGAAGAAAAGAGAGGTAGAAACTGTAAGGGTTCTGGGTAGGTCCGGAGGATGTCCGGAGTGGGATGGAAGGAGTTCCATAGCCACGGGAATTATAAAATATATGTTAAATATTGATTTAGTCATTTATTCATAATTATATAATAAAAGAAAAGGAATTAAAATGGTCAAATTCCCTATTAGGCCAAATTCCCTAAGGGGAAGGGCCCATGAGGGGAAAGACCAAAGGGAGGAGAGGGAGGTGGTGGCCAGTTGGGCCTTGGGGCACCCGCGCAGGGCCCACAAGGGCCTTGGCCAGTGGCGGCCAGCCCCCCTCTCTCTACTCCTTTGTTTAGTCCCACATGGCTTAGATAATGAGTTTTGGGATCCCCTTCCCCCTATATATATGAGGAATATGGAGGCAATTAAATCATCAGAAATAAATAAAGCTTTCCTTGCTTTGAGGACAGCCTCCAACCACCTCTCTCTCTCCCACTCTCTCCCATGACCATGGTCCCAAGTTTGGACTATGTGAACTGGGAGTTCTTCACCTTGGAGCACCGTCGCGCTGCGGGGTTCGGATCCAGAAGGTATACTTCCGCAACCTCTGCTGGATCGGAGGAGCGGGAGTCATCATCAAGCACCAGACGTGTGCGACTCCCTTAGAGGCGCTGCACTTGTGGCACTATGAGTTGTTGGAGCTGCCAGAGCCATCGGAGTTCAGCATGAGCCCAAGGTCGACGTTGGTATGACTACATATCCAACACCTCCCAGTTGGCAAAGCTTTTCGTAAAGGTAAAATTTCAAAAATCCCCTCCCGTTACTAAATTGCTAATAGATAGATCCTGACATTAGGATTCTTGGCATAGAAAAATTATTATTTTCATGCGCGCAAAACAACAGTGGTATCAGAGCTAGATCTATGTGTAGTATTGCTAGTACGGGTAGAACACACGAGTTGTAGCGTGTGGGCATTGATTTCATAGTTGTTACCACCCCACATGTACTTGTGCATACCGCATCAATTCTTGATGAACCGACCCCCAGCCGACTTTACACGTTAATTAGCGAGACTGGTCCACAAGTGTAAGTGGCTTTGGGGGGTATATGTCTCTCTCACATTAGTTGGTATGCCATTTGCAATGGAGAGCCCCGAAAGGGGTATAGTATAGATAACTATTTAATCAACATTGTGGTTTAAGTTCGTAGGTAAGACCGGTTCTTGCGCGAAAGCCCTAACAGCCACGTAAAATATGTAAAGATAAAGTAGAACCATGTAACTTTATTTTGCAGGGACGTTGCATTGTGATATGGTCATAGTCAAGGTAAAGTAGTTTATATTATTTTGCTAAGAAGTATTAATGGTCATCATGATGGTGGACTACAATCCAGAGGTGCCGGTACCCTGGTGCCCACGACACCGAAACCCTGGCCCCGGACCTAGAGGCACGGGATGGAGATCACATCGCGAAGGACCATATCACATCACATAATAGCAAAAGTGTTCTCCCTTAGTGTGCACCACCAATAAAGTTCTTCGTTATGAGGCATGCCGTGATAATCGGGTATCAGACATATCTGCGTTCACATACGGTGGGTGTAAGACATGTTGCCCAGCTATACATGTAACATTGAGTGGGAAAGCCTAGCATGTACATGCATAGCCTTGGAACACAAGATGATTGAAAGATCAAGCAGGAGTCACATAAATGATGTGATTGATGTTTCATCGTTCACCTTTGCAACTATACCATCGTCCATGACGATCGGGGGCGATGTATTGAATAAGTATTTTGTAATCACTAAAACCTTTTTGGGGATAATAGTTTTAATGGAGTTTTTAAATTAAACTCATATAATTATAAACTTGGTCTAGATCCTTTGCAATCATTAAATGTAGAAATATGGTTCATCATGATGCTTATTTTGGGGTTGGTGAATGGGTAGATGCAAAAAAACTCAAACAAGATGGATCCAACTTCTCTGAGTGGCTTGTGCATCTGAATGACCTCCTTAGTGAGAACGACGTGGTCGACTACATACGCTACATGATGAATTTGGATCAGCCGAAAACTATGAGACCCACAACAGCGGGAAGACCGCTATTATCATCGTGAGATGTCCACCTACATTCAAGTGATAATGTGCTACGGGATGGTGGACGAACTACATCCGCTCATGGGTGATATTGACCCATAGGCGACGGTGGATCAGCTGAGAGCGGAGTTTGTGGGCCAGGTGCGCATGTGGAAGCACAAGCTTCTTGGAGATTTCCTTTCCATAAAGATGGAGGAACACACTTGTATGGATAGTCACTTGGAGTGCATACATGATGCGTACATGAGACTTGTTCATTGTATGGACTACTGTATGACTGATGCCTTTGCAATCGGCGTATTGCTACGGTCGCTGCCTCCTAGCTACTAAGGGCACGTCCGGACATGCATCATGAGAGGTGATGGTGAAACACAGGATTTCCGTGGGTTCATATCACATTTCATACATGTGAAGGTTGAACCCATTGCTGGAGAGGTCATCAATTATGAAGGTATATATGATATACAGTTTTATAAATGTTATAATCTTGCGAACATTTATTGCGGCATTGAAGTATCTAATACTTGTTCTATTTTATGAAAACGGGTCCTTCTGCATGAGAGTTGCTTGCTGGAGAGGAGGTGACGTTGCGTGTTGATGGCAAGCATGATGATGATGGCCGACGACACTCTCCAACGAATTTTTTCATTTAGTTTATCGGTTTTGAATAATTATTGTAATCGATGGATTCTGAACCTTATTAGTGTATCTTGCACTTTGCGAGATGATTATTCATACGAGTTTGTAACAAAACAGTTGTTCTTCTTTTATGCATGATTTCTATTCATGTTCATATGTTTTATATTATGTGTTATTCATGTTTAAAACTAATTGATAATGTATGAACATTTGTAAAACATTAAAATGCCTTGAAAATATTCAACTTAATGATATGTTCATTTTGGATGAAACCATTGTTTGAAATTCAAAGTTATCTTGATAGTATGTGAAAATTGTAGATATTCGATCTCTTATCACATAAAAATCATGCCCATGTTTGGCAATATAACTAAACACCATGTATTGTGAATACAAAGTGTTTGATGAATTGTTGAAAGAGAATACATATTCGATGTACCATATTTCAACGAAGTGGTGATTATCATTTTTTAACTATTGATTTTAGTAAAATAGTTTACCAAATGAAACATGAGCATGAAACTATTTGATGTGATCAAAGAATTTCAGCATCAAAGGATATGTAAAATAAGAGAGAATCAACTTACTATAATTTTATCAATACTAATGAAATTTAACGTTATAAGATTGTCATGAGAACTTGTGAAATGCGTTTCACAAAATTGTGATGCATTTAGCTTTGCAAAAATGTTGAATTGCAGAGTCATCACAATATAATATTTGATATAAAGTGGGCAAATAGCTGGCGCTAGATAAAGCGTGGTAGTGTTAGTGTAAAGATCATTAGTTGGAAATAGTGAACACCCATTTAGAATAAAGTAAACCATCTAGAATTCGTGAGAAATGACACCATATATGTTATGGATCATCGTGGAAGTTTATGAGTTATTTTATATCGCCAAAACAACAGCGGACAAGTCCTTGTAGAGTATTCATTGGAAACTTTGAAATACCAAAATCGATGGCTGAAACCAAAAGAAGGCAAAACTAGTATTGCTGAAAGTTTGGTATGTTCTCGATGAAGTGTGTTCTCGACAATGATGTTAGTGGAAGAAAGTGAGAGCACGATGGAGGTCCATGGCCCTGCATTAGAGTGTTGAGAAGCGCAACAGAACTTGTTCCAGAACGAATCTCTTCATATAAAAGGAAAAGATCAATGATAATGATCATTGTGTTTTTCAATAGTGGTTTTACTAAAGCAGTAGGATTCGAAATATGCCCTACACATAGTGTTGAGACATTTATGAGTCACTTGTTATGTTATCAGAACATGTCATGCCTATGAACTACAAAGGAATTGATGGTAAACTGAAATTACGAGAAATCCTAAAGGCAAATTTCACTTAAGATTAAAAGGTAAAGTGTTACCGAAACTTGTCAAGTAAAGAGGTTACTTGATTTTCCAAAAGGAATGCAAGGTCATAACGGAAAAGATGAAAGACAAAGCATGATTTGCCACAAATATTACTTGAGCGAATTCAAATGAATTTGATTCAGAAGTGCTGAAATCTAGAGGATATAAAACTAGTAAGGTAATAAAGTCTTGAAAATTCTCAATTTGATAATTGATCAAGGCATTTTTTAAGTCATTTGAAATATTGAGGAGATATTCAATTTGCATAAAATTGAGTGGGAGCTATAGAGTCTTCCTAAATTAATATGTGAATGACATATTTTTGAATGGGAGCAATGTAAGTTTCAAACTCAAATATGTAGGTGACATATTTTGAGTGGGATCATGACGTAATTCATATGTGTATATGACACATTAAGAATAAGGGAATAAGTACTAATAAATATTGATTTATAAGGGAAAAGTTGAAATAGAATGTTATTTAATATTATATTGTAATGTATTCCTGAAAGAGATTATGAAGTAGTTTCGGAATAGGAATTGATGAAGGAATGGTCCTTAATCATTCGAATCAGGAATTGCATCAAGTGCAACATTGATGGTTGAAAGAAAGAAAATGATGTTCGTCATCCTCTATGTTTTGACATAAGTTCCATCTTATAAACCATGATAAGAACTCAAGATAATATGATCCAAGTTCTTGTCAATAAGAACAATTTCAGAAGTGATGGAGTGTAAATCACTAAACAATGAGCTAAGATTTCCATGGTGTCTAATGAGAACTATAGACATGTTTCTAGATCCGTGAAGGACGACATGCCTAAAGCATAAAGTGTTGCTATAAGGACACATGTTTTCCTTAAAAGATTGGAAATCTCTGCATTGAAATACTGCCTTGAGTCGGAAAAGGAAGTGTGGTGATAAACATCAAAAACAGCACATAGGTGCACTATTGATTTGATGTCTAAGTTTAAATATAATTATATGGATACTACTTGGTGTTGCGTATAATGTTGTGGCTGGGGAAGTTTGTCTTCTCATGGAGTGTGTTCTAGAGCACAGTGCCCACGAGAAAGTTCACATTGACTGATCTAAGATCACTGCTGGCTCCTAGAATCAAAGACCTCACTCTGTTGCCAGAACTACTATACATGCACAAAATGTTATCATGGGATGATAAATTATTATTGTCAATTAAAATGACATTAGTAAGTTGCAAAGGATATAAGGGGTTGTATAGTCCAGACCCTATACTCAACTTCTTCCATGAGAAAGCATGATCAAAAGTGCAAAGTTGTATGGTGCCTATGATTGGTAAACGAATAATGCAACTAGTTTATTTACTCGAGTGCAAGTGGGAGACTATTGGAAATATGCCCTAGAGGAAAATAATAATATGGATTATTATCATATTTCACGAAGTTTATAATTAGGTTTTATATCATGCTATAATTGTATTGATAGGAAACATCAATACATGTGTGATATGTAAATAACGAGAAGTTCCCGGTGAATCTCTAGTCACTGGTTCATTGGTCAATAGATGATCAATGTTTCCTGATCATGTGGCATTTATGCCAGTTGACAATGGAGTCACCTCGTTGGGCGAATGAGATGACAAGCATATCCAATCTAAAAATCATAACACAATCATGTCACAAAGTTCAAGTTGCGATAATTAGGAAACGTGGTGTCTTGTTCCTCGGACTGTGAGACCGTATTTAATCAATGTCACCCGAGAGTGACTTGTTCACATCATACGTCACTCAGTGAAATGATGATCATAAAGGTGTGTTCAGGTACATCAAAGGGCATGTAGAGGCATATGTCTCAAGAGCGGGATTTGTCCATCCGTGTGACGAAAAGATACTCCGGGCCCACTCGGAGAAGTTATGTCCAATAGTTGCGCAACGTGTGACTAGGTCATGGGGATATCACTTGACGGAATGAGTTAAGTAGCATTTGTAGGTAACGAGATTGAACTCGGCATGGGGATGTCATTGATAATATCTCAGACAATGCAAGTATTGCAGAGGCAAAATGAATTGGACACAATGTTGATGGTTCAACGACAAAGATTTCGTGGAATGCACATGGGTCATTATGGGCATCCAGGTCTCGTTGATGATCATTGGTCCGAGAGGGATCTCAACCATATCTGGAGTGTTCTGGAACCATAGGGTGGAATTCTTAAAGGTTTGACAAAGCTCGAAGATTGTTTTGGTATCATCAGAATCACCGAATAAAAGAGAGGGAGAAACCAGAAGGGTTCTAGGAAGGTTAGGAGGATGTCCAGAGTAGGATGGAAGGAATTCCATAGCCACGGGAATTAGATAATATGTGAATATATGTTAAATATTGATTTAATCATTTATTCATAATTATTTAATAAAATAAAATAAATTAAAATGGTCAAATTCTCTACTAGGCCAAATTCCCTAAGGGGAAGGGCCCATGAGGGGAAAGATCAAAGGGAGGAGAGGGAGGTGGTGGCCGGCTAGGCCTTGGGGCACCCGCGTGGGGCCCACAAGGGCCTTAAACGACGGCGGTAAGCCCCCCTCTTTCTTCTTCTCTGTTTAGTACCACATGGCAAGCCCCCCTTTCCCTATATATATGAGGCATATGGAGGCAATTAAATCATCAGAAAATAAATAAAGATTTCCTTGCTTTGAGAAATCCTCCAGCTGCCTCTCTCTCCCATGACTATGGTCCCAAGTTTGGACTACGCATATGGGGAGTTCTTCACCGCGGAGCACCGTTGCGATGCGGGGTTCGGATCTATAAGGTCTACTTTCGCAACCTCTGCTAGATTGGAGGAGCATGAGTCATCGTCAAGCACCAGACGTCTATGAATCCCTCGGAGGCGCTGCATCTGCGGCGCTAGGAGTTGTCAGAGCCACCACATCCATCAGAGTTCAACACGACCCCGAGATCAACATTGGTATGACTACATCGCCAACACTCTCCCGAGTGACAAAGCTTTTCGTAAAGGTAAGTTTTTGAAAAGCCCCTCTTGTTACTGCATTGCTAATAGATTGATCCTGGCATTAGGGTTCTTGGCGTAGAAAAATTATTATTTTTAGGTGCGTAACCCCAACACTGGTGCAACGAGTCTTTTTTCACAATTTTCTCCAATTGGGGAGTTCTTACTTGTCTCGGATAGGTGGGTGTATTTGCTCCCCTCGAAAATCGGCTTTGTTTGCTTCCGATTGGGCCATCAGGGGTTTTATTCAGTATGCTTTGCTTTTGAAGTTCTTGTTTCTTAGATAGGTGGGGGAGGTTAGTTCTCACCTCAGGATCACCGAATCAGGGTATTTTGCGTCCTCTAGTCTGATCGACTAGGCCATTGGTATTTCGTATGGATTGGGGATCGGGGCATGGTCCCCGCTGTTCTAATTGGGGCATTTGGTCGGGTTTGATCTAGGTGTTCTTCTCTCTTTACTGACTACTGTAACCTTTAATTTCTAGTAATGTTCAATGCATATGTAAATTCGTTTCGCAGAAATTCAGAGATTTTCGATCTCCTCGAAAGAATTTTGCATCAGATGTATGGAGAACTATGGGTCAGTGGCCCACACGACCACTACAGACAGGGATGGTCCCGTCGGTTCCTTAAAAAGTTGCCTCAAAGGTACTGTAGCAGTATATTTCTTGGGTTCTTCCATTCTTTTCCATGCTGAAAGTGGTTGTCTGTAACCTGGATGTATCGACGTGCTATAAAAATTGGCTCTGTCTACATCATGTTTTTGTGGAAGCCTCTGTGTCACCATCTTCTTATTTATTTACTGTAGCAGGGTGGTACATCTAGGTGCGGAAAACATGATGATACCCCCCCTTCTACAGGATCCGGCCAATACCACTACTCAGTAAACAAGCGCAAGGCTAGTGCCCAGCTGGGAGGGCCCAACTTAAAGATAAGGGTATTTTTTCTTAATTCACTTACCATGATGTAGTGTGATTTAATTATTATCTTCTTGGTTTCATGCATGCTTATCAGATGTTCAGAAACATATGTGTGATTTTATTAATTCTGGGACTATGGTTATGTGAATCCATATCTGGATCTGTCTATCATATGACTACTACTATATTAAACTGTTGATCTCTGTTGCTATTTATGCAGATTGAAGGTCTTATTGTGGAGGCTGAGGCTGTTGTAGAGGCTAGTAGATTGTTGATGCCCCCACCAAGAGCAGACATCGTCTACATGTCGAGGAAGCGCAAACATAGTGCCCAGGTGGGTAGTGACCTCTCTAAGAAGTGGATATAATTTGGAAATCCACAATTTCACATATTATGATTTTGTGTGTTATTGTTATCAGCTTTATCTTTATGCTTATAAGAAGTTCACAAACAACAAATTGGTTTGCTTTACATGCAATGATTATGTCTGATATTATCAGATTTATATGCTCTTTACACAATTTAACCTTTCCACTTAATTTCATTCAGTACCACACACCAGATGCTCATCGCTTTGTTCTACCATCCTCTTGTCAAGCTTGTTGGTTGAAAGGGGGGCCTTGTATGCCCTTCATAAGGAAGAGGGAAGAAAAATAGTGCATGGACACCCTTCACAAAGGGTACCCATGGTATCAGGTATGGTTTCCAGGTGGTTTAGAACGACTCGACGTCAGATCTTGTATCTCACTTTTCTTGTGGTCGTCTTACTTCTCTATCAATTTTCTCATGAAGGTTGTCGCTTGTGTCGCTCGCCCCATTATAAAAAACTATGCAGAAATGACAAGTTTCTGACTCTGTATAGCAAGGGACCTAAAGGTATGCGGCAACTATATGATGTGGATGTCTCGCAGACGATGTCCACCACCTATTTGGGTGGACGAGGTTGGGCCAAGTATGTGAGTGAGAATGATCTAAAGTAGGGGATGTGGTGGCCCTTGATTATAGCAAGCCTGGGCAGATACTTGCAAGTCATTGTACACCTATTCACCTAACTACCAAGAATAGAGGTAGCACTAACTTAATCTGCTTTATACTCATCACAACCTCTAATGACTTTCTTGCGAGTAACTATTCTGCCCCATTGTCTTGTACTCATCATATGACTCTGACCACTTCTGCAGTCCGCTTCCCCTTATGTACCCCTAAGAAGGAATCCAACATCAATCTTCTAGCAGTGGGGGCGGCCCCGGTTACTGCAACGACACATGTTGACCTAATTAGGAGAAAGAATAGAGGCAGTAACTTAATTTGCTTGTATATTCATCATATCTCGTGATCAATGTCTTGGGAGTAACTACTGTATAAGAAAACATTTTTCTTGCACACATCTCATATGCCTCTCATACCACTCTTGTAGTTCCCTTACGCACCCCTAAAAGGTAACCAACATCAAGCCTCTAGCACCGGCACCAGCACCCGCACTGGTCCTGGCCCTAGTTCCTGCAGTGGCACATGTTGACCTAAGGAGAAAGAATAAAGGTAGTAACTTAATTTGCTTGTATACTCATCATATCCTCTGATCACTTTGTTGTGACTAACTATTGTATAAGAGAGAATTTTTCTTGTACACATCTCATATGCCTCTACCACTCCTGCAGTCAACTTACCTACCCCTCAAAATAAATCCAGCATCAAGTTGTTGGCGCGGGCACCAGTACCGGCTCTTCCACCAGCCCCCCTACAAAGAACTGCATCAGCAGCATCTCCTACACTAGGCCAAGTTCCTGCACCAGCTACTGCACCAGCCCTAGCACAGGCACCGACTCTAGCACAGGCACCGACACAAGCTCCTGCATTAGCCTGGGCACTGCATTGCCACATCTTATCCTACACATGTGTGATCACCAGGTCGCATAGGACTATGTTTGTGAGTATATGGCGGCAGATAAACAGCCCTGAATGTCTTCTCCTTAAGTTTCACATGATCTAGTGCATTGCTCTTATTAATTGTGTTTCTATCTCTTGCTTTGACTCAGAAATTGTCTAAGAGTGCCACAAAGCAACTCCAGACCAAACGAAAGGGTACAATAGTCTTCAAGATGTGGAGCAAAGGAGTGCCAATCGAGGGACGCTATACCACTAACTGGATATATGTGTGCTTAGCATCTACTTCTATGTGGATCAAGTTTCAAAAAGAAGCCAAACTTACCATGGGAAGAATGGTCAAGGTCGATGTATCTCGCTACCCTGAATGTTGCATGCTGGTCATGAAGTTCCTACCTATCTAGCTCTTTGGTCGCATGCTTTTGTAATTAATACATGGTTGTATTATCTCCACTAATCATATATGGGTGGTAAAACTATGACAACCTCTTGCTAGATTGGAGCTATGACTAGTACATACTACTATGGTATATCTGTATCTATATGACAGTTTCTTATATGACCAACTATTATGACAATGATTGTGTTCCATCTTAATTTGTATTTTGGCCATGGGCTGCTGGAGAATAAGCAGATTGAACTCTGAGAGGGCAAACTGATCGTGCAACAAGGGTTTTAGAGCTGAAACAACTGATTCTATTTAAATAGTTTTTATAATGAATATCTGTCAAAAGAACTACTCCCTTGATCCAGAAATAAGTGACTTGGGATTCTCTAGATTCGTATGTATCTAAACACTAACACGTGTCTAGATACATTCGAATTTACATAAATCCAACTCACTTATTTGTGGAGAGAGGGATTATCTCTTCTTTTTCCTCCCTTGGCGAGGACTTTTTTTCAAACCCGGCCAAGCCACAACACAATGCATTTTTTACTAACGAGCTGATGAAAGCTAGCCCATTGAATCCTTCTTTAGCCCAAAATCTTCTAATTCAGCCTTTTTGAGAAAGGATCCCATGGAGCATGGCCCATGTAGAATAGCCAAAATCTTTTCAATTCGTCCTGTTGGGCATTGCCCCCACGTCTTTGAAAAAACTCCACCAACCCATGGTTTTAAGAAACTACTCCATTATGTTGCATTTAATAAATTGAGATGCCAAGAGTCATGCCCTTTTATTTTAGAAGAGATAAACATGACACGCAAAATATTTTTAAGAAGACTAATACATAAGTTATAGGTACTAATAAATTTTTAATGATAACTTTTAAAGAAATATATTTGGCGTAGTGGCAACGCACTCAGTTTACATCTATTGAAAGTCTTGAGTTCGAATCCTCTATGTGTACATATATTTATCCTAGGTTCACATTTTTTTCCTTTACCAATATTGCTTTATGGTCGTGGACCAGCGTCCCTCGAGTTTAATGGGCGTGTTTGAAAAAAAGGTTAAGTAGTTCTACAGAGAGGCTGGCATTGGGGACCCACCAGGAAAAACATATATGGCTGCATCGAGATATGTTAAGAAGGTCAAAGTAACGGACCCAGACGAAACAAAAAGTCTAGCATAGACACGTTTTCTGTATAGAGAGGCTGACATCAGGGACCCATTAGACAGAACATTCACGGCTACTTTATCGAGCAACGTTGGCAAGGGCACAACGACGGTTGCGACCAGAGAAAATAAGATCAAGACAGATACGATTCTTATCCAGAGAGGCTGGCATTAGGCCCTAGCAGCAATACCATACACGGCTGCCGCATCGAGCAATGTTACCAAGGTCAAAACGGTGGACCCGACCAAAAAAATGTCCAACATACACACGTTTCCCCAACAGAGGAGGCTGACATGAGGGACCCACCAGCTTGAATAAACAGCTGATGCATCGAGGAACAATATCAAGTTCGAAACAGGGAGGCGCGAGCGGATATATATAGTCCATCATACACACGTTTATTTTAATATGTGGCTGACATAGGGGACCCACGAGCCTGACTAAACGAATTATGCATCAAGCAACGTTATCGATTTCAAATCCAAGAGGCATGACCAAGGACACAAATTCCATTATACACACATTTCTTCTAATGAGAGACTAACATATGAGACCCATCAGCCTGAATAAAGGGTAAATGCATCGAGCAATTCTATCAATTTTGCAACAGGGTAGCAGAAGCGAAGGAAAAAAATCCATCATACACACGATTCTTCTAATGAGAAGCTGACATAGGGGACCCAGTATCCTGAATAAATGGCGGATGCATCGAGCATCGTTATGGAGTTCAAATCAGGGAGGCGCGACTGAAAAGTATGGTCTGCTAGAGACACTAACATCTGAGACACACGCCTCAAAAGATTTCGTTCAGTCAACATGGCGCGAGGAACCGGAAATCTCACTTCCCACAGGTGGTCGAGCTTTGTCCATGTTTTTAGCAGTTTCGTCACAGTATAGGGCCACGAAAACGGGAAAAAAATCCATTCGGCGTGGTCAAACGAAGAAATTTGTCACGGAAGAGGCGCCTTCTATGATGCTCGACGGGCCAAACCGTTGCGGATGGAAACATTTGTTGTAGTGATAGTTTGGTGTGTTGTTCTTTGATACCTTCAATCCAGATTACAGATGTAGTGTAGCTTCTTTTTCCCTAGTAGACCTAGGTTATCGAATCCTCAGGAAGCGAATGCGTAGTGAAGTTACTTTAACGGACCTTCGGGAGTTTTATAATTCCTTTTGTATTTTTACCGGACCAATAGTTTGCGTATTTTTGTTGTTGTCGATGATGGAGAGAGAGGGCCTAGGGCATTCGGTTTCACCTGTAGTTGTGCAAAACATCTGATGGGAATAAAAGATAGAAATAAAGTATGCATGTATTTGTTAGAGCAAGATAAATTATATGTGGGCAGTGCATCCATAATTGCTATTGCCTCCACAACCGCTTATAGCAATAACCTACTAGTCTCATCCATAGAAGAAAGAGAACTAATGATATGCATAATGATGTCACCGTTAATCCCAAGTAAATCCCTCACATACAGCCGTACTACCCCTTCTGTCACTAGGGTTCCCAACCTGTAGATCAGTCATTACTCATACTCCCTATACCTGGCTCAACCCTCGGGGTCTTGGGTACCTGTCAAGTCCTTGGATTGAGGCAAGACAGGATACAATAATCATTATGTCATACAAACTAATACACGATCCCATCTATGATAAATAACATGCACAGTTGCTACATGGCTAGGCCGAAGCCCTTAGCCCAAGGAGAATTACTCACACATAGAGATGAGATCAACAATCACAAACATTGTAATGAAAATCATAAGATTGATAGAAATAGTCTTACAATGTCGCCAGTCGAAGAAGAGATCTATGATACGTTGCTAACGTATCCATAAGTTTTGATGTTCCATGCTTGGTTTTTTATCTACTTTCTTATGTTTTGTTCCATCTTTGGAGTATTTTCATATACTTTCTTGGACTAACCTATTAACAAGATGCCACAGTGCTAGTTGCTTGTTTCTACTATTTTTGGTTACAGGAAAGTCAGAAAATGAATATTCTCGGAATTGGACGGGACAAAAGCCAAAGTCAGTTTTTCACCGAGGGGGACACGGAGCCAGAATACGAGATGGAGAGGGGCCAGGGGGGCGCCACAACACCTGGTCGCGTGGCCAAGCCTGGCCCGCACCAGGGGGTGGTCTGGCCGCCCCAGGAACCCCCTCGGCCTCCCCTTTCGCCTATAAGATGCCTCCGATACAGAAACCCTAAGTACCCGATCAAAATTCCACAAAAGAGTCTGTAGCCGCCATCATCTCCATCCCTAGATCGGGAGGGATCTGAAGCTCTTTCCGGCACCCTGCCGGAGAGAGGAATTCTCATGGAGGCCTTCTTCATCACCATGCAAGCCTCTGGTGTGATGTGTGAGTAGTTCATTCTTGGACTACGGGTCCATGTAGTAGCTAGATGGCCGGTTCTTCTCCGTTGTGCTATCATGTTTAGATCTTGTGAGGTCCGTTCATGATCAAGATCATCTATTTGTAATCCTACATGTTGTGTTTGCGGGGATACGATGGATATTGAGATTTTATTTCAGATTGATTATTGATTCTGTCATGTCTTTGTTATTTGTGATCTTGCATGCTTTCCGTTGTTAGTAGCTATCTTGGCCAAGTAGATGCTAGCAACTCCAAGAGTTCCTATTTATGCTCGATAGTGGGTTCATGCCTCTAGTAATCTGGGGAAGTGACAGAAATCTCTAAGGTACTAGATGTGTTGTTGCTACTAGGGAGAAAACAACAATCCTTTGTTCATAGAACAATCATATTGTTTACTTTACACGCAATGCGTAATGCAATTATCTATTGCTTGCAACTTAATACTGGAGGGGGTTCGGATGGTAACCTGGAGGTGGATTATTAGTCATAGATGTAGTTGGATTACGGTCTATGTATAATGTTGTAATGCCCAATCAAATCTGAAAGGAGTCAAGATGATTAGTATATGTATGTATGCTTTCTCGATGTTTGTCAATTGTCCCGCTTTAATTTGTTCACCCAACATGTTATCTATCTTAAGGAGAGCCACCAGTAGTGAACTATGGACCCTGGTCCTTTCTTTTACAATCAATCTACAACTATTTAATGTTTTCTGTTTACTTTTTGCAAGCTTTTACTTTCTTCCACTCGATACGTTTAATCCTTTGTTTTCAGCAAAACCGGTGAGATTGACAACCTCATCGCAAGTTGGGGGTAAAGTTTTGTGGTTGTGTTGTGCATGTCTCCACGTCGCTGTTGTCACCGGTAGTGCGCCCTGCCAAAGTCCAGCTAGCAACACCTTGGAGATATTTCCTTGCTCCTACTGGTTCGATAAACCTTGGTTTCATAACTGAGGGAAAACTTGTTGTTGTGCTCATCATATCTTCCTCTTGGGGTTCCCCAACGAGCTCGATATAATTTGGGCCATCAATCTACTATTACAAGTGTTGGAATATGGCTATGGAGATGGAGAAGGGTTTTGAGATCTGGAGGAGGCTGGTGATCTGTGGCAGAGACTTTTTGCCGAGGTCTGGCCTATTTTCTCGTCGCCCGAGGATTCTTTATATAGGGGTCCCTTCATGAAAGTTGTTCTGTTTGACCTAACGGTGGTGGTGCCAACTATATGACCGGAGCTATATGGCCGGAATTTTGCTCCGATCGTATAGTTGGTCGTTAAAGCGTCTGCCTCCGCTTTACGGCTCCTGATTTCTTCTGGTTCTTGGAAATCTCGTATCTTTGACTTTAATGTAGCGATTCCCTCCTTTAAACGACATTATCTGCGTAGGAAAAATATAAAAGAAAGGATTGCATACCCCTGAATATTAGGCATAAGTGACAGGGTTTAGAGCGATATTCCATAAAAAATATGAGTAATATCCAGTTTAAATGTGGACATAGATGGCTATATTTCAGAGCCATCAACCTCCCCAAGCTTAAACTTGATCGTCCCCGAGCAAGAAAACCAAAATCAAAAAGGAACTCAGCATTTAAACTGAAATAACGAGATGGTGATCTTACTCATGGTTGGTAGTCTCATGTTTTCCTCCACTTCATAAATCTGAAAAACTTTAGCATAGATAGAGTAATGGCAAGCATATCATACGGGTTTCATGCATCCTTCTAGTGTAGCAAAATTATTTTCAACATGGATGATTCAAATGAGTAAACTTTATTCCATGTCAAGTAATCAACTCATAGGCTTGCCTTAAATGATAAAGTATAATCATGTAAATTAAGAGTGTGAGAGTTGTCATGAAAAGCATATACACTAGAGTATCTCAATTCTCCCACATCAATAAATCAAGACTTTTCAAGCACGTCCGACAACATATTGTTGGGGGAAGGTAGCCGTGTTGGAAGCGCGCAGGCCTGTCATTGCGGAAGAAGAAGAACGGTGCCGGTGACCAAGAGGCAGTGGCGCAGGCAAGAAGAAGAAGGCTAGGGCGCAAAGGAGGGCAGGGGCAGTAGGCACAGGAAGACGAAGTGAGGAGACCCTGCTCCCTGCATCCCTAATTATCGGGGAAGAAGAGCTGCGCCAGTTTCCCTCCCTCTCCACCATGTGGCAGGCAACTGCCCCACTTCCCCATGACGGTTCGGGGCAGATCGCGTGCGCCAATGCAACGCACACAGAAGATCCCGCAGGAGTTACTGCGGGTGGCAAAACGCGCCCATGATCTCCAAGAAACTGCAATGATGAAGACGTGCGCGCGGTTACCGAAAACTGACGCGACGCGCACCAGAAGTGGCAGGCGTGGTTGACGCGAGCAACGACAAAAGCAAACTGGTGATCCCTCTCTCGGCCGGGTGTGGCAGCCGGTCCATTAGATCACCGCTCACACCCTGTGGGTGGGGCCATCGGCTCCATAGCCGGTAAACCCCGGCCGGGAAACAACGAAGAATCTCGAGCCAGAACAATACAAGAGCTACAAGACAAAATCTACAAGACAAAAGAAAACGACAAAGTCTCTGCATCATCAATCATTTCAAACTCGACCAATGAGAATGCAAGAACTTCTCCACGGGGCGAAGTCCTAACGCGCTCGGGGACTAGTGTTAGGGGGATGACCCCCGGGTAGGCCAAGACGGGACCAACCAGTCGGCTCCAAGGAGCTCTGGCTGTCTGGATACAGGACAAGGAACCACAGCCGGGTGGAACTCTCCACTCGGTCCGCGTCCAAGTTTCCCTGGCTGGCCCGTCTAGCCGGGTAGCGAGAATAACCGGCTGGGAGGCCGCTCCTAGCCGGCCGCCTCGGATCCGCCGGCCATTGTACGTTCCTTGCTGAGCGCGCCTCTGGCCGAACAGGCTGGCTAGCGCGGTTGGCGCTACCAGACAATTGTGCCAAAGCTGGAGGCTGACGAGGAAAGCAAGGGCGGACGAGTAAAGCTCCGGCTAACAGATAAAGCTCTCGATGACGGATAAAGAGCCGTCTGTCAGATAAAGAGCCAGTTGACGACTAAAGCAAGGGTGCTGGACACTGTAGCACTGTCCTCCCCTATACTGGAGGCTTGACTGGACCTGGGCCTACCATTCGGGCCCGTCTAGCCGGCCCAATTTGTAAAGCCCAAATCCAAACAGTAAACCCGAGAACCCATCCTGTAAACTACCTCCTCAACCAGTATATAAGGGGAGGTGGTTCTAGGGTTCTAGGTAGACAATTTACAAGTGAGAAGTTCCCTAGATTGGACAAGTTGAGTAGTTCCTCTTCTTCTTCTTCTAGCAAGGAGTAGCCAGGAAAACAGCTCAAGGAGCATCTGTACTAGGCGTTTGCCCCTTGATAGTAGATCCTTGCAGGAGTAGGAGCTTTACCTCGCCAAGAGGGCTCCGAACCTGGGTACATCGCTATGTTTGCAGTATCTGTGCCCAACCTGTTGCGAGTAGCCACCGATAGCATCCTGATTGTCCCCTTTCATGCCATCCCCGATGGTACTGCCATGTTCCACACCACGACAGTTGGCGCCCACCGTGGGGCACAGTGCTTCGGCTGGGATCATCATTCGCACGAGACTTCCGCTCGTCGCTGGTGAGCGAGTCGCCTCTGGCCTTGTCCTCACCTTCGGCTCCTTCGACTGCATCCTCGACAACGCTGATGTACTCAACGATCGACGTACAACTCTTGGGAACCCCAAGAGGAAGGTATGATGAGCACTGCAGTATGTTTTCCCTCAGTTATGAAACCAAGGTTTAATCGAACCAGTAGGAGCAAGGAAACACCCCAAAGGTGTTACTAGCTGAGCTTTGGCAGGGCGCACTACCGGTGCTAGTAGCAACGTGGAGACCTGCACAACACAACCACAGAACTTTGTCCCCAACTTGCTATGAGGTTTTCAATGTCACCGTGTTTTGCGGAAAACAAAGGATTAAACGTATCGAATGGAAAGAAGTAAAAGTTTGCAGAAAGTAAACACAAAGCAGTAAAAGATTCTAGACTGTATGTAATGTAAAGGACCGGGATCCATAGTTCACTAGAGGTGGCTCTCCTTAAGATAGATAACATGCTGAGTGAACAAATTACAGCGGGGCAATTGACAAACACCGAGAAAGCAATACATGCATATACTAATCATCTTGACTCCTCTGAGACTTGATTGGGCATTACAACATAATACATAGACCACCATCCAACTGCATCTATGACTAATAATCCACCTTCAGGTTATCATCCGAACCCCCTCCAGTATTAAGTTGCAAGCAACAGATTATTGCTTTACAAACTGCGTGTAAAGTAAACAATACGATTGTTCTATGAACAAAGGATTGTTGTTTTCTCCCTAGTAGCAACAACACATCTAGTACCTTAGAGATTTCTGTCACTTTCCCAGATTACCAGAGGCATGAACCCACTATCGAGCATAAATACTAACTCTTGGAGTTGCTAGCATCTACTTGGCCAAGATAGCTACTAACAACGGAAAGCATGCAAGATCTCAAATAACAAAGACATGATAGAATCAATAATCAATCTAAAATAGCATCTCAATATCCATCGGATCCCCGCAAACACAACATGTATGAATTACAAATAGATGATCTTGATCATGAACGGAGCTCACAAGATCGAAACATGAAAGCACAAAGGAGGAGAACCAGCCATCTAGCTACTACATGGATCCGTAGTCCAAGGATGAACTACTCACGCATCACACCGGAGGCTTGCATGGTGATGAAGAAAGCCTCCAGGGTGAATTCCCCTCTCTGGTTGGGTGCCGGGAAGAGCTTCAGATCCCTTCCGATCTAGGGATGGAGATGACGATGGCTATAGACTCTTTCGTGAATTTTTGATCGGGTACTTAGGGTTTTCGTCCCGAGGGAAATAGATAGGCGGAAGGAGAGGCCGAGGGGGTGCCTGGGCTGGCCACACCACCCCCTGGCGTGGGTCAGGCCTGGCCGCGCGGCCAGGTGGTGTGGCCGCCCTCTGGCCCCTCTCCGTCTCGTATTCTGGCACTTGATCACTTCTGGAAAAATAGGCACTTTGGCTTTTGTCCCGTCCAATTCCAAGAATATTCATTTTCTGACTTTCCTGGAACCAAAAACAGCAGAAAACAGGTAGCTGGCACTGTGGCTCTTGTTAATAGGTTAGTCCAAGAAATCATATGAAAAGTACTCCAAATTTGGAACAAAACACAAGAAAGTGGATAAAACCAAGCATGGAACATCAAAAATTATAGATACATTTGCAATGTATCAACATCCCCAAGCTTAACTCCTGCTCATCCTCGAGTAGGTAAGTGATAAAAAGAAAGAATAATTTTGGAGGTGACATGCACCATCAAAGACTTGATCAAAGTATTTGCAAAACATTCAAAGCTAGGATCACAGTACTTCAATCATAACATGAAAGACAAAGTTCTAGCAATAAGCAAAGAAACTATGATGCAACATGAAAAGGCACAAACAAAAGATTCATGAATAACAATGCTTTGCAAGACGTTTGTTTGTTTCACATAAAGAAAACATAGCATAATAGTATTCAGCTTGTTCCTCAATAGAGTAGCAAATATAAATGCATAGGACACCTTCAAAGTTCATAAGAGTGACTAGATACAATAGTTTAAAACAAGCAATAACAAGTTATGCATCAATCAGCTAGTCTTGGGACAATGCACATAGAACTAAGAATGGCCACTATGCTCTCAAAGTAGGTGCATAAAGATAGAAGGCGGAGACTCAATATAATAGTGGAAGAAAAGCCTTTTGTAAAAGGAAGTAGGGATTCAAGTCTCATAAAGAGCTTCCAACAATTATGGTACTTATAGCTTTCAGCTCTCATTGCCCCTATCATAAGCATCTTGAAGTGATTAAGGTTAAAGTGAACAAACTATGGTGTACATGCTTGATGAAGTATAAGTCAGAAATCTCATGTACCTTGAATACGAGGGCCACTCCTCATGCTACTCAAGTTTAGTCACTGGTAAGTTCTTCTCATCGTAAGTACATGTGTATCATAGAGAACCGCCAATGGGGTACCCCTTGCCCGATGATACGGAAGAATCCCCATATCAAAATGACAAGGCAAGTAGACAACGAGCATCTCATCATTCTTCTTATTTACCATGGGAATATGGTGCTTTTTTCTCTCTTTCCTCATTTCATAGTATCTCTTTTTTTTCTTTTCTCTTTTTTTCTCAATATAGGACTCTTTTTTTATAAGAATAATGCTTCATAGATAGTTCATTATGGTTACGCTGCAGGTTTCCACCATGTCAGCATGGATTAGACCAACGGCTCAGGCATTTCTCTAACACATATACATAACTCCATGGACTTACAAGCTCCCCTTTCATTTCACACCGACGGCATCCATATACAAAAGAGCATGATATCAACTAGGTACAAGTACCAAGTGCAATGTTGAAAGTGTTCCCCATGAAAGCATGGTTCTGCTAATTCCCAACAAAAGAGTGCAAGCATATACAACATAGAAGACACAATGGTTCAAGTTTATTAAGGGCAAGTAAAGTAAAGTGTGCCATCAAGTTCGTGAGAGCTTTAATCAATAGTTTTCTCATAACAAGTGGAAGGTAAACAAAAGCATGAATGTACTTGGAATAGCATAAGCTAGTAGGTAGGTATGGTGGACTCTTTGGAATAACTTGGTTTAGGGAGTTGGATGCATGAGTGGAACTCATACTTTGTTGTGGAGGCTAGCAAAAGACTGCGAGCGACAAACTAAGAGAGCAATAATGGCCATAATCATGCAGAGCGACAAAACATCATTTATCAAAGCATAAAGTGAAACTACAAGTTGAAAACTAAAGGATCATAAAGGCTATAGTGACTTTGGATAGTCATAACATGGTGTGAGCATGTGCCAAGTCAACCCAAACAAAGCATCAAAGGAGAATACCACTATACTATGCTTTAATATGCTAAAACAACGCATGATTCATCCAAGGCACATTAAGCAATCTCAATTGTTTATAACAAGTCATGCTACAGCAAAGAATACTAAGCATAAAGCCAAAACAATATCAAGCATGGCATGACAAAGCATAGCCACAGTCAAGAACGAGCTCTTTTTACCACATAAGTATGAACTTTCCTAGTCTTTTCCAAACCAAACCAAACTATTCGCAAACCAAAAGTATGAAAGAGGGGGTCCAACAAATTTATTCAGAAAACTAAGAAAACCAAGTATACTAAAAACCAAAACAAAAATGAAAAAGAAGACGCTCCAAGAAAAACACAATTGTGCATGAAACAATAAAAATGAAGCGTTTGGAAGAAACATGAGATTTTTATTGATGAAGAGGGGATGCCTTGGGCATCCCCAAGATTTGACGCTTGTACTTCTTGGATAATTCTTGGGGTGACACGCGTGGCATCCCCAAGCTTGAGCTTTAGTCCATCCTTCATCTCATTACTCATTCCTTCCATACACCTGAAAATTCTCCTTCATACAAAACGTCACACAATCTCATTAGCAATATTAGTGCACTTAAGATAAATAAGTCTCAAGGTTCAGTTCTAAGACCAAATAAACTTCCATTAGAACAATAGATACTGTAGCACTTCCCTCAAAAATCTCAATTCCCCAAAAGAACTCAAGACGGAACCAACAAGAAGCAAATGCAGAAAATGGCAGAAATCTGTCAAAACAGACCAGCAGGTAAAGACGAATTTTGTCGAAGACCTTATGTTGCTCAAATTAAAACGTGTTGAACTAACGAAAGTTAGATAACAACCTGGGGCAGAAGAACAAAAAATTACAGCTCAATCTGACATACATAGCTCTCTCACGAATTTTTACGGTGAAGCACAGAAATCTGTTTCGGGACAGCAACTTTCCCAATCATTACTTCACTCTCATTAGAGGTTACTCTTGGCACAAAAAGCAAATAAAAAGGATAAGGAGCGGTTATTACAGAGGTAATAACTTCCAAGACTCATCTAAAACTTTTGGGTTATCTCCCAATAAGTACTTTTCTTTAACGCCTTTAAGTTAGGCATGAAAATATGAGAAGATGCTCACATAGGAAATATGAATTGAAGTAAAAGAGAGCATCAAAAAGCAAATTCAAAGCACATTTAAGTCTAACCCTCTTCCTATGCATAGGAATCTCGTATGCAAATAAATTCACAAAGAACAAAGTGACATGCATAGGAAGATAAAACGAGAATAACTTGAAAACTTTTAGCACATAGAGAGGTGTTTCAATACCATGAAAACTTCTACAACCATATTTTCCTCTCTCATAATAATTTTCAGTAGCCTCATGAATAAACTCAACAATATAACTATCACATAAAGCATGCTTTTCATGATCTACAACCACTAGAGCTTTATTATAAACATTTTCAAAAGAATCCTCAGGAACATGACATTCGTCCTCCTTTGGTAAGCATGGGGGACAATCAAATAATATAATGGGTAAAGAGTTACTCTCATTAGAAGGTAGGGATGGGTAGATTCATTCTTCCTCCTCTTGATCATCACTCTCCTCCTCTTTTTCATCCAATGAGCTTCTAGTTTCAGCAATTTCTTCTTGCATAGGCTCCTGCAAGGCATTAGTCTCTTCCATGGGTGGAGAGCATCTATTAAGATATTCAAGAATATAGCCATTTTCTTCCTTGTAGTTATCAAAGAAAAATTGAAGTATATCATAAACCTCATATTTATAAGGTGCATCATCAGTATTTTCAAGCAAATAAGCTAGTTCGAATGCACCCTTCCAAGCAATAAATTCTTCAATTTGTTCCACATCATAAAAGTCATAATTTCCCTTAACATAAGAAGATATGGTAACATTATCATTATACTCACATTGAAAAGGGAGGTGTTTATACCTCCTACAGCAACAAGATTTATCAAAGCAATAAGTAATATTATAGGTAGAGCACACGTTTATAGCAATGGTATACAATTTATCAATTTGTTCCCATAAGAGTTTCCCTTTTTGTGACAAGCGGTGTTCCTTATAATAATATTTGTGTTATTCCGTGAACCCACCTTGCCAATAAGATTCAGTTTCAAAGAAACCAACCATTGATAGAAAGCATGATAAAGCAAGACAAAAACAGAACAACAACTATAGTAGGAACTAATTTTTTTGTGTTTTCAAATAAGAAAGCAAACTAGTAGAACTAATTTTTGTGTGTTTTTGAATAAAGAAAACAAGCAAACAAAGCAAAAAGAAAACTAAGCAAAACAAAAACAACAAAGTAAAGAGATTGGTTATGAGGGACTCCCCTTGTGAAGATGTCCTTGACTCCCCGGCAACGGTGCCAGAAAAAGTCTTGATGTACTCGACGATCGACGTAGAGCTCGTTGGGAACCCCAAAAGGAAGGTATGATGAGCACAACAGTAAGTTTTCCCTCAGTTATGAAACCAAGGTTTAATCGAACCAGTAGGAGCACGGAAACACCCCAAATGTGTTACTAGCTGAGCTTTGGCAGGGCGCACTACCGGTGCTAGTAGCAACGTGGAGACCTGCACAACACAACCACAGAACTTTGTCCCCAACTTGCTATGAGGTTGTCAATCTCACCGTGTTTTGCGGAAAACAAAGGATTAAACGTATCGAATGGAAAGAAGTAAAAGTTTGCAGAAAGTAAACACAAAGTAGTAAAAGATTGTAGATTGTATGTAAGGTAAAGGACCGGGATCCATAGTTCACTAGAGGTGGCTCTCCTTAAGATAGATAACATGCTGGGTGAACAAATTACAGCAGGGCAATTGACAAACACCGAGAAAGCAATACATGCATATACTAATCATCTTGACTCCTCTGAGACTTGATTGGGCATTACAACATAATACATAGACCGCCATCCAACTGCATCTATGACTAATAATCCACCTTCAGGTTATCATCCAAACGCCCTCCAGTATTAAGTTGCAAGCAACAGATTATTGCTTTACGAACTGCGTGTAAAGTAAACAATACGATTGTTCTATGAACAAAGGATTGTTGTTTTCTCCCTAGTAGCAACAGCACATCTAGTACCTTAGAGATTTATGTCACTTCCCCAGATTACCAGAGGCATGAACCCACTATCGAGCATAAATACTAACTCTTGGAGTTGCTAGCATCTACTTGGCCAAGATAGCTACTAACAACGGAAAGCATGCAAGAGCACAAATAACAAAGACATGATAGAATCAATAATCAATATGAAATAGCATCTCAATATCCATCGGATCCCCGCAAACACAACATGTAAGATTACAAATAGATGATCTTGATCATGAACGGAGCTCACAAGATCTAAACATGAAAGCACAAAGGAGGAGAACCAGCCATCTAGCTACTACATGGATCCGTAGTCCAAGGATGAACTACTCACGCATCACACTGGAGGCTTGCATGGTAATGAAGAAGGCCTCTAGGGTGAATTCCCCTCTCCGCCAGGGTGCCGGGAAGAGCTTCAGATCCCTCCTGATCTAGGGATGGAGGTGACGGAAGCTACAGACTCTTTCATGGATTTTTGATCGGGTACTTAGGGTTTTCGTCCCGAGAGCAATATATAGGCGGAAGGAGAGGCCGAGGGGGTGCCTGGGCTGGCCACACCACCCCCTGGCATGGGCCAGGCCTGGCCGCGCGGCCAGGTGGTGTGGCCGCCCTCTGGCCCCTAACTGTCTCGTATTCTGGCACTTGACCACTTCCGAAAAAATAGGCACTTTGGCTTTTGTCCCGGCCAATTCCGAGAATATTCATTTTCTGACTTTCCTGGAACCAAAAACAGCAGAAAACAGGCAGCTGGCACTGTTGCTCTTGTAAATAGGTTAGTCCAAGAAATCATATAAAAAGTACTCCAAAGTTGGAACAAAACACAAGAAAGTGGATAAAACCAAGCATGGAACATAAAAAATTATGGATACATTTGCAATGTATCACCAGGCGGTTGACTTCTTCGTCAACGGTTGCAGAGACGACACTATGCTCAAGCACAAGCTTCGTCGGGTGGAGCCTACCACCATGGATTACACCATGGCCATTGCGGACAAGTATGCCACCGCTGATGCGACAATGAAAAAATCCGTCCGGGTGGACGACCAGGGGCAAATCATCATCGACGTTGCTGTAGATCGGCGCTAGCCGGAGGGGAACGGCCACAGCTCCAGCTGGCATGACAACCGCCATGGCAAGAGAAAGGACGACCAACGGATAACCAATACGGATCCACGCAAGTGGCTGAAGTACAGGAGGATCCGGCTGCAGGCGGAAGCCGGAGACAGAAGCCTGATGACCGGCCCCTAAGGCCCAAGTACAACATCGAGTCAATGCTTGATGGGCCATGCAAGTTCCACAGCGGAGGCAACAAACCGGCTACACATACCACACGCCAGTGCACCTGGATGAAGAAGATGGCGGAAATTGCTGGCGTGTCGGCTGCGCAGGCACCACCACCCCCAGCTGGTGGGCCGCCAGGCGACCACAATAACCAGCGCCGGAGGGAGAATGATGATGAGAACTATCCCCGCTAGGTGGGAAACTACCACATCTTCACAATGGCGCCGGAGACCAAGCATGGCAAGAGACGCTGCGAGGAGGAGGTGAACACGATCGTTCCTCCCGTCCCCCAGTACCTCAACTGGTCAGAGCAAGAAATTGCATGGAGCCGGAAGGACTAGCCCGTTGTACTGCCTCACCCAGGAACTTACGTGATGGTCTTGGATCCCATCATCATCTCCAAGAAGCATTCTTGTAGATTCTCCCGCGTCCTCATAGACGGCGGGAGAAGCATCAACCTCCTGTACCGCAGTTTGCTGGACCGGCTTGGCATCAGCGAGTCGCATCTGGAGCCGTCAAGCACCTCCTTCCACGGAGCCGTGCCGGGCCCATCGCATTCACCCATCGGAAAGATCCGGCTGGATGTCATCTTCGGCACGGAGGATAACTTCCGCCGCGATCCCATCAGGTTTGAGGTGGTCAACCTCTCTAGTGCATATCACGCAATCCTGGGATGCCCGGCGCTCACAAAATTCATGGTGGTACCACACTGTGCATACCTCAAGATGAAGCTACCAGGGCCAAAGGGTGTCATCACCGTGGCCGGCTGCTACAGGAGGTATATGGAGTGCACCACAAACGGCTCCAAGATAGCGGAGGCCATGATCATCGCGGGGGAAAACATGTTATCATGCAAAACATGGTGGCCCTGCAAAAGGATATACCGGCTGGCTATCCCAAGCCAGCAGGGGAAGTGCAATTCAAGCCATCCAAGGACACGAAGAAGATCCTGCTAGATGAGGCCAAGCCGGAAAAGTTTGTCCTGGTCGGAGAGGGCCTCGATAGCAAATAGGAAAGCACGCTTGTCGACTTCCTCCGTGAAAATCGGGATATCTTCGCATGGTCCCCCAAGGACATGCCAGGTGTTCCGAGGGAGCACGCCGAGCACTCATTACATTTCAGGCCGGATGCAAAGCCGGGCAAACCGTCACTATGTCGCCGCTTCGCGGAAGAGAAAAGAAGGACCATAGGTGAAGACATCACCCGGCTCCTCGCAGCCAGATTCATCATGGAGGTTTTCCACCCGGAGTGGTTGGCGAACCCCGTGTTGGTGCTGAAGAAGAACAAAACATGGCGCATGTGTGTTGACTACACCATTCTCAACAAAGCATGACCCAAAGATTCGTTCGCCCCACCAAGGATAGACCAAGTGATCGATTTCACGGCCGGTTGCGAGCTGTTGTCGTTTCTGGATGCGTATTACGGCTACCACCGGATCCGGCTGAACCCTGTCGATCAAATAAAGATAGCATTCATTACTCCTTATGGAGCCTACTGCTACACCACCATGCCGTTTGGACTGAAGAACGCTGGGGAAACGTACCAGCGCTGCATGTAGAAATGCTTGCAGACTCAGATCGGTAGAAACGTACACGCCTACGTCGATGGTGTGGTAGTCAAGACCAAGGAGCACCAGACACTCCTTGAAGATCTGAAGGAAACATTCACCAACCTCCGCCGGTTCTAGATGAAGCTGAACCCAGAGAAATGCGTGTTTGGCGTTCCAGCTGGCCAGCTCCTCGGTTTTCTCGTATCAGAGCGAGGAATCGAGGCAAACCCGAAGAAGATCGGCGCAATCGAGCGCATGCAGCCTCCTAAGAACTTGTGAGATGTCCAAAAGTTCACAGGATGCCTAGCCTCCCTCAGTCGGTTCGTCAGCCGGCTGGGCGAAAAAGCGCTCCCGCTGTACCAGCTCATGAAGAAGACAGACAAATTCGTCTAGACATCGCAGGCAGATGAAGCTTTCCACGACCTTAAGCGCATGCTCACATCACCACCAATACTGGCAGCACTAGCGGCAAAAGAGCCCATGCGGATGTACATCGCAGCCACTAACCGGGTCATCAGTGTGGTGCTAGTGGTGGAGAGGCTAGAAGAAGGAAAGGTGTAGTGACCGGTGTATTACTTGAGCGAGGTGCTCTCGCTCTCGAAGAAAAACTACCCCCATTACCAGAAGCTGTTGTACGGCGTGTATATGGCCGCCAAGAAGTTAAAGCACTACTTCCAAGAACACTCCATCCGGGTAGTGGCGCTAGCACCACTTTCGGAGATCATTGGCAAGAGGGATGCTACAGGTCAGGTGGCGAAATGGACCATAGAGCTCGCCGCCCACAACATACAATACGAGCCAAGAACGACGATAAAGTCTCAGGCCTTGGCAGATTTCCTTGTTGACTGGGCAGAGACGCAATACCTGCCGCCTTGCCCTGATTCCACGCATTGGAAGCTGCATTTCGACGGCTCCAAGATATATGGAGGGCTCGGACCCGGAGTGGTGATCACCTCCCCCAAAGGGGACCATCTAGAATACATGCTGCAGATCCACTTCCGCGTGTCCAACAATGTCGCTGAATACGAGGCGCTCGTCCATAGCCTCAAGATGGCAAAAGAGACTGGCATCCGGTGCATCCTATGCTTTGGCGACTCAGATCTGGTGGTGGATCAAGTGTCAGGCGATTGGGACACCAGGGACGCAAACATGGCTCTATATCGCTTCTTTGTACAACAGTTGTGTGCCTGTTTCGAGGGGTGCGAGTTTCACCATGCCCCCAGAATAAACAACGAGGCTGAGGACATGCTCGCCCGCATCGGGTCAACAAGACAGGCAATTCCGCATGGAGTCTCCCTCAAGCACCTTCGCAAGCCATCAATCACGCCGTCTCTAGAATCCAACTCCATCATATTGGATGTGGACCCGGGACTGCCGTCTCCAAGACCTCCGCGACAGCTTCACCGCACCGGGGAACTGCTCCACCGCACCCGAGGACTGTTGGATCCAAGACCTCCACGACTGCTTCACCGCACCCGGGGACTGCCGCGTCCAGCCTAGAGGTTGCTAGCTTCGCTACTTCACCGGGTCGACCACCAGACGAGCCCAACCCGGCCATCCGCATAGAGGTAAACCTGCTCATGCAGACGGTATGCGCCATCCGGGAAACTCCAACATGGGTGAAGCCGTTCATGGATTTCCTGGCCAGAGGAGAGCTGCCCGAAGAGGAGGTAGAGGCAAGGCAGGTGAAGCGCAAGGCCAGCGCGTACACTATCATCAACATCGAGCTCTACAAGCACAGTGTTGGGGGGCATTTATCAGCGGTGCGTGAGCCAGGAAGAAGGAATCCGCCTGCTAATCGACATTCACCAGGGCGAGTGTGGCCACCACGTGTCGTCACGAGCCATAGTGGCAAAGGCATTTCGCCATGGGTTTTACTAGGCCACGGCGCTGGAAGATGCCAAACAAATAGTCAAGGTGTGCAACGGTTGTCAGCGGTTCAGCCAGCAGAAGCCCACTCCGTCTGCAACACTCAAGACAATCCCCATCACTTGGCCCTTCACTATCTAGGGTCATATGGTCGGCCCTTTCAAAATAGCCAGATCCAGCATGACGCACTTGCTGGTGGCAGTGGACAAATTCACCAAGTGGATCAAGGCAAAACCGATAAAGAAGCTGGATGGGCCAATAGTGGTCAAATTCTTCACGAACATAATCACACGCTTCGGCTACCCCAACAGCATCATAACGGATAACGGCACGAATTTCGCCAAGGGAGCCTTTGCACGCTTCTGCGGAGACAAGGGCATCCGCCTGGACCTTGCATCTGTGGCACACCCCCAGTCCAACGGGCAATGCGAGCGAGCAAATGGCCTAGTCCTAGCCGGAATCAAGCCCCGGCTGATCGAACCACTGATGCGATCCCCCGGCTGCTGGATAGAGGAGCTCTCGGCTGTGCATTGGAGCCTCCGCACCACGCCAAACTGGTCCACCAACTACACCCCATTCTTCCTCGTCTACGGGGCGAAGGCGGTCTTGCCCACAGACATCAAGTTCGACGCACCCTGCAAGCTACTTTACACAGAGCAGCAAGCCAAGGAAGCACGCCAGGACAATGCCGACCTCCTCTAAGAAGCACGTGAGTTGGCCTTGTCCTGATCCGCCATCTACCAGCAAAACTTGCGCCGTTACGACGCCAGTCGGATTCGCAGCGTCTCGTTCCGCGAAGGCGACCTGGTACTAAGGCTAGTACAGGACACCAAAGGGGATGCACAAGTGATCTCCACCTTGGGAGGGCCCATTCATCATCAGCCGGGCACTGCAGAACAACTCATACTACCTCATCGATGCCCGCCAGCTGGAAAAGAACAGGATGGACCGTTCAGGCGAAGAAACCGAGCGCCCATGGAACGCGAACCTACTTCGCCCCTTTTACACTTGAACGAGAAGTGTATGTATCTTACCTTTATGTAATGAACAAGAATGGGAGCCTCGACACAGTCTCGGGGACTCCACAATAAATTAGCAAGTCATGCTGCACAATTTGGATTTTCCGGCTGCGTTATTCTAACCCTGGAGCCGGCGATCTCCATCGGGGACTCGTCGGTTGGCCCAGACGGCCATGCAATCCATGCAGAAAAGTACTATACGCGACTCCTAGAGCTTCCTCTTCAGTTCCGGTTGTAGACCGCAAGCCGGCTGACAGATCCGGCAAGAGCAGAACGTTCGACGACCCTTACACGAAAAAGCCACAAGGAAAACAAAGACGTCTGGACGTTTCGGTTGCGCTTGCTTTCCCAAGGCCAATGACCCAAACCTGAAGTATCGTGCAGTACGCCTACTAGTTACCCCTTCGACTCCAGCTCGCAGCCGGCAAGGGCACAACACCAAATTGGCTAATGCTCACTGAGAAAAGGGCAAAGTCATCGGCTTCACGTGAAACGGCATAGTTTCAAGACTAATGAACATCAGATTACAATTTCATTTGCATCTGTTTAACCAGGCAAACAACTTGTTTGTTTTTCATCTTTGCATGAGCCAAAGTTCCATGATGAACACCTGAGACGGAGGCTAGTCGCTTCCTAGGCGGCAGAGGAGCAAGTAAAGGAGCTTCGACCTGACTGTATCCTCCAGCCGGCTCGAACCTTGGGGACTACACCCTGTAGGTGCGCTCCCGCGCCCCTACACAGAAACCTGTAAACAGACAACAACAACACAAAGGAGCTTCGATCCGGCTGTATTCTGCAGACGGCCCGAACCTCGGGGACTGCACCATGTGGGTGCGCTCGCGTGCCCCCACACAGAAACAAGCATGCAAAAAATGCAAAAAAAAAGTGCAGATACAAAGCACGAGGAAATATACAAAGGGAGGCAATGCTCCCACCAGAATTCAGTGCCGAGCAAAAACAGCTATTCACCAACACAAAATAACAAGTTTTTCACCTACAAATACTCCCGGTATACCGGGGATCAAGCTTGCTGACTGGCAGAAGAGCCGGAGGCATTGGCTGGAGCTTAGATGCTGGAGGCGACGTCGGCCGAGGCGGTCTAGGGCGCAGCCAGGGCTTCAGTGCGTGCCCATCCGGGTTGAAGTGGTACGGTTCCGTGCCAGCCGGGTCACTAAAGTCCCGGTCCAGCTGGACAAAGCTCTCAATCTTCATGCCACAAGAGTGGATATCAAGAACCTCGGCGCGAAGCTGCTCATAGCTGGTCCCTTGGTGAAATCCGCAAGAAAGGCTCCGCAGATCCACGTCCGGGTACTAGGACTTCAGCAGCGCCATCACCATCTCTGTGCCGCCATGAGCCACCCACTCCCGAGCCATGTCCATGAGGTCAGGAGCCTCGGAAAGCCTCTTGGCTAGACCATCCATGGTGGCCAGCTAGACGGTGTCAGGCTAGACGTAGTCGTGGACCTCGAGGGTAGCGGTGCGCAGCTGCTTCGCCTCCTCGCTGGCAACCGCCACCAGCTCCCTCGGATGGAGATCGTGCTCGGGGTCCATCTCGGGGATGCGCGCCAGCGCCTGGTCAGTCGCCTTAAGATACTGAGCTGCACCCGAGAAAAGAGGCAATGATCAGTGTTGGCCGCGGAAGACAAATGGAAATGCTGATCTAGTTTGAGAATACTTACTGATGACCATCTCGACGATCTAGCAAAGCTCCCCCAGCGCCGCCATCTCCTTGGCTCGAGAAGCCTTGAGAGCATCCTCCTGGGTGGCATAGAGCGTCTCTAGGTTCTTTAGCGCCTCGGTCCGGGTGTCCTCCACCTTCTTGGCTTGGCCAGCCTTGACCTCCATCTGCCGCTGATGCGTAGCCAGCTAGGTGATCTGGTCTTGGCGAGCCTTATTGGACTCCTCCAATCGGGCAACCTCCCCTTCAGCCTGGCCACCTCACGGTCCCGGTCCGCCAACAGAGCTGCAGGAGGGTACCCAATGGTCAACAAGAAGCACGAGAAGTCGCGCAATCGAGAGGACACGGTAGAGCGAGCAATCTTACGGCCCAGGTCCTATGAAGCCTTGGCAGCATCGGCAAGAGCCCTCTGCGTAAGAAAGAGAAGTAATAACTAAAGGAACCGACTACGACGCAAGGCAAGGAAAGACAGCAAAATTGGCAAAGGGACACATACCTCGAACGAGGCACCAAATGCATGGGCCTAGCCAAGCCCCTGCTCCAGCACCTCAACCAGCTGGTGGGCATGGCCGACAGCCACGGGCGCCGCCTCTGACAGCTGCACCAAGGCGGGATCCAGTGGTGGCGCCGCCCGAGCCATCGTCCAGCCGATGACCTGGAGATCATCGTCGCTCCCGGCGCCTACGCAGGCACCACCCGCCGGCTGCGCGGAGGATCCGCCTGCCGGCTGCGGGGAGACCTCTGGCGGTGGCACCTCCACCGGCTCCTCCACCCGGTAGGCGCCGGAGCCAGCCCCAGCCGTAGGGCCAGGAGGAGGCGCGGCTGTGCCGATGCGCCCAGGCAGGAGAGCCTCAGCGAGCCGAGAGATGGCGCCGGTCCTGTGCAGCATCACGGGCGCAGCCGGCGGCGCCACCTTCGCCGTGTCCGCATCAGCCTAAGCAGGCACAGCCTCCGGGGTTGCAGCCAGCGTGCCGAAGCCCCTAGCTCCAGCAGGTGGAGGGGTGGACGATGCAAGCAAGAAATACAGGAGCACGTACCCGGCGATGCTCGGCATGATGGTCGTGGCTCTAGGGCGGCGGCTTTTCTTGGCGGCACCCCCAGCTGGCGCGGTGATGGTCGAGGCAGCCCGCTTCCCCCTGGCCCTGGGCGTGGCGGCTTCAGCTAGATCCACATCCTCGCCATGCGCGGCTGCTCCAACACACAAGCGGAACATCAAGTTTACGGCTAAAACGTAGTGGAGGCAAGGCAGGCAAAGACAAGGAAAAACTTTCCACCGGGTGGGAACTCGCAGCCCTTGTTAGCCCTGATGGGGAACCGCTCCGGCTCTGTTTGCAGGCCCTTTGCGTGCTTGAGGTTCGCAAAGAAGTTGGGGAGCTCACCGTCCCCCATGCCGTCCTCTGCTAGCTGCACCGTAAAAAGCTACTCAACAAGGGAACATAAGAGGCACGAAACAAGAATCCCTCAGGAAAAATCCACCTGGAAAAGGGGAAGAAAGACCTACCTTCGGTGGAAGCCGGCCACGGTGGTATTGCCTCCCAATCCTCTGCCATTGCCTCCTTCGAGATGGTCGCGAGCCACTCACGGAGGGCCGTGTACGGCACGTCCAGCCAGGATACCCGGGTGGGATCCACATGGCCGGAGAGGTGGCACATCTTGTGCGACTGTTGCTGCAGCGGGAGCACGCGACTCGCCATCCAGGACAGCAAAATGTCCCGGGAGGTGAGCCGCTCCTTCTCCACCAGCACCGCCAGCCCGGCGACCATCCGGTCGATGTCCCCCTGGGCACCCAAGTGCTGGACGCTCTAGGCCTTCCGGGTGGAGGGGACGGTCGAGAAGATCGGAATTTTAATCCAATCTACCTCGGTGGCATAGCGCGCGTAGAAGTACGAGTGCTTCCACAGCTTGACGGTGTCCAGGAGCTCCAGCCGCAGCATCATGGTCGACGGCCGATGGTAGATGGCACAGCAGCCCGTCTCCGTCAGCGGTCCGCCCTTGCCCACCACTTGAACCTTGAAGTAAAAGAACTTCGAGAAATTCGTGGCATCGGGGCGGGCGCCGAGGTACGCCTCGCAGCAGGCCGCGTGATGCGCCATCATTGCCATGGCATTGGCTCCAAGGTGCTGGAGTTGGAGGTTGAAGGAGACGAGCAGCTCCAAGACGAATCGACTCAGCGGCAGTCCGAGGCCGCGGGCTAAGTGGGCGAGGAAGACGAAGGCCTCGCCGGGCTGAGGGTTGGGCACCCGCTCGCCGTCCGGCGTGAGCTGGTGCTTCATTAAGCGCTCCGACGACAGGAACATCCCCTGTCGGTACTTCCGCACCAGCTCCTCGGTGACATAGGAGCCACACCACCCGTCGGCGATGTCCGGCAACATATTGTTGGGGAAGGTAGCCGTGTTGGAAGCGTGCAGGCCCATCATTGCAGAAGAAGAAGAACAGCGCCGGCGACCAAGAGGCAGTGGCGCAGGCAAGCAGAAGAATGCTAGGGCACAAAGGGGGCAGGGGCAGCATGCACAGGAAGACAAATTGAGGAGACCCCGCTCCCTTGCATCCCTATTTATCAGGGAAGAAGAGCTGCGCCAGTTGCCCTCCCTCTCCACCACGTGGCAGGCAACTACCCCACTTCCCCACGACGGTTCGGTGCGGATCGCGTGCGCCAACGCAATGCACATAGAAGATCCCGCAGGAGTTACTGTGGGAGGCAAAACATGCCCATGATCTCCAAGAAACTGCAATGATGAAGACATGCACGCGGTTACCGAAAACTGCCGCGGCAGACCAAGAGGTCAAACTGATGCGACGCGCACCAGAAGTGGCAGGCGTGGCTGACGCGAGCAACGACGACATCAACTGGCGATCCCTCTCCCGGCCGGGTGCAGCAGCCAGTCCATGAGATCACCGCTCACACCCTATGGGTGGGGCCATCGGCTCCATAGCCGGTAAACCCTAGCCGGGAAACAACGAAGAATCTCGAGCCGGAACAAGACAAGAGCTACAAGACAAGAGCTACAAAACAAAAGCTACAAGACAAAAGAAAACGACAAAGTCTCTACATCATCAATCATTTCAAACTCGACCAAATGAGCACGCAAGAACTTCTCCACGGGCGAAGTCCTAACGCGCTCGGGGACTAGTGTCGGGGGGATGACCCCCGGGTAGGCCAAGACGGGACCAACCGGCCGGCTCCAAGGAGTTCTAGCAGTCTGGATCCAGGACAAGGAACCACAGCCGGGTGGAACTCTCCACCCGGTCCGCGTCCAAGTTTCCCCGGCTGGCCCGTCTAGCCGGGTAGCCAGAAGAACCGGCTAGGAGGCCGATCTTAGCCAGCCGCCTCGGATCCGCTGGCCATTCTACGATGGGGGTGGCGTTCCTTGTCGAGCGCGCCTCTGACCGGACAGGCTGGCTAGCCCGGTCGGTGCTACCAGAATCTATGCCAAAGCTGGAGGCTCATGAGGAAAGCAAGGGCTGACGAGTAAAGCTCCGATTGGCGGATAAAGCTCCGGATGATGGATAAAAGTCGGCTGACGGATAAAGAGCCGGCGGACGATTAAAGCAAGGGCGCTGGACACTATAGCGTTGTCCTCCCCTATATTGGAGGCTTGACTAGACTCAGGCCTACCGTTCGGGCCTGTCCAGCCGGCCCACTTTGTAAAGCCCAAATCCAAACAGTAAACCCTAGAACCCATCCTGTAAAATACCTCCTCAACCAGTATATAAGGGGAGATGGTGCTACAGTTCTAGGTAGACAATTGACAAGTGAGAAATTCCCTAGATTGGACAAGTTGAGTAGTTCCTCTTCTTCTTCTAGCAAGGAGTAGCCAGGAAAATAGATCAAGGTGCATCTGTACTAGGCGTTCGCCCCTTGATAGTAGATCCTTGCAGGAGTAGGAGCTTTACCTCGCCAAGAGGGCTCCGAACCTGGGTACATCGCTGTGTTTGCAGTATATGTGCCCAACCCGTTGTGAGTAGCCACCGATAGCATCCTGATTGTCCCCTTTCATGCCATCCCCGATGGTATTGCCGTGTTCCACACCACGACACTTGGTTAATTACGAGAGCTGGAAAAAATGAATCCAATTAAATACCCATGCAAATGAAAATCTTACTATAATACAAAGACTCACTCCACCAATATAATACCTCAACATTTACTACTACTAGCATGGGTTTCTCAAACTTCAAAAGTGTGGAGTCATAAGGCATACCTCTCATGTTTGGTTCCACTCCTCTCTTCCTTTTTTTTGTTTCTTGGAAACTCAAAGTCGATCACTCTCCTGCAAATACATGAAGACCTCGAGGCGGAAAGAAAAGAAAGAGGGACAATAAGGAAAAATGGAGAAATATTTTTGTGGTTTTCAAAAGAGGAAGTTTAAAGAATAGAAAATTGCCGGCAAAGCTCGGCTAGAAAATCTCGAAAGCAAATAGAAAGAACTAAAAGGTGTTGGAGAAACCAACAAGAGTGCTTATAGACTCAAATAAAAACACAACCTCGAAATAAAAGCAAATAAACGCCAAATAAAGATACATGAGGAAACTTCCCCAAGCTTAGGCTTTTGCAAGCCCTTCAATTCATTGTGGTGGTGGGAAAAAGTCCATACTCCAGTTCACAAATTGAGTTGAGAGGTTACTAGTTGATTCTCGGAGGTTCAAATAGAGGCTATGCATCCTCTCCACAGTCCCTTCAAGTCCTTGAAAATCTTGGTATGTGGCGAACCAGGTTTTTGGCTGCTCCTCCTGATAAAGAACTTCTTGCTCCTCCTCTTGGTCCTCATCCTCCTCCGGAATCTCCTCCTCGGGTTGGTGTTGCTCAACCTGCAAGTCATATAGCAAACGTCCTTCCTCGATAGAGAAAAGATCATTAGGCATAGGAGCGGGATAGGGACGCCCAACTCCAGCAATATGCAGATAATAAACACCACCTCTCCTAGTGAGCATTCCGCAGGCTCTTAAAGTGGAGAAACCAACACATGTCTCACCTAGCATGGGTTGCAACTCACCTAGGTTGATGCCTCGGGCAATGGCAAGCACGATGATGACGCCTCCACCTGTGATTGGTCCTTGGCTTCGGGAGGCTTGGTGCTCCAAGTAGCGTACAAGGATGGTGCCCAAGTTGAGTGATAAGCCGCATTTGATGTAAGCAGCTTTTTGCAAGTATTAGGATGTCCTCCTCGGTGAGTCTCGTAAACTCATTATGTGCCTACAAGGTGTTAGCAATAACATAGAACAAATAGCGAATTGTGGGATGCTGAATATTCTTCCCCTTGTTCACTCTACAAGTGAAACTCATTCAATTATAGTATTGTTTAGGGGTAGGTTCTAAGCCAGTAAAGGATGCGCGTAAGGCATGAATATCATTGTTTGGAAAATTAAAACATGTGCACCATTCATCTAGTGTTAAAGTGTAGTTGTTGTTCATCAGACGGAAAGAAATAGTGTCCTATCCTTGCCATTGTTTAATGGTGCTTTGCAACGAACTTAGAAATTCAATGGTTAAGCGGCGATAAGTAGGCACATCATTATACACAAAGTTTTACAGGCCAGCTCTATTGCAAAGTAAATTGAAGTCATCAGAAATACTAAGTTGGTTCAATATAATAGGGCACACCCACTTGGTGGCCTTCACTTCGTGGTTCTTGATCATGTCGAAGCGATCATGTTGGAGCTCATTCCTGAACCGTATCCCATGCATTCTTGAGCGACAGCCCGAGAAGCGCTAGCAATGGCACGAGAACGAGTTTGCCTCCTTGTGTTCATAATCTAAAACATTGAAGAAAGGCACAAATAAAACTTTTTGATCCAACAATACTAAGTATAATATATTCCTCATCATAGCACACTAAAGAATCTCCTCAAAATAATAATCTAGGCAAGAGAATCATGGCAATTGGTTCATAGTAGGTCTCACCCGAGATTGATAATGACAATAGATCAAAGATGAATTTTCAAAAAGTAATTGGAGGATCAGAGGAGAAACAGACCATACATCACTCGTGTGCGAGGAAATCGAACAAAATTGAGAAGAGATGAAGATCTCTTGAGGTTTTGAGAGAGTTTGGAGGTAGAAGAGAGAAAAAGGATTGGAGTTTTGGAGCTGGAGGTACCTTCCCGTGTGATTTTGTGGTCGGACATAACTATACGGGCACAACTATAGGGCCAGAACATTGTGTTCCCGCCGTATAGTTGGCCTTCTGCCAAAAAATTAGGGTTTTCGCCTGGCAGCGCAGCTATACGGGCGCAACTACACGGCCGGAACAAAATGTTCCCGCCATATAGTTGGTTGTTAAACTGTTTGTCCCTGCGAAAGAAAATATACAAAGGCATCGATATCTATACGACCGGAATTATATGGCCGGAATTTTTATTCCCGCCGTATAGTTGGTCGGTATACTCTCAGTACATTAGAAAAGAATTCGTACGAAGGTACTGATATCTATACGACCGGAGCTATACGCCCAGAATTTTTATTCCCACTGTATAGTTGGTTGTTAAACTCTCAGTACATATTAAAGAAAAAAATTCGATGGCAAAGATATCTATACGACCGGAACTATACGGTCAGAATTTTTATTCCCGCCGTATAGTTGGTCGTTAAACTCTCTGTGTGCATCAAAAAAATTCGGTTTCTTCGAGAATTACTTATTTTCCTATAACTTAGTGATATACCTTGTTTATGAAAGAAAATTGACAGTAAATATTATCGACAAACAACATCATGTATGTAGCAGAATTTCAAGTACTATCGAACTTCTTCTCCTCACATGGAGTTTTCTAGCATTCTTTATTAAACATAAACTTAAACTAAAACTAAAAACTTAACTCAAACCTTTATTTAACATGGGTTGTCTCCCATGGAGTGCTCTTTTACGGTCAATAGCATGACCTTGACGATACTCACTTGGGCCAGATGAGTGGAACACCCACTCCAAAGTAATTGGCCTTCAAAGTGATGGCCTCCTTTTCGTCATGTTTGGCTTTCTTTTTCCTAGAGAAATGGATAACAAAAGGATCCCGTGAAGGCAATTGCAGCTTCACGTTCCCTTCATGAAGGTTAATTAAAGCCTTTATAGTTCTCAAGAAAGGATGGCCTAGTATTATAGGAGCAATAGTATCTTCAGGTATGTCAATAATAATGAAGTCAATTAGAGCAGGACATCCTTTGATGTAAACTAAAGTGTTCTTCTTAATTCCTACAGCTTGTTTGTAGGTAGAATCTTCTAGATGCAATTTTAATTCAGTGATTTCAAAGGAGCCAAGATTTAACTTGTTAAAAGGACTCTTTGGAATTTTTGAGACGCTTGCACCTCGATCACAAAGTGCAACTATCTCATTGGTTCCAATTTTTATCTTAATAGTAAGCTCAAATATGTCATCTAGTTTAACAGGTAAGTTTTCAGCGATTTTCTTGTATTCCTCTTCAAGATCGCGTACTTTAATTGCTACTTGATCAACAAAGTGTTCATACATGGCTTCATCGTTACCTTCACTTACCAGAAGTTTGACATTGATCCTCTTTACGAGGTCTTCGATGGTGTAGCTTGGTGAAGGGGCATTACTATAATCAAGTTCTTTAGGCTCCTCCCTTTATATCCTCATCATTTTGAGTTCTTCAACATGATTGGGCTCAGCTTTACCTGCAAATTTAGCTAGAATGAGAGTTTGACTCTCGGTTATCTTACCTAGATGTGCCTCAACGATCCTCGTTCTTTCTTGGAGGGTCTGCAAATCATTTCTCAAACTAATAGCTTGGTTAGATAATTTACCAAGCATGACATCATAGTTCTCTATTATTTCAACAAGAATGTTGTTTTGTTCATTTTGTGAGTCTATAAAAGACTTAAGTGTTTCTTGGAGACTACCATTACTAGTTCCCATATTATTATTAGAATTACCTGCAGGACTAGAATAATGTTTCTAAAAGTTAGGATTGTAATTCTTCTTCCAAGCAGGTTATAATCATTACAAGCTACGAAGTCTATTTCTTCAACATTTATTTCAGGGGTGGCTCTTACCTAGATTTCCTTACCTTTTACAGCTAGTATGATCTCATCCAACTTAGCATTGAGTTCTTCGTTTTCTTGTGGTGAAACGGAGTTCACCTTCTTCGTGTTTGATCTTTCCACATGCCATTGGGCATTGTTGTCTTGCATAGTCTAGCAGCTACTTTGCTTCGGTAATATGTTTACCCATAAACGTTGCTCCAGCTACAGTATCAAGCATAGACTTAGATACAGGATTGAGAGCATTATAAAATAAATGGAGGATTAACCAATCTTCCATTCCATGACTAGGACAGTTTCTTAAGCATTCTTTCATCCTCTCCCATGCAAGCACTAGTGGCTCACGCTCTTCCTATCTAAAGTTAGTAATATTAGATCGAAGTTGCATAGTATTTGCAGGTGGGAAAATTTAGTCATAAGTAAAGAAGTATATCCCACCCATGATGTAATAGTATTTCTAGGCAAAGATAGCAACCATTCTTTTGCTCTACCTCTTATAGAGAAAGGAAATAGACGTAATTTGACCGTATCGGGGTCAACATCTTTTATATGCATCATATCACATATTTCAGTGAAAGTATTCAAGTGCATACCTGCGTCTTCAATAGTAGAGCCTCCGAATTGATTCTGTTGAACCAAACTTAAGTAATGGGGCTTAATTTCATAGTCATTAGCAACAATCGTTGGCTGAGTAATAGGAGTATGTAAATAATCATTGTTAGGAGTAGGAAACTTCCCAAGCTTCTTTTCAGCCATATTTCCTATGTTTTTGGGTTTTCTTAAACAAATAATTATAATAGTAAAAGCAAGAATTTAAAGGCTAACTTTTTTTTGGTTTATCAAATAAAGACGGAAAGGAAACTAACAAAATTTGAAAAAGAATTAAAACTAGCAAGGTTCATAATAACCTCACCAGGGTAGCTATTTCTTCCCCGGCAACTGATGGTAGCATGGAAAACAAAAAAATTCTACCGCAAGAACGAACAAAACCCAGATCTAATCTAGATAAAAGCCAAGATCTAATCTATTAGACATGAGCAACGAGATAGATAGGAACTAACCCTCGTAGATCCGAAAGCGTTAACGAGATTAGATCTCGTGGTTGATGTAGTCGATCACTTGCCGATCTCAAGATCGTGTGGACGATCCTTCCGGCGTGGCGTTCCGGCAGCGCTTCCGCCGTCGGTCAAGTTGACGATCCTTCCGGCGCCGCGTTTCGGCAGCGCTTCCGCAGTCGGTCACACGTGCGGAGTCGAAGCAGACCTTCCTCTCCCCGTTCCAGCGAGCAGCGGAGGTAGTAGATCTTCTCCACGGAATCCCAGCAGCACGACGGCGTGGTGGTGGTGGTGGTGGAGTAGAGAATTCTGCAGGGCTTCGCCTATGCCTGTGCAGAAGAAGGGTGGAGGAGAGAGGCGGCAGAGATTGGAGTTATAGGAGAGGGCTTGGAGGGGGCGCCCCTGCCCTTCTATTTAAGGGGAGGAGGCGCGCCTGGGAGGGGGAGTCCTAGTAGGACTCCCCTCCTATGGCCGGCGGTGGGAAGGAGGGAGGAGTCCTCCTCCCCCACGAATCCGTGTCTTGCCCCACTAGGTTTCCTTTGACCCTTTCTTGGTTTTCAAGCAAACTCCAAGAAATCCTCTAGAACCTTCCAGAACATTCCGAAACCTTCTAGAATCTCCATACAAACACTCCGGAACATTTCCTAACTTAGAAAATGATCCCCAATATATGAATCTTATTCTCCGGACCATTATGGATCTCCTCGTGATGTCCCGGATCCATTCCGAGACTCCGAACAACATTCGGTCTCCAACGCACATTCCATATCTACTTAAAACAACTTCGAACCTTAAGTGTGTCACCCTACGGTTCGTGAATATGCAGACATGACAGAGACACGTCTCCTATCAATAACCATCAGCGGGACCTAGAGATCCATAATGGCTCCCACATACTCAACGATGACTTCGCGATCGATTGAACCACTTACATACGAAACCAATTCCTTTTGTCATGCGATACTATACTTATCCGAGGTTTGATCGTCAGCATCTCCATACCTAGTTCTACCTCGTTACTGATAAGTACTCTTTACTCGTTCCGTGATATGTCATCCCTTGTGACCCAGTCACATGCTTGCAAGCTAACTAGATGACATTCCACCGAGAGGGCCCAGAGCATATCTATCCGTCATATGGATGGACAAATCCCAATCTTGGTCCATGCGCTTCAACACATACTTTCAGAATACCCAATGACACCTTTATGACCACCTAGTTACGAAGCGGTGTTTGATGTCATCAAAGTATCCATCCGATGATGGTGATTAACATAACCTCATGGTCGAAGGATTAGGTTACTATGTATTTGAAAGCTTACAGCAATACGAACTTAATGACTTGATCTTATGCTACGCTTACTATGGGTGTGTGTCCATCACATCATTCTCCTAATGATATAACCTTGTTATTAATCACATCCTAATGTCCATGATCAGGAAACCATGATCATCAATTAATCAACAAGCTAGTTCAACAAGAGGCTTACTAGGGACTCTTTTATGTTTACAAAACACACAAGTATTAATGTTTCTGGTTAATACAATTATATCATGGGATGTAAACATTTATCATAAACATAAAGATATAATAATAACCACTTTATTATTGCCTCTTGGGCATATCTCCAACAGTCTCCCACTTGCACTAGAGTCAATAATCTAGTTAAAAAACTTGTGCATTCAACACCTATGGCTTTCTGGTGTTGTATAGACACTATTGCTAGTGGTAAACATAATCTTCGGATCTGACACTTCCAGGTCCGTGTGTATTTGCATGTCCTTGTGTCTCTACGCATTACTCATTCTCCAATGAGATGGCATTGTATAAATTTGGTCCTTTGGTGAGACCTTTAGTTCATTGGGATTAAATCATGTTGATACAATTGTCATACAATGTATCTTTATAGTATTAGCCCACTTTGAACCACACCTAGTTTGATAACAAACTACTTAACACAAATGCCCTCCTTTGCTGCTACTATAGCAGTTATATACTTAGCCTTTTGTTGTAGTATCCGTCACAATGTCTCAACTTTGGAACTCATCCAAATCCATCATGGAACATCCTTTCCATTATATTGTGCCACCCATAGTTTAAATTGAGATAAACTTAATTTGTATCTTGTGACAAAACTAGTATCAATGTAACACTTTACAATGAACTACCTTTAACTATTTTGTCACTTATACATGGTATATTCTTAGTTCTTCCAAAGCTCATAAGAATATCTTTACTATTGTCCAATGATCATCTCATAACATTTAGAGCATAGGACATATTTGGATGTGTACATCTTAAAGAATGATTGATCAAAATATTCTTGCGATTGCACCAAGTGTCAAAACACTTGAATCTCGTGTCAACACACTTGAATCTTGATTCAGTCCTTTCCGTGCGTCAAGAACCTTTCTTGTTGTCTCCATATTGAACTCATTCAACATCTTATCTATGTACATTTGGCAAAACCATATTAGCGCCTCAATCTATTCATATAGACATTGATGCCTAATTCTTGGGTTATGCCTAAGTCTTTCATCGAAATGAAATTCTTAACCTGTGTCAATACAAGATACATCATTTCCAATCAAAAATATGTCCTCTACATAATGTATTAGAAATATGTCTCAGCGCTCCCACTTAATTTCTTGCAAATGCAAGCATCTTCATCATCTCCGATGAATTTAAACTCTTTTAACAGTTTCATCATGGTGAAGATTCCAACTCCGCTATGCTTACTTCAACTATTGAAGTTTAGCATACTCTTTTAGCATCCTTTGAATTAACAAAACCCTTTGGATCGTGTCATGTACACGTCCTAGGTAACCATTCTATTAGAAGAACTTGTTTTGTTTGTTCAACTACCATATACCAAAATATATGTAGTGGTTGCTACATTAATCCGTCCAGACTAAATATCGCTATGAAAGATCAAATCTTATCATAGTCAATTCCTTGAACATTGTCGTAAACTCTTTCTGACATGTCGACTATTTCATAGATTTGAAACATCCATGTCTATTTCTTTATAGATCCAAACACGACCGATAGGCTTCACGCCTTTCCGGAGGGTCTTCAAAGTTCAGAAACTTGATTTCTCGTGTATGGATGCTATCACGGATTCCATGACTTCTAGTCATTTTATGGAGTCAGGGCCCATCATCGCTTCTTTGCATGTAGTCGGTTCATCATTGTAAAAACAATAACGACTTGCTTATCAAATCTTACTATTTGATTCTTACTAACCCACACGGTTCTATAGAAACTCTAATCTCCGAGATCACACCTTTTGTAATCACGAGAGCCATGAGCATTGTGGCCGTCACCGGGACACTTTCCGGCGCTGCGCTACTTAGCATATATAGCTAAGGTTCAACAACCTTATCAAAGTTCTATTGTCCTCCCACTTAACTTTTCACGAAAAATTCCTTCTCAAGAAACTTGACGTTCCAAGTGACAAACTAATACACGATCCCATCTATGATAAATAATGTGCACAACTGCTACATGGCTAGACCGAAGCCCTTAGCCCAAGGAGAATTACTCACACATAGAGATGAGATCAACAATCACAAACATTGTAATGAAAATCATAAGGTTGATAGCAATAGTCTTACAATATCGCCAATCGAAGAAGAGATCTACTATTACAAGTGGTGGAATATTGCTATGGAGATGGAGAAGGGTTTTGAGATCTGGAGATGGCTGGTGATCTGTGGTTGAGACTTTTTCACGAGGTCTGGCATGTTTTCTCATCGCCTAGGCTTTTTTATATAGGGGTCCCTTCACGAAAGTTGTTCTGTTTGACCTAACGGTGGCGGCGCCAACTATACAACCGGAGCTATACGGCTAGAATTTTGCTCCGGTCGTATAGTTGGTCGTTAAAGCATATGTCTCCGCTTTACGGCTCCTGGTTTCTTTTTGTTGTTGAAAATCTCGTATATTTGAATTTAATGTAGTGATTTCCTTCTTTAAACGACATTATCTGTGCAGGAAAAATATAAAAGAAAGGATTGCATAACCCCCTGAATATTAGGCATTAGTGGCAGAGTTTAGAGAGATATTCCATCAAAAATATGAGTAATATCAAGTTTAAATATGGACGTAGATGGATATATTTTAGAGCCATCATTCTTTAAGGTAGTCTTTAACCTTTGTTCGTGTATACATGTTCTGCAAATATGTACATGCCTATTTGGGGTGTATATGTATACTTCTGGCCACAAAATTTCTTCAAAAATCTTGCCCTTGAACTTTTTCATGAAGTTAGTAGTGAGATGTCAGATACATTATCTATGCTCAATCTTAGGAACTACAACATAGATAACATTCGATAGTCCTTCGTATGCATCGGTGTGTATCACCAATCCTTTAGGGTGACATATTACTCCACAGAGCCTCTCCATAAATCATGTCCAACTTTCATTAGATTCAACCTCAAAAACAGCATAGGCTATGGAAACAACTAATTATAGGCATCTACAACACTTGCTATAACGAGCTATCCTTTGACTTCCCCATCAAAGAAGTTGTGTCTGTTGCCAAGTATGATCTGCAGCCCTCTAAAAATCCCTCCATGCATGCATTTAAGCAAACAAAACACTTCTTGAAGCATTTTGTTTGCCATCTTTCCACTTGAGGTTTTTACTCTTCAACTCGCTAACTCATAATCAATGTCAAAAACACTCCCAAGTGATCTCTTTTCTACGTCAGCTTTGAAAATGTACAGCATGCGAAACTCTCATTCCACTTGTCTTGAATTGGATCGAAACCCATCTCCCTCCCATAAATACTTTATGGTAAGAAATTACCACAATGAACTTTTCTTCCAGCTTCGCTCTTAGTTCAGCAGGTTTAATAGGTTTATCCTCCCTAACCCAATCAAGTATAATAGCAACAATCCACTTAGTTGAAGCGGATCAATTTTCACAAAAAAAGGTATTAGGACACTTGTGTTTCTGGGTCTTTACCTTGATCTGCATTGGACTATTAATTAATAAAATCATATCACACTTGAACAAATAAATTTACGGAAACACATAAAAATAATTTTGCATCTAGAAATTCACCCCTCAATAGGATGCATGTAGTCTCCATTTACACAATTTAATTTTCCTACCATGCACCCTTAGTTTTTTGGTCACTCTTTTCAATGATATACTCAAACCCAACTCTTATTGCAAAAGTGGCAACTACATGCCAATAGTTCTCCGAACTCTCGAAGGCAGTCTCCTCATTAATCGTAGGGTTGTCCCTATCATAGTGTATGACAGGCATGTCCTAGTCTCCATCATCATATTGGCAACCCATTTTCTCATCTTTCGCATCCCTGTCCTCATCAGTTCCATAGCTAGTAAGGCTCAAAGTTTGGATCAACCATATATTCCCAACTTTCCATCTTATCAGGATCAACAATCACGTCTAGATATGCCTTTTCATCATCATCTGCGAAAACATAATCATCCTCTCCCTACCATGTTCTATGTCTTCCCACTCACTTGAAAATGCATCGTACTCAAGTACAAGCTGGGTGATTACGCTCGATTGAGCACGGAGAAGTTCATATGATATATGTGTTATGATCAATTGAGTTGTTTGTGTATATGATGGTTCGCACTCATTGTCATTGACGGCAGTCTCTTCGCTGGTATATTTGTTAATAATATGGACATACATCAACACACTCTACCTGCCCATATGTTCACCCGACATCATGGTCAACACCTCGACAATCCTAACATCGCATAAATTGTTAGAATTGTTGCCATAGTATCTGGGTATGAATTACTCATTTTGGTTGATGAGGAACTTACCAAATTTTGTGTGCAAGGCATCTAGAGTTATTTATGCTGCATCTACTGTAATTCAATAATCAAAACATGCTCTAACTGTAATTATACTGTACGACAGGGTGACAGTTCCACATCGTGCCAAATTTTTAGTAGAAATACGGATGCACCTAATGTCCTACGGTTGTGAACATATATCCTCCCTATTACAATACTACGGAATTCCAATCACTAATTAAAATTATCAAAGAAGGATATTTCAATTCTTATCCTTCAAAAGAGAGGACAAACACACATTTACCGGACTCTAGAGCTACAAAGCTTTGATGCACGTATCCTCTATGCATGTGGATCCACCGACCACGATCTCAGGATCCATGCCCTCTGCCAGATTCGCTTCACTTTGATCGTGGTACGCGTAATATTGAGTTTCAGGCTCACATGATTTCGCTTATGCCATAAGGCACAACAAGACAGGGAACAACGACCAACGGCCAATAGGGAGGGAACGAGAGAGGCAAGGCGTCCGCGGAGGAGATCAACGGGCTGAGGGGAGGCCTAGAACGAGGGGGAGGAGTAGAGTCAGGGAGCGACAAAACTGAGAAATTGCACAAAATGGGGTCTCAAATCCTCAAACCTAGTACGCGCGCCGTCTTCTGATGCATGCTAGGGTTCTCCTGTTAGGATAACAGGAGAAACGTGTCAAACAGATGGCAAGTTAGCCAGAGCTAACGGTAGGCGACGTCAAACGGGTCAGGGTATAGAAGTAGGTTCTAGAAGTATCGAAACCGTCGAAACTAGTGGCATCCATCCAATTCACCAAATCGTAGTTACATAGTCATAAATTCCAAGAGAACTGGACAGATATAGCGTTAATAAACCCAGCAATCTAACCTATTTGATCGATCTACGTGTAATTATATTGTGGATTGATTTAAATTTCAAGTTGTATGATATGCTACTAGAAGATGTGATCTCGGGCAGGCACACACGGGACGAATGACTCGGAGCACCACGGCCATACCGTCGTCCAAATTACCTTAGCTAGCTAGAACGGCGCCATCAGACAGCTGCCGATCTGAGCAGAGGTTTTATTCTATTGCTGAGTTGTCACCTAAGATTTGATGAACAATCTCATGAGTCACCGCACAACGAGGAACACGAATGAATCATACATCGAAGGAACCTATGCGCGCATGTCCTGATCCATCCAAATTCCCTTGAGGTTCTTCAGCGCCGCTGCCCGTTGGGATAGAGTGCGATACATCAAATTAAAGCAATACGCTACTATAGCGTAGCAAAACGCGCGTGAGCATTGTTGTGTGACGGTGGTCGTCGAGGCCCTCGCAATCATGGACTGCGTCCGTTCTTCGCCAACACCGACGGACAGCACAACATGACGACGGCTCCGTGGTCCAACAAGTCAACAACAAAGCCTGTGGATCCAGATGAAGGATTAGGACCGATGCTCCCTTTCAGAAAAGGCGAAGGATCGATGCGATATACGCCAGCTCTCCATGCCAAGACCAAGCTAATTATCAGCAGTTGCAGTCACTTGCACCCACGAAATTAAAACGAACATTCTTTCTCTTGGTCTAGCTACCATGGACGGAACAACCGAAGTTCTTAGTAGTAACAAGCACGAGCCCTGAGAGAATTTCGGCGGCTGGGGAGAAAAGATGAGAGAACGACGCCCACTCCACCTTATTCTCCTGCGCTCCCGTCGCTGTTGTGAGTAAAATCAAGTTACCGCGGGTAACATCAAGATTCAAGAACATGGCATACACGTTCTTCGCTTTGTCGTAGGATGGGAATTCGTCAATTATCTCGTGAGCGGTGGAGTGGCAATACCTTTGTACGAATGCATGGTGATTGGTGAATGCGTAAACTTCAGAGCTTTTCCGAGTCTCCTTTCGACCTCGCTAGGTCGACAGTCGACACCTCGCTCTCGCTAGCGAAGCTACACCGGTATACAAATTCCTTGATGGTCACCGTCACCGTCACCATAGACGCCATGTAAACATCCTGGCTTCTCTCCTAAGCTCTCTAGGATCAAAAAATTCTAAACAACCGGAAGCCACACAGTCCTTGGAGTACTAGGCACAAAAGCTTCACTGTACCCAAGTACTTTTAGTGTGATGGGATCATTAAGGGTGGTTCGGTTAAAAGGATGAAGATGAATGGGACCGTTCACCTTTTCTGAGCTTAAAATCTCTGATATTTCTGTTTGCCCGGAGAGAGCAAACATGGACACGGCAAACAAACTTTGGATAATATTCCTCCACCATGTTGGACAGAGACGGCTAGCCATTTGGGCTAGACGAAGCTCCGGCCCTGGATGATCATGACCGTTCAGAAATGATTAGTCATAATTGACTTTTTTATTAGACTAGGAAACATGCCCCTCCATTGCAATGGGAGAAAAAAATCTGTGATGGAGGTGCGAAATGATTACTACATGTTACACAAACAAAAGTCTTGTTCAATTTTCAATCTAATAATATTAAGTACAAATAATTTTCCAAGCTTCATCTTCCATTACGTGTGTCAAGTGCTACCTCATTACAATATTCTATCGAATACTTTTTTTAGGGACATTCCATCAAATACAGTTCCCACATTTCATCGGGTACAATGATAGACATCACACCGAGAAGAATAGATATTTAGTAGATTTTTATGGCTGAAAGAATATACGTGGGAAATACCACGATTGAATTCTTTCAAGGGCTGTGCATCATCCACTTCCCGCCTTTTCTTGGGGCTGCAAATCTGAAAACAAAACAAATCAGCTTAATTATTCAATTATAGATTTTGTATATTTGGACTATAACAGTTTAAAACTAATGAGAAATAATGATGTCTCAGTCTTCTATTCCAGATTAAAGTTAGCAAGTCCCTGCCTCCTAATAAAAGGTAAACCATGTAAACTTACATTATATCGACAACCTAGACAAGAATGTGAACAAAACTATAACTGGTGCGTCACAAACAAAAACTAAAAAACAAAATAAAGCTATGGAGCATACTGCCATCAATAATAATATATTATGTAATGACAAAAGAAAAATCTAACTAGTACACCACCAAGCCATCTAGGAGGTCACCTTCCAAGAGTAACAAGCTCACGGTCTCATGCAAGAATGGAGAGCTCAACACTTATGCAAGAATGCAAAGCAAGAACACCAAGGGTGTTCAAATCCCTCACTCTCAAATTCTACCAAAGCAACAAGTGCTAGGGAGGAATTAGAGAGGAAGAACAATGGTGGAAGTCAACCAAAGAATCCAAGATCTAGATCCAAAGGGTTCCCCTCACTTAGCGGAGGAATTGATTGGTGGGAATTTTAGATCTAGATCTCCTCTTCCAAAACCCTCAAAAAGATGCAAGAATCATAGGAGGGAAGGGGGAGGAAGCAAGCTCAAGAGGTTCAACAATGGAGGTCAATTTCATGGTCAACAACTCCCAAAAACGTTGAGGGAAGAACCCATTTTATAGGGGAAAGCAAATATGGCTATTGAGAGAAATCCTGCAAAAACTCGGTTTAAAAGTCGGCTGGACCAGCCCCAGGACCAGGAAACTCGGTACACAGGCCGGTGGACCGGCCTACAAACTGGAATAGCTTTGTTTACCAACTCGGAATAGATTCGGTTGCGAAAACCGGAAAATCCGGTATCAGATCCAGTCTACCGCCGCTGGCGCCGGACCATTCGGTGTGGGAGTTGGTTGGACCGGATCCACAACCGGGAAGAAACAGACTTTATGAAAAACGCAATAACTTTTGCATCCGGACCCCGATTTCAATGATCTTAGGATTGTTTTGACGAAGACAACAAGATCTACAAGATGGTGCATAAAAACATCATAGTCCAATAAAGGAGGATAGAACCAAATGAAGAAAGGTATGAAGCCTCCCTATAAGAAGAACCAGTAAAACCTTCAAACTCGAAAACGACATAGAAGATCCAAACGAATTCAGTTTTCGATGAACTTGAGCTTGTTTAAGAGCTAGAAACAAGATCAAGAAACCTAACATGGAGAAACACTAAGAAGCAAAAAAATATGAAGATACAAATCATGCAAAGGATTGAGCTCCCTACGATGATGTGATCAAGTTACCCAACCAAAAGCCCCTCTTGATAGTGCAGCTATCTATCCTATAACCCGGTCTCCCAACAACCATCTTGAGGCCGCTAAAAGGAAAACCTAGCAAGGCCATACCTTTGCCTTGCGCATCCCTCTTGATCTTGATGATAATGCTTCAAGATCCATCCAAGTCGGAATGCATCACTTGATTATTATTGCTTCGTGAAGACTCATAATTTTCTCCCCATACACCACTATGGGATAGATACATTAAGACACGTCTTCACATGTCCATTATCACCAACATGGACGGCAAGCTTCAAGCAAATGATCTTCTCGAGATGCTTATCTTGAACTTGCCCTTCTCAACCTTGATGACGATCACCACTTAGCGTCATTCTCTCATGGGTTATATGAGATTTTTACTTCTGATGCATGCCCATGAAAAGATACCTAACCAATATAGATAACACAAAGGCACATATATAATGGGTTAGTTGATGAAGCATAATTGACAAGCTTACCATGCCACACAATCCATGTGGTACATTCTTTATGCTTCATGTGTTGACCAAACATGAATCTAATCTTCACTCTTTGTATTGGTCAACCAAGTATCTCCTCAAGCTCCATCTCAATATCTTGAGGTACATAAAGAACTCTTCATTTGATTACATGCTCTAGATCTTAGTCAACCATAGATCAACTAATGAGGCTATCATGACGCCGACTTAGAGCCATATCTTGAATTCTTCTATTGAGATCACACTCTCAAGATCTTGATCATAGCATATTCTTCTTCAACTCGATGATCTTGATGCCAATACTTAAGGTATATATTTATCTTCATGGCATCCATACTTGAATCCAACACATGGACTACAAGCATGACCTATGGAATACTTCCTTCATATAAAACTCAATGAAAACATTAATCCATAGGGATTGTCATTAATCACCAAAACCACACATAGGGGCAATTACCCTTTCAATCTCCCCCATTTTGGTAATTGATGACAATCACAACAAGAGGGTTTATATAATGAATATTAGAAACAAGTACGCAGCTTATCTGAGAATAAGTTATATACGAGAGGTTGTATTTGATATGGTTAAGTAACACAAAGATACTACCCATATCAAAACCGATTCTGCTCACACAAACTACAACTAATGCATGAGATGTGAGTAGAACCAACATATATAGAGCAAACTCCCCCACAATATATGCATGTGTGATGAACATGAATTTCATTGCATATATTGTCAAGCATAACCTGTGGTAGAGTTTCCACTATATATTCAACCATACAAAACATAATAAAGATGAAATGCAAACACTTAAGAACAAACGAACCTTAAGTATAAAACCATTTCCCTTCAACCCTCTACACTTCTCCCCCATTGACAACAAGTGCCAAAATGGATGACAAGGTTAGAAGGACAATATAGAATATTCCACAAAGAAACATCCACACATAATAGGTTAAAAAAGAATACATGATATCCAAGAGGAAGTCATAAGATATACCAAAAAGGATATTTTTCTTAAGTGCATATACAACCCATGACTCTATTTTTTCTCATGGTATATCAATGAACGTCGCCAAATAAAAACAACAACCTCACAAACATCACAACTAACACTAAAGGAACAAATGCTAGTTGGGATATTTTAAGAAAGGCAACAAGTAGCAAAAGGAAGGATTCAATGCAATTTCAACAATATTGCACATGAGAGTACCTTGAGGAATTGATATGAAATAAATTGCTAGAAGGCATATTTGGGATTGGTGAATCATGAACATGATTTTATATACTCCCCATTATATGCATCATCTCAAATTACTCACATAAGCAATAATGATAGAGAAGTCTTTCAAAGATCCTTGCCAGAACTGCAACATTTACAAACATATAAATTCATGCCAAGATGTAAGCTACAAGAGATTGGATGGAAGAATAGTATAAATGAATAAGATACTTGTTACCGAGATAGCAATGGTACGATGTAGTAAATAAGAATTCTTAGATCATCCTAGCTTGGCCCAATTATCATGTGGTGATAACACCTTCCTTATAGATGAGACAAGCATCAATTGCACCTCCAATGTACCTAAAACAACATTCAAGTACATCTTGGTCCCCAAACGTATTGGGTCCAAAGTGGTTAGACTAACCACAACACAGAGGACACACTCAATAGAAATATGTGCATATTTAGATTTTTGAATATCATGCACATCTTAGCCGTTTAAGGATTTGATAGAGTATACCCTATATATTGGATCAAATAAATCAAAACATGATATAAAATATATATTTAGTAAACCTGCATGCACGATGCTCTCAAGATCCAACGAAGATATAATTTGGACAAAACACCAAAAAATTCAAGAAGGCATACAAGGTGTGACAAAACACATTTGTTGTCCAAACTATATCAAAGAATCAAAGCAATACAAGATTTGTTCAACAAAGTTCAACAAATGAACCAATCAAAAACTATTGAGCATAAAAAATAAAATAAAAACACAAATGCTCAAAGATTTATCTCATTCAAACAAATAAAATAGAGAAGAAAGAATGAGATAACAAACTCTCAAAAGAACAAGGTTTCAACAAATAAACCAAAACCTTAACACTTTTCATAATGGCACAGGGTTCCGAGAAGAAAAGGTTTGTCTTACACTAAAACACATTTGATAATAATCAAAAACATCATCAAAGAGATGTTCAAAAGCCATGTAAGATAATGGGAGCCATAACAATTTTTGGAAAGAAATAAGGCAATAAGAGGTGAAATACAAGGTGAAGATGATCCACATATACTACCACACACAAGTATATCAATTGGCGAAGACAATAAGTATATTGGAATTGATTTCTGGTGGTATATTGCACGGATATTAAAGATAAATCTTCACAATAAAAATCATAGGATAGGAATAAAAGGATTAAGAACTATACAAAGATAGAGATTCTTGATAGCTTCAACTAGTCACACAATCATGCAAAGCAATGATTAGAATAACTTGAAGCAAATGGTCTCCCAAAAAATATATAGAGATATGTATTTGAGGAAAACCTCACCAATAATTTCTTACTCAAACAAAGACTGAAAATATGAGCAATAAAAGATTCTAACAAAAATAGGACCTTGTTTGAGCTAACATGCCACCTAGAAACAAGATAATCAACAATATCAACTCTAAGTGGCACCACCTCATATGTTCATATTTCCTAGGATTGTGATATGCAAAAGAAGCATATTACTTCCCCATAATGTGATATTCATTCTTTTTCTTAAAGAGGCAAAACAACCTCAACTAGAGATAATTAATGGACATTTATAATTTGAATTTCTCATGAGTATGACACACCACATAGAGACTAGATAAGCTTGCAATATCAATACTAAGTGGTAGTACTCATGTACACATATTTTAAGGTTTGAGATGTGCGCGAGGTATTTCACTCCCCCAAAATGGGGTGTTCCATTAACCACTTGAAAAGAGCCAAAAAGATATCATCAAGATGCATTAGAGGCTCAAAACAAAACACATAAATAAATGATGCGCCAAACACATAGACATCCTTGAATACACAAAATAAGCAAGCATGAGGCACAACAAATACAAACACATACTTGGTACAAAACCAAAACATGTAAAGGGCAAGTAACTTACAATATAAAAGAGTAGAGTTTGTGTTACCGCAAAGAGGCACATTGGGTATATGGTAGGCAGATAATAATCCTTATAACTTGGCTTGATAAAATATAATATATGAACATCCCTTAATTCATCATGAGTTAGCCAAATCTCTAATGCCCTCCACAAACACTTATTGATCAAGTTTGAGCTTGTTGGTCCCCAACCAAGTTGGGTGCTAAGAGGTTAGTCACAATAGGCTTGGAAACCCAAATGGTTCTTTTCTTGACACCACTTTGAGTTCCAACAAACTTGGCAAACACATTGCCATCCTTATCCTTCCAAAGATAATAATCATCATCAACAATGATAGGGTTAGATAAGGTACCGTTTGAACATGAAGAGGCAAAGTGCCCCTTCTCACGATATATGTAGCAACAAGTGCTCCCCTTTCTCTTCCTCATTAATTTCTTGGCTTAGGGAGCCTTATCTTGATTCTTCTTGGGAAGTGGCCTCGCTTCAACTTGGGGTTGAGATTGGGCTTGACCTTGAACTTGTGGCTGCTTCCCTTGTTTCTTCTCACTCAAGTGCGTTTTCTTTAATGGAAAAGATCTTATATGATGTACTACAACCTTGCACTTGAAGCAAATAATCTTGGCCGAATTATTTACTTGGTCTTGACCCTTCTTATTGTTGCTCTTGCTCTTGGACTTGTTCTTGTTATTGGAGTTGAATCCAAGTCCACTTTTATCATTGAGGGTTTTTTTCACACTCAAAATATTATCAAGTGTGGATTTCCCTTCATGACTCTTTTCCAAGTCTTTCTTCAATGAAGTGACTTGGGCCTTAAGCTCTTTGATTTCCTCTACATGGTTAGTAGAAATAGAGGTACTAGAGGAAGTAGAAGCTTCATTGTTAGAGTAACAAGGCAAAACAAGTAATCCAACACAAGGTTTATCACTAGTATGACTAGAAGGATCACTAGGACTAGCACATGGCAAAATAGCATTTTGAGTAGAAGTTGTGCTAATATCCAAAATAGGCTCACAAGATGTTACCTTAGTAATAATTGGCTCACGAGCTAACTTTAGCCCATCATAGGAGATTAGAAGATCATTATGAGAGGCCGAGAGCTTTTCATGACTTCCTTCCAATTTCCCATACTTGCTAGTTAGCAACTCAAGTTGAGCCCTTAGCTCAACATTCTCCTTTAATATAGATGCTTCACAAGAAGTAGAATTAGTAACACTAGCATCATTAATAGATTTTTCCTTTTCAAGCTCATAAGATTCAACTTCTCGTGTGAGGAGACAATTAGTGTGCTTCTCCTAGGCAAGCTCTTGCTTAAGGAGATTGAATATCTAACTCCCATCATCAAGTTGGAAATCCAACTCCTCTATGGTTCCCGTTTGTTTAGTTATGGTGTCCATAACGTGTTTGAGACAAGTAACGGCCTTATTATACCACGAAGAGAGGTACACAAAAAATTCAACTCAAGCATGAGAGCACTAGTATCCCCATCAATGTCATCATCACTATCATCATTATTATTGTTATTATATTTAGAAGATATGTTAGGATCCAAAGTAGGAGATACCTTTGATCCTCTTTCCATAAGGCACATGTGAGCACGGGAGGATGAAGATGAGGATATTCTTGAATCTTCATTCATGATCGAGGTCTTGATCCATAGAATGTTTGATTTCCTCTACATTGCTATATAAATAACTAGAGGAAATAGAAGTATTTTGTTCATGAGAGCAAGGAAAATCAAGAATATCATCCACACTAGTACTCAAATAATTTATAGATGATATGCAAGGACTAGCAACACAAGGGGATATAGCATCATTGTTGCAAGAAGTGTTTAAGTCGAAATAAGAAACATTGCAATGGGATAGAGATGAAGGATAATCATTAGTGAGCATAATATCAACATTGAAATTTCCCACACCACTCATCGTATCATTACCTTGTGTCTTGCCACACGTTGGTGAGGTGGATGAAAATGAGAACTCATCACGGCCGGAGGTGGAAGCAACTTGGAGCTCTTCATGATATGAAGGAGAAGATATCTCCTCGGAGAAACCACCAACAATATAAGAAATGGAACCACCAAATATTTCTTTAAGATCGGTCCACTTCTCATGAGATGACTTGCGCTTTACAATCATCAAGAACAGATTAACTGTGGGGCTCAAAGAGAAAATAAGCTCATTAGATACTTAAGCTTCGAGATGTAAATTTTTCTCATCCTCTAAAGATAGATTTTGAGGATCCATCGGAGGAGAAAAACCTAGATCTATAAATCGCTCAATATTTGGACACAAGGTCCGAAGATTACAAAGCAACAATTTCTCCACAAAGCATAATTTGTGTCATCAAAGATAATTGTGTCATTGTGCACTATACTACTAATGGACATCTTTACACCCTAGGCAGTGAAGCCTAAACAAGGAAAGACCTTAATCTGATACCAATTGAAAGGATAGAGATGTCGCCTAGAGGGGGTGAATAGGCAATGTCAAAACTATTACGGTTTTGGCTTGATACAATGAGGAATTAAACTAACGTTTATTTTACAAGCAAAAAACCTAAATACACTAAGTGTACCAACAAAAAGTTAAGCTAAGCAAGATAGCACAAGATAAATATACCACAAGTGATAAGCAAGATATAAGTACTTCAAGCATGATAGCTATCACAAGGAAAGTAAGCTCGGGTATAGAGCTAACCGAGGCACGTGGAGACGAAGATGTATTCGTGTGTTCCCTTACAAGAAGGTACGTCATGTTGGAGAGGTGTGGGATTCCACGAAGGATTTCCCAACACCACGAAGGCTCACCTTCTTCTCTGAGTCTATCCCACGAAGGAATAGGACCTTTCCTTATGCCTAGCTTTTCCTCCACTCTGAAGATGGCAAACTCCACAACCACTTCACAAGCTCCACGAAGGATAAGCCTGGGTCTCTTCACAATCTTCCACGAAGAGGACACCCACGGCACCAACTACCAAGCCAAGTAGGAGGTCACCCTCCAAGAGTAACAAGCTCACGGTCTATCACTCGAACAAATCATAATGGAGAGCTCAACACTTATGCATGAATGCAAAGTAAGAACACCAAGGGTGTTCAAAGCCCTCACTCTCAAATCCTACCAAAGTAACAAGTGTTAGGGAGGAATTAGAGTGGTGGAAATTAACCAATGACTCCAAGATCTAGATCTAAATGGTTCCCCTCACTTAGAGGAGGAATTGATTGGTGGGGATTGTAGATCTAGATCTCCTCTTCCAAAGCCCTCAAAAAGATGCAAGAATCATAGGAGGGAAGGGGAGGAAGCAAGCTCAAGAGGTTCAAGAATGGAGGTCAATTTCATGGTCAAGAACTCCCAAAAACGTTGGGGAAAGAACCCCATTTTATAGGGGAAAGCAAATATGGCCATTGGGAGAAATACTGCAAAAACTTGGTTGGACCAGCCCTAGGACCGGGAAACTCGGTCCCCAGGCCGGTGGACCGGCCTACAAACAGGAATAGCTCTGTTTACCAACTCAGAATAGACTCGGTCGTGAAAATCGGAAAATACGGTTTCAGATCTGGTCTACCGCCACTGGCGCCGGACCGTTTGGTTTGGGAGTTGGTTGGACCGGATCCACAACCGGGAAGAAATAGACTTTACGAAAAACACAATAACTGTTGCATCTGGACTCTGATTTCGATGATCTTAGGCTTGTTTTGACGAGGACAACAAGCTCTACAAGATGGTTCATTAAAACATCATAGTACAATAAAGGATGATAGAACCAAATGAAGAAAGGTGTGAAGCCTCCCTATAAGAAGAACTATTAAAACCTTCAAACGCAAAAACGACATAGAAGATCCATACGAATTCAGTTTTCGATGAACTTGAGCTTGTTGAAGAGCTAGAAACAATCTCAAGAACCTAACATAGAGAAACATCAAGAAGAAGCAAAATAGGAAGATGCATATCATGCAAAGGATTGAGCTCCCTACGACAATGTGATCAAGTTACCCAACCAAAAGCCCCTCTTTATAGTGCGTCTATCTATCCTATAACCTGGTCTCCCAACAACCACCTTGAGGTCGATAAAAGGAAAACCTAGCAAGGCCATACCTTTGCCTTGCGTATCCCGCTTGATCTTGATGACAACGCTTCAAGCTCCATCCAAGCCGGAATGCATCACTTGATCATTGTTGCTTCGTGAAGACTCATAATTTGCTCCCCCATACACCACTATGGGATAGCTACTTTAAGACACGTCTTCACATGTCCATTATCACCAATATGGACGGCAAGCTTCAAGCAAATTATCTTCTCAAGATGCTTATCTTGAACTTGCCCTTCTCAACCCTGATGATGGTCACCACTTGACGTCATTCTCTCATGGGCTATATGAGATTTTTACTTCCGATGCATGCCCATGAAAAGATACCTAACCAATATAGATACCACAAAGGCACATATATAATGGGTTAGTTCATGAAGCATAATTGACAAGCTTACCATACTACATGATCCATGTGGTACATTCTTTATGCTTCATGTGTTGACCAAACTTGAATCTAATCTTCACTCTTTATATTGGTCAACTAAGTATCTTCTCATGCTCCATCTCAATATCTTGACCTATGGAATATTACTTCATATAAAACTCAATGAAAACATTAGTCCATAGAAATTATCATTAATCACCAAAACCACACATAGGGGCAATTACCCTTTCACAAAGTTCCACCTCCATCCAAACAGAAAAAAGAAAAATCTAAGCAGATAAAATTTAAAACTTTCTTGGAGAAATGCTCTAGAATAGATTGGCGAGATGGAGAGTTTCAATACAATCTAGGTAGAGTTGTTCCATGTCCTTAGTAAAAGCATTGTAGGTAGCCTCAATTTCTTCCTAACCTATAATAAAGCTTAGGATGTCGCCAGGGTCACTCGTTATGGGCATTGTCAAAGGGTGTTTTGCTGAACAAGATATTAAGTCGGAATGTCCAAGGAATGTTAAATACAGGTGGACTACAAATAAAATAAAATAACTATAGGTTTGCATAGAAAGATATTGAATTCAAATCTTAATTACAGAGAAACAAATAACAAGTTAACTTACCCTCTAAAGAATGTTGAGATTTTTATGTATTTAGGTTTGAAGATGTGAAAATTAGATTAAAATCCCTTCGACATTGCAATAACCTTCTTCAATATACTAGTCAAAAATCCGGTATATATTGAGGAATATTTCATGTGCTTCATCCATGACGATGACATGACATAAAGAGGGGGAGAAGTGTTACTACATCAAGAAATATTCCGAAAGAGGTGTATGAATATCACAACCTTTATCATCTCTACAAGAGAACGGGGAAAATAAACAGCATACGGATATTTATCAAGGTCGGTATCTTTCAAAATTTCACAGAGAAGCACTCCATCTTTCATATGCAAAATAAACGGAAGGGGAAGTATAGTATGTCTCAGAAATCACAAGCTAAAAAACTAAACTCAATCAGAACTAACTACTCCTTAGTCAAGAGTACTGAACTTCAGAATGTTAATGTAAAGAGTATTGGGCATGTTCCAGTTTCAGGTAAACAGTTGATCAGTAGAACAATATAAATTTCCTTATACTACAAAAGAAATGTGCTTACTTGCGGCATAAGAAGATGGATGTGCCCTGACCTTGTTGACTCTATGGAGTTAACCTACTATCCTTTAAGATACTCTTTCCTGGGAGGCCTCCATCAAAAACCCTGAAAGTCGAGCTAATCAAGCAGCACAATCCCCGAAATTGATGAGTTTGACTTAGTGAACTATAGTTGGGTGCTACCAATGAAGGCATTTTGCCAAACGACCATATGTGAAAGCATAATTTAGTTATAGATAATGCGATATCAACATTGGACATTGAATACATTATGTGGTGAAGGTGGCATAAACTTCTACAACATATGTTACCTCAAACCTTTATGCTATCCAAATTCAATTAATGTCCACAAGAGTTTGCAAGAAGAAATGATTTTACCTCCAAAAAAATATTATTTAATATTGCCATCTGATGGAATTCTTACATAGGTAATACATGTATAGAAATTAACCTAAGTATAAAAACCACCAAAAACTAGAACATAATTCTCAGTATTCTACGTTCTATACGAACACTCTGTAATGAAAAATATACTAACACTTCAAATAATAATTGAAAAGCACTCTGTAATAAAAATATCTATAATTAGGTACGCAATATGGCTATTAGACATTGCTCATGTACTTTGTGTTAAGAGATATTATGAGATCAATAAGTATCATTAGAGCAAGTGTCCAAATGTCTATTGTAAGAGATCACATAATATGATTGGTTCGGTGGCTATTGACTTTCAAATCACACTAAATATTTTTCTATGCCTATGATATCCAGATTCGAGATAAGTGTATCGTACAGATACTTGTTAACTCTTCTGAAATTACAGCGCCATCCCCATTCACATGTTAAAATGATGCCCAAAAAATCAATGCAGGTTGTAAGCTCACCACTCATCGGGGCCTGGTTTAGACATTCCTAACTTATAGTGAGTCCTCACAAAAGCAGTTATGTGCATTTCCTTAGTAGAAAAGGAGATAATCCTCTTGGTCCTAATAAAAAGCGTTGTTGTATATTAATAGTACTAATTCTTTGTGTAGAATGTTTGATGAAATCCTTCCTTAATCCTAGTCCCATGACCATAATCCTTGTATTAACATGCAAAACCAAAGCGAAACCGTGTGTATTGACTATGCTAGACAAAAATCTTGAAAAAACATGAATGGTCTATATAGAAACAACAACAAATAGGTGAATATCGCACACAATCACTTTGAATGAATACTAACGGTATGCTATGACCTGGAACAACAAACTTGCTTGTTTGAATTTGTGCTAACTCAATGAATGTGGCAAATCATGTCTGGAACATCATCTCCTAGAAAATAAATAAATAACCAACTTTTGCTCTTGTGTATTGTTTCTTGCAGCTTTCTCAAGAAAAAGAAAAGACAAGATTTAGAGAAGGTATTTTTTAGATAGCATATCTAACTTGTCAAGGATGTAGAATATATTCAGTTTTGCATTACACATACCTTGACAAGGACCCAATCTGCAGACGAAAATAGGAGCTCTTGTTAGAATGCAAGAAAGATATCATTTGAGTACATACCTTAGGCATCTATCACGCGATGGGATCATTTAAGTCAACCAGCATAGTATACAAAACACATTGAATAGCTCACACATGTCTCTATTGTGAAACTATAATACCATTGCTAGTAATCTATGAACAGGAAGTGAAGCAGAAAGTCTTGGGTCAAATCCATTAGATGCTATGATATGTGCTTAAAAAGTAAAATTACAAGACATTACAGAACTGAGGTGAACATATGTATGCCATTTTTATAGCAAAATGAGATTCATCTAGTGATGCATCAAGATCTAAGCAGCAAAGTCATCATGGTTGTCCATTTAAGAAATGGGAGCACGGTGCTAAAATACCAATAACATCTAGTTAGCAAAGAAGTCCACACCTTTACTTTCCACAATCCTATAGGTCAGGTCCGTGCAAATAAAATTCAGTTTAGTACACGTTATGATATCAATTGTTCCACGTCCTCACCTCAGGTAGGGGAGTTCCTAGAGGAAGTGGAGAGGCATGGGTGGCAATGAGGCACTTGAAGCAACGACAGCAAGGCGGCTGCGATGTCCTACCCGAGGTGTCAGAAAGTGGTGATGTTGGGGTCATGGACCAAGAAGGGAGACGACCAGGTGCTAATACAAACAGTACACAGCAAGATTTTTGCGAGACAAGTGATAGTGGCTTATGGTACCTGCATAAGACGAGGTCCATAGCTGTCAGATCCAACATCACCAGCGGCTGGAACGTCCAGATCCGGCAGCACCATGGATGGGACGCGGTTAGGCGGTATGTTGTTCACAACAGGAAGGCGAAGATGTGACCAACCTAGATGATTGCTGCAGTGCGCCAGTGAGCTCCTCGATCCTGTCGCAAGGACGACTATCGCGGGGGACACGTGCCCGGCTCATCGAGTTCGTTGTTGGAATGCCGCTACACATCAAGCTTGGAGTGTCGCCGGTCACTAGGGTGCTGGAGGTTAGTCATCAAGCAGGTTTCATGGGGATGGCAGTGGCATCGGCAAGGTGAGCGCCATTGTCGGGGCGTGATATGCTGGGGAGGAGAACCATGCAAGGGAGGAGGAGGAGGGGTGTCAATGGGTCAATGCCTCAATGGATGGGGAAAACCGGTGGTCTGGACGGAAAAACCCCATGGAGTAGAGTTGTTGACGAAAAAAGACCGACGGATTGGATACGTTGGCAGAAAACGGAACCACGACTTCCTTTTTAGATAGTACAGATACAGATTGTAATATTGATTAGTCCAACAGTATTTTTTGCTAGTTTGTTGGGAATATATCTACTGCTCTGATGCCTTGCTCCAAAGCTGTGTAAGCACAACCAAACAGTTACCAGAACATAGAATTTTCAGTGGATTAAAACAATGTGTATTTATGATTTCACAATATTTGAAAAGAAAATTCCATAAACAAGTCGAAAAAGAAAGAGATATGTAACCTAAATAGTAACCAAATGTGATACTCTTTGTAGTGAAATATATTTTCTTTCTCTATTTGTTAATACAGTTGAACATAAATTTTTCAAAATACTTTTTTTGCTCAATCCACTAAAATAGTTTTGGTTGTGCTCCATGACTACATATATCATGGTAGCTTGTTGAGTAGGCTTTATTTATGAGCCTCAAAATGGAGTTGTCACTGCTCATGGTCAAAGTTAATGCTAGGGAGACAGTTGTTAAAGTTGTGATCCAAATTCATAAGAAGGCTAACTTTTGATGGAGCAAAATGAGCCCCGTTGTCGGTAGGTTTAGGCCGAAATGTAACAGAATGGACATTCAAAAGAAAGGAAGGTTTGTATCCTAATGAACATTCGAGGTTTAAGACAAGGTTAGTGGACAAAGGTTTTAGTAAAATACCAGTTATTGATTATAATGATATGTTCTCTCTAGTGTGGTAAAGCATAGTTCCATTCATACAATTGTCAATATTGTTGCTATTAGATCTTGAGCTTGAGTAGTTAGATGTAAAGACAACTTTTTTTTGCATGGAGAACTTGAGGAGTAGATATAGACGGACCAACCTGAAGGGTTCATAGTGCATGGTAAAGTGGATTTTGTGTGCAAGTTGAAGAGGTCTCTTTATGGTTTGAAGCAATCTCCAAGATAGTGGTATAAAAGGTTTAATTCATTTATGATCTCACATGGTCTCAAGAGGTCCCAATATGATAGTTGCATTTACATTAAGCTTGTTAATGAATCACCTACATACTTGTTGTTATATGTTAATGATATGTTGATTACTGCCAAGAGCAATAAATAAATCACTACAATGAATGCACACCTAAGTAGTGAGTTTGAGATGAGGGATCTTGGTGCTGCTAAGATCTTAGGTATGGAGATTATCCGAGACAAAAATTCTGGTTCGTTGTTTTTTAGTGAGCAAAGCTATATTAAGAAAGTTTTTCATTGTTTTAATAATGATGAAAAATCAGTTAGTACACCTATTACTCTTCATTTCAAATTGGCAGTGTCTCAGTGTCCTACTTCTGATGAAGAGTTTGATTACTTGTCAAAAGTTCTATATCCTTGTGCTTTCGGTTCTTGGATGTATGCCATGGTTTTTCATAGCCCTTATTTATCATATGGAATGAGTTTAATCAATAGATACATGGCTAATCCTAGTAAATAACACTGGAAGATTGTTCTCTAGGTTTTTAGGTACCTTCATGGAACTTCTGATGCTTATTTGAAATTTGGCAAGACTAGAGAGGGACTTGTTGGCTGCATGGATTTAGATTTTGTTGTTGATTTGGATAAGTTGAGGTCCCTCACAGGTTATGTATTTACATTGGTGGTTGTGATGTTATCTAGAAGGAAACGTTGTAGTCCAATGTTACCCAATCTGCCACTGATGACTACATGACTATTTCCGAAGCTGTCAAAGAATCGGTTTGGTTGAAAGTTTGTTTGCCGAGCTTTGTAGAGATAATTTTGGCATTACTTTGTTCTGTGATAGTCAGACGATATACATCTTACAGTAGATTGAATGTTTCATGAGATAACAAATCACATTGAATTCAAGTATCATTATGTTCGAGACATTGTTGCTCAAGGTAAATTGAAGGCATGCAAGATTAGTACTCATGATAATTGATGTCTGCAAGAGAGCAGGTTTGTTTGAAGCACTTTTCGTGGAAGTATTAGTTCCGGTTTTATATCAATCCCAATGAAGAGTTTAGGCAAGTGTTTATTTGCGGCATTTCTGTCACACCCAAGGCGTCATAAGTCTTGAGTGAATTGACTACAAGTATTGAGAGTGGAAAGGTGGTGAGTATGATTGAGTTCGTAGTGGAGATTGAATAGAGAGTAAATAACATAAAGTAAGAAAAAGTATGAAGGCTAGTTGAAGTTTCTACAGATGAGAGGTGAGGCACGGAGAGACTCGGTTCATGATGATAGTGAATGTACCAAATGGAACATATGAGATAAGTGATTGTTGTCCTTCATATAAATATGTAAATAGGCGAGCAACCCTGTATTAGTCGGGACTCCTCCTGTAGGATTCATCTAACTCCCATGATTCTTTTACCTGTTACCACAAACCATGGTCAGTGTAGCAATTAAGGTCGTGAGACCAAATCAAGGCTTTAAGCTTCGTGGTTCCTCGTTATCCTCGAGTCGTGCTAGTTCCTCTTTGATATCAGCTGTGTTACCCGGAGGTCGCTGAACTAGCAGAAAACTTTTGTCTATGTGATTCTCTGGATCATGTTATGTGGGCCCTTAAATTAGATAACAAGCATTGCACATAATATAGATAATCATTCTTACACAAAATAATAATAACAGTGATCACAAATAGATCACATAAAAGATAGGCACATCACATCTCACCAATCCCCTACATCTCACATGCCTAGGGGGGTCACTCGCACATGCGAGGAGAATAACACCAAGATATTATCATAATGTAAGTAGGGTTCATCTTGATATTACCGTAGCAATCCCCAATAGGAAGGGAGATTGAATCTAATACAAATCCAAGTATGAATAGAGTTACAAACACTAATCTCACAAGTGTGAATATCTCTCTCTTATACAAGGAGAATGATTGTGGAGTGGATGATCTAGAGGTTGAAGATCCTAAAGCATATCGAGAGGGAACCCTTCCTTCTTCTCTGGATGTGTTCTTCCTCTGGTCTGGAATGAATGGTGGTTGTTGGCTTCTGTTTTTGTTGATGCCTTATTCACAAAAGTTGATCTATTTGACCAGGCTAAGGCGGTAGCAAGTGGTACTAGCGCATGGTATAGGCGGGAGGTGCCCGTACCGATGGTTGTTAAAGATTATGTCAATGTTAATAAAAATCTTCCCAATTGATGACTTGCTTGATTTTCTCCATTAAGCTCATAAATAGCTTTATATCCTTCCAAAAGTGCTCAACACATGAAAGTTACCATAAACAACAAGATTCCTCCATTTTCATAATATTGGCATTATTCAAAAGGTGAAAACCATTGAAAATAGATAGAAACCAATGAAAATATTGGTAAAATGTGATCAAATTGGAAGCTATCAACTCCCGCAAGCTTAGTTGTTACTCTCCGTTGAGTGACAAAGTGATAAAAAGAAAGATAGCATAAGCTAATTTGAATAAAATAACTTACAAGCTTCGAGGGGATGCCACATTTTTACCTTCACAAATCCTGTAACCTTAAACATAATCACAGAAGTACTTGAACGGTTGCACCTAGTCCCACTACCTAGCTGCAATAACTTTCTAGCAAATAAATCTTAAACCTCAAGCAAGTATCACGAATTTATCTAGGCTTGTGAATCAAGATCTTTAGCGCCTCTCCTTTATAAGAGTAAAACAATTTAAGCATAGAATGCTTTGTCAAATTAAGGGTGCACAAGTAATGTCAAATGAAATATAATATCAGAGTAGATCATTAATAACCACTTCAAAATTATGACTTTCTAACACCTAGTCTTTTTCTTGATTTTCCAGAACATCGACCATTTGGTAATGAGATGATGCCAAAATTTAGCTAGTTTAATAGGACTATGCAGGCTAATGATGGATACTCGTAACCACTACCAAGTATGTTTGGTTTTAATAGTAATTTCTCATAGTGATCAAAGGAATGTTCCAACCTTCGCTTATAACGCAAACCCATAATGATGCCAATGTTGTTATCTATTATAGAGTTACTGCTACAAATGTTTAATCAACTCATAGACAAAACCTATAGGTTTCCCTCATGTGATCGTTTGTTGGCCAATGGAATTGTCAGCATACCATGGAGTGTGACAGTGTGATACATTGCAAATGTATCTATAATTTTTGATGTTCCATGCTTGGTTTTATCTACTTTCTTATGTTTTGTTCCAACTTTGGAGTACTTTTCATAGACTTTCTAGAACTAACCTATTAACAAGATGCCACAGTGCCAGTTGCCTGTTTTTTGTTGTTTTTGGTTCCAGGAAAGTCAGAAAATCAATATTCTCGGAATTGGACCGGACAAAAGCCAAAGTCGATATTTTACCGGAAGACTCACGGAGCCAGAAGACGAGACAGAGAGGGGCCAGGGGCTAGCCACACCACCTGGTGGCGCGGGCCAGGCCAGGCCATGCCAGGGGGTGGTGTGGGCCCCTCCGGCACCCCCTCGGTCTGCCCTCTCGCCTATAAGAGCCTCCCGATGCAGAAACCCTAGATAGTCAATCAGAAATCCACGAAAAGTTCCGCAGTGCCACCACCACTGAAGGGGAGATTCGGGGGACATAAAGTCTCTATTCCGGCACCCTGCCGGGACGGGGAAGTGCCCCCGGAGCCATCTCCATTGATCTTCACCACCATCTCCATCACCGTTGTTGATTCCCATGATGACGAGGGAGTAGTTCTTCCTCGAGGCTAAGGGTTCTACCGGTAGCTATGTGTTCATCTCCCTCTGTATGCATGATCATATTGTGATCATGAGCTTTGTAATCAAGTAGATCTACCTTGCTACTCAGGTGCTTTAATAGATCTCTGCTCTCCCCATGTGTGTGAAAGTGACAGCGTCCACACCATGGTGGCACTTAGGCTAGAGATTACAAATACTTGTTATGAGTTATAGTTGGAGTTGGATGTTTCAATGAAATTGTGGTGTTTGTTGGAACCATCTAGTACTCAAGGTGACAGTGTGGGGTTTTCCAGATGGGAAAGGATTACTTTGAGGTGTGCTGTTATAGCCCTACCATGGATTAGAGTGTCCAACCGGAGAGTAGTTAAGAGTAGTATCATAAAGAGAAGATATTTATATGACAGTGTTCACTAGTGAAAGTATGATCCCTAGGCCTTGTTTCTAAGCATTGAAACACCGTTTGCAATTAGATCTGTTACATGTTTGCTTGCTTCCATCTTTATTTCAGTTTGTCTTTAGTCTTTTCCCACGTCAACCACACGCCAGCAAGCTATTTTCTGGCACCGTTACCACTTATAATTATCCATACCACTTGTATTTCACTATCTCTTCGCCGAACTAGTGCACCTATACAGTTGACAAGTGTATTGGGTGTGTTGGGGACACAAGAGACTTCTTATATCTTGATTGCAGGGTTGCTTGAGAGGGGATACCTTTGACCACTTCCTCCCCGAGTTAGATAAACCTTGGGTGATCCACTTAAGGGAAAACTTGCTGCTGTTCTACAAACCTCTGCACTTGGAGGCCCAACAACTATCTATGAGAATAGAAGTGCGTAGACATCAAGCTCTTTTCTGCGCCGTTGCCGGGGACTGAAGAAGAAGAAGCTCCCACGTCAACCACGCGCCAGCAAGTTTTTTCTGGTGCTGTTGCCGGGGAGGTAAGGTAAAAGGTACTCACATCCTCCGGTGTGAGTGCTCGAAGTTATTTCCTTTAGATTCTGCAATTTTTTCTTTTGTTTCTTGTTTTCACTAGTTAGGCTTAATGGAAAACAACAACAAAATTAGAGAGCTTTATAGTATTTATCTTGAGTTAGGACATGAAGTGTTTGAAGAGAAAATTAAAAAACCTATGGAACTTTATTTGCATGCTAATAGCAATGTTGTTAGTATGAATTCTTTGGACACCATTATTGCTAATGCTATGTAAAATTCTAAGCTTGGGGAAGCTAGTTTTTATGAAAAGGATCTTTTTAGTTCCCCAGCTTTGGAAGATAGCTATTCTATTACTTATGATGATACCAAACCTCCAATATATGATGATTACAATGATGAATATGATATTTTCAGTCCACCTACTATTGAGGAGGCAATTAATTATGACTACAATATGCCTCCTATATTTTATGATTATGGTGATGAGAATAATAATGATAGCTATTTTGTTGAATTTGCTCCCACTACAATTAATAAGAATGACTATGCTTATGTGGAGAGTAATAATTATTATATGCATGTGGCTCATGATAAGAATGTTTTATGTGATAGTTATATTGTTAATTTTATTCATGATGCTACTGAAAGTTATTATGAGAGAAGGAAACATAGTTTTATGTATCTCAACAATATTAAGTTTCCCCTCTTTATGTTGAAAGTCTTGAAGTTGCACTTGTTTTGCTTTCCTATGCTTGTTGCTTTGTGCTTTCATGACTTGTTTCTTTACAGGATTCCTATGCATAGGAAGTGGGTTAGACTTAAATGTGTTTTGAATTTGCTTCTTGATGCTCTCTTTTACTTTAATTCATATTTCCTATGTGAGCATCTTCTCAAACTATCATGCCTAACTTAAAGGCGTTAAAGAAAAGTACTTATTGGGAGATAACCCAAAAGTTTTAGTTGAGTCTTGGAAGTTATTACCTATGAACAACTGCTCTTTATCTATTTTATTTGCTTTTTGTGCCAAGAGTAACCTCTAATGAGAGAGAAGTAATGATTGGGAAAGTTGCTGTCCCGTAACAGATTTCTGTGCTTCACCATAAAAATTCGTGTAAAATCTATGTACCTCCTTTTGAGGCGTGCATTTTTGTGCTTCTGCCCCAGGTTGTTATATAACTTTCGTTAGTTCAACACATTTTTATTTGAGGAACATAAGGTCTTCGAAAAAATTCGTCTTTACCTGCTGGTCTGTTTTGACAGATTTCTGCCATTATTTGCATTTGCTTCTTGTTGGCTCCTTTTTGAGTTATTTTGGGGAATTGAGATTTTTTAGTGAAGTGATTCAGTAGCTAGTGTTTTAATGGAAGTTTATTGGTGTTAGAACTGAACCTAAAGACTTATTTATCTTGAGTGCACTAATGTTGCTAATAAAGATTGTGTGAAGTTTTGTATGAAGGAAAATTCCAGGTGTATGGAAGGAATGAGTAATGAGATGAAGGATGGACTAAAGCTCAAGCTTGGGGATGCCATCCCATGTCACCCCAAGAAATATCCAAGAAGTACAAGCATCAAATCTTGGGGATGCCCAAGGAATCCCCTTCTTCATCAATAAATATTCCAGGTTTCTTCCAAACACTTTTTTTATTGTTTCATGCATAGTTGTGTTGTTCTTGGAGCGTCTTCTTTTTCGTTTTTGTTTTGGTTTTCGTTTGCTTTTGTTTGCTTAGTTTGCTGAATAAATTGGTTGGACCCCCTCTTTCATACATTGGTTTTCAAATAGTTTGGTTTGGTTTGGAAAAGAGTATGAAAGCTCATGCTTAAGTGGTAAAAAGAGCTTGTTTTTTACTGTGGCCTATGCTTTGTCATGCCATGCTTGATATTGTTTTGGCTTTATGCTTAGTATTCTTTGATGTAGCATGACTTGTTATAAACAATTGGGATTTCTTAATGTGCCTTGGATGAATCATGCATTGTTTTAGCATATTAAAGCATAGTATAGTGGTATTCTCCTTTGATGCTTTATTTGGGTTGGCTTGGTTATGCTCACACCATGTTATGACTATCTCAAGTCACCATAGCCTTTATGATCCTTTAGTTTTCAACTTGTAGTATCACTTTATGCTTTGATCAATGATGTTTTGTCGCTCTGCATGATTATGGCCATTATTGCTCTCTTAGTTTGTCGCTCCCAGTCTTTTGCTAGCCTCCACAACCAAGTATGAGTTCCACTCATGCATCCAACTCCTAAAACCAAGTTATTCCAAAGAGTCCACCATTCCAAGTATATTCATGTTTTTGTTTACCTTCTAAATTAAACTGCTTATGAGAAAACTAGTGATTAAAGCTCTCACGAACATGATGGCACACTTTACTTTTCTTGCCCTTAATAAACTTGAACCATTGTGTCGTCTATGTTGTATATGCTTGCACTTATTTTTTGGTGATTAGAAGAACCATGCTATCATGGGGAACGCTTTCAAAATTGCACTTGTACTTTGTACACCGTTGATATCATGCTCTTTTGTCTATGTATCCCGGCGGTGTGAAATGAAACGGGAGCTTGTAAGTCCATGGAGTTATGTATATGTGTTAGAGAAACAACTGGGCCACTGGTATAAGCCATGCCTAATCATGGTGGAAACTTGCAGCATCACCATAATAAGCTGTCTATGAAGCATTCTTCTTATAAAAAAGAGTCAGATATTGAGAAAAGGAGAAAAAGAAAAAAAAGAGATATGAGAAAAGAGGAAAGAGAGAAAAAAGCACCATTTTCCCATGGTAAATAAGAAGATTGTTGAGATGCTCGTTCTCTGCTTGCCTTGTCATTTTGATATGGGGATTCTTCCGTATCATCGGGCAAGGGGTACTCCGTTGGCGGTTCTCTATGATACACATGTACTTACGATGACAAGAACTTACCAGTGACTAAACTTGAGTAGCATGAGGAGCGGCCCTCGTATTCAAGGGACATGAGATTTCTAACTTATACTTCGTCAAGCATGTACACCATAGTTTGTTCACTTTAACCTTAATCACTTCAAGATGCTTATGATAGGGGTAATGAGAGCTGAAAGCTAATAAGTACCATAATTTTTGGAAGCTCTTTATGAAACTTGAATCCCTACTTCCTTCTATGAAGGCCTTTCTTTTACTTTTATGTTGAGTCTCCACCTTCTATCTTTATGCACCTACTTTGAGAGCATAGTGGCCATTCTTAGTTCTATGTGGATTGTCCCGAGACTTGTTGATTTATGCATACCTTGATATTGCTTGTTTTAAACTATTTGTATCTAGTCACTCTTATGAACTTTGAAGGTGTCCGATGCATTTATGTTTGCTACTCTATGAGGGATAAGCTAAATGCCATTATGCTATGTTTTCTTTATGTGAAACAAACAAACGTCTTGCAAAGCATTGTTATTCATGAATCGTTTGTTTGTGTCTTTTCATGTTGAAACATAGTTGGTATGTCTTATTGTTAGAACTTTATCTTTCATGCTATGTTGAAGTACTATGATTCCAGCTTTGAATGTTTTACAAATACTTTGATTAAGTTTATGATGGTGCATGTCACCTCAAAAAATATTCTTTATTTTTATCACTTACCTACTCGAGGACGAGCAGGAGTTAAGCTTGGGGATGTTGGTACATTGCAAATGTTTCTATAATTTTTGATGTTCCATGCTTGGTTTGATCTACTTTCTTATGTTTTGTTCCAACTTTGGAGTACTTTTCATAGACTTTCTTAGACTAAGCTATTAACAAGATGCCACAATGTCAGTTGCCTGTTTTCTGATATTTTTTGGTTCCAGGAAAGTCAGAAAATCAATATTCTCAGAATTGGACCGGAGAAAAGCCAAAGTCGATATTTTACCGGAAGACTCACGGAGCCAGAAGACAAGACGGAGAGGGGCCAGGGGCTAGCCACACCACCTGGTGGCGCGGGCCAGGCTAGGCCGCGCCAGGGGGTGGTGTGGGACCCTCCGGCACCCCCTCGGTCTCCCCTCTCGCCTATAAGAGCCTCCCGATGCAGAACCCCTAAATAGTCAATCAGAAATCCACGAAAAGTTCCGCAGCGCCGCCGCCACCGAAGGGGAGATTCGGGGGATAGGAAGTCTCTGTTCCAGCACCCTGCCGGGACGGGGAAGTGCCCCCGGAGCCATCTCCATTGATCTTCACCACCATCTCCATTGTCGTTGCTGATTCCCATGGTGATGAGGGAGTAGTTCTTACTCGAGGCTAAGGGTTCTACCGGTAGCTATGTGTTCCTCTCCTCTCTATGCATGATCATATTGCGATCATGAGCTTTGTAATCAAGTAGATCTACCTTGCTACTCAAGTGCTTTAATAGATCTCTGCTCTCCCAATGTGTGTGATAGTGACATCGTGCACACCATGGTGGCACTTAGGCTAGAGATTACAAATACTTGTTATGAGTTATATTTGGAGTTGGATGTTTCTATGAAATTGTGGTGTTTGTTGGAACCATCTAGTGCTCAAGGTGACAGTGTGGGGTTTTCTAGATGGGAAAGGCTTACTTTGAGGTGTGCTGTTATAGCCCTACCATGGATTAGAGTGTCCAACCGGAGAGTAGTTAAGAGTAGGATCATAAAGAGAAGATATTTATATGAGAGTGTTCACTAGTGAAAGTATGATCCCTAGGCCTTGTTTCTAAGCATTGAAACACCGTTTGCAACTAGATATGTTACATGTTTGCTTGCTTCCATCTTTATTTCAGTTTGCCTTTAGTCTTTTCCCACGTCTACCACACGCCAGCAAGCTATTTTCTGGCACCGTTACCACCTATAATTATCCATACCACTTGTATTTCACTATCTCTTCGCCGAACTAGTGCACCTATACACCTGACAAGTGTATTGGGTGTGTTAGGGACACAAGAGACTTCTTGTATCTTGATTGTAGGGTTGCTTGAGAGGGGATACCTTTGACCACTTCCTCCCTGAGTTCGATAAACCTTGGGTGATCCACTTAAGGGAAAACTTGCTGTTGTTCTACAAACCTCTGCACTTGGAAGCCCAACAATTATCTACAAGAATAGAAGTGCGTAGACATCACAGTGTTGCAGACAATTATTTTTTCAACAAGTGTTATCGAGTCAATCACATTAGGTTTTATGGGGTTGAGTACAACTAAGATTATATCCTTAAGACTAATACAAGGCACCAAATTCATCGTACACACGCTTTCTCAAGTTCTTAAAATAGGAGAGTTTCTTCAACTTGTTTTCCTGTTCAAACCAAAGGATGGTGTTCAAAATTCGAAGCTACAACGGATAAATTTTATAGGATAACAAGCTAAGCGGGGATCAAAACTTTAGTGTAACCGAACAAATAATATTATGATTAGAATTAAACTTACAAGATGATGATAAGAATGTAATACCTCCTCTCACTTGGTTAGTCTTATACTTAAGTTGTTCCAATGCTAAAATCCCATCGCTAAATCATTGATGTCTACACACGCTTCTATTCTTGTATACAGTGTTGGGCCTCCAAGTGCAGAGGTTTGTAGAACAGCAACACGTTTCTCTTAAGTGGATCACCCAAGGTTTATCGAACTCGGGGAGGAAGTGGCAAAGGTATCCCTCTCAAGCAACCCTAGGATCAAGATACAAGAAGTCTCTTGTGTCCCCAACACACCCAATACACTTGTCAGGTGTATAGGGGCACTAGTTCGGCGAAGAGATAGTGAAATACAAGTAATATGGATGATTGATGCACTCGACGATCGACGTAGAGCTCGTTGGGAACCCCAAGAGGAAGGTATGATGAGCATAGCAGAAAGTTTCCCTCAATTATGAAACCAAGGTTTAATCAAACCAGTAGGAGCAAGGAAACACCCCAAAGGTGTTACTAGCTGAGCTTTCGCAGGGCGCACTACCGGTGCTAGTAGCAACATGGAGACCTGCACAACACAACCACAGAACTTTGTCCCCAACTTGCGATGAGGTTGTCAATATCACCGTGTTTTGCGGAAAACAAAGAATTAAACGTATCGAATGGAAAGAAGTAAAAGTTTGCAAAAAGTAAACACAAAGTAGAAACAGTTTATAGATTGTATGTAAAGTAAAAGGACCGGGATCCATAGTTCACTAGAGGTGGCTTTCCTTAGATAGATAACATGCTGGGTGAACAAATTACAGCGGGGCAATGGACAAACACCGAGAAAGCAATACATGCATATACTAATCATCCTGACTCCTCTTAGACTTGATTGTGCATTACAACATAATACATAGACCGCCATCCAACTGCATCTATGACTAATAATCCACCTTCAGGTTATCATCCGAACCCCCTCTAGTATTAACTTGCAAGCAACAGATTATTGCTTTACGAACTGCGTGTAAAGTAAACAATACGATTGTTATATGAACAAAGGATTGTTGTTTTCTCCCTAGTAGCAACAGCACATCTAGTACCTTAGAGATTTCTGTCACTTCCCCAGATTACCAGAGGCATGAAACCACTATCGAGCATAAATACTAACTCTTGGAGTTGCTAGCATCTACTTGGCCAAGATAGCTACTAACAACGGAAAGCATGCAAGATCTCAAATAACAAAGACATGATAGAATCAATAATCAATCTGAAATAGCATCTCAATATCCATCGGATCCCCGCAAACACAACATGTATGAATTACAAATAGATGATCTTGATCATGAACGGAGCTCACAAGATCTAAACATGAAAGCACAAAGGAGGAGAACCAGCCATCTAGCTACTACATGGATCCGTAGTCCAAGGATGAACTACTCACGCATCACACCGGAGGCTTGCCAGGTGATGAAGAAGGCCTCCAGGGTGAATTCCCCTCTCCGGCAGGGTGCCGGGAAGAGCTTCAGATCCCCCCCCCCCCCCCCGATCTAGGGACAGAGATGACGGCGGCTACAGACTCTTTCGTGGATTTTTGATCGGGTACTTAGGGTTTTTGTCCCGAGGGCAACTTATAGGCGGAAGGAGAGGCCGAGGGGGTGCTGGGGTCGGCCACACCACCCCCTGGCGTGGGCCAGGCCTGGCCACGTGGCCAGGTGGTGTGGCCGGCCCCCAGCCCTTCTCCGTCTCGTATTCTGGCACTTGATCCCTTCCGGAAAAATAGGCACTTTGGCTTTTGTCCTGTCCAATTCCGAGAATATTTATTTTCTGACTTTCCTGGAACCAAAAACAGCAGAAAACAGGCAGCTGGCACTGTGGCTCTTGTTAATAGGTTAGTCCAAGAAATCATAATAAAAGTACTCCAAAGTTGGAACAAAACACAAGAAAGTGGATAAAACCAAGCATGTAACATCAAAAATTATAGATACATTTGCAATGTATTAACATCCCCAAGCTTAACTCCTGCTCGTCCTCGAGTAGGTAAGTGATAAAAAGAAATAATTTTTGAGGTGACATGCACCATCAAAGACTTGATCAAAGTATTTGCAAAACATTCAAAGCTGGGATCATAGTACTTCAATCATAACATGAAAGACAAAGTTCTAGCAATAAGCAAAGAAACTATGATGTAACATGAAAAGGCACAAACAAAAGATTCATGAATAACAATGCTTTGCAAGACGTTTGTTTGTTTCACATAAAGAAAAACATAGCATAAAAGTATTTAGCTTGTCCCTCAATAGAGTAGCAAATATAAATGCATAGGACACCTTCAAAGTTCATAAGAGTGACTAGATACAATAGTTTCAAACAAGCAATAATAAGTTATGCATCAATCAACTAGTCTTCGGACAATGCACATAGAACTAAGAATGGCCACTATGCTCTCAAAGTAGGTGCATAAAGATAGAAGGTGGAGACTCAATATAATGGTGGAAGAAAGGCCCTTGTAAAAGGAAGTAGGGATTCAAGTCTCATAAAGAGCTTCCAAAAATTATGATACTTAAAGTTTTCAGCTCTCATTGCCCCTATCATAAGCATCTTGAAGTGATTAAGGTTAAAGTGAACAAACTATGGTGTACATGCTTGACGTAGTATAAGTTAGAAATCTCATGTCCCTTGTATACGAGGGCCGCTCCTCATGCTACTCAAGTTTAGTCATCGGTAAGTTCTTGTCATCGTAAGTACATGTGTATCATTGAGAACCGCCAACGGGGTACCCCTTGCCCGATGATACGGAAGAATACCCATATCAAAATGACAAGGCAAGCAGACAATGAGCATCTCAGCATTCTTCTTATTTACCATGGGAATATGGTGCTTTTGTCTCTCTTTCCTCTTTTCATAGTATCTTTTTTTTCTCTTTTCTCTTTTTTTTCTCAATGTAGGACTCTCTTTTTTATAAGAAGAATGCTTCATAGACAGCTCATTATGGTTACGTTGCAGGTTTCCACCATGTCAGCATGGATTAGACCAGCGGCCCAGGCGTTTCTCTAACACATATACATAACTCCATGGACTTACAAGCTCCCCTTTCATTTCACACCGATGGCATCCATATACAAAAGAGCATGATATCAACTAGATACAAGTACCAAGTGTAATGTTGAAAGTGTTCCCCATGAAAGCATGGTTCTGCTAATTCCCAACAAATAAGTGCAAGCATATACAACATAGAAGACACAATGGTTCAAGTTTATTAAGGGCAAGTAAAGTAAAGTGTGCCATCAAGTTCGTGAGAGCTTTAATCACTAGTTTTCTCATAACAAGTGAAAGGTAAACAAAAGCATGAATATACTTGGAATAGCATAAGCTAGTAGGTAGGTATGGTGGACTCTTTGGAATAACTTGGTTTAGGGAGTTGGATGCATGAGTGGAACTCATACTTTGCTGTGGAGGCTAGCAAAAGACTGGGAGCGACAAACTAAGAGAGCAATAATGGCCATAATCATGTAGAGCGACAAAACATCATTGATCAAAGCATAAAGTGATACTACAAGTTGAAAACTAAAGGATCATAAAGTCTATGGTGACTTGTGATAGTCATAACATGGTGTGAGCATGTGCCAAGTCAACCAAAATAAACCATCAAAGGAGAATACCACTATACTATGCTTTAATATGCTAAAACAACGCATGATTCATCCAAGGCACATTAAGCAATATCAATTGTTTATAACAAGTCATGCTACAGCAAAGAATACTAAGCATAAAGCCAAAACAATATCAAGCATGGCATGACAAAGCATAGGCCACAGTCAAAAACGAGCTCTTTTTACCACAAAAGCATGAACTTTCCTACTCTTTTCCAAACCAAACCAAACTATTTGCAAACCAATGTATGAAAGAGGGGGTCCAAGCAATTTATTCAGAAAACTAAGAAAACCAAGCAAACTAAAAACCAAAACGAAAAAGAAGACGCTCCAAGAGAAACACAACTGTGCATGAAACAATAAAAATGAAGCGTTTGGAAGAAACCTGAAATTTTTATTGATGAAGAAGGGGATGCCTTGGGCAACCCCAAGCTTTGACGCTTGTACTTCTTGGATATTTCTTGGGTGACACGCGTGGCATACCCAAGCTTGAGCTTTAGTCCATCCTTCATCTCATTACTCATTCCTTCCATACACCTGAAATTTTTCCTTCATACAAAATCTCATTAGCAACATTAGTGCACTTAAGATAAATAAGTCTCAAGGTTCAGTTCTAACACCAAATAAACTTCCATTAGAACACTAGCTACTGTAGCACTTCCCTCAAAAAGCTCAATTCCCCAAAGGAACTCAAGAAGGAACTAACAAGAAGCAAATGCAGAAAATGGCAGAAATCTATCAAAACAGACCAGCAGGTAAAGACGAATTTTTTCGAAGACCTTCTGTTGCTCCAATCGAAAAGTGTTGAACTAACGAAAGTTAGATAACAACCTGGGGCAGAAGCACAAAACATTACAGCTCAATCCGACGTACAGAGATCTCTCAGGAATTTTGATGGTGAAGCACAGAAATCTGTTTCGGGACAGCCACTTTCCCAATCATTACTTCACTCTCATTAGAGGTTACTCTTGGCACAAAAAGCAAATAAAAAGGATAAGGAGAGGTTATTACAGAGGTAATAACTTCCAAGACTCAACTAAAACTCTTGGGTTATCTCCCAACAAGTACTTTTCTTTAACGCCTTTAAGTTAGGCATGAAAATTTGAGAAGATGCTCTCATAGGAAATACGAATTGAAGTAAAAGAGAGCATCAAGAAGCAAATTCAAAACACATTTAAGTCTAACCCACTTCCTATGCATAGGAATCTTGTATTCAAATAAATGTACAAAGAACAAAGTGACAGGCATAGGAAGATAAAACAAAAGTAACTTCAAAACTTTCAGCACATAGTGAGGTGTTTCATTACCATAAAAACTTGTACAACCATATTTTCCTCTCTCATAATATTTTTTCAGTAGCCTCATGAATAAAATCAACAATATAACTATCACATAAAGCATGTTTTTCATGATCTACAAGCACTAGAGCTCTATTATAAACATTTTCAAAAGAATCCTCGGGAACATAACATTCACCCTCCTTTGATAAGCATGGAGGACAATCAAATAATGTAAGGGATAAAGAGTTACTCTCATTAGAAGGTAGGCATGGGTAGATCCATTCTTCCTCCTTTTGTCCATCACTCTCCTCTTTTTCATCTAATGAGCTTTCAGGTTCAGCAATTTCTTCTTCCATAGAGGTTCTAGCAGGCGGTGGTTCATCTATTACCTTAGCAGTCATAAAACTGTTCCCAAATAGGAAACTGAGTGAGCTATCCATAATGAAATAGTGATTGGAGCAGAGCTAGTCATCAAGGCAACTTAAGAAAGGAACTAATTTTTGTGTGTTTTGTTTTGAAGAACAAAACAACCAAACAAAGCAAAAAGAAACTAAGCAAAACAAAAACAACAAAGTAAAGAGATTGGTTATGAGGGACTCCCCTTGTGAAGATGTCCTTGACTCCCCAGCAACGGCGCCAGAAAAGATCTTGATGCACTCGACGATCGACGTACAGCTCGTTGGGAACCCCAAGAGGAAGGTATGATGAGCACAGCAGAAAGTTTCCCTCAATTATGAAACCAAGGTTTAATCGAACCATTAGGAGCAAGGAAACACCCCAAAGGTGTTACTAGCTGAGCTTTGGTAGGGCGCACTACCGGTGCTAGTAGCAACGTGGAGACCTGCACAACACAACCACAGAACTTTGTCCCCAACTTGCGATGAGGTTGTCAATCTCACCGTGTTTTGCGGAAAACAAAGGATTAAACGTATCGAATGGAAAGAAGTAAAAGTTTGCAGAAAGTAAACACAAAGCAGAAACAGTTTATAGATTGTATGTAAAGTAAAAGGACCGGGATCCATAGTTCACTAGAGGTGGCTCTCCTTAGATAGATAACATGCTGGGTGAACAAATTACAGCGGGGCAATTGACAAACACCGAGAAAGCAATACATGCATATACTAATCATCTTGACTCCTCTGAGACTTGATTGTGCATTACAACATAATACATAGACCGCCATCCAACTGCATCTATGACTAATAATCCACCTTCAGGTTATCATCCGAACCCCCTCCAGTATTAACTTGCAAGCAACAGATTATTGCTTTACGAACTGCGTGTAAAGTAAACAATACGATTGTTATATGAACAGAGGATTGTTGTTTTATCCCTAGTAGCAACAGCACATCTAGTACCTTAGAGATTTTTGTCACTTCCCCAGATTACCAGAGGCATGAAACCACTATCGAGCATAAATACTAACTCTTGGAGTTGCTAGCATGTAATTGGCCAAGATAGCTACTAACAACGGAAAGCATGCAAGATCTCAAATAACAAAGACATGATAGAATCAATAATCAATCTGAAATAGCATCTCAATATCCATCGGATCCCCGCAAACGCAACATGTATGAATTACAAATAGATGATCTTGATCATGAACGGAGCTCACAAGATCTAAACATGAAAGCACAAAGGAGGAGAAACCAGCCATCTAGCTACTACATGGATCCGTAGTCCAAGGATGAACTACTCACGCATCACACCGGAGGCTTGCATGGTGATGAAGAAGGCCTCCAGGGTGAATTCCCCTCTCTGGCAGGGTGCCGGGAAGAGCTTCAGATCCCCTCGATCTAGGGACAGAGATGACGGCGGCTACAGACTCTTTCATGGATTTTTTATCGGGTACTTAGGGTTTTCGTCCCGAGGGCAACTTATAGGCGGAAGGAGAGACCGAGGGGGTGCTGGGGTCGGCCAGACCACCCCCTGGCGCGGGCCAGGCCTGGCCACACAGCCAGGTGGTGTGGCCGGCCCCCAGCCCTTCTCCGTCTCGTATTCTGGCACTTGATCCCTTCCAGAAAAATAGGCACTTTGGCTTTTGTCCCGTCCAATTCCGAGTATATTCATTTTCTGACTTTCCTGGAACCAAAAACAGCAGAAAACAGGCAGCTGGCACTGTGGCTCTTGTTAATAGGTTAGTCCAAGAAATCATAATAAAAGTACTCCAAAGTTGGAACAAAACACAAGAAAGTGGATAAAACCAAGCATGGAACATCAAAAATTATAGATACATTTGCAACGTATCAATGATTATAAGTGATAATTGCAATCTGAAATAAGAATGACAGCAAGCAAACATGTAACATGATTGATTGTTAACGGTGTTTCAATGCCTAGAAACAAGGCCTAGGGATCATACTTTCACTAGTGGACACTCTCATATAAATATCTTCTCTTTATGATGCTACCATGAACTACTCTCCGGTTGGACGATGTAGGGCTATAACAGCACACCTTAAAGTTTGCATTCCCCATCTAGATAAACCCTCATTGTCACCTTGAGCGCTAGATGGTTCCAACAAACACCACAATCTCATAGAGACATCCAACTCAAATTATACTCATGATAAGTATTTATGTAACCTTAGCCAAAGTGCCACACGGTGTGCACACTATCAACTTCACACACGTGTGGATAAGCAGAGATTCATTAAAGCACTTGAGTAGCCGAATAGATCTATAGATTACAAAGCTCATGATCTCATAAGGTCACGCATAGAGAGAGATGAACACATAGCTACCGGTAGAGCCCTTAGCCTCGAGAGAGATCTACTCCCCCTCATCATGGGGTCAGCAATGGCGATGGAGATGGCGGTGGAGTTGACGGAGATGGCTCTGGGGGCACTTCACCATCTCGGCAGGGTGCTGGAACAGAGACTTCTGTCCCCCGAATCTCCTCTTCAGTGGCGGTGGCGCTGCGGAACTTTTCGTGAAATTCTGATCTTGTATTTAGGGTTTTCGTCCCGGAGGCAATATATAGGCGAAGAGGTAAGGTCAGTGGAGGCCTGAGGGGCCCACACCACCCCCTGGCGCGGCCTGGCCTGGCCTGCGCCACCAGGTGGTGTGGCCAGCCCCTGGCACCTCTCTATCTCGTCTTCTGGCTCCGTGAGTCTTTCGGTAAAATATCGACTTTGGTTTTTGTCCGGTCCAATTCCGAGAATATTTCTTTTCCAGCTATTATAAAACCAAAAATAACAGAAAATAGGCAACTAGCACTGTGGCATCTTGTTAATAGGTTAGTTCCAAAAAATGCATAAAAGTATCTCAAAATGTAGACAAAACATAAGAAAGTAGATACTAAACAAGCATGCAACATCAAAAATTATAGATACGTTTACGACGTATCAACATCCCCAAGCTTAACTCCTGCTCGTCCTCGAGTAGGTAAGTGATAAAAAAGAATAATTTTTGAGGTGACATACACCATCATAATCTTGATCAAGGCATTTATAAACATTGATAGTTGGGATCATAGTACTTTAACATAGCATGAAAGATATAGTTCTAACAATAAGACATAGCAACTATGATGCAACATGAAGAGGTACAAACAAAAGATTCATGAATAACAATGCTTTGAAATACGTTTGTTTGTTTCACATAAAGAAAACATAATGAGAATGGTATTCAGCTTGTCCCTCATAGTGTAGCAAAACATAAATGCATAGGACACCTTCGAAGTCCATAAGGGTGACTAGATACAAATAGTTTAAGAACAAGCAATATCAAAGTTATGCATCAATCAACAAGTTTTGGGACAATGCACATTAAACTAAGAATGGCCACTATGCTCTCTTAATAGGTGCATAAAGATAGAAGATGGAGACTCAACATAAAAGTAAAAGAAAGGCCCTTCATAGAAGGACGCAGGGATTCAAGTCTCATAAAGAGCTTCCAAAAATTATGGTACTTATTAGCTTTTAGCTCTCATTGGACCTATCATAACATCTTGAAGTGATTAAGGTTAAAGTGAACAAACTATGGAGTATATGCTTGGCAAAGTATAACTTAGCAATCTCATGTCCCTTGAATACGAGGGCCGCTCCTCATGCTACTCAAGTTTAGTTACCAGCAAGTTCTTGTCATAGTAAGTATATGTGTATCATAGAGAACCGTCAACAGGGTACCCCTTGCCTGATGATAAAAGACAATAAGAATAAATGCAGCAAGTGGCCCATTCCTTTATTCAGCAAAGGACAAGCCGGTTGTATTACTTAAGATGACCAAACGTTCTCGAGGACACATGGGAAGACTGTCAAGTGCTTTCGCTTCATATAGTTGATTAATCTTCTTTAGCTTGCTAAGTGTTGTGTGGGTGAACCTGTGCTAATGTACAGACCTTCCTAGGACTAATACATATTTGTGATTATACCCCTTGCAAACATCCGTAAGTACAAGAAAGTAATTAAGGTAGAAACCTAACCACAGCTTTAAACTCTAAGACCCTGACGTCCCTTGTGCAATGGTTTCCTAACGGGAGTTTAGGTTTCTGTCACTCCGGCAACCCCTACGATTAGTAGCCAAATACACAATACATTCTCCTAGGCCCATATAAGTGAAGTGTCATGTAGTCGACGTTCACATGACACCACTAGAAGAAGTACAACACAACTTAAATATCAAACCATTGAATCTTTCTCAACACAATTCCACTACTAACAGCACGACTTCTCCCATGTCCTCAAGAACAAAATGAACTACTCACAAGACATCATATGGATCATGATAAGAGTTGGAATAATGATGTATAACAATATGAACATAAACAATAATTGAATGGTTCACTCAATAGCATCAACTACAAAGAGTAATCAACACCGGGAAAGTTTCCCCTAAGAACTATGCAAGATTCAACCCAATTGTTCAGTCGTATGGAGATGGTGATGATGGTGCTGGTGGTGATGATGGTGATGATGATCCCGATGAAGTCCACCTTGATGGTGGTGTTGATGGAGACGATCTCCCCTCTCCGGGAAGGAATTCCCCCGGCAGAAATCTGTCTGCCAGAGAGATCTTTCTCTCTTGATGTTTTCCACCCCGCAGAGGCGGCGGAATCTTTCCGTCGTCGCTCCCCCGGAATTAGTGTTCCGTGGGGATAATATACGCGAGAGGGGGAGCTGGAGGTGGGCTAGGGTGTCCACACCACCTGGTGGCGCGGCCCAGGGTGGCCCGCGCCAGGGGGTGGTGTGGGCCCCCTGTGGCCCATCTCCACTCCTCCTTCTGGCAGTCTTCGTCTTCTAGAAAAATAGGATTTTCCATATATTTTCTCAGATTTTCTGATCTTCACGAATTTTGCCTCCAAACAACACCTTTTCCATCAGAATCTTGACTGCAGCGGTCCATGCTCCAAAATTCATCAACCACGCAAAAACAGATGAAATTACATAAGTATCATCTCTTAATATGAAATATATCAATGAATAACAGTAAATTATGATATAGAATAGTGATGCAAAATGGACGTATCAACTCCCCCAAGCTTAGACTTCACTTGTCCCCAAGCAAAACTGAGCTCAATAAACATGGCCTCAGGTTTATGGAGTGAAGAGTCCATAAAAGAATACGGATAAGAAGCATCACATTCATCAATACATAGATCATAATAGAATACAACTCACTATTATATAACTTACTTGCAATAGGTAAAGGAAACACAATAAAGATACATAAAGTGAATCATAATTGGTAATGGCAAACTTAGCTCTTGGTCGAAGAATAGTTGGCAATTTGCTAGAGTTCAGAAATAATTGATTTTCAATGATAGCTTTCAAAGTAGTAAACACCAAGATAAGAGCAATGTGCAAAACAAGGAACATAAGAAACATGATTGAATAAATCATCATATGAATGAATGAAACACAACAACTCAAAATACTTGCTGAGATAGAAGAGAATAGGTTTACTAACTCAACTGAAAAGTAAAAGAAAGGCCCTTCACAGAGGGAAGCAGGGATTTCAAGTTTCATAAAGAGCTCCCAAAAATTATGATACTTATTAGCTTTCAGCTCTCATTGCCCCTATCATAGGCATATTTAGGTAATTAAGGTTAAAGTGATCAAATATGAGGATATGCTTGACAAGTTGTAAATTGAAAATCTCATGTCCCTTGAATACGAGGGCTGCTCCTCATGCTACTCAAGTTTAGTCACCGGTAAGTTCTTGTCATAGTAAGCACATGTGTATCATGGAGAACCGCCAACGGGGTACCCCTTGCCCGATGATACGGAAGAATCCCCATATCAAAACGACAAGGCAAGCAGACAACGAGCATCTCAGCAATCTTCTTATTTACCATGGGAATATGGTGCTTTTTTCTATCTTTCCTCTTTTCATAATCTTCTTATTGATTGTTAACGGTGTTTCAATGCCTAGAAACAAGGCCTAGGGATCATACTTTCACTAGTGGACACTCTCATATAAATATCTTCTCTTTATGATGCTACCATGAACTACTCTCCGGTTGGACGATGTAGGGCTATAACAGCACACCTTAAAGTTTGCATTCCCCATCTAGATAAACCCTCATTGTCACCTTGAGCGCTAGATGGTTCCAACAAACACCACAATCTCATAGAGACATCCAACTCAAATTATACTCATGATAAGTATTTATGTAACCTTAGCCAAAGTGCCACACGGTGTGCACACTATCACCTTCACACACGTGTGGATAAGCAGAGATTCATTAAAGCACTTGAGTAGCCGAATAGATCTATAGATTACAAAGCTCATGATCTCATAAGGTCACGCATAGAGAGAGATGAACACATAGCTACCGGTAGAGCCCTTAGCCTCGAGAGAGATCTACTCCCCCTCATCATGGGGTCAGCAACGGCGATGGAGATGGCGGTGGAGTTGACGGAGATGGCTCTGGGGGCACTTCACCATCTCGGCAGGGTGCTGGAACAGAGACTTCTGTCCCCCGAATCTCCTCTTCAGTGGCGGTGGCGCTGCGGAACTTTTCGTGGAATTCTGATCTTGTATTTAGGGTTTTCGTCCCGGAGGCAATATATAGGCGAAGAGGTAAGGTCAGTGGAGGCCTGAGGGGCCCACACCACCCCCTGGCGCGGCCTGGCCTGGCCTGCGCCACCAGGTGGTGCGGCCAGCCCCTGGCACCTCTCTATCTCGTCTTCTGGCTCCATGAGTCTTTCGGTAAAATATCGACTTTGGTTTTTGTCCGGTCCAATTCCGAGAATATTTCTTTTCCAGCTATTATAAAACCAAAAACAACAGAAAATAGGCAACTAGCACTGTGGCATCTTGTTAATAGGTTAGTTCCAAAAAATGCATAAAAGTATCTCAAAATGTAGACAAAACATAAGAAAGTAGATACTAAACAAGCATGCAACATCAAAAATTATAGATACGTTTACGACGTATCAACATCCCCAAGCTTAACTCCTGCTCGTCCTCGAGTAGGTAAGTGATAAAAAAGAATAATTTTTGAGGTGACATACACCATCACAATCTTGATCAAGGTATTTTTAAAACATTGATAGCTGGGATCAAAGTACTCTAACATAGACATGAAAAGATATAGTTCTAACAATAAGACATAGCAACTATGTTGTAACATGAAAAGGTACAAACAAAAGATTCATGAATAAGAATGCTTTGAAATACGTTTGTTTGTTTCACATATAGAAAACATAATGAGAATGGTATTCAGCTTGTCCCTCATAGAGTAGCAAAACATAAATGCATAGGACACCTTCAAAGTTCATAAGGGTGACTGGATACAAATAGTTTAAGAACAAGTAATATCAAAGTTATGAATCAATCAACAAGTTTTGGGACAATGCTCATTAAACTAAGAATGACCACTATGCTCTCTCAATAGGTGCATAAAGATAGAAGATGGAGACTCAACATAAAAGTGGCCCTTCATAGAAGGAAGCAGGGATTCAAGTCTCATAAAGAGCTTCCAAAAATTATGGTACTTATTAGCTTTCAGCTCTCATTTCCCCTATCATAAGCATCTTTAGGTGATTAAGGTTAAAGTGAACAAATATGAGGATATGCTTCACAAGTTATAAGCTGAAAATCTCATGCCCCTTGCTTACGAGTATCGTTCCTCATGCTACTCAACTTTAGTCACAAGTAAGTTCTTGTCATTGTAAGTACATGTGTATCATAGAGAACCACCAACGGGGTACCCCTTGCTCCATGATACAGAAGATTCCCCATATCAAAATGACAAGGCAAGCAGACAATGAGCATCTCAGCGATCCTTTTATTTGCTATTTGCATAGGGATTTCTCCCCTTCTTTTTTTTGGAAGCTTCATAGATTGCTCAATATGGTTATGCTGCAGGTTTCCACCATGATTAGGCATGGCTTAGACCAATGGCCCAAGCATTTCTCTAACACATATACGAACTCCATGAGCCTTACAAGCTCCCCTTTAATTTCACACCGCCGGGATCCATAAGCAAAAGAACATGATATCAACTAAATAAAGTGCAATGTTGAAAGTGTTCCCCATGTTAGCATGGTTCTACTAATTCACAACTTACAAACCACAAGCATATGCGCAATATAGATGGGCACAATGGTTCAAGTTTATTAAGTGCAAGAAAATTAAAGTGTGCCATCAAGTTCGTCAGAGGTTTAATCACTAATTTTCACATGACAAGTTTAATTCGGAAGGTAGATAAAAACATGAATATACTTGGAATAGCAAATGCTAATAGGTGGGTATGGTGGACTCTTTGGAATAACTTGGTTATATTTGGAGCTGGATGCATGAGTGGAACTCATACATGGTATGGAGGCTAGCAAAACATTGGGAGCGACCAACTAAGAGAGCAATAATGGCCATAATCATGCAAAGCGACAAAACATTATTAATTAAAGCATAAAGTGATATTACAAGTCAAAAACTAAATGATCATAGAGGCTATGGTGACTTGGTATAGTCTTAACATGGTGTGAGCATGCGCAAACTCAACCCAGATAAAGCATCAAAGGAGAATACCACAATATTATGCTTTAGTATGCTAAAACAACGCATGATTCATTCAAGGCACATTAAGCAATCTCAATTGTTTGTAACACGTCATGCTACAACAATAATCACTAAGCATAAAGTCATGGCAATATCAAAAATGGCATGATAAAGTCTAGGCCACAGTCAAAACAAGACTCCTTTTATACCACTTATAAGCATGAAACTTCCTACTCTTTTCCAACACCAATCAAAAACTAAAGCTAAACGCAGTGCTAGCAAAGCAGAACACTCACAGAACAATAAGTGTGAAAACTAGAGTGTTTTAGGCAATGAATAACGGGGTGTGCCTCTCTCCAAAAGAAGTGTGTTGGGATCCAACAAACTTATTGAAGCAAATAAAGCAAAAGAAAACTAAAAACAAAGACGAAGACGCTCCAAGAACAACACAATTGTGTGTTTGGAAGAAAACCTGAGATTTTTATTGATAAATAAGGGGATGCCTTGGGCATCCCCAAGATTTGACGCTTGTACTTCCTAAATATTTCTTGGGGTGACATAGGTGGCATCCCCAAGCTTGACCTTTTGTCCATACTTCATATCATCACATTATTCTTCCCTACACTTTAAATTTTCCTTCATACAAAACTTCACACAATCTTCATTAGCAACATTAGTGTATTCAAGATAATAAGTCTTTAGGTTTAGTTTCAACACAATTAAAACTTCCATTAAAACACAAGCTACTGTAGCAATTCATTTTAAAAGCTCAAGTGATCAAAGAGAATTCAAAGAGAAAGAGATTAAGAGGCAAATGCAAATAATGGCAGAAATCTGTCAAAACAGACCTGCAGGTAAAAATCGATTTTTACGAAGACCTTCTATTGCTCAAATCGAAAAGTGATAAACTAAAGAAAGTTGGAAAATAACCTAGGGCAGAAGCACAAACGATTACAGCTCAATCTGATGTACAGAGATGTTTCACGAATTTTTATAGTGAAGCATAAAAATCTGTTTCGGGACAACAACTTTTCCAAATCTTACTTCCCTCTCATTAGAGGTTTATTCTTGGCACAAAAACCACACAAAAAGGATAAGAAGAGGTTATTACAGAGGTAATAACTTCCAAGACTCAACAAAATAGAAACTTATTGACTAAAAATTTGGGTTATCTCCCAATAAGTGCTTTTCTTTAACGCCTTTGAGCTAGGCATGATAATTTCGATGATGCTCACATAAGAAAATGAAATGAAGTAAAAGAGAGCATCAAGAAGCAAATATAGAATAAATTTAAGTCTACCCCACTTCCTATGAAAAATAATCTTGTAAAGAAACAAGTCATGAAAGCACAAATCAACAAGCGTAGGAAAACAAAACAAGTGCAACTTCAAAAATTTCAACATAAAGAGAGGAAACTTAATATTGTTGAGATACATAAATCAATGTTTTCCTCTCTCATAATAACTTTCAATAGCATCATGAATAAAATTAACAATATAACTATCACATAAAATATTCTTATCATGAGCCACATGCATAAAAGAATTAATACTCTCCTCATAAACATAGTCATTCTTATTAATCATAGTGGGAGAAAATTCAACAAAATATCTATTATTATTCTCATCACCATAACCATCAAATATAGGAGGCATATTATAGTCATAATTAATTTTCTCCTCAATAGTAGGTGGACTGAAAATATCATATTCATCATTGTAATCAGCATATATTGGAGGTATAGTATCATCAAAGTAAATTTTCTCCTCCGTGCTTGGGGGACTAAAAATATCATGCTCATCAAAACTAGCTTCTCCAAGCTTAGACTTTTACATAGCATTAGCAATAATGGTGTTCAAAGAATTCATACTAATAACATTCATATTAGCATGCAAATGAAGTTCCATAGGTTTTTTAATTTTCTCTTCAAACAGTTCATGTCCTAACTCAAGATAAATACTATAAACCTCTCTAAAAAAAATTTGTTTTCCATTAAGCCTAACTAGTGAAAATAAAAACAAGAAACAAAAAGATATAATTGTAGAATCTAAAGGAAATAACTTCGAGCACTCACACACCAGCAACAGTACTAGAAGAAAGCTTAGTAGCCAAAGGATCTGAGTACCTTTTACCTTACCTCCTCGGCAACGACGCTAGAAAATTGCTTGATGTCTACGCACGCTTCTATTCTTGTAGATAGTATTGGGCCTCCAAGTGCAAAGGTTTGTAGAACAACAGCAAGTTTCCCTTAAGTGGATCACTCAGGGAGGAAGTGGTCAAAGGTATCCCTCTCAAGCAACCCTGCAATCAAGATACAAGAAGTCTCTTGTGTCCCCAACACACCCAGTACACTTGTCAGGTGTATAGGTGCACTAGTTAGGCGAAGAGATAGTGAAATACATGTAATATGGATGATTATAAGTGATAATTTCAATATGAAATAACAATGGTAACAAGCAAACATGTAACAGGATTGATTGTAAATGGTGTTTCAATGCTTAGATACAAGGCCTAGGGATCATACTTTCACTAGTGGACACTCTCATATAAATATCTTCTCTTTATGATGCTACCCTGAACTACTCTCCGGTTGGACGATGTAGGGCCATAACAGCACACCTTAAAGTTTGCATTCCCCATCTAATAACCCCTCACTATCACCTTGAGCGCTAGATGGTTCCAACAAACACCACAATCTCATAGAGACATCCAACTCAAATTATACTTATGATAAGTATTTATGTAACCTTAGCCAAAGTGCCACACGGTGTGCACACTGTCAACTTCACACACGTGGGGATAAGCAGAGATTCATTAAAGCACTTGAGTAGAAGAATAGATCTATAGATTACAAAGCTCATGATCTCATAAGATAACGCATAGAGAGAGATGAACACATAGCTACCAGTAGAGCCCTTAGCCTCGAGAGAGATCTGCTCCCCCTCATCATGGGAGTCAGCAATGGCGATGGAGATGGCAGTGGAGTCGATGGAGATGGCTCTGAGGGCACTTCCTCGTCCCAGCAGGGTGTCGAAACAGAGACTTTTGTCCCCTAAATCTCCTCTTCGGTGGCGGCGGCGCTGCAGAACTTTTCGTGGAATTCTGATCTTGTATTTAGGGTTTTCGTCCTGGATGCAATACATAGGCGAAGGGGCAAGGTCGGTGGAGGCCTGAGGGGCCCACATCACATGTGCGAGTTGAGATTGTAGACTATTGAGGTGTGCCCTAAAGGATCTCCCTAGAACTGCTTATATAGATATCCGGCCTAGGGTTTACAGGAGAGATTTGTCTGGCTACGACTAAGAGTTGGTTATAGAGTACATCTTGAACTACAAGTAACACTATGGGCCTAAGTCTGTAAGTCTTCTGGGCCTTCTCGTAGCCGGACTGGACTCCGTCTCTTCTCCCTGACTAGGCCGCCCGTGAAGCAAAGCTCTAACCCAAAATGGGCCACCCTGGTCAGTGAGGAACTGTGAGGATACCCGGAGATTATATCCCCAACAGCAGCCCCCGGAGGCCTCCAAGATCCAAAGTCGGATTCACCATCGTCTAGCTTGATCTTCGGCTTGCAGAATCTTGAAGGGTTCCTGAAACTTCACAACAAAAAATACGATCCAGGTCTTAAAAATAAGTCGGACCTATCAACATGTTACTCGGATTTTCCAGCTTGATTTTCAAACTAAGCCGGAACTTGGTCTCTGACGTAACCTGACACTAGTCATGGTCAAGTCACGTCATCTGACAGACATCCTGTTAGCACGACCGTTGGTGGGTCCGTCGTTCGTGGAACCGAGGCACCGTTTCAATGCGTACATGGAGATCGAGGCGACGTAATCATCGCGTGGGTCCTTCCTAGTTCCTTCCACGACGTGTGGCGGTTACATAGTGCGATTTGCACGAATCTTGGCGCAGGTAGGTGGATATATGGGGTGAGGATTTCCTTCTCTCCTCTTCACCTGTTCCCTTTTCCGTTCCTTCTCCTCCACATCTCCCCAGCGCACATAGCTCTCCCGCCTCCCAGATTCCAGCTCCGCCCATCCAAGGTCACCGGCGCACCGGAGAAATGGCTACTTCCTCATCATCCGGCTTAGCAGCGGTAGCGGCAGCGGTGGCGGCAGAGAAGGAGAGCAACCGGGGAGTCTGGATTCCGTGCCTCCTCGACGACGAGACACTCCGTGGCGTAGAGAATGAAGGTCTCCTCCGCGTCGGCGACTGGCGGAGCGGTTCTGGCGAAACCATCCCCCATCCGCACGCCGATGAGCGGGTCCACTTCGGAACCCACCTCGATAGAGGTTTGTCCTTTCCTCCCTCAGAATTCTTTTCCAAGGTGATCGATCACTACGGTGTACAGCTCCACCATCTTCCCCCGAACTCCATTTAGAGATGAGTTCATATGCAGCTCTGTGCGAGGGGTATCTCGGCATTAGGCCGAGTCTCACTTTGTTTCGTTTCTACTTCCATGTTCGTAGAAACTCTATCACTGCCAGTAATCCCTACATTACCAGTACTATTAGCCTTTCTCTTAGACGCGAGCGTAGCTATCCTCGCATTTTTGCCAGTGAGCCGGTCAAACAATGGCCGGCCACTTTCTTCTACCATAAGGATACTCCTGCTCTCGGCAAAGCTACCGCTTTGCCGTCTTTCATCGATGGAGCCGCCACGGCCCAACCGTCTTGGGACGAGGCCCCTCCGGCTCTTAGTGACGATCTGATCCTCGCCAAGAGGCAGATCGAATACCTAATGAAGCACAAGGGCCTGAAAGGGTCCGACTTAGTCCAGTGCTGGCTGTCATGCCGGATCCAGCCTCTCCAGTACCACGGCGACCGTCTGATGCATTCCATCACGAAGTCAAAACAAGACTCCCTCCGCATCAGCCCCAATGCCCTGAAGCAACAGGACTATATAAGCCAGATTAAATGGCTGATTAAGGAGCGGATTGAGAGAAAGATCCCGGATGTGTCTCTGGACATGCTCACAGCGAAAGACCCTGTAGTTTCGGTAAGCTTCAACAATAAACCCTTTTATGTGTTTCACCTTTTAAGTTATTTTGCAATACTGAAATATTTTCTTCTTTTCAGCTTGACGACCTCCCCGAGTCGGAGCTAGCTCCCCTCGAAGGATATCCTCCGGAGTTTTCTCAGGAGGCAGAACTAGTCCCACTGCCGGATATTGTGCCCAAGAAGCGCAAGGCTTCGATAGTGGCAGTCGGCATAAAGGAGGTGCCAGTCGTGGAGAGGTAACCTTCAACACAACTTCCGGCTTTGTTCCTTATTCAAATTTTGTTTCCGAGATGTGATGCTTTCCATTTTTATTACATTCTCAGAGCTAAGCAGCTCATCAAGGGTAAGGGGAAGGGAACTTCTTCGAAGCCCTTGCGGTAGACGAAGCTGGACATAACTTCTCCTGCCGTGGCTCCTCCAACTCCAGCTCCACAACCCTCTGCAACGCCGGTGATCAGACCAACGCCGGTTGTCACAGAAGATCTAGCTCCTTCAACAGAGACAGTGACCCTTGAATGGCAGACTGACGGCACCACGGGTGGCTCAGGTTTAGATAAGGGTGAAACCTTTTCGGGTAATGATCCCTCGGCAGAGACCTTCGCCGAAAACCTCCTGAACAATCCGGGACTTGCCAAATTTGGCTTATCTCGGAAATCTGCGGAGGAGATCCAGCGGCTGGCCCGGCAATGCCTGGAGAAGAGAAATCTCTCTACCAAAGAAGAAGCACAAGAGGCGGAAGACATCAAGTACTCCGACCTTCTTGAACAAGTTCGCCCTCGCGACGAGGGACTTAGAGCTGGTGTACTTCCACCACCTCCGGTTATTCCACTCACCCTCGCCAAGAAGGTTACCACCGAGGTGAACATGTGTCTGAGCAAGCTCACACATGAACATCATGTAAGTCGAAATTCCAACCCACGATTTTCTTTACTGCATTTCATATCATATCCTCTAGCCCCCAAGCATGAAGTAGGATATACAATCAGGGTTTATGCTTCCTTAGGATGCCAACGAATGAACTAGTGTAGCCCGCAAGGCTCATGCTGATATTAGTAACAATATTAGCCCGAGTCTTCAGTAGACTTCTGACTCTGGGTATTCTGACTTACAGAAAGTTAATTCATATAACCAGGAATTGTTGAAGAACATCTGCAACAAGTGGAGAGAGATCAAAGCTCTCCGACTTGAAAATGATGAGCTGAAGGTTTCCAAACATGAGGCCGAAGGTAAACATTCCGAGACTCAAACCTTGTCTTGATTTTCATAGTCGAATATTTTTTCTGAACTCTTGTTCTTTTGTCTTACAGCACTGGTAAAACAGTCATGTGCTATGATCGAAGAGGCCGAGAATTTGAAGACCTTGGTGGTGGAAAACAAGGATCTCCACCAAGAGCTAGACCAGCTTAAGGCAGATCACGAGAAGAGCATAGCTCAAGTTCTTGAATCCTCCTCCATGTCCACCGTGGAGCATGATCGCAAGATTGCACTCCACGAGAAGAAAATCTCAGATCTCAACAACGAGATTTGTAGAGAGAGGGACCTTTCCGCGGCACTCCGGGCTAAACTCCGGAGTCTTCGAGAAGAGAAGACCAAAGTTGACGATGTCATCTTCGGTAAGTTTCCATCTTTCTGACTTGCTTTTATTCTTCGACTTTTTCAATGTCGGATGTTTCTTAACTGTTTTATGTTATATACACAGGTCCTCTGAACTTGACGGACTCCTCCTCTGCCGAACCCCGCACCCACCGGCTTACCCAAGTCGGTGATTTGCTCCATGACTTCCACCAATCCATCGAGGACATTGGTGAAGCTCTCAAGGTTTCGGACATGCATAGCATGTCCGAATTTTAGGTGCGGGACAAGGCCAAGGAAATGTCGCAGCTTGTCCAGGACTGGAACATGTCCTACGCACAATCCGCTACGCAGAACGCTCTCACCATGGTCATGAGCCACCATGGAAACATGGAGATATGACAAGTGACCAGAGGGCACTGCAAGGTGGATGAAGACGACCAGGAGCAGGATATCAAGGCCATCATGGACTCCTGTGCCGGATATGGGTGCCATGTAACTAACTTAACTAGCTATGATACTCCCTTCTTCACCCGTGTGGACACACCGCCTCCGCCTCCGGAAGAAGCTGTTGAAGTTTCCGACGACGAACAGACTGTATCGGATCTGAACGTCTCGGATCGTTATCAAACCGAGGCTGATGCATCCAGCGAGCCGGCAGCGCCTACCTCTTCTCCCGCACCATAGATTACCAAAAACAAATGTATTATTCCGATAAACATTATGGGTATGTAAATATGCAGTACTATAATTTTGCTAGTGCTAAGCTTTTGATCTATTTTAGCACTTTTGGCTTTAAATTTTTATGTGCCTGAAATGTTTACATAAGCACTTATAATTTTTCGTCTACACTTATCGTTTATCTGGCTTTCCGCCTCGTCCCTTTCGTGAGCCGGCTAAACCTTCTGCACGGAAACTTTGTCGAGCAGCGGAGCTCAATTGCTAAACCAGTTTAAACTCGGAAACAAAGCCGGCTTCTATTACCAACAATTCACTACTCAGAAAATACCTGCATCCGGCAATCAAACAAGTAACCAAAGTGTAGACTAGAAACTTTAGAGTTATACCCGAAGGTAGGATTTTTAGAATCGGAAATTTAAACCAGAAGAAACATGAGCATAAAGTACTTTCAGGTATTCTAGGATTTTCGACTATGACATGATCATTCGGAAATAAGATGGTAGAAACTTCTCAGAAAAAACTTCAGGCAACCAAGACTTTTATTTCTCACAGAACATGTATATATGTATGATTACAAAGAAGGATAAACTAAGAATAAAAGGGACCTAGCTGAGCAATATTCCACGGTCTGTCTAATTCATCCGGATTTGTACTGCCTCCAGCTCTCTTTCTCTTCTTAGTAGCAGGTCTTTCTTTGACTGGCCTCACGTCAGTTAAGTAGTACGAACCATTGTGCAATACTCGACTAACCAAGAAGGGCCCTTCCCATACTGGGGAAAGTTTGTGCTTTCTTTGTTGCACAAGCCGGAGAACCAAATCGCCTTTATTGAAAGATCTGTTTCGGACTCTCTGACTATGATACTTGCGTAACTTCTGCTGATAGGCTATTGATATCATTTCAGCAATGACGCGAACTTCTTCGACTAAGTCGAGATCATTTTGTCGAGAAATCTCGGCATCTTCTTCGATATACGCGGCCACTCTAGGAGAAGTGTGAATCAAATCACTAGGAAGAACTGCTTCTACGCCATAGACCAAGAAGAAAGGTGTGTATCTTGTTGACCTGTTCGGAGTTGTTCGTAAACTCCATATTACAGAGGGTAATTCCTCTACCCAAGCCCCCACATCACCTCGTAATGGTGCTTCGAGTCTCGGTTATAGGCCTTGTAAGATTAAACCATTTTCTCTTTCAACTTGTCCGTTAGCCTGTGGATGTGCGACTGACGCAATGTCAAGCCGGACATTTTGCTCGTTGCAGAATTCAGCTAATTCTCCCATAGAAAAATTACTCCCATTGTCCGTGATAATACTATGCGGATAATCATACCGGATTATAACATCCTCGACAAATATTTTGGCTGTTGCTCCATCACAACTAGTGACAAGTTTGGCCTCGATCCATTTTCTGAATTTATCCACCATCACTAAGAGGTGAGTAAATCCACTTGGAGCTCGTCTAAATGGTCCTACCATGTCAATCCCCCAGACCGCAAAAGGCCATATTATAGCTATTGTTCGCAGCTGATCAGCTGGAACATGAGCTTGTTTGGCGTGCTTTTGGCAGCCCTTGCACGTCTTGACCAGCCTTTTGGCATCTGCCTAGGCTGTAAGCCAGAAAAAACCATGTCTGAAAGCTTTTTCCACTAAAGATTTGGCCGCAGCATGGTGACCACACTCGCCTTCGTGGATTTCCCTTAGGATTTCCACTCCTTCTTTCGGAGATACACAACGTTGAAAAACCCCAGAAACACTCCGCTTATAGAGCTCACCTTTAACTATAGTATAGAATTTTGCTCGTCGGACAATCTGCCGGCTCAGCACCTCGTCTTCGGGTAATTTGCCATCTACTAGATAATCAAGGTAGGGTTGAGTCCAGCTAGGAATTATAGCTAGAACTGCTATTAGAGGTGAGTCGGATTTAGTTGGATATTCCTCACACTCCCTTTATTGAGGGAATTTTGAGGTGCTCTAAAAAAGCGCCATCCGGGACCTCTTTCCGTGCAGAGCCTATCCGAGATAAGGCATATGCTTCCTCATTTTCTGCTCGAGGGATGTGTTGAACCTCAAACACTTCGAACGATTTAGATAGATCATCCACGACAGCTTTATATGCTGCCATATGTTTATTTGCATTACAAATATCCAAAACTTGCTGAGCAACAAGATCCGAATCTCCGTAACACATCAAACGTCGAGATGCCAATATCTTTAGCAATCCGGATTCCATGTAGTAGTGCTTCATACTCAGCAATATTATTTGTCGCTGTGAAGTGAATCTGCAACACGTATAAAAGTTTATCACCTTGGGGTGATTTGAGCACCACGCCAGCCCCCGAGCCCCCACGAGCCTTAGACCCATCAAAATACAGGGTCCAATATTCTGACTTAGGGAGGGTCATATTCTCCTTTGTCTCTGTCCAATCAGCGACAAAGTCGGCAAGGATTTGGGATTTGATTGTTCTCCGAGGTTTGTATTCAATATTGAAAGCTGAAAGCTCTATTCCCCATTTGGCGACATGTCCTGTGGCGTCACTATTGTTGATTATATCTCTCATGAGAGCTGTGCTCACCACGGTAATTGGATGCTCCTGGAAATAGTGTCGTAGCTTAACAGATGCCAAGAAGACACCGTAAACAAGCTTCTAATAGTGCGGATATCGTTGTTTTGATTCTGTCAGGACCTCACTGACAAAGTAAGTCGGACGCTGCACCAAGTGTTCCTGATTTTCTTCCGGTCTCTCCACCACCATGACAATACTAACGACTTTGTTTGTCGCAGCAAGATAAAGCAACATCGGTTCCTGTGGTTCCGGTGCGGCAAGGATAGGAGCAGATGAGAGTACTTTCTTCAGGTCTTGTAATGCAGCTTTAGCTTCATCTGTCCACACAAAATCCTTCGTCTTTTTCAGGAGTTTGTATAATGGTGCGGCTCTTTTACCAAGCCGGCTTACAAACCGACTGACTGCAGCAATGCAACCAGTTAGTCTTTGTACGTCCTTCAGGCGAGTTGGCCTGGAAATATTGAGTATAGCCTTGATTTTGTCCCGGTTCACCTCTATGCCTCTTTGAGACACGATGAAACCTAACAATTTTCCGGCTGGTATTCCAAAGAAGCATTTCTTCGGATTAAGCATTATGTTGTATTTTCGTAGATTGGCGAACGTTTCCTCCAAGTCGTAAATCAGTGTTTCCTTCTTTTTGGACATCACCGCAATATCATCCACGTATGCATGTACATTGCGTCCGAGTTGGTCGTGGAGGCAATGCTGCATCGTGCGCTGGTACGTAGCTCCTGCGTTCTCCAGCCCAAAGGGCATCGTAACAAAACAGAAAGTTCTGAAGGGGGTTATGAATGAAGTTTTGACTTTGTCAGACTCCTTCATCCGAATTTGGTGATAACCGGAATATGCATCGTGAAAACAGAGGAGTTCCGAGCCTGCCGTAGAATCGATAACTTGATCAATCCTAGGCAGAGCGAACAGATCTTTTGGACAAGCCTTATTCAAGGCGGTATAATCAACACACATCCTTAAATTAGTGGTGTCCTTTTTAGGGACCATTACAGGATTGGCCGACCACTCAGTGTGGATGATCTCTTCTATGAATCCGGCTAACTCGAGCTGTGCTAGTTCCTTAGCTATTGTCTTACACTTTTCATCGCTAAAATGCCGTAAGGACTGTTTGACGGGTTTAGCGTTCGGGTTTACAATTAAAGAGTGCTCGGCAAGTTCCCTAGGTACTCCGGTCATGTCAGATGGCTACCACGCGAAGATAACTTGATTTGCTTTGAGGAACTTGACGAGCGCGCTTTCCTATGCGCTATCTAGGCCTACGCCTATCTGGGTCACCTTGGAGGGGTCATCATCCTTAAACAGCGTCTTCTTCATCTCTTCTGATGCCTTGAACTCCGGATTCGGCTTTGTCACCTCCTTCTTCGTTGCCGGCATCTCGGACAGATCTATGCTCTTCTTGATCTCCTGGTACTCCTGGGCATGCAGCACGACTTCAGCAAAGGTGACATTTCCATCCTCGCACTCTCGCGCTTTCTTCGGGTCTCCCCTAATGGTGACTACGCTGTTGGGACCTGGAATTTTCATCATATTGTAAATGTAACACGGACGAGCCATAAAGGCCCAATAAGCTAGACGTCCGAATATAGCGTGGTACGCGCTCTTAAACGGGACTACTTCGAAGGAATCTGCCTCCGTCCGATAGTTCTTTGGAGTTTCAAAGGTAACATCCAAAGTGATTTCTCCCAGGGAATTAGCTTGTCTTCCTGGAATAACTCCGTGAAAAATCACAGAGCTGTGATTCAGCTGTGTCTCCGAGATCTTCATCCGGCGTAGCGTTTCGACATACAGAATATTGATACTGCTGCCACCGTCTATGAGAGTCTTGGAGAAACCATAATCGTCAATAAGTGGATTGACGATTAAGGCATATTTTCCTCGCCTGTGTAGCTTAGGCGGATTATCAGCGCGGTCAAACGTGATTGCCACTTCCGACCAATCCGAAAATTGGGGGACAGCCAGAACTGTTGCATTAAGCTCATGCAGAACTGCTTTCTTAACCTTTGTTGGTTGAGATCCGAGGAAGGTGACATAAGTGTCTTTCTTGGTCGGCAATTTTTTCTTCCCTTCCAGCTTGGGGTTTGAAGCATCAGCTTCCTCCATGTCGGAATCTTCCTTGGTCTCTTTATCTTTTTCGGGATTCTTCTTTCCCTTCTTCCGCTTAGATTGTAGCCAGCGGTGTCATCTCTCTTGATGTCGTCATTGAAACGACATTCGGTGTTTGTGTGGGACGATCCTCCATTGGCATCTAGGTGATGCACACATGGGTTATTGGCAATGTCGGCCCAAGTGTAGGTTTTGCCTGGTTGCTGATCTCCTCTACCTTGAACTCTCGAAGTCCCACGACCATGCCCGTGGCCTCCGCTGCGTCCTCCTCATCCTCCAGACCCGAAAGTAGCAGTGACCACTACCGTTTCCATGTTGGTTTTCTCTTTCGAGGTGTTCTTACACTTCTGAGCTTGTTGCTTTGGTTGTTTTGCCGACTGTGGCATATCTAGGGTATTGAGTAATCCCTCTACGTCATCGTCAGCATCCTCATACTTGCTCGATGTTTCTATCATTTCTCCCAAATCAGTGACTTTGTCGCACTTCAAGCGATGACGTAGTAAACCAATTGGGAGACCTACGATGAAAGCTTCAATCGTAGTTTGGTCATTTACTCCTTCACAGGAGTTCTTGGTGTCGATCCATCATCCGAGGTAATCCTGGCAAGTCTCTCCGGCCTTCTGGGTGCAACGTTGTAGGTCTCCGACCGTACAGGGCCTCCGGTATGTGCCTTCGAAATTCCAAAAGAACGCACTTTGCATGTCATACCAGCTGTGGATGGTGTTCTCCGGAAGTTCATTGAGCCATGATCGTGCCGTCTTCCGCAACATGAGTGGGAGATATCGGGTTGCGACCAGGCTGTTTCCGCCTTTGGCGATGCAGCAAGCTTGGAAGAAATCCTAGAGCCAGGTATCAGGCCAAGCGATGCCGTCGTAGGCTTGGATATGTCTCGAGATAGCGAGTCCATCCGGGAATCTTGTGGCTCTTATGCGTGGTCCGAAGCACTTTGGGCCCACGTATATATCATCATTTTCATAGCACCGCGCCTCTATGTTGGAGTTGATCCTGTGCCTTACGTCGTTCGGGGATAGAGATCGTCCCAAGTGTCGGTTGTGGTTGCGGTGCCTTGGAGCCGGACTTCGGCTTCTGCCACCACCTCCTCCACCTCGACGCCCTCCCTAGCCTCCTTGAGAGCCGTTGTGATGGCTACTTGTGGAGATGGTGGAGCAGCTAGGTTATTTCCGGCTAATCGCTGGCCTCCATCCAGAGCGTCATTATTCCAGTTCCGGGGAGGGTCTTCATTACGACAAGCCCCCTGCCGGCTTGACTCGGCACGATGTCCGTCATTCCTTCGTCCATCGTTCCCACCACGGTGGGGCTCAGCCGGACGGCTTGCATGTCTAGGGGGTGGCATTCTTTGTCGGTCCTCCTCCCGCGTTTCTCTTTGTCTTCTTCCCTGCGATCGTTCGACTCTTGCTGGGGAGGATTTCTCGGATACAGTGCAGCAATTGCGTCTTGCTCGGCGGCTGGAGCAACATTGCGCCAGTCGCGTGCAGTTTTGTGGTGTTGTCCTGATGATCCGGTTCTGGAGTAGTTGTTTTCCCATTGGTCGGAATGGTGATGCTGTTACGGAACACACTGGGGCCTTATATCATTCCAAGCTGAGTCCGTGCGACATTGGTCGGATTTGGAGACCAGTTTTCTGCTTCCGGATTTTGCAGCCATTTGTTGTTCCAGACCCTTGGTGAGTAGCTTGATGCCCAATCAAACCTGTTCTAGGCCTGGATTATTTGACAGGATATCCCGAGCTGCAACAGTGTTCTGTACCGGTGTTGGATACACCAGATCTCCTTTGCTGTTGACACGAGGCATCCCTGGGTCTCGCTCAAATAGAACCGTGTGTACTTCCGGGAATTGATCGTCACGTGTGTGACGTTTCCGGGTCTTCTGATGCTGCCGAGAGATGTACTTCTCCGCAGTTGCCATGCGTTTCTTCTCCTCCTCGATGTTTTTGGCTTCATCCAGGAGTTGTTGACGACGCGCTTCTAGGGCCTATGCCCTTTCGTCCAGCTCTTCAGCAGTAAGTTCTGCAGCTGTAGGGATAGGTGTGGTTAATGCAACATCGATGAATTTACGCGCACCTTCGGTGATCACGTGTCCATCCACCAGTTCTTCTTTTTTGCGCTCGTCTAGGATAAGTGCTCCATCCAATTCTTCTTCGTATTCCTCGGCAATCACCTCCTCTACCAGAGGATCTTGTGCCGGGGTATTGTTCTTCTTGTTCTTCTTCTTTGCCTTCTTGGCAGCGCCGGTAGCAAAGACGGCTTTGGGTCCGTTTCTCGGAGTCAAGCTCTGATCAGTACTTTCGGACATCTGGACTTCGGGATTATCTCCGACTTCCATGTCATCCTGCGCTTTGGGAGAGTGTTCCCCGGATCCTTCATCCATGGCTTCTCCTTCTTCTGCAGCCTTGGAGTTATACTCCTCTTCATATTCCGCGGAGAACTTTCGGAAATCTACTGACGTCATCGATTCATCCGAGGATGCGGGTACGTCGGCATTTGTTCCAATTGCCTCCAACACAGAGTCGGTGTTGTCTCCAGCATCGACAGAGTCGGATCCGGATCCAACATATCCGACGAAGTGTGACACGTGCTTCCTGAGGTATCTGCGGCTCTCGCGATCAGCTTCGTCGAAACTTCTGATGGCCTCGAGAATTGCATCTACGCTTAAGTTTTGCATTATCATACGTCGTAGCGTGTACCTTAGGAAAGGCCTGTCTGTCATGGCGTCATCAGAGCCGGAATCAGTGTCGTTGTTATGCTCCTCCTAGATTTCGACTTCGGCGGGTGGGTCGATCTGGGATTCGGTCTCTCCACACAGATCCACTCCAGATTCGATCTAGACCGCTAGGTTTGCTTCAGGCTCGGATTTCTCCACTATCTCCGCAACTGGTGCAGGCTGGGTGGGATTATGGTTTTCTGAGATCCGGAACTCCGCCGCCTCCACGGACAAAGGGGACCCAGAAGATTATTCTGCCTCTATCATCACCACTGGGGTGGGTGGGACAGGTTCAGCAAAGCCGATGTAAACATCGATCTCGCCAAAAGACATGATGGTGTAGGCAGTCACAGCGTCCCTAGCCGGAATCCAGGTCTCGTCGAGAACGATGAGAGGACGTCGCTGGAAAAGGATGCGACTGACGGCGATGGTTTCGCCGATTCCAGTTCTTGCAGATTCCGCTCGGAACGCAGATCTGAAGCTCACTTGCCCCACGGTGGGTGCCAACTGTCGTCGGATTGATGACAAGTACGCCATGAGGGGGTCCTCGAGGCGTGCGGAATAGAGGGGTGTGAGACGTACGGTTCCGAGATGGTGAGCACACAAGTTTACCCAGGTTCGAATCTGCCGGCTTTGGACGGATCCTACTCCTGCTAGCAATCCAATAATACGGCAGAGCCGGAGTATGGGTTACAAGGGTTTGCCTGTGCGAGTTGAGATTGTAGACTATTGAGGTGTGCCCTAAAGGCTCTCCCTAGGACGGCTTATATAGATATCTGGCCTAGGGTTTACAAGAGAGATCTGTCTGGCTACGACTAAGAGTTGGTTACAGAGTACATCTTGAACTACAAGTAGCACAATGGGCCTAAGTCGGTAAGTCTTCTGGGCCTTCCCGTAGCTGGACTGGACTCCGTCTCTTCTCCCTGACTAGGCCGCCCGTGAAGCAAAGCTCTAACCCGTAGTGGGCCACCCTGGTCAGTGAGGAACTGTGAGGATACCCGGAGAGTAGCAAGGTAGATCTATGGATTACAAGCTCATGATCACAATATGATCAGGCATAGAGAGAGAGATGAACACATAGCTACCGGTAGAACCCTTAGCCTCAAGAGAGAACTACTCCCTCTTCATCATGGGAATCAGCAATGGTGATGGAGATGGTGGTGGAGATCAATGGAGATGGCTCTAGGGGCACTTCCCCGTCCCGGCAGGGTGCCGGAATAGAGAATTTCTATCCCCCGAATCTCCCCTTTGGTGGCGGCGGCGCTGCGGAACTTTTCGTGGATTTCTGATTGACTATTTAGGGTTTATGCATCAGGAGGCTCTTATAGGCAAGAGGGGAGACCGAGGGGGTGCCGGAGGGGCCCACACCACCCCTGGCACGGCTTGGCCTGGCCCGCGCCACCAGGTGGTGTGGCCAGCCCCTGGCCCCTCTCCGTCTCGTCTTCTGGCTCCATGAGTCTTCTGGTAAAATATCAACTTTGGTTTTTGTCCGGTCCAATTCCGAGAATATTTCTTTTCCAGCTTTTCTGAAACCAAAAACAGCAAAAAACAAGCAACTAGCACTGTGGCATCTTATTAATAGGTTAGTTCCAGAAAATGCATAAAAGTATCTGAAAATGTAGACAAAACATAAGAAAGTAGATACTAAACAAGCATGGAACATCAAAAATTATAGATACGTTTATGACGTATCAGTCACTTTGAAGTGAATAACATGTGAAGTTCCGAAAAGAAAATAAGAGAGTTTCTCACAGAAAATAAAACAAAGGCTACTCTATTTTTTGTGTGTTTTATTTTTAATCAATGCAAAACTAAAAATAAAAATGCAACCAAACAAGAAAATAAATGAAAAGAAGAAAAATATGCATTGCAAAGAGGGAAAGGATTTTAAACCTCTCCCAAGCTTAGGCTTTTAGCCTGGCTCGGCTTAGTCGTCGTCATTGATAGGCGGCGATGGCGGTGGCTAGTTGTAGTAGTTGGAGAAGTTGATCATGAAGTTGCCAAAACTCTCCAAGAGATTGTTAATGTTGTTTCTCACCTGGTGGAGAATGGTCTCCAGGTTGCCAACGCGGTTCGCCAAGTTCTGGTACTCCTCGTAGGGGACATAGTTATATCCCTGTTGTGGTGGAGGCTAGTACTGCTGCTCATGAAACTGATATGCCCGAACCTTGTTCTCCTCCAGCTTGTCGCTCTTGGTGCTCTCCTCCTTACCAAGCGAGGTTCTAAGCATGAGCATGTCCTGCCATGATCCTCGCATGTTGGAACTCTTCAACGGACAGGCCCCAGTTGTTCTTCCCTAGCAAACCAAAATCAGGAACAAAAGAGAGCATTTTTGCTTGATAGGACCATTAGGCTCAAAAGTAAACTAATAGCAGCAGAGTTTGGATTGGGCACATACTTCCCCATAAATTTGGCATGAATAAGAAAATTCACACCCATAGTTTTAGGCCCTATGGTCGGACACTGGTTGCAAAGAGGAATACCTCGTGCATAAGAAATTTGTGTGATCAGGCCACCCACATGAATATCACCGGCAGGGCTCGACCTTTGGAGGATAAAGTGTGTGATGGGTAGGGTGCCAAGGTTGGGTTTCATCTACATGTCGGTGTTGAGAGCCATATGGAGGATGGTAATATAGGGACCCATCATAGCCCCAAGATCTCCTGTTCCAAACAAAGTGGTTGCGAGGAACAAGGCGAAGTAGCAGATAGTCAAGTTTTGGATGGTGGTGATCTTCTCCTGGTAGTACTCCATGGACATGTGATCAGAAGTACGCTCCCAAGAGGATTGGCTCTCGGACAATACTCATCAGTCAAATAAGTTTGTCCCTCATGGGAGAAACCTAAACAATCACAAAACTCCTGATAGGTAATGGAGTAGCGTTGATGCTTCATGCTAAAACACACAATGTAGTTCTGTTGATGGGTGACGAGGTCATCCTCAAAGCTCGAGAGGAACTCCCAAGTGAGTTTGTCAAAGGTGTCCGTCTCCAATGAGGCAAAGAATGCCATACCAGCGTTGTTGGCCATCCAGTTGAAATCCTTCTTTAGCTCCTCCCTGGAGAGACACAGCTCGTCAGCCCACCTCTGTTGGGTTCGCAGCATAGAAAACAAAACAAAATCCTACGATGGGAACTACTAAGCACCAAGATCTATCTACTAGATACAAGCAACGGGTGGATATACATCCATAGAGAACATACCCTTGTATACCCACAAAGTGTAATGAGGCTGAACTCGTGGATGATATAGTCGAACGCTTCCCGATCTCAGGATCGAGAAGAAATCTAGCGCCACAAATCAGCAGCGCATCCATGATCGCACACACGTCTGGTCCACCGAACAACCTCCACCTCCTCGCTCCAACGATATAGCGGAAGCAGCAACTCCTTCTAGACGAAATGCTACCGGAAACATGTATCTCGCTAATCCGAGACCATGGGGGAATAATTCTAGAGGGGGAGAGAGATCCTTCACGCGGAGGCGTAAGTGAGAAGGAGGGAGGGGGGCCTTTTATAGGGAGAGGAGGGAAGCCCCTCCCCATGGCCGGTGGCCATGGTGGGTGCCCCCACCTCTTCCTCATTCATTTGGTGGAAGCTCCACTCACATAAATTTGGCCCTCCATTTTCTCCACTCAAAATCCCACTCAAAATACATTAAATTTCCACCAAATTTAATACAACTCTCATTTAATAAAACTTTTTTATTTATTTTATTTAGAATTTTGTTAATTACTTTAATTAACAAACATTCACATAAACCCCCTGCAATATTTCAATATCACATGTAGAAGTAATTTCAGCAATTTCACCCGAAACAATTCCGGTGTCCATTGAAATAATTTTGGCGCTTTGCAATTCTTTCGTCTGGAACACATTTTCTCTAAATGGTGTTGGTATCCCTTAAGTGTGTCACCCTACGGGTCGTGAATAATACAGACATGATCGAGACCCATCTCCGATCAATAATCAGTAGCGGGACCTAGAGATCCATACTGACTCCCACACATTCAACGATGACTTCTATGATCGTGAGAACCTTTAACGATAGTAACTAAATCCCTATATTACATGTTCGAGATTCGATCCTAGGTCTCTCCATACCTAGTTTTATCTCATTGTTGGAATGCACTATTTTCTCATTTCCCGTGATATAACATTCTAGTGATCACATCACTTGCTTGCAAGCTATCTCAATGTGATGTCACCAAGAGGGCCCAGAATATATCTATTCGTCATCGGGATTGACAAATTCCACTCTTGATCCATGAGCCTCAACATAACATCTTCGGAGTATATGAACCCACCCTTATAGTCACCCTTTTACGGTGTGACGTTTGATGTTATCAAGTTACTCTTCTGATGTTAGCAATTAACATGATCTCATGGTCTAAGGATAAAGATTACTTCGTATGATGTTATAGCAATATAAACATAATGACTTTGATCGTAATGCTATATTTTGGATGAATGTTCATCACCTCATTTCACCAATGTTGTGACCTATTATTAACAATATCCAATGTCCATGATCAGAAAACCTTGATCATCTTGTTAATCAGTGAGCTAGTTTAAAAGAGAGGCATAACTAAACTTTCTATTTGTTTATTAAACACACATGTATTAACGTTCAATTATAGCATGCAAAATAAACATCTATCATATACTTGGAATACATATAATAACAACTTTATTATTGCCTCTCGGGCATATTCCCTTCAACCTCATGGGGGACACTCTACATGAAGAGACCCTCGTGAAGTTGGCAATGACGGTGGCTCACAAGTCGGTGCCCTCCCAATGGTGCTTGAAACTTCTTGTGCCCAAGTTGCAGAAAAAATTGCTCGTCTTCTTCTACACTGAAAAATTTCACCATAAAAATATAGGCATAAAGTTTCTATGATATCCACGAATGATTCCATGTAGAAACTTTGAAACTCAACGTAAGAAATCAACGGGAATCACTAGGTATTATGAACTCATATAGATAGACATTGCAAGAGTTTTACCCATGGATTTAAGAAAATAAGACATGGATTGGATGACAAACATAATGATGTGAAAAATCCCCAACTCAAAGGACAAAATTGGGGAAGAATCGAAGATTCTAGGTGATTAGGGTTGGAGTTTGAGAAATAAAGAGGAAGAACAATGGCTAGTTTTAGGGTTCAAACTAGCAGGTGGCTGATTAACAGCTCCGTGGTCATGGTACGGACGTGTAGTACGGGCGGGTTGTGCTTGTACTGGTGCTCGTTATTGTTGTATATGAGATTTTAGGGTTTTGGACGCACCTGGTGGACCTGGTACGGGCAGGAGATACATGCATGTGTGTCTATACTGTTGCTCGTTAATACATCAGTATGTCCAGTGAGTTTTCTCTGATATATGGTACAGGGCCTCCTAACTGTACATGTGATTGTTATTTACACTTTAAAACCTTGCATTTTTGTTGTTTTCTTGAGGACATGGTATGCCCAGGTGGTACGGTGACGTCTGTCCGTATGAGTGCTCGCTATTGTCTCTGTAACCTCAATTTTTCCTCCCTTTCTTCCCTTCTCTTTTAAAACTTGCAAAATCACATTATGAAGGAATTATTTTCTAAAAACTTCAAAAACTAACCAAACTAAAAATAAAAATAATTTTTTAAACTAACTAAGATGGGTTAGCTCCCATCAAGTATCTTATTCAACTTGGTTGATGGAATTCAACCAAAATTTAATTTTGAATTCGTACCTCTGGCCGCCCATCATCAAGGGAACTTACCACTTGAACTCTTTTAGCAGGTGGAACATATTTTCACCACTTTCTAGTTTCTAGTGAAACTGAATGATTTCGTCGCCATAAATATTGAAAACTATTAAACTATTTTTCCTTGAGCATAGTCAACTGATGCACCTGTAGTAATAAGAAAAGTTCTTCTAAGTATTAGAGATTTTTTTTATCATTGAATATTTTAAGTATAATAAAATCAGTAGGAATAACATGCTTGTCAATTCTTAAAATCACATCTTCAATCGTACCAACTGGTTGCTTGGTGGTTTTTTTAGCCATATGCAAGGTTGTAGAAGTGGGAGAATACTCTCCTAATTTCAACTTTTTACAAAGCCAAAGTGGAATAACGCTTACACGTGTACCTATATCACATAAAGCATTGTGGACATCAGTGGTGCCGATTGCACAAGAAATAGTTGGTATGCCCGGATCTCCAAGTTTAGTTGGGAGTTTTCTGTTGGATGGATAACTTTTTACTTATGTGATCGTCTCATGTATTTTCTTCTTTAAATTAAGGATATCTCATAAGAATTTTTTGTTAGTAAGCACTTGTATAACATCAGCTATTGGAAGTTCTAAACATAAGATTCCTAATGCTTTTGCAAAAGAATCATATATGTGCTTATCAGGATCAGTTTTCTATCTACCTGGGTAAAGAATTTCTTTTGAATTTTATTTTACCTTTGGAGGTGGTTGAGGTTCATTTGCACTTTTCTTATTTTGTTGTTTCTTCTTGGATTGTTTTTCCTTTACTATTATTGCATCTTATTCTTACTTCTTATTGAGCCTACTTTCTTATCTTGGATCAATAGTCTCTACATCATAGTCACATGTATCATTTTGTTCCTCTACTGATCCTTCATTAGCTTCATCAGCGGTTTGTTGCTACTTCTTTCTATGAGCTTGAAATTCAATATTATCATGTGTATCACCTAAGTCTTATTCTTTTTGACTCATTTCTTGTGTTTTTCTTGCCTTTTGAGCTTTCTCTTCCTGATAATGAGGAGGTCCAACTGGTCCTTTCGCGGTTACCATGTCTGATAACAATGTTAGTAGAGATAAACCCATCAAAATTCTTTTGCTCAAGAATAATAGACTGTGTTGCTTCAATTTGATCACATTGGATTTTAACCATTCTGACATATTTATTTAAATGTCTAGCAGCATAACTTAGCTCATCAAAATTATCGATGAGTTGAGATAAAGTTATCCTATGCACATTACTATGGCTTTTAAAGTTTTCTCTAATATCTCTTTGCCGATTGATACATTGTTGCAAGGTTTGATTTAGCTCATACTCTTCTCTTAATATTTCAAAAGTGTCAACCTTGCTTCCTATGATAAATTTAGAAGATATACCGCTTCCATCGTTGATTGATTTACCCCAGGCATAAGTTTAGGTGGTATGCGGTAAATCTTGTTCTTACATTTAGTATCTTCCATAGGGTTGTATTAATTTCTCATCATTGAGTGTTCTAATTGAAATGAGATCATTACATCGTTTAACTGTAAGTCCATTCAGAGTTCCTCTTATAGTTGAATCAATCAATTTTTTAGACTTAGTAGTTGGGCCACTTTAAATATTATACGATTGAATAATCAGTAAATTCATGTTTTAAAACAGTGTTGATAACTTGAGAGAATCTTCCCCAAGCTTGAGCAAAGCTTTCTCCAATACTTTGGATCAAGTTGGATATCTGGTACTTAACCTGCATCATCTTATTGAATGAAGTAATTTTTTGTGAATATATGAACAAAATCTATCCAACTAGTTATACTAATATGAGCAAGAGATTGAAACCAAAAAAAAGATTTATCTTTTAGGACCAATGAAATAAGGACAAACTTATCTTTAGTGAGTTCTCTTGGTCCGAATGTTTCGCAAAGATCCTAGACTTTATTTAGATGGTGTACTAGGTTGTCATCTTCTCGTCCTCTAAAAGCTTCTTTAGATAGTGTACTGGGTTTTAATATTATATTCTTCAACTTCTATTTCTGGAAGAAGTATAGGCCTTCCCATAACGTATGGAAGGAGCATCATATTCTCTTAAAGATTTTTTAGGAAATTTCTTAGGACTTTTGGAGATGCTTAAATCTTTCATGATAGTACTTAGGATATTCAGGTCTACAGTATGTGAGTTGCGGAGATGTTCAAAAATCTTCCAACGTCTTTGATCTGATGTATGTTCAATATAGACTGGTAAATAAGTCTTACCAGAGCGTGTAGATCATCTTCCTTCAACTGATATCATCTACAGTTTTAACACTTACTGATATCAAGAAACAAACATTCGGCATTTAGCTCCCTGATAATGGCGCCAAAAAATAACTTGATATCTTCAAGAGCACAGGTTCATTCGAAGCACTTTTCGTGGAAGTATTAGTTCTGCTTTATATCAATCCCAGTGAAGAGCCTAGGAAAGTGTTTATCTGCGGTGTTGCAATCACACCCAAGGTGTCACAAGTATTGAGTGAATTGACTACAAGTATTGAGAGTGAAAAGGTTGTGAGTATGATTGAGTTCGTAGTCGAGATTGAACATAGAGTAAATAACATAAAGTAAGAAAAAGTATGAAGGCTGGTTAAAGTTCCTGCAGACGAGAGGTTAGGCGTGGAGAGACTTAGTTCATGATGATTGTGAATGTGCCAAATGGAACGAATGAGATAAGTGACTATTGTCCTTCATATAAATGTGTAAATAGATGTGAAACCCTATATTAGTCAAGACTCCTCCTGCCGGATTCATGTGACTCCCATGATTTTTTACCTATTACCACCAACCATGGTCAGCGTAGAAATTAAGGTCGTGAGACCAAATCAAGGCTTTAAGCTTCGTGGTTCCTCGTTATCCTCGAGTCGTGCTAGATCCTATTTGATATCAGTCGTGTCATCCGGAGATCACTGATTCACTAGCATACAAGTTCTTGTCTATATGTTTCTCCGGATCATGTTATATAGGCCCTTAAATTAGATACTAAGCATTTCACAAAACACATATAATCATTCTTATATAAAATAATAATAATAGGGATCACAAATAGATGGGATAAAATATAGGCACATCACATCTCACCAATCCCCTACATCTCACATGCCTAGGTGGATCACTCGCACATGAGAGGAGAATAACACAATGATATCAGAAGTAAATAATAGCGCTAGATTGTTTCGTCTCAAACCGCTATCTACGTCATCCATATTCTTTTCAAACATGTGATGGACATCTAGAAGGACATGCGGCAACATCGCAATGGAGCCCTGCTATCCTGTGAAGCGGGTCCCATTGTGGGCTAGGGCAAAAGATTCCATACCGCGGGTGGGTGTACCGTGCTCCGTCGTACCCCGCGTCATTGTATGGTGGACTGTGCGCGCCATGGGACCAATGTCAGCGTGCGCGGGTAGAAACGCGTGTGGTGAGAGGCGTTCCCGGTGCAACACGCTTCCGCACCCGCTGGGTGTGGGGCCTGCCGAAAGCCGACGTGGTGCCATGAGACCATGTCGGTTGCGGACTCACGTGGACATGGAGCCCGCCGAAAGCCGAGGTGGTGTCGTAATGATCGACCGCGCATTCTCGTGGACGCGGGGTGCGCCCATTGCGGATGTGGCGTTGTAAGCCCATGGCGGCCGCGGTTCTCACGTTCGCGGTGCCTGTCTACAGACGACGGGGCATCGTAAGGCCATGCCAGACGCGTTTTTTTGCATACGCGGAGCCTGTCCAGACACGACGTGGCGACGCGCACTATAGCCGACTGCGCTTTATCGTGGCGGAGGGGCATGCGGATATCCGATATGGCATTGTAGGTCCTAGACGAACGCGGTTCCTCGTAGTTGAGAGCCGAGCTATCAGCGTAGACTGTAGGCGTCAGCGGTTTATCGTGAACGGTAGCACAGCTGGTAGCCTAGACTGCGCCGCGAAAATCCGCTTTGGTCTACAATGGCCTTATATCTTAAACCTTACGCTTCCCTCTTCTATATAAACGTATTGTTGCGTCTCTTATTTGACATTCTATAAAATATTTTTTATCCATACCATGCTTTTGAAGGCTCAGCTTCTTGCGCCATGCTTCTTTCGTAGAGCTCACCAGTCGCTTTGGTCGGTTTATTGCGGACGGTAGCACAGCTGGTAGCCTAGAATGCGCCGCGAAAATCCGTTTTGGTCTACGATGGCCCTATATCTTAAACCTTATGCTTCTCTCTTCTATATAAACGTATTGTTGCGTCTCTTATTCGACATTATGTAAAATATTTCTTTCCATACCATGCTTCTGAAGGCTCAGCTTCTTGCGCCATGCTTCTTTCGTAGAGCTCACCAGATGCTCTGGTTGAGATCCCCTCTCTTCGGCGTTAGACGACTTGATGCCATCACCCAAAACAGTTTTTTATGCATCTTTGGTGTTAGGCTGCTGACCAAACATTCACGACAATGTGGTTCGATGATCCCCCCTCGGGCGTCCTTCTTACCAGATTTTGATGCCTCGTCGCGGTGACGATGTGGCGTCGACACGGACGAGAAGGCGTACGTCTACGGAGTAGGAAGTATCGCTCCGGAGATATTGTAAGTATGTCACACTTCTTACCATCTCCTTTTGTTCTTAATTTAAATAGGGTTCATCTCTGATCAATTCAAAAAAAAGGGTTCATCTCTGATATTACCGTAGCAAGCCATAATAAGAAGGGAGATTGAATCAAATACAAATCCAAGTAAGCATAGAGTTACAAACCCTACTCTCACAAGTATAAATATCTCTCTATTATACAAGGGGAATGATTATGGAGTGGATGATCTAGAGGTTGAAGATCCTGAAGCAGATCGATAGAAAACCCTTCCTTTTTCTCCGGATCTCTTCTTCCTTTGGTCTGGAATGAATGGTGGGATTGTTGGCTTCTATTTTGGCGTATGCCTTCTTCACGAAAGTTGATCTATTTTACCAGACGAAGGCAGTGGCAGGTGGTACGGGCGCACGGTACGGGCGGGATGTCCATGTACCGATGTTCATTGAAGAGTCTATCGTCTCTAATGAAGATCTTCTCAATTGATGACTTGCTTGATTTTCTCCATTAAGCTCATAAATAGCTTGATATCCTTTGAAAAGTGATCAACACCTGAAAGTTACCATAAACAACAAGGTTCCTCCTTTTTCATAATATTAGTGTTAGTCAAAAGGTGAAAACCGTTGAAAACGAATAAAAACCAATGAAAAAGCCTTGGTAAATTGTGATCAAATTGGGAGCTATCGATAATCCTATTGATATCATGATGCTATGTTTGAGCTTTGCTCAGACTTTTTTGGTATAACTGCTTATCCCTAGTGGATGTTAGCGCCAAAAGTGTTTTATTTGTTGTCCACGTAGAATGTTGTTGTTCATGCAACAAGATGAAATTTGTCTCAAGGTAGAGTTTGTTAAAATTGTGGTCCAAATTCACAAGAAAGCTAACTTAGATTGTCACCAAAATCTCTTGGAAGCCACTAGCTAGGGTTATTGTTTCATCAAAAACCCATGGTGTTGTATAAACACTCTCGATATAGTGAAGTTTTGTTAGCTAGAGCCGTGTTTTTTCCTCTACTCTTTAGAGAGGTTTTTCCACGTTAAAAATCTTGTATCCCATGTGATTGGTTTGTTCTTTCTTTGATTTTTTTGCTTGTCATATTGATAACAACAACAATGTTTCATATTGATCTCGCGAATAATGACACAACACCGACATAGACTGGATATATTTGATACGCTTCGCTACCGTGTAAATGATCGAACACGACCATAATAGACGGTATCCTTAAGTCCGTCAACAATTAGCCCATTGATATCATGGATTCTGATTTACCGGACCAAAGGGGTCATAGATAACTACTCCACTTAAGCTGCCTATGAAATACCAAGTCCCAACACACTGGTGCAATTGCCCGAAAATGTAGTAGAGCATTATCTTCATGTTATGCAGTAGATGAAGTTGCATCAACGATAAATTTTAAGTGTCAAACATATGGATTGTGGTTTGAGAGGAATCTCTATGTTGGGTTTTCTGACTTTGTAGGAATGATTTATGTTTGATAAAAAATATTTTTCCAGTAATAGGCTCGACTTTAGTTGTTATGGATTGGTCAAAAATCAAGTTCTAGTCAAGCAGACCTAATTTTAACATATAGTACGATAACAATGAAAGTGGCTCCCTGGCGGGCGAATGCCATAGTCACCCCTCCTTTATTGCGAAAAATCGAAAAATGCATAATCTGTGGTAGAATTTTTATCTTTGATTACAATCTAATCGAATAAATATAATTTTTTTTAAAGTGGCCGAGTCTGCAAAAATGGGCATATCATCGAAGTCTTATATTTATTGGTTCAGATTATATGCATCTTTAATATGTAGTGACCGGATGTAAATATTTTTTCTATTGTCTTATATGACAATGAAATTAATATAATTATGGGGTTTGACCTGATCTTCGCGGATTTGCCGGTGATTTAAGGGAGGAGATGAAAAACGCGAAGAACACGACAAAGAACACAATACAAACGCACACCACACCAGATAAAATTTGTTACCTCTCGTTGTCTCGAACCACCAACCCAATAGCATCACAAGACAAGGACCAAAGGTAGAATCCTTTGGCAAAACCTTGATAGAATCCAAGGAAGAAAGAGATTGCAAATTGATAGTGACCAAAAGAGAGAGATCAATAACAATAGAGATCTAACCCAATAGAAATATCAAGTGCTTGAAGTGATCTTCTGCAACTGCAATGTATTGTAATAAACGAGACAAGAAGATAACGGAGTACGAAAACTAAAACACAGTAGGGGCACATGATTTAACGTGAAAAACCTCTCCAACAAAGAGAGGGGGGAAACACGGGCGCCAGTCAGTGAAACTTCACTATATGGGAAGTGTTTACACACGTCAGAGATTTCAACAAATGCAACTTATCCTAGCCGGTGGCTTACAAGAGGTATATATAGGGGTGGAAACCTAGGTATTGAATGATTCATACCGATGACTGGTCTCACTCCGCTCGTCATAAGTTAGCCTCCTTACTGAATATGAATCATATATCAACAAGTATAAATATGAAGGCCTTGGTATCCACATGGGGATCTTCTCCACAAGGGGGATGATGAGCAAATCCTTATCTATTCTCTTTGCTCTAACTTGGTGTCACATAAGGATGTGGGGGCATATATAGGCCAACCACGAAAGGGTAAGTTGGGGGATAAGGCTACATGTCCAGGGGCCATTTCTGCACACAGGCGCAGTGGAGGTAGTACCATCTAGGCACACTTCGGCAGCTCGTAGGCGTTGTGGCAGTAGTGCCGCTTAAGGTCGACCCGAGAGGATACCTGGCGGTAGTAGAGGCAGTAGTACCATCGATGGGGAGTAAGCGGTAGTACCACTCTTGAAGCTCGTCTGACTTCTCTTTGTGCGATGATGCTGGTGGAGCAGTAGTACCACTCCTAGAGTTTTTTGATTCTTCAATTCCATGCTTCCGTCTTGTTGGACTTCGCTTGCGTCTTCCGCCTATGCTCATGTACTCCCTATCATTAACCTAATATATCATGGGACAGGGTATGAATTAACATACCATTCAAATGGGTAGGAATTGGATCACATAGAGGATATGATTTATCTTTGAGGTCCATGTTGCCTTGACATATTTTGGAGAGCTTGACAATGTGTCGTCTCACAACATAAGGTTTTCATCAATAATAGATGTGGTGTGGCACGTGGACTTCTTGCTATTCAAAAGCAACACGTGGGGTGTCACCGGGAATTCTACCAATACGTAATATCAGTAGCTTGTCCTTTGTATTTTTGTAAAAAAAATAGCAGTAGCATGTCCACCTTGCACATGGAAGCGAGTAGAATCGGGTAATCTCTATAAGAAAAGATCTTTGCAGAGATTTGTTTGTTTTCTTTTCTCTAATCATGGCATGTGTAAATGTCATGTTTGATAAGTGTCGCAATGGTCGAGTTTTGGTAGGTTTTCGCCTCCAATCGTGCGGGATGCAAGGAGGTTGTACGCACATTTTTCGGGATCAAAATTTGAAAATAAAATATCTTTACAACTGTTTATCCGAAGTGCGAACCGTTTTTACTGTTGCATTTCTCGTTTCGAGATTTTTAAAACTAGGTTTTGATGAAATTGTATTATGTACTTCCAAAACTAGTACGCTCGTACTATAGGTTTCAATGTACTTGTACTCCGGTTTTCAATATACTGCTTCTCCTTACCAAGATTTGTGGGTGGATGGAGGGGATCCAATTTTATCTTTATTTGGAGATTTAAAATTTTAAAATAGAATATTTTTAGAACTATTGGTCCGAGTTACTAGTGGTTTTCACCATTGCATTCCTCGCGTCGAGATCTTCAAAATTAGAACCATGTTGATAAATGTCAATTAACTTTTTTGGTACTTACAGAACTAGTACGGTTGTCTCGGGTTTTCAGTTGTACTCCGATTTTTTGTGTCCTTGTACTATGTTGCAATACTTATACTCATTTTCAGTGTACTTGTACTTTTTTTAAGGTAAGAAGACTACTATAATGAGCAGCAAGCCGCCTTGTTAAAAACCTTTAAGTCCCCTCAGGTACCCTGGTAAGTAAAAGAGTGCGTAAGAAACTTGCTGCTCCGAAAGTTACACAGTGTTCATACAATCGTGATCAACTAGTGACGAGACGCAGCTCGGTGGTGATCCCCATGACGTACCGTTACAACCAGATTTTCCTAATTACGCTAAAATATGTGCTACACTATTGCTTATGCGCTACACCTTAGAGACTTCTAAATCTTGATAAACTCTCAGAAGTTCACGGTCTTCAAAAATTAAAGCCCAACTCCTTGAATTGTCTGGGGCATCTGTCGAAAGAGTTTGCACAGCTCGCAAGCAGTCACTCTCCACCGTCGCCGGCCACTATCGAAGATGTACCAAATGTTTTAAACCTTCCAGGCAGACTAGAATTTCCGCTTCCTCCGCACTTTCATAGTTAGGGACAAACTTCCACTCGGCCAGCACCACCTTTCCATGACAATCACGCACAATGATACCAATGTCAGCATCACGCGAGTAGCCATCCCAACATGCATCTACATTTGCTCGCCTGCCGCTGGAGGGGTCCAGACTGCGCCTATACCGCATGTATTACTAGGTATTGGCTCCAAGGTAGCGGAAAACGAGTTGAGGTAATTGACCAAGTAATGGACCGAAGCAGTTGTCAAAGCCTTGCCATCATCATGAATAATATTGTTTCTGTGATGCCACGATCGCCGCAATAGAAACATAATTTTCAGCCTCATCAGAAAAATAATATTGTACTTTTTATTATTATACACGTACTCCATATTTTAGTTTGTTAGTGTATGGTTTTCAGTGTACGTCTACTCCTCCACAGTGTAATCTGAAACTCATGTGTAAGTATACAAAAATGAGCGACACACATGCAGAAAAAGTTTTTAAAAAGGGTATAATCCAATTTTTACCTCGTAGTTTCTTTTTTTACACTAATTACCCCATTTAACAAATTTTCATCCCTATTACCCCATTTAGTGAAAGCTTTGTCAATTTTTACACCATATAAAAATTCGAGAGTCATCTGCTAGGTTGGTCTGGCTGTTAGGGAACACTGCCATGCGATATTTATTTATTTTCATGCAGGAGTCACGTCCAAATTTTTTTCGCACTGTCATTAGGTGTACTTATGTAGTACATTGATGCAGCATCGATGGCAGTTAGAGACTCGTTGAGGTGGTCGCTAGCAATCTCAAAGTCGGAGGCAACGATCCAAGACTAAGTGAAGCAAACAACGCACATGTGACGATTGGAATTAGTTAGCCACGTACATGTAAGGTCCGTTCAAAAAAAACGTACATGTAAGGTGTGTGCTTCGTATTTGTTATTGCTTAGAATACATTGAGATTACCTGACCAGTTCGTTGCTTATGTATATACTTACATGGCAAATTCAAAGTGCAATACTACTGAATGATGAATCTAACTCAACTAAGACACACGCTGGGTGCCCCGTGATTGTTATCGACAAGAATGTGATTATGCACAGGTTTTCGGGTTCAAGGTTTTCTTCAGGTGATTTCGAAAAAAAAAAAGGTTTTCTTCAGGTGTGGGAAAAAAACTCGAGGAGAAGTGATGACTGGAACCTAGATAACAAAGCATCTGTAAAATCTAATAGGGGTAAAAATTGGCAGAACTTTTGCTAAATGGGGTAACTGGATGAAAATTTCTTAAATAGAGTAATTACTGTAAAAAAAATAAACTAAGGGGTAAGAACTGAAATTTACTCTTTTTAAAAAGTAGTGAGAAAATTTCTCCATGTGTGACATTTGTTAGAATGGGAGTGGTTTGTGCTACACAAACAGACCTGTGGGCATTGAATTAGAGCTATTTTTTGGTGCTCTGGTATTTAGTTCGAATTTAAACTAAATACGGGAGCACACACAAATAATCCTATTCATTCCAAACAGGACCTTAATTTGTAGAAGTTTGTTTTTAGAAAATAGATTTTTTATGTAGGGAAAATAGGATCCCCGTTAGCACGGCCCAGCCTACGGACTCTCGCAAAATAAACGTAACGCAGTCTGGACCCGTTACGGCTGACAGGGTCGCAGTCGCAGCCCATCCTGGAGGACCGTAAGTGGAAGCCCAAGTGTGGCAGCCCACAGAAGTGCCAGCCACCACACAGCACAGCACAGCACAGCGGCCGCCTCCATTCCCCGCCGCTTCCTCCTCCCCCAGTCCCCTTCCGGAACGAAGCGAAGTGATCCCACGCGTTTGAAACCCTCCCTCGTCACATTACCTCTACGGCTACTCCCATTCCCACGACGCAGCTCCTCTCGCCCGCCCGCCTCCTCGGCGGAGCGGAACCCTGGATCCCGGAGCCCTCGACGAAGAGGGTTGCGTCCTCGCCGGAGACCCGCTTCTCGCCACCAGCACCACCACTACCGCCACCGTCGTACACGAGGTCGTCAGCTCGACGCGCTTGTGCGTGAGGTAACTGATCGCCCCGTCTCGCTTCATCGGGTTGGATTTCCCGTTGCATTGGGCGCTCGGTAATCCTATCCGCGGATTTCCTCGACCAATTTCCGACTGGATTTGCGGATTTAGATGCGGGATCCTACCATATCCGCTAGTATTACGATTTAGTGGGCGTATGTGGATGCGATTGGTCGCGAGATTTCGCTGTGGGTTTTCTGGAGCTGGCCGTGCACGAGATGGTTAGGTTTTGCAATCAGATGTGTTCAGCTTGCTGAGGCCTCCATTGCCCCCCTCACGGGGCAAGTGGGCGAGTACTTAGCTAGTTTTACAGGTGCAATTGGTCGCCATGTTTCTGTGGTTCCATTGGTGATGTGTGGTTTGAGTTATGAGTACGAAAGTTGCTCTGCTGTTGAGCTCTTATATGGTGCCTAATCTCTGAGTTGTTACTGTAAACGTTTGGTTCTGAAGAATGTAGGGAAATTTCTTCGTACATGGAGATCATATATTGTGTCTGCTTAATTCTGCATCGTTTGGTGCTCTGGATGCTAGCTTAATCTAAAGTGATAATACTCATGATCTAATACTTGGAACAAAATTATGATGTTTGGGTTATTTTGAATTTGTGTGAGGAATTATACTTTCTGCCTCCGCTGGAGATCATGAGAGTAAAATTTGACATGTGGACCAACTATCACCTATTTGAAGCAGATTGGATCATGCCATTTAGCTTCGCTACAAATTTTTGTTCTTAGGCTGTGGTTCCTGCCTCCTGCAAGAGTTTATGGATTCCAATTGTTAATTCGGAGTTGAATGTTGTGGTGCAGAAATAGTTCTAACTGCATATTCCTTTTATGCATTTGTAAACTCTTGTCTCTGTTATGGAGTACTCCCGTAGAGAGAATTTGTAGAAGTCCCTGGTGATCATAAATGTTACCTGCTTTGAGCAGTCTTTAGTGCCGCTGCGGCTGTTATCATAGTGGATTTGACTGAGTACATATGCAAAGATATTGTAGCTACTTAGAAGCTCTAAGGAAGCTTGTCTACTTGATTAAGCTTACAAAATCAGTGGAATAGGTAGCCAGGTTACAATATAGATGAAATGGTACATCATGTCTTCTCTTTATATCTAACATTCCAGTATATGTTGCCCCTGTTCTGTGTCCTGATATCTACTATTTTGAAGGCGGTTGTAAGTGTGCAGGTAGTTAGTCTTGATATATTTTGTACTTAACTGAATGGAAAAATTGAATTAACAAAATGCGCTTACTTTAGATTGGAACGTAGGTGGCACAGTTATATTACATGCTCATTTCAATCTGTGTTTCTGGTTAGGAAATCATCATGACAAGCTGCTTTTCTAAGACTGGATATATGAATGTTAAGTTAATGACACTTACAGTAGAAGGGTTTAACAGCAATGGGTTGAAACCTGAAACTCATAAGTACTGTAATAAATGTGATACAGATCACTTGAAGAATATTCAGAGAACATTATTACAGACCCTTCTCTATGCTTTTAAAAGTATATTTTATGCTTCTTTGTTAACGGAGTTCAACGGGCAAACTAACGATTCTTAGGTTCCTATTTCAAAATAGAAATATACCTTTCGTCATCTCTTATCTGTGATGTATAGGCCAATTCAGCTTAATCAAACGTAAGGTAATGTTTAACTGGGCTAATAGAAACTATGTGCTGCACTTCAATGTAAGCCTGCTTGTTTTGCCATTTTCATTTTGATTATCTTGTTTGCAACTATAGTTGAAAAAATTAATGTATTGATGTACAGTTTCATGGTACCAAGGTATCACTTTTAACCGTATAATACAAAAGCACAACTAATATGGGATTCACTGTAAAATTTATTATTCAAAACTTAAACTCTAAAAGACATGGCATTTTGTTATGCAAATGTCTGCATGACCATACATGCTATCAAGTTAAAACAGTAAATAAAGTTACTTTTGCATTTTGTTATGCAAATGTCAGTTTGTGTATTTGCACTAATGATGCATTTTTAGTGCTTCTTAGCCTGTTAAGTTTGATCTTTTCTCCATTGGATTTAGTGCTGTACTGCAGAGTTCATGTCATATATCTGTGTTTCTACCGCCAGGTTTTGGCTGAAGCACAAAATGAAATGCAATGCTTGCTGGCGGGACTTGGAAGGGCAAGCCGTATCAACAACATGTGGCCATCTCTTATGTATGCCTGCAATCTGTCATCTCTTTCTGTTTGATATAATTCTAACTGTAAAGAAGTGAAAATTCATATATAGTGCTGCTACTGCAGAATATGTATTTGATCTTAACTGATACCTCTTATGCAGGTACGGACGATGCAAAGAAAATACTCAGTAACGATGGTGCATGTCCAGTTTGTGATCAAGTGCTTTCGAAATCGTCAGTTGTCAACTCCTTATATAAACATTTATTATCTTTTGTACAAGCTACATTTCTCTTGTCCTGTGTCAGTTTATGGTATCTAATGATGCAAGAGTACCTATGAAACATCATCTCTCATGCTTAATTCACATTCTATATTTTCTCCTAGTGAGAAGCTTAAATACTCGTATCACTTTTTAGCATGTTACTGAGGATTGTTTATTAGTTTTCACATCTGAGCTTAACATTAATATCAATGTTTTACTATGCTGATATCATCTAAACTTCATATTTTGTTATTTCTCAGCCATATGAAGCCTATCGACATAAATCCAGGCGATGAATGGACGAATGTAAGTATCCCTTTGAATTTTATTCAGAATGACGTATCTAGTCTATTTTCCTGTAATTCATCTGTTCTCATAATTTCATTTGTTACCTCAGATGTCAATGGTTGGAGTTTCTCCACAGATACGTATCCTTAATATTTTTCCACTTTACCTACAGTGGCATTATTCTTATGTTGTTTTGTTGAATAACATCTCTGTCTGTCATATGAAATATAGTGCCTGATTAACCTTCTGTTTCAGTATTCCAGTAATTCGAACAACGTAAGATTGAAAAAGAAAGTTGCTAAAGCGAGACAATAATGTCACTTTTTATGCTAAGTACTCCCTCCATCTCAAAATAGGTGTCGCAAATTTGTCTAAATTTGGATGTATCTTATACTCAATAGAGTCTAGATACATCCAAATTTAGACAAATTTCCGACATCTATTTTGAGACGGAGTGAGTACTACTTTCCAAGGTTATTCTTTTGTTACTAGTATGGTAATCATTTAGCTTTTCCTTAAACATGGTATAAATCAGTTATGAAAAGTGCATACAGGAGTGTCATGTTTTATATTGGACAAAAGGACCTGGAGATGCAATACAAGATGAACAGAATTGTTGGTCAATGTAGGCAAAAGTGTGAACTTATGCAGGCAAAGTTCTCTGAGAAACTGGAAGAAGTGCATACTGCATACCAGAAGATGGGCAAAAGATGCCAGTTGATGGAACAAGAGATTGAAAACTTGACGAAGGATAAGCAGGAGCTACAAGAAAAATTTGCGGAGAAATCTAGGTTAGTCTAGTGCGCCATTTTTTTCCTTATTTCACAATATTCTACTTGATGCAAGATGTATGAACTGATTGCACTTCCTTTCCAGGCAGAAGAGGAAGCTTGACGAGATGTATGATCAGCTGAGAAATGAGTATGAGTCGGTAAAACGTTCAGCCATTCAACCTGCAAACAACTACTTCCCAAGAGCTCAGCCAGACTTGTTCCAAGGCATGCCCAACATATTGGACGGCGGTGGCCCTCTGAGACAAGGTAATTTGTGGCATCATGAACTCCGTTCATTTAGTTGTTGAGTCTTATCACTCATGAGCAATAAAGTATTTGACCAAATACTTTGCCTTTTGAGGGGCTATTGTAGTAGCTGCTTTCGCTATACATTCAGCCAGGAATATGTTAAACGCATTACTTTTGCTTTCTACAAGCTATTAAAATTCTTTTAGCTCTCCACAAAAACAGCTCATTCACTGGTTGCAGGATCGATTGATCCTCCTGAAACCCCAGGGCGCAGAGACGAGGGGTGGGCTGCACTGCCAAGGCAAAGAGCCCAGACCTCTAGTCCATTTGAGCTGTCTGCAGGATCTCCTGGTCATACTGCAGCACCTCCAATGGATATGAGATCCAGACAGCCGCCACGGTCTGTCTTTGGAGCCAACTTGAACAACTCTTCTGCAGCTCTGCGAAATATGATAATCTCACCAGTGAAGCGTCCTCAGCTTTCCCGTAACCGTCCACAGATGTTCACGTAAGATTCTCCATTTTGCTCACCTGATATTTTAGTGATTGGGTTTGGAAGGGAAGTTGGTATGCAATTGGCTGTAGAGCTAATAGTTTCAAGTTTGACATTAGATACTGTGCGGCATGTACTTACTGCTTAAACTTCGGTATGCCAGGTTGTAGAGCTGGAAGAGCCGAGGAGACGTTCTGCTTCTGAATCTGTTTTAACCTTGTCATGGAAGTGCTTACTGCTTAAACTTCGGTATTCCAGGTTGTAGAGCTGGAAGAGCCAAGGAGACATTCTGCTTCTGGATCTGTTTTAATCTTGTCATGGAAGTGAGGAAATGTTCAGTGTAAATGCCGTAAGATCAATCTATCTCCCTCCCCTCCCTGTTATTTTGGCATTTTTTTCGTTTCATGCACAAATGTTCTAGGAGATCAGTCAGTAACATAGCTGTACCCTGGATATATGATCTTTGCATAATCGATGTGTAAATGGACTTCTTCCTGATCGCTGTTACATGTTTGGTCTAAACATACGCTGAGTAACCAAAAATTCGGGCGGATGTCCTCTGATCATGAAATAAACAGCGTGTAATTTACTACTGGTCTACAATAGCCTCATTTTGTTATTGTATGTATGGTCTGATTCAACTTCTGCAATGGGCCAACTTAAACTGGTCCATACTCCAGGATTTTCTTCCGTCATTGATAGGTAGAGTACAGGACATTTGGTCTCTGGGGTGTCGTGTAACCTTGGCCTGTGTCCACCTCAGCGTGGTTCTTTAATGTCGTACATGCCTTTTTTAGCTTAATTCCTCCTTCTCAAGCCATCACTCTTATGGCCTTTATACCTACTTGTAGAATCTAAGTCCCAGATTATGCCAGTACATGGCTATTTCGTGAGACCGGCAGCCTCTGGTGAGTGTGTTTTGTTAAATGATCTTGGCCTAGCCTCGCTGGAACTTCATCGTTGGCCTCGTATACTTGGACAGCATTAGCTGACAGGTGTTCGATTGTAGCGTGACTGCAAGATCGATCTCGGCTAGTTTTTTGTGTAGAGCGGGGAGAATAGTGCGTCCAGTCTTATAAGGGTGTCTATGAGAAGGGTTACGCACCTGTTTCAGTTGTGTATTTTACCTGTACACCAAATTTCAAGTTAAAAAACAAGTGTTGGAATTTTCGGACTTGCTCCTACCGTATGTCATATGTGGATATCAGGTTACATAAGTTTAGTGGGGCATTTCTAAATTTATTCAGATAAATCTTTGACTTGCTACTAGTTGCGGTGCGTCGACTTATTTGTGGGCAGCTTGGACGAAATATCATTTCCCCAGTGTTTAGAATAAGATGATTTAATTCAGAAGATGAATTTTGTTCTGGATCAAAAGGAAACTGGGCTTTTATATGGTCTGGCAGAAATAAACAGAATGTGTCTGAACCATCACTGTTCTTCGCGTGGCTGACAGAAGAAGAGATTAGGTCTCCCCGAAACGGCTTCATCGTGCTAAAATTGCCGTGAGAAGCAACGCAATTCCGTGCGCTAAAGAGATGGTATCGTAGTCCTGTTGCCAGGCATGATAAACGAAACTGTACATGCTCCCTCTGGAAATAGTTGAGTTGGATTTATCTAAATTCGCATGTATCTAGTCATGTTCTAGTACTTAGATACACGTGTTGTTTTAGGATGGAGGGAGTACTTTTTTTCGAGAGTGAGCGTTGAATGGTAAAGAAAACTACCGCTCACTGCGAGGGCTAGTCCAAGATAGCCACTACAGAGAAAACCATGACGTGAAAGAGCATATCGTAAGCTAAGAAAGCACTAGTCCAAGATAGCCACTACAGAGAAAACCACGACGTGAAAGAACATATCCTAAGCTAAGAAACAAAGCCGTGTCTTGCCGGAGTTGGACACGTTGAAAAAAATAGCTCTAAATTAACTCTCCTTGTCGACACACCATCTAAGAGTCTTGAAAAGGGCATCATCACTTGCTAGCCATGGCTTGCATAGCACCCATGTAGATCAACCGTGCTTCCAAGTGGACCGACTAACCCCGCACTGGCTCCTCCGCGGTGCAGACGGTGGCGATGCCCAGACGATCAGGTTATTCCGCCGCCTCGGCCAGTCGGGGTACGCCAGAACTCGGCCAGTCGGGGTACGCGCTCCCTTCCGCCGCCTCCAAGCACCGCCAGAAGACCACTTATCTGCGAGAACTCGGCCAGTCGGGGGTACGCCCTCCCTTCTCCTTTTTGCCGCCCCCAAGCACCGCTAGAAGACCACTTATCCGCGAGAACTCGGCCAGTCGGGGGTACGCCCTCCCTTCTCCTTTCCGCCGCCTCCAAGCACCGCCAGAAGACCACTTATCCGCGAGAACTCGGCCAGTCGGGGTACGCCCTCCCTTCTCCTTTGCCACCTTCGATGACAGGGGCGCGTGCTCCGGGGATGGCCAGGAAGGGGGGTGGGTGTGGAGAAGGCTCGTCCCTCCCCCGGGGTCACCCGCTAAGGGCTCGTTTGGCTGTGAGGGGAGGAAAAACCAGGGAAGCATATCCCTGGAGGGAATTTTAGGGTGCAGGTGGGATCCCCGACCCACATGGGGGAGATCTTCCACTTTCCGGTGGTAGTTTGGCAACAGGGGTAAAAAACCCTAGCACACAAGAGCTCCAAAGGGAACTATAATTTCAAAATAATTGCAGCTGAAAACGAGCTGCACCATTATAATTTTTACAGTGCACGTGATGAAAATATCAAAATATGAAGTTCTCAAATAGGTTACAATTTTTAGAACTACACCATTACAACTACTAGGCATTTTTTAGCTAGGAGAAACACAAGCTGCTGGGTTGTCCTGGATCTTATCTCAATGCCAAAAGTTCAGAATTCTCAATTTTTCAGTGTCCGAAGTGGCAACATTTCTGAAGAGCTAAGGCGACGATCAAGATACTTGCTCTGGTCTTTCTGTACTCTGCATCACTATCAGGTACCATAGCCCGACGTTTGCTGAATTACAAGAAAAAGGGAATATAATAGTGTTAGTGAAAGCTTTCAAACTACAGGAGTTTCAGTGCATTATTTTTCAATCAAAAGCATTAAACCAATATCCGTAGCAAGTTAGGTATACGGAGGATCTCAATAATTTAATCTTACAAATCTGCAAATTTAGTAGGAAATAAAACAAAGATCAAGGTGCACATTCAGTTTTCACACCACGTTATGAAGATCTGAGATAACACTGGTACATCATCACAGATGCAGATTTATAAAAAAAAAAACTAAATAGGCAAGCAGGTAAAGAAGTGCATGTATATAACTTCAGTTTTAAGCAGAGAGTGGCAACCCACAGGATCAAAGAAGATAAATGAAAACTTTATATTGTAGTAGACATATCCTATATAGATGCAAGCTTAACTCCATTGTCCAGTGCTGACCGATGTAGCATTATCTAGCACTAAACATCATCTCGTCTAGGAAGAATGTGAAGATTGAGGAGTACATCGCTATGTTTCAGTAGGCTTCAGGTTTACTCTAAAACCCAAACCTTTTTTGGAACTAGACAGAAAAAGGGAGGAAATATTTGTTGTTGCACACTTTAAAATAGCAGTGCAGTGCGAGCAAGTATAGAAGTTGTAGCATTAGCTAGCACTAAATCACAATGCAGTTCAGTGCAAACAATTTTTATGCCATCAACCTCCACATCTATATTAGCTACAGCCAGTGATGCATTACCGTGCAGCTTCACTACCTAGCCCATCTTACCTACAACTATTGAGTAAACCAAGAAGAAAGGGAGCTTGCTGAAACTAAACAGTAATGTATCAGCGGAGCCAATGGCAAGAATAAACATGCTGCGGTCTGATCTTAGAATACAATTTACTCAAACCATGGCAGGAGGCCAATATATGCACGAGGACAACTAAGATACAGCTACAGTACTACTTTTACATTTTCCAAATACGAGAATCCATGATCACACAAATACGAGAATCGAAGACGCTCTTTCCCAAGAGAATATATGTTGTTCAGGTTGGTGGCATTCAAACCAGATAAAGAAAATGCGAATCTTTTTCTAGAAAATAAAATCATCTACATCCTATATAATCATGCATCTTGCGAGTCAGCTGGGATGGACTGTTGCATTACCCAGAGCTGTATATAGCCCTGGTCATTCTATTCCATTACCCGAGTATAGAGCACATATCACAGAACCATGCCATTACAGATTTTATTAGTGCAAATTGTTCTGTGAGAAACTTCACTGAGAGTGCTAAGTGCTAGTACTCCTACTCCTAGCATGAACAACACATAGCCAAATCAATTATTTCTCTCTATCCGCCAGGCCTTTGCAGATGTACTTCCACACCAATTCTTTCTCCTAGATGTTTTGTGTTGGCATCCGTTCTGCTGGTGTACTGTGCGTACTGTACTTAACTAAAATTTTAACCAGAGTTGAATTCAGTTTGCAAAGTAACAAATACAGGAACACTTGCTTGCTACGTCGCCGTCTCTGTGAGCATGTGGAATTGGCTTTGCCCAGCAGCAGGAGAGCCACTAGCGCGCAGATCAATCAGTGAGCACTAGCTAGCGAAAGCAAACAAGGAGGAGAGGGACGAGAGGCTCACCTTTGCGGGAGGTTGATTGGGATGAAGCGGGCGGAGTCGAGGTCGACCTAGGAGTGCACCTGCCGGCGGGGATGGGCTGGCTCAGAGGTTCTTGCACCGTCGACCTTGCAGGAGCGGGCGGGAGCAGGCGGAGGCGGGAGATGACGGGATCCAACTAGACAGAGGGGGACGACGGGGGACCGAGGAGGCAGAGGGTTGCCGGCAGGAGCGGCGGCGGCGGCCGACTGCGGGGTGGCGGCGCAGGTGAGTCGAACCCTAGCGGCGCCCGTCGCTCCTCTCCCTCTCCCGAGGGTGGCTTTCTTTCCCTACCTCTACACTAGCGACGATTTTACCCAGGGTAAGGACACGGAAAGGGCCTATTTTCCCCGCTCGTGGCTAGCCAAACGACTCGATGGGCTTCCCCAGGTCAACTCAGGGCCACGTTTTATTTGGCCAGGGAAAAGGTCGGGAACCCTGGCAACCAAACGAGCCCTAAAGAGGGGAAAGTTCGCTGTCCCCAGATTCAAATTGCACACATTTCCCTTTCGCTGTGTACTGTCTACAGGAAGCCATCACGTCTGCTGTCAAAGGGAAAGGTAGCGACCTCATCATCTTATAACAAACTTATTAAGCGCGCGCCTGTATAGCCGGATGATGCCCCACAAGTCAGGCGCACACCGAAAGGAGAACCTGACTGACTGGTATAGCAGCCTAGTACACTAGCCTACCTAGCTTTTCCTTTCTTTACAGAGCGGTCCGGGACGGACGAGGGCAATTCGCCACAAAATACGTACACAAATCGATCGGCGAAAAGGACACCGGCCGAACCAACCAAACAGTTGGCGCTCACGCAGTCAGTACTCAGTAGCCGCTGCTGTCCACGGGGAACGCGTACGGCGGCGGGTCCGAACCACCGCCGCCGTCCACCTGCACGTCGCTGAACCCGTCGCCGCCGGTGTAGAACCCTGTGAAGTCGACGGTGGGTTCCGGCACGAAGAGTTCCTGGTTGACGTCGTAGAACAGCCCGTTCCCGGCGACGCCCGCGCCGGCACCGCCGCCGTCGCCGGGCATCTTCCTGCCGAGCTGCTGGACGTCCCTGTCGAGGAGCAGCCGCGGCCGCTTGACCTCCGCGCCGCCCTCGTCCGGACCGCCGCGGGCGCTGCCGGAGCTACTGCTGCTGCTGCTGTTGGCGACGAGGCGGCGCAGCACGTCGGGGTCGCCCACGACCTTGAGGAGGAAGGCGAGCATCTGCTTGGGCCGGCGCTCGGTCTCCTGCACCCGGCGCCACATCACCGCCACGCGGTCCTCGATGGCCTTCTGCTCCTGCTTTAGCCGGATGACCTCCATGGCCACCATGGTGCTGCTGCTGTCGTCGTCGGCTTCGTCCGCGCCGCAGGTGCCGGTGCCGTCGTCCTTGCGCTTGCCGCTGCTGCTCCGCCGCACGATCTGGCGCAGGAGGTGCGTCTGCCCGCGCAGGAACGAGACGTGGGCGAACTCCCATCTGTCCGGATCGACCTTCCGGAATCCCTGGTAGGGTTCAAATCCCAGAATACAGATCAAATACAGTACCAGTGAACTCAATCCTGCTATCTAGTTTTCCCTTGGGGACCGAAATTTCACCAAACTGAATTTGAGACAGAGCTGGAACAGAACAGAAGAGAAGTGGCAGATCAGGATAGAGAGCGACGTACATATGTGTTGAGCTGTCTGACGAAGCTGGAGAAGTTGGAGTGCTTGAAGTGCGTGGGGAGCAGCGTCTGCGAGAAGACGAAGGGGTCGGCGACGACGAAGCTGTTGTTTCCTCGCCCCCACGCGATGACGCCGTCCGTCGACGGGTCATCCACCATCCTGTACGTCTTGGCCACAAACGGCGCCACGCCGCCCGCGCCGCCGCTCCCGGACTCCATGCCGCCGCCGCTCATCATCTCACAGCGACAGCAAAAAAAAGCACGATCGTACGGTACGAACTGGTGTGTTGCTATTTGTGGCAGCGGTTGCGAGGGGGGAAAGGGAAAGGATGCGGGGAGAGTGGGAGCCCAGGATAGGAACTGGGGAAGGCGTGTCGAGGCGAGCTATATACGGATCCGGGACGGGACAGGTGCCAAGTAAGTGTGGACGCGTGTCTGCGCCAGGGAGCCGTGCGTGGCACGCCCTCAGCCCACATGATTTTTGTACCCTGCCCTGCCGCCGAGTCGACGGAAAGCGCGCGGCTCGCCTTGGACGCTTTCGTATAAAACATTTCACTTTCCCTTTTGCCCTTTCCACTCGCCTGATGGCCCCTTTGCCCTTGTTGGCTCGTTGATTTTGCCGCGGCGCCCGTGGACTAGTGGGAGCACGAGGCCAGGCCAGGTTGGAAAATCTGGCACGGGCGATCTCGCTGTCGGACTCGGTAGTTTATGACACTTCCCCCAATTAGTTTCTTCCATGGTTGCCTTCGTTGCCTTGGGGAGGGTCATGGCCGACGGAGGGTGCGATTTTGTGGTTTGGCATGACACCTAGCACTCGATCCTCGCAGTACGTGGCTCTTCCTTCTTGGGCAAGGAAAAAGATGCACGGACTAAATTACACTACGGACCTAGATCTCTTGCAGCAGTATAACACACGATCGATCTTGTATTGCTGCATCTCCACTAGACTGGCTATTCTTTTTACCCAAAACAGAAAGTTGACCGTGAAAACTGGTCCTAGCGGACAGACCCAAACAGACACGTACGTCCACGCCGATCCATTTCTAGCCCTAATTTGGTCGTGAATGTATCGGGCCGGAAGCGTCGCGGACCAAGCTTTTGTCCTCTCGTGTCCAGTCTTGTACGCCTAGCAGCTACCCAAAGACACTTGCCATCTACCCCTACCCATCAATGGAAGGCTGATCTTTGCACATATCGTTGTCTAACGCCTGCGCTGATCACGCCAATTCAGTGTCGGCCTCTTGGCCCCCGCACCATCATTCAATGCTAGCTGGCCACTCGTGGCCATCTCCCACGCCACAATTTTGGTAGCCAAGGCCAGAGGCATAGGAGCGAGAGGAGGACGGCTAGGAAGGCCCCCGAGCACACATCCAAGACCGACGAGGACGAAGGGGGCGGAGCCGGCATACGTCGGCATCACCGTCTCTATCCCCGTTGCCGCCAACGTCCCTTGAGCCCTTTGTCGTGGACTCTCAGGCTTTAAGTTTGGTGTGGCCATCCACATGGGTGGGACGTGGGAGAGGCAGTGTCCCCCTAGCAAGTTTGCGTGAGTGCTCGATGGCTAGGAGCCAGCCCGCGTCGTGGTCGTCGCTAGCAATGGCGCCTGCTCGAAGACAACTCGGCTTCGTGGTCGTGCTTTCATTGGATTTTTCCACCGAGACGGCATGGCGGCAGTGTGGGGGGAGATAGGGAGTAGGCTTGGGCCAAGTTGGCAATGGCGCATGCTAGTGTTGAAGCACGTATGCCCTAGAGGAAAATAACAAATGATTTATTATCATATGTCAAACTAGTTCATAATAGTTTCATATTGTTCTATAACTATATCAAGAAGAAATATTGATACATGTGTGGTATGCAAATAAACTTGGTCCCTAGTAGCCTTTATTCAACTAGTTCATTGGACAACTGATGATCAAAGTTTTCTGATCATGGAGCATTTATGCCAGTTGACCACGAAGTCATATCATTAGAGAATGATATAATGAACACTACCCAAATATGTATTACAATGTGATCTAGTCAGAAGGTTCATCATTCTGATAATTAGAAGCAAAATGACCTTCTTCTTGTACCATGAGATCATATTAATCACGGTATCCTACAGATGCTTTGATCAGATCAACCGTCATGACCATAACTAGGTGACTATAAATGTGTGTATTGGTATTCCAAAGGAACATGTTAAGACCTATGCGTCAAGATCGAGATTTATTCACCCACGTGACGGAAAGATACACTGTCCCCACTTGGTGAGATTGTATCCAATAAGCTACAGTATATGACTAGGTCATGGGGATACGATATCACGATAACGAGTTAAGTAGATTTTTCGGTAACGAGATTAGTATGATGATACTAAAGATCAAATCTCGGACAAGTCATGATCGAAGAGACAAAGGGAATTGGACACGGAGTTTATGGTTCAAACGACAGTTTCGTCGAATGCATATGGGTATGGGCATCCCGATCCTGCTATCGATCATTGACCATAGAGAGAGATCTTGATCATATCTATGTCATTCCCGAACCGTAGGGTAATGCACTAGGATTTGACGATGTTCTGAGATCACTATGGAAGCGAATGGATCACCAATGAGAAAGAGAGTATGAGAATTATTCCCAGAAGATTATAGGAATAGTTCCGAAGAGGATCCGAAGATGTTTCGGACAACGAAAGTAGCCGAAAGGTGTTTCGGATTAATAGAGATTTTATAATATGCATATATAATAATTATGAATTAATATATTAAATAAATATTTAAAAATAATATTTGTGGGGCAACTTCCTCTATTCGGCCAAATCCCGGAGGGAAAAGGCCGAGAGGGAACCACCCCAAAGGGCTGCTGCCGCCACCACTAGGCCCCACCTGCCAGGTCGGCCCATGCGGGCGGACGCACGAGCGCGTAGGCGCAGGCGGGCCCAAGTGGGCGAACGCTGCGGGCAGGCGTTGGCGGGCCGCGGCCAAGGCCTACCTGACCAGCCACTGGCACGCAGGCTGCTGGCCACGAGCGAGCGTGCTGGCGCGGGAGGCCCACCTGGGCACTGCCTCACATAGCCGGTCGGTTCCCTTCTTCTCTTTTTTTTCCTTTAGTCCCACATTGGGACTTTAGAGAGGGAAGTTCTCCACTTTCCCCTATATAAGGTCTATATTGGTGGGAAAATACAACAATAAAATAAAAGAGGATTTTCTAACGCTTTTTTCTTAGGGAAATTTTCTCTTTTCTTTTTTCTATCGAATCTCGCGAGTGAGGTTCCACGAAGAACTATGCATGAGAGAGACAACACCACTGGCACGCCGTCGCGCTACTGGATCCTAGTTTCAGAGGGTATACTCCCACTAGTAGAAAAGCCCCCCTTTGGTCCCGGTTCATCAGGGCCATTGGTCCCGGATTTTGAACCGGGACCAATGCTGGTCCTAGTTCTGGCACGAACCGGGACCAATGGGTCTTCACGTGGCCCGCCATCGCGTGCGCTTACAGTAGGACCTTTGGTCCCGGTTCGTGGTATGAACCGGGACCGAAGGTCTTTTTTTTTCAAAAAACAATTTTTTCTCCAAATTTTTTCCCAATTGTTTTTGAATCTGGATAATCTATCACCTGAAGCCTCTCAATCACACTTAGTTTTTGGTCAAATTTCAATCTTTGGTTAAACTTCCTGATCGGTCACCCATCCTAACACTACTCCATTCTTAGCATGCTTAACATCTTGGTTCCTTCCTATCCCCCTTCCTATGTACCACTTGTAACCTTATATCCATACTATGCTATTAATGATATTAATCCATGCATCTTGTGAGTCACACATTCTTATAATTTGAGTTATAAACATGATTTTAATGTACAAAAATACTAAGTAATAGTAATATTGAATAAATATAGAAATAAAATATGTTTTATTATTATTTTTGCATTAATTCATTTAATATGGCATAATTCATATCTTTAAATCCATAAATCAAAATTCCACAAATAATATGGCCATTATTATTAGAAAATGTGAGGAATCCAAATATGTCTTTTTTTATTATTTTTTTGAATTTTTTTAATAAAATAAAAAATCAGAATTTTGACTCTTTTGGAATTTGAAAAATCTAAAAACTTTGCAAACGGATGAAGACGGTTGGCATTGGTATCGTAATTTTCTACCGAAAATTTTGATATATTATACGATTTTTCCCGACATCATATGCACAAATGGCGGCCATCTGAAGTTTTTATAACATTTTCTTACAAATTTTTTTATCCCGATTTATGTCTCAAACCGGGACTAAAGAGGGACCCTTTGGTCCCGGTTCGTGGCATGAACCGGGACGAATGCTCCGCTGACCATTGGTTCCGGTTCATGCCATGAACCGGGAACAATACCCCGAGATGAACCGGGACCGATGTCCTGGCGGCATGAACCGGGACCGATGTCTGGCATTGGTCCCGGTTTGTTATTTGAACCGGGATAAATGGCTTTGGGGCTAGACCAAAGGCTCCTTTACTACTAGTGTCCCGCATCCCGACGAGATCAAGAAGAAAGAGAGTATGTATTTAAACATATTTTAGTGGGTATCTAAATAACAATACATCACTTATTTTGGGATAGATGAAGTATACGATTGGATTCAATGTAACACGTAATAAAAATCCCTATGGTTTTCAATTATAAACCAAACTAACTCTAACGCATTGTTTGGTACTAGAGGCTTTTAGGGGATTAGAGAGGATAATCTACACCAAACCCAAATCATTACTTATTGCTAAAAATATGTTTGCCTCTAGAGTGTTGTACTAGTTCGATCCTCACTTTACTCCAATTACTAGGGTATTTTTTTCAATATCCAATACGTTATCCCTACTCTATGAATTGGGATAGGGTTTTATTGCAATTTAAGGGGTTTGTGGTGAAGGTTGCGGTTTCACCCAATCCCCATGGGGTTATCCCCTCTAGTCCTCATGAAAACTCTAGTACCATATCATACCTTAGAAATAGAATCCTTTGAAATTCTTATAAATTCATATGAACCAGACATGTCCTACAAACCACCATAGTGAAATATACTTGGGGTGGTTGGTACCTTGTAGTTCCCTTAGAAAGTCCCATGGGGGGGCAAAATGGGGTCGATTGGTTGCCCACACACTCTTCTGGCCTGCATGAACATGGGTCTTAAAGCAGCCCAGGAGCAGGCGTGATAGGAACGCTCGAATCATACATTTCCGCGGAGCTAGGCTAGGCCGAGCACAAGCGTGCACTCGACTGTGAACGTCGAGTCTTCTCTCTCCTCTCTAAACATGCTCATCATTGATCCCTTATAATTTAGCACAAATATGAAAAAGATATGCTCTAGAGGCAAATAACAAAGGGTGTTTATTATCATATCTCATTAGTTCATAATAGTTTTATACCATATTATAACTGTATCAATCGGAAACATTGATACACCTGTGGTATGTAAACAAAACAAGGTCCCTAGTAGCCTCTATTCAACTAGTTCAGCGGGCAACGAATAATCAAGGTTTCCTAATCATGGAGCATTTATGCCAATTGACAATAAGATCATATCAATAGTGAATGTGATGGATATTACCTAATATAATTATTGCAAACGATCAAGTCTCAATTTTATCATTGCAATAATTAAAAACGAAATATCCTACATCTTAGACCATGAGACCATATTTAATCACTATCACTCGAGCCTGTTTTTACTACATCAACCATCACACTGTAACAGGAAGATCATAAAGATGTCTACCAGGTATTCTAGAGTGATATGTTGAGGCGTATGTATTGAGATCTAGATTTGTGCTCCCGTGTGCCGGAAAGATACATTGGGCCTACTCGGTGAGATTGCATCTATCATGTTGCGCAACATGTGACTAGGTCACGAGGATGGAATATTATGGAAACAAGTAAAGCAACACTTGTCGGTAAAATTTTTGAACAAGGTATTGTGATACCAATGATCAGACCTCGGACAAGTCTGGTATGGAAGTAACAAAAGGAATTGGACTCGATGTTTATGATTCAAACGACAATAAACATCGTGGAATACATATGGGTCATTATGGATATCCAGATTCCGCTAATGATCATTGATATGAGAGATGTCTCGATCATGTTTGTGATCTTCCCATACGTAGGGTAACGCACTTAAGGGCATGATGATGCTCGGAAATCGTTTTGGTTACAACGGAATCACCGAAGGAGAGACAAAATGGAATACCGGAAGGGTTCCGAGAAAGTTTGAAGGATGCTCAGAGTGGTCCGAAAGAAGTTCCGAGAAAGTCCAAAGGGTGCGATTTGTGGCTTGGCATGACACCTAGCACTCGATCCTCGCAGTACGTGGCTCTTCCTTCCTGGGCAAGGAAAAAGATGCACGGACTAAATTACAATATGGACCTAGATTTCTTGTAGCAGTATAATACACGATCGATCTTGTATTGCTGCATCTCAACTAGACAAGCCTATTCCACCACTGGCTATTCATTTTATCCAATCAGAAAGTCGGACAGTGAAAACCCATCCCAGCGGATAGACCAAACATGCAAATTTGTCCGCGCCGATCTATTTCCAGCGCTAATTTGGTTGTGAATGCGTCGGGTTTTAGGCGTCACGGACAAAATGCTTGTCCTCTCGCATCCAGTCTCGCACGAGCCGAGCCCGCTACCCAACGCCACTTGCCATCTACTCCTATCCATCAATGGAAGGTTGACCCTTGCACAGATCATTGTCTGACGCCTGCGCTGGTCACGCCAATTCAGTGTCGGTCTCTTGGCCCCGCACCAACATTCAATGCTAGCTGGCCACTCATGGATAGCCACGGAGATTGAATAATATGTGAGTAAATGTTAAATATTGATTTAATCATTTATTCATAATTATTTAAATAAAAAAATAATTAAAATTGTTAAATACCTAATTAGACCAAAATCCCTCGGGAAAAGGCTCATGAGGGAAAGACCAAAGAGGGAAGGGAGGAGGGCCCGCATGGGCCCCATGCACCCGCCAACGGGGCCCATGAGGGGCTTGGCTGACTGACCACCCCCTCCTCCTCTCTTCTCCCTTGTTTAGTCCCACATGGCTTAGATAATATGCTCTGGGGTCCTTTTCCTCTATATATTGAGAGGTAATTAGAGGAAATAACTACACCAATAATCAAATAAAAGTTTTCTTCTTTTTTGTGGAGACCTCCAGTTGACCTCCTCTCTCTACCTCTCCCTCCCTCTCTCTCTCTCTCTCTCTCTCTCTCTCTCTCTCTCTCTCTCTCTCTCTTGACCGCGATTCCAAGTCTGGACTATGCGAATAGGAGATTTCTTCACCATGGAGCATCGCCGCGCTGTGAGATTCGAATTCAAAAGGTCTACTTCCGCAACTGCTGCTAGATCGGAGGAGCGGGAGTCATCGTCAGGCACCGGATATGTGTAACCCCCCACGAGGTGTTGCACTTGTGAAACTAGGAGTTGTTGGAGCCGCATGAGCCGCTGGACTTCAATACGACCCCAAGGTCGGTGTCGGTACGACTACATTAACCATGTTCTCCTAAATATTGACAACACTTTTCGGTCTTCAAGGATAAGTTTCGAAAACCGCTTTTGTTACTGCATTACTAATAGATATATCCTGACATTAGGGTTCTTGGCGTAGGAAAATTTATTATTTTCAGACGTGAACCCCTATATTAATATTATTTTTATATATTTAAAAAAACTTAAAATTGGGATTTCAGGAGCAACGCACCTTATTCAGCCTTGCCGGAGGGGAGGGCCCATGAGGAGGCCGCCACACTAGAGGAGGAGGTGCGAGGTGGCCTGGGGCGAGCGTGGGGCCAAGGCCACCATGACCGGCCGACCACCCCCCTCTCCCTACTCCCTGTTTTAGTCCTGCATGTGGAGCCCTTGCAAAGGGCACACCCCTTCCCCATATATAAAAGGAGGAATGTGGAGTTATTAAATCAATTAATTCAAGCTTTGAGGCTTTCCCCTCTACACACCCTCCCTCTCTCCACTCTCGCAACTTCGGCCAAGTCAGGGTTGCACGCGCAATGGATTGCTTCGCTACGACACGCTGTCGTGCTGCGGAGGTTCTGGCCAAAAGATCTATTTCCACACTCTCGGCTGGATCAGATAACCAGGGGTCGTCGTCATGCACCAAACTTGTGTGAAACCACGGAGATGGTGCAACTTGTGGCACCTAGATTATCGGGCGAAGAGCTTCGCGGCCTTAAGGTCAACTACGAGTACGACTACATCATCCTATTGAAAATATGCCATAGAGACAAATAGTAATAAGAACTATTATCATATCTCATAAAGTTTATGATTAATTTTTATATCATGCTATAACTGTATTAAAAGGAAACGTCAATACACGTGTGATATATAAACAACCAGGAGTTCCCAGTGAAACTCTAGTAACTAGTTCATTGGTCAACAAATGATCAAGGTTTTCTGACCATGTGGCATTTATGCCAGTTGGAAATGGAGTCAACTCATTCTGAGAATGAGATGATGAACCAATACCTAACCTAAACATCGTGACCCGATCATGTCATGAAGTTCAAGTTATGATGATTAGAATAGACCTCGTAGACTATTCCTTAGACCGTGAGACTATATCAATCACTGTCTCCCGGGAATGCTTAGATAGCATCAAACATCACTTATGACAGAGTGATCATAAAGGTGTGTTCAGGTATTCGAAAGAACCGTAGAGGCAATATATGTCAAGAGCGGGATTTATCTGTCCACGTGACGGAAAGATACTCAAAGACCCACTCGGAGAAGTTATATCCAATAGCTGTGCAGCGTGTGATTTGATCACAGGGATATCACTTGTCGAAAACGAGTCAAGTAACATTGTTCGGTAACGAGATTGAATACGACATGGTGATGTCATTGATCAGATCTCGGGCAATGCAAGTATCGAGAGACAAAATGAATAAGACACGATTGTCTCGGTTCAAACGACGAAAGATCTTCGTGAAATGCATAGGGATCACATGGTCATCCAGGTCCCTCCATCGATCATTGGTCCGGGAGTGTCCCGACCATGTCTGGAGTGTTCCCGAATCGTATGGTATCACGCTTAAGAGCTTGATGATGCTTAGAGATTGTTTACAGGATCAGTAGAATCACCGAAGAAGAGAAGAGAGAAAACCGGAAGGGTTTCGGTAAGATCGGAGGATGTCCGGAGTGGAGATGGAAGGTGTTCCATAACCACAGAGATTGAATAATATGTGAATAAATGTTAAATACTGATTTAATAATTTATTCATAATTATTTAATAAAAGAGAAATCAAAAGATTTAATGGGCCAATTCCCAGTGGGAGAAGGGCCCATGAGGGAAAGGCAAGAGGACAGAGGAGGCAAGGGGTTGGCCGGCTGGGTCAAACCCCCCCGCACGGGGCCCACTAGGGCTGGCCGGCGGCGCCTCCCCCTTCTTCTCCTTTAGTCCCACCCCGGGACTTTGAGAGAGGTAGTACCTCCCCTCCCCCTATACATATAGTGGGGTATTTGGGCCAGAAAATACACAACAATTATTTAATAAAGGTTTCCTCACTTTTGGGTAGATCTCCAATTGATATTCTCTCTCTCTCGTGACCGTGGTCCCAAGTTCGGACTGCGCGAACGAGAGACATCTTCACCACGAAGCGCCGTCGCGCTATGGGATTCGGATCCAGGAGCTCTACTTCCGTAACTGCTGCTGGATCGAGGAAACGGGAGTCATCGCCAGGCACCGGACGTGTGTAACTCCCCGCGAGGTGTTACACTTGGGGCACTAGGAGTCGTTGGAGCCGCAGGAGCGCGAGGACTTCAACACGACCTTGAGGTCGGCTTCGGCTCGTTTACATCAACCACGCTCTCCTGAGCATTGACAATGTTTTTCGGTCTTCAAGGGTAAGTTCACGAAAAGCCCATCCCGTTACTACATAACTAATAGATTGGTCCTGGCAGCATTAGGGATTCAAGGGCGTAGGGTAAAATTTATTGTTTTCATATGCGAACCCCTACACATTCATATTCCCCGCGGAACGTCAAACACTTTTGGTGTACAAGGGTATGTTACCGAAATTTTCTCCGTTACAATATACTCCTAGATAGATCCTCGCATTCAGTGTTGCGCTAGTCATGATTTTTTTTATTGACTGCTGCGAACCCCTTCAAAATATGCCCCGATTCAAGACAAGTTCAACGTGAAAAAGATGCATGTCGATGATGGGGTTTCATTCTGACCATCGACACTAAGTTCCCTGATCCATATCTTCTCAGACACTAAGTTACGCGCCGACGAGCTCTTACTGGCGGAAGCGATTTAAAAAGGAGCGAACGGCGACGCTTGCCCTCTGCCTCGATCACAGACGAGAGCTCCACCCTGACCTCCGCAACCCTGAAGGGAGGGCGCGATTCTGGATAGTTCGTGGCCGCACGATCTATACCACAATCGACGACGCGCTTCGAGAAGAGTTCCTAAGGAAGGCGGACCGTGGAAGAATCATTGAGATTTCCGACGACGGGAGCGACGACGGTGCGGAGGCGGACGACCGTGCGGAGGAGGACGGCGGCACGAAAGAGGGCATACTTTACAATATATCTATTTCTCGTTTGTTATATTACTATGATTGAGGAGCTCGTGGTTGAATTATATCGTAATTTATAATATGTATGGCCAAATTCTGTTATATTTCTCGTTAAAACACTGAATTACGTGCTTTGCAGTAAAACTTATTTTACGGTGCGCGCGTAGAGGCAGAACAGATATGACATATCTGACCTAAAAAATAATATTCAGTTTTACAGTACACTATACGGTATTTGTTCCGCCTGGTTTTTTTTGCACCGCAAACGCCACATGCGGTTCAACCTAAACTTATTTTGCGATATCGCGGGGTGCGGTAGACGATCTGACGGGCTCGTGGTAGAAGGGAACGCGGCCGACCGTCCACGACCGGCCTAGCAACACGTCGTGGTTGCACCTCCGTGCTCGGCGTCGCAAGCAGGCGGTGACCATTTGTTCACCGCGACGCGGGGCGCGGCCATTGGCGCGGACGACGAGCAAGCGGCCAAGCCGAGGCAGAAAAGAGGACGTACTACGAGATGGTGATCCGTACAAGTGGCCTCGCTCACGGAGCCGTGCCCCGCTGCTACCGGGGGAGCGCCACGCGTGCCTGGGCGTCCGCGCCGTGGCGCCGTGCATGCAGCTCGCAACCTGTCACCGTGTACGCGCGTCCTGTCGTGACCGTTTGTGTCACGTTTGTTTATGTAGCGGGCCAGCGGCGGGGACCGGCGGAGGCGTCCCCATCGGGACAGATCGGCTCTCTAATCTTATCCTGCTCGTACTGGCTCCTGTTTACTACTATGCGTCTATGCCGGTGTCCCCCATGGGGACAGGATGCACATAGTGACTCACCGGAGTGACGCTCAGCACCGGATATAATCTACAGTAGCACCAAAGATGTACTACTACGTGCGACGCTTTCTCCAAACGCCGAGTGTGGGCGACTTGCAATTTCTTTTTCACTTATTACAGAGGAATTTCTGATGGCTGCTCGCTGTGCTCTACGTACAAATCTTTGCACGTGCACCAGTTAGCTACCTGTAGGATTGGCGTGGCGAGTGGCGACCGAGCCAGCACGGCTGGACTCTGGCGCTCTTGGCGGCACGTGAGCGTGGGCATGGTGAGCGGTGACGCGTCGCAACCAACGGCCTGCCCACATCCTGGCATCACGTGGCGAGCGACCGGTGGCGAGCACGCCCCATCTCTCTGTTGGCTCCCGTCTCAGGCGATCGCGCCGAGCGAGGCTTTTCTTGTTGCACGGCGGCTGCTGGCTGGCTGGCTCGCTGCTCCATCCACGCACGATCATCCGTCCCATCGTCCCCGTTCGAAAATCTAAGATGTTTTAGCTTTGTAAAAAAAATGTATCTAAATCTTTTTTAGTGTGTAGGTTTATTTAGGTTTGGAGTGAAACTACACACTAAAAGAGTCTAGATACACTCCTTTTATAAAGCTAAAACATATTATATTTTCGAACGGAGCGAGTAATTATTAATTGCAGGGCGCAGTTCAGAATCAGAATCAATGCATCTGCTTTCCGGTTTCTCTCTCTCTAAACGGCGGCCAAGCCTTTCGTTCATAGTCCAACTAGAAAAACATGAAACCAAAATCCGTCACATTCTTTCCAACTCCTGCCCCCCTCCCCCTCGTTCTGCTTGGTGTAACCCTAGCTAGCCCCCGCCACACTCCTACCCTTCCTCCTCCTTGTCGTCGACTCACGCCGTCGAAAACGGTATCTGATCTCTTGTGGGATCTGAATGTGCTATCCGTGAACCTCTATTATTAGGGGTTTATATGGATGGGTATGGGATACTTGTTCCCTACCATCTAATATGGGATGGGGACAGAAAAATGTCGCACCGAATGATAAATGATATGGGGATGGGAATGTACCCTCCCCCATAGGGACCAGACCGTTGTCATCCCTACTCCCTAGGTCAAGGTGGGCAACGTTCTTCCCCTCCGATGGCGGAACACGGTAGTGCCGGGTTGTGGTTCGAGGTATCACGACACGAGAGGTTTCGCTAAGGAGACGACTAGCAGTGGTGCTTGCCTTTTTGGGCTCGGCTAAACAAACAGTAGAAGGTGCTGTGAATCTGGTGTGTATTGCCCAGATATGCACATGGTGTTGCACGATGCATACAGAGGCAACGTTGGGTTGCACGAGCCGTTCCTTAGTGTTGGCCCATGATCGCTTCATGTTAGTGTTGGTTTCTCTATCTGGTGGCGAGTATGCGATGTCGTCCACCTTGCTAGTTTTTATTTTCCTTTGGCATCATTTGAGACTTACTCTTTCTCGATAGTGTGGTCACGGGTACAAACTTTTTTTGGGCTTGGTATTTCTTACATTTTACATTTTTAGGTCATGTTTTTCTTATAACCAGGATCATTTATGTTCTTAATAAAATTGCGTAACCAAACCCTCTCTGAAGAGGTCCTTCGGAAAAACCAGCATAAACCTTTGGTTTCCACTTCCACGGTCCATATGGTATGCATTTTTTATATGCCGTCGACATGAAGGATGACGCTCCTTGTGTCAAAGAAAGCGGCAACAAGTGCAATCTTGAACTATCAACCCCTTTTTCCAATTCTTTAGTCATGTCACGTCATCTGGACTTATTCCCTAACCTCTTTTATATACAGCAACCACTAGTATAAACAAACGATATAACGTGCGGACAGGAGACGAAGAAGTAGTGCTAAATTCGGCGAAACACATCTGAGTTGCTTCTTTTGGTAGGCACTGCACTACGGGCTGCCTGGTACAAAATATAAAAAAATAAAAGAGATTGATAAAAGGGAGGAGCAGTTCAACTCTGCTCATCAGTGCTGAGGGAATCATGGCGATTAAAATGGCAAGAGGGGCCGTTGCGGTAGCTCGGTGCCGCTCCCTGGTTGGTCCTGGGACGAATTATATTTGGCCTTTCTCTTTCCTGATTTAGCTTGGTGAGACCGACGTGCGACCGCGCGGGGTCCCGGCGAGGCGAGGCGGCGATACATCGAGTCATCGGCCGTTCCCGGGGCACGTGGCGACCAACTGCGTGCGTCCCCACCCCGGTGGTCCAGGCTATGTCAAAGCGTGGCATCAACGTCGTTGTTTTGTTGTATATTGTTGTTTCATGGAGTAGATCTTACCGTAATTTTCTGACCTTGGATTCGTGGAATAGGCGGGGGGAAAGATGCCACACTCGCTGTTCCGTAATACTCACTCCACTCACAAGTAACGTTAAGATATTCACGTGGTTCGTTACGCACAAATCTTCTCAAAACAGTCTTTTCGTCCCGTTTTATAAATAAAACATACGGACGAGACCGATGCTCGGCCAGACAGCACAACGTCTAAAGTAAGATACAACACGATACACGATACACAGGCGGCACCGTATCAGGGTCGGACAAGCCGACATGTGTTCGGATATACTTTCCGGGTATCCTCATTATGCCTCACTGACCAGGGTGGCCCACTTCGGGTTAGAGCTTTGCTTCATGGGCGGCCCAGTCAGGGAGAAAAGACGGAGTCCAGTCCGCCTACGGAAAGGCCTAGAAGACTTACCGACTTGGACATGTTATGTTACTTGTAGTTCAAGATGTACTCTGTAACCGACTCTTAGTCGTAGGCGGATAGGTCTCTCCTATAAATCCTAGACCGGATATCTATATAAGCCGTCCTAGGGTATGCCTTTAGGGCACCACATAATAGTCTACAATCTCAACTCGCACAGACGAAACCCTTGTAACTCATATTCCGACTCTGCCGTATTACTGGCTTGCTAGCAGTAGTAGGATCCGTCCAAAGCCGGCGGATTCGAACCTGGGTAAACTTGTGTGCTCACCGTCCCGGAACACCATACGTCTCACACCCCTCTCTTCCGCATGCCCCGAGGACCCCCTCATGGCGTACTTGCCATCAATATGACGACAGCTGGCGCCCACCGTGGGGCAAGTGAGCTTCGGATCTGCGTTCTGAGTGAAATCTACAAGAATCGGAATCAGCAAGACCATCGTTTTCAGCCGCGTCCTCTACGCCAGCGACGTCCCTATCATCGTTCCCAACGAGACCTAGATTCCAGCTAGGGAGGCCGTGACTACCTACACCATCATGTATTTTGGCGAGATCGATGGGTACATCGGTTTCACTGAACCTGCCCCACCCACCCCAGCGGTGATGATAGAGGCAGAAGAAATCTCTGGGTCCACTTTGTCCGTGGAGGCGGCAGAGTTCCGGATCTCAAAAAACTCTAATCCCACCTAGCCCGCACCTGTTGCGGAGATAGTGGAGAAAGCCAAACCTGAAGCAGATCTTGCGGGGCAAGTCGAATTTGGAGTGGATCTTCCTAGCAAGGCTGAATCCCAGATTGATTTACCCGCCGAGGTCGAAATCCAGGAGGAGCAAGACAACAACCTTGATTCCGGCTCTGGCAATGCCGGAACAAATCAACCTTTCCTGAGGCATACGTTAAGGCGCATGATGATGCAAGACGCAAACGTGGATGAGGTTCTCGAGACCATCAGAATTTTCGAGGAAGCCCACGAGGAAAGCCGCAACTACCTCAGGACACACGTGTCGCACTTTGTAGGATATGTTGGATCCGGATCCGGCTCTGCCGATGCTGGTGACAACAAAGACTCGGTGTTGGAGGCGATCAGGACAAACACGGACTTACCAGCATCTTTGGATGATTCCATGACGTCGGTGGATTTCTGAAAGTTCTCCGCAGAATACGAAGAGGAGTTCAACTTCAAAGCTGCAGAAGAAGGAGAATCCATGGACGAAGGATCCAGAGAAAACTCTCCCAAAGCGCAGGATGACATGGATCTTGGAGACAATCCTGACGTCAAGATGTCCAAAAGTACTGATCATAGCTTGACTCCGGGAAACGGACCCAAAACCGTTTTTGCTACCGGCGAGAAGTCAAAGAAGAAGAACAAGACCCTGGCAAAAGACCCTCCAACAGAGGAAGTGATTGACGAGGAGTATGAGGGAGACTTGGATGGAGCATTAATCCCAGAAGAGCCCAAAGAAGCTTCGATGGATGGACACGTGGTCACCACTGGTGCCCGTAAACTCATCGATGCTGCGCTAACCACACCTATCCCTACAACTACAGAACTTACTGCTGAAGAATTGTAAGAAAGGGCTCAAGCCCTAGAAGCGTGTCGCCAAGTACTCCTGGATGAAGCCAACAACATCGAGGAAGAGAAAAAGCGCATACATACTGCGGAGAAGTTCATCTCTCTGCAGCAACAGAAGACCCGGAAAGGACACACGCATGACAATCAATTTTCGGGAGTCCATAAGGTTCTCTTTGAGGGGGACCCAGGGATGCCTCGACTCAACAACAAGGGAGATCTAGTGTACCCAACACCAGTACAAAACACTGCCGCAACTCGAGATATCCTGGCAAATAATCTAGGCCCCGAACTGGTCTGGTTGGGCATAAAGCTACTCACTAAGGGTCTGGAGCAACATAAGGTCGCGAAATCTGGGAGCGGAAAACTGGTCTCTCAATCTGACCAATGTCGCACGGATCTGGCCTGGAATGACGTAAGGCCCCAACAGGTTCTAGAACAGCATTACCGTTCCGACCGTCGGGAATACAACTACTCAAGAACCGGATCTTTAGGGAAGCACCACAGAACCGCATGTAACTGGAGCAACGTCGCTCCAGCCGCCGAGCAAGAAGCGATTGCTACACTGTATCCGATAAACCGTCCCCGACGAGAGTCGAATAATCGCAGGGAAGAAGACAGAGAGAACGTCGGGAGGAGGACCATCAAAGGATGCCACCTCCTAGACATGCAAGCCGTCCGGTTGAACCCCATCGCGGTGGGAGTGACGGACGAAGGAACGACGAACACTGTGCCGAGTCAAGCTGGTAGGAGACTCGTTGCAATGAAGACCCTCCCCGGAACCAGAATAATGACGCTTCGGATGGAGGTCGACGATCAGCCGAAAATAACCCACCCGCACCACCCTCTCCACCAAGCAGCCATCACAACGGCTCTCAAGGAGGCCAAGGAGGGCGTCATGGCGGAGGAGGTGGTGGCATAAGTAGAAGTCTGGCTGCAAGGCACCACAGCTATAGCGAGCAACCAAGACGGCGTTCCCTGTCACCAAGTGACGCGAGACACCGGATCAACTCCAACATAGAGGTGTGACGCTATGAGTCGGATAATATCTACGTAGGTCCAAAATGCTTCGGACCCCGTATTCGACAAACAAACTTCCCGGAAGGATTTGCTATCTCAAGACACATCCAACCCTACGACGGTATGGCCTAGCCAGATACTTGGCTCTAGGATTTTTTCCAGGCTTGCTGCATCGCCAAAGGCGGAAATAGCTTGGTCACAACCCGATATCTCCCACTTATGTTGCGGAAGACGGCACGATCATGGCTCAATAAACTTACGGAGAATATATCCACAACTGGTATGACATGCAAAGCACGTTCTTTCGAAATTTTGAAGGCACATATCGGAGGCCCTGTATGGTAGGAGACCTACAGCGTTGCACCCAGAAAGCCGGAGAAACTTACTGAGATTACCTCGGACGATGGATCGACACCAAGAACTCCTGTGAAGGAGTAAATGATCAAACTGCGATTGAAGCTTTCATTGCAGAACTCCCAATTGGTTTACTACGTCACCGCCTGAAGTGCGAGAAGGTCACTGATCTGGGAGAGATGATAGAAACAGCGAGCAAGTATACAGACGCTGACAATGACGTAGAGGAATTACAAAACTCCCTAGTTGTGCCACAGTCGGCAAAACAACCAAAGCAACAAGCTCAGAAGCGCAAGAATACCTCGGAGGAGAAACCCAACGCGGAAACGGCAGTGGTCACTGCTACTTTCGGGTTTGGAGGACGAGGAGGGTGCGGTGGTGGCCGCGGTCGCGGCCATGGGACATCAAGAGTCCAGGGTAGAGGAGACCAGTAACCTGGCAAACCCTATTCCTAGGCCGACATTGCCAATAACCCATGTGTCCATTACTTAGATGCCAGTGGGGGCTCGTCTCACACAAACACCGAGTGTTGTTTCAATGATGACATCAAGAAAGACGATACCGCTGGCTACAGGGCTAAGCGGAAGAAGGGGAAAAGAATACCAAAAAGAGAAGGAGAACAAGGAAGATTCTGACATGGAGGAAGCTGACCCTTCAAATCCCAAGCTGGATGGAAAAAAGAACTTCCCAACAAAGAAAGACACTTACGTCACCTTCCTTGGATCTCAACCAGCTAAGGTTAAGAAATGTAGCATCCCAGCTAAGGTTAAGAAATGTAATGCTACATGCTACATGGACTTTCGCTATTAGAACGTGTTACGATATCACAAGAGGCATCATCTGGTGCAGGCCCTCAATGTGCAATGGTGGACGAGGACCCATTCCATGCAGTAATCAAGTGTGATGATGCCGCAAAAATCTGGGATGCCACGAGGGAAGAGTTGATATTGCCGGATGCTGGGGGTAGGTTCGAGTTTCCAGATATTCAGCCAGAGCAAGATAATGCCATTCGCGCGTTGGGAAATTATGGTCGTACTCAACATTGCGGTGTACACCATGGGAGACTTTAATACGAAGGCCCCAAAATATATACTCCCTCCGTCTAAAAATAAGTGACTTGATTTATTTAGATTCGCATGTATCTAGACATATTTTAGTGTATAGATACATTTGAATATAGGCAAAATCAAGTCAATTATTTCTAGACGAGGGAGTATCATTTTCGTCAGCTACTAATTTTAGCTGTCTTACTGCTCTAACACGATTGTTGGACCCTTCTCAGCATGAATTCGTTGCTGATTTGACTGTGATTTATTAACAAGATCAAGTGCTCTTTCTTAGGGCATACCGGGGTTATCACGTGCACATTACATGTCCAAAAATTGCTATAGAAAATATCATCAAAGTTTTAGAATGCCTCTATTCTTTGAGAAAAAAGTCATCAGAAGTTTTAGACGATCGGTGCAGCTATTTTTTTTTTCACGTCATGATTGTGTGCATTTAGTGATAATGTTTCCATGGTGGAGACGATGTAATGTGAATTAAAATTGTTTCTGGTTTATCCACATCCTGGTGTGACTGTTAGGACGAAGCGGTTCATACTAGAGAGCATCTAGAGGGCCTCTTGTATTGTCGACTTCAGATCTAGCGGTTTGTTGCCCGACACTTTGGTCTATCTTGACAGTGGTGATGACGATGATGATCGTCTAAGCTTGGTTATGTTAGTGGTTCTCGAGTTTTCTTCTTTTGTGTTCGTGAACTTCTTCCCATTAGTACAGTGGAGAATCGGCGGTTCGGCAATCTGCCTTGCGAGAAGAGTGTCTGCGGCCGCATTATGTTCAGCGGTCTATGTTTTTCAGTCCAGCTAGTACAACCTCTGTCTTACTGCAATTTTTTCATCACAGTTTCCGAGAGATAATTGTAGTGCTAGAGACAGCACCCTTGAAGAGTTTCGATGTAACTTACGGAGTACTACTTGAGGACACTGAAGATGAGTGGGCTTGGCACTTTCATGAAAAGGGCGTGTTCAGGTGTCAAGTCAGCTTACTGGAAACAGGGGAACGCTAGGGTTTTCGGTAATGTGCAGCATCAGTGCGACTCAGAGCAGCTGATCAGGAGGATCAGAGAGGATTACAAGCTTTGGGAGTTAGCTACACCCGGAGGGAGTCTAGATGCCGCGAGAGAGTAGGCTTTAGAGCTGTGGGGTGTGAGTGTGTGGAGTTTTTTCGATTTCAGTTGCTTTCAACTGATCTTGATGTCTTGTACATGATTTGCTCTCTTCTATAAAGATAAGGTATGCCGTTGGCATACTCTCGAAAAAAGAAAAAAAAGGTGTCAAGTCAGCTTACAAATTACAGAGACAGCTATATGATGTCCAGCTAGGGCAAGAGGAAAAGTTCAGAGCCGGAAAAGGGTTTTAGGTGGATGGAATTTGGGCGGGCTGAATGTACTCCAAATGTGCGGCAATTCCTTTGGCGCTTGGCACACAACAGTCTACGACATCGGCTTAGTCTAAAACGCCGTGGGATGGATACTGGTCCCATTTGTCCATCATGCAATCGACTGGATGAGGATGGATGCCACTTATTTTTTGCGGTGCAAAACAGTTAAAGCCTTGTGGTGGAAGCTCTGCTTAGAAGAGATTCAGGAGAAGCTTGCAGAATGTAATGGCCCTAAGGAGGTGATTACGCACATTTTTCAGGCTACAGGTTATTGCTTTGCTCTGGTGACGTTGGAAAGACTGAAATAAGTTGGTTGCAGGGGAGCGGGGCCTTTCTGAAGAAAACCTTTTGCATCTCATCAGTGGGACAACCAAAGAATTCGATCAATTCTGTAGCAGGGACAGGGCGAAAAAACAACAAGCGAACCAAATCTAGACTACTCCATCTGGGGATCAGCTTAAACTGAATACTGATGGAAGTTTTTGTTCTTCCGATCATACGGGTGGTTGGGGTTTCATTGTGCGCAATGCTGATGGTATAGCGGTTGGCATATGCTTATGATGCCCTCCAAACTGAAGCTGCTGCATGTCTTGCTGGTCTGCAGTGGTCACGATCTTGGGGTATTTGCAAAGTCCAGGTTACGACGGACTCTAAAAAGCTGGTGGAAGCTGTCTTGACCGGTGCTCACGGATTGTCTCCAAATGGTCATCTTTTTAGAGAAATAAAAAAATTGCGCCACGTTAAACTTTTCTAGTTTCTCAATTCGGTATTACCCAAGGGTTTGTAATAATGTGGCGGACGCTTTTGCGACGTATGATGCGAGATTAGGGCATGGGCCCCCAGCCGTGTGGCCGGACGGTGCCCCTGATTTTGTACAATGTGTAGTGGCCAGCGATTGTGCTGTGGTCACAATTTAATGAATGGTTCAGCTCCAATTTCAACAACAAAAACCTAACAAAGTCAGACCGTTTGTTCAGCAGCTACAGCTAGCTTAGGAGTATCTATGGAAGCAATCTACACAGGACACTCCCATTATTCAGTCGCCATTCGCTGAACATGTGTAACCTTACGAGGCTGAAAAAGATCCGATTAAGGAAAAACTTGGCTTCGCCCGGGTTCGAACCGGAGATCTTCAGTGTGTTAGACTGACGTGATAACCAACTACACCACGAAACCATATGTGTTCATAATTTCTACTTTTTCTATTAATAGACGTATTATACTATTTAGCCATATTCTCCTTTGACTGAGCTCCATGGTCATGACATGTGAGGCCTCCCCGACGAGATGCAGTACTGAAATGCATACGTTGACACCATTTTCATGTCATGCAAGGGACTCAATATTTTCAGTTATCAGGTACTGCATAATCAATTTACAAAAGGACACCGTATGGCATTTCAGTTTATATTTTCGTTTCACTGACTGTCCTTATTAGTTACTATATAAAATCGGAGTTTAAAATAGAACTCGAAATAATATGCGTGGAAATCACAAAGACCGAAAGTAGCTGAACATTGCACTGATCAGAAAACCGAGCTTGACCTTCACTCAGTGTTCAGACTTGAGAACGCTGGCCTGAGACGGCCGTCGCTGGGAGCAGCATCAACAGTAGCGCCCGGCACGGTCGCGTAGATGTCCAGCTGCAGGACCACGTGGTCCCGCGACTCCATCCTGGCCGTCCGCCACAGGACGTGCCCCGTGGCCTTCCGGAACGCGCCCGTGCCGCCGGCGACCGCGAGCTCCCGGACCGCCACGGAGACGTCGTCCCGGCCCACCACGGCAATGGTGCTGCCGTTGTACGCGCCGCCCGTGAGCGCCACGGTCATGGACACCATCAGCACGGGCTCCTTGAGACCGGCCAGCATGTACGAGCCCTGGGCGCGCCCGACGGCCCGCGACGCCGCGTCGGGGCCTTCCGTCAGCGCGTCGTCGATCACCGTCGTGTCGCCGAAGTGCGCGCCCGGCATGGACGGGTGCGCCGGGCCTGGCCCCTTCACGAGCTGCACCGCCGTCTGGCCCGGCCCGCCGGTGATGTCGTGCATGTAGAAGCGCAGGTGGATCTGCTTGCTCCGCGCGGCAGCCGGTGCGGTTGCCAAGGCCAGGGTCAGACAGACGAGGAACAGAAGGCGACACGTTGATGCCATCGTCGTGACCGCCGTTGTAGAATGTATCGTCTGGATTCTGGAGCGATTAAGTACAAGTACATTATGGACTACCAGAGCCTAGAGCTGTGTATATATGGTTCCTGCTGGTACGAGGTGACCACGTTACGCTTGGCTAGCAGAGTACCCACTAATTTCATCTTTTTTCGTCTCGATCTCCGGTTCAGAAATGGTTGGAATACCGGTGGCAACTGTTTTAGAAAATAATGTACGCGTACAGTGCTACGGAGTAGTAGTAAATAATCCACGTATGGTTAGCGTACAAGATATGTATGACCAGGGCCCTCTGAATCTACTGCCAGGTTGCTGCTACTCCACTCAAAACCCTCCTCCCCCTAACGACCAGGTGATTCCTGCACCCCCTCTGTTAGCATAATTATATTCGGTTTAGCACAAGATCATGCATCACAGCACACTAGAACACCCATTGCACATAAACAGAGAGGGGTAGGTGATCGTTACTGGGTGTTGGCGTTGAGGACGAAGCTTGCGTGATTCAGGCTTAATCGGTTGTCGAAGAAGATGACCTGAGAAAGTCTGAACAGTAATGCTACACTTACGAGTTGTTTTCTTACGGAACAGTCTTACGGACTGAGTTGGCAAACAGCCATGCATCCACTTTCGAATTCTCAGGAACAACCGCAACAGACTATCCAAGTATATGAGGCCATGTCTCGTCCGTAGCAGCAGTCCGTAGCGAGATTCCGTAGATGTAGGATTACCGAAGTCTGAATGCCCTCCGAGTCAAAACTAATTAATTCCCGTGATTCCCCGTCGTGGTGTTCCTCTTTCTTATATATGAAATACTATACAGGTACAATACGTACAGCTCAAGGCACAGGAGATCACAACCGATCCTGCCATAATGAGGAGATATACATAATCTCTATAAACAGAAAAGATCCCTAAACCCATCCTATCTTTAACACCCTTCCCCACTCAATCTAAACAGTCGTGTACAAGGTTGAGAGTATTAGTTGTGTAACTAGTTTAGTAAACACATCAGCAATCTGATCTCCAGAAGCGATATAACGGACATGAAGTGCGCCCGTAGCAACTTTCTCACGGACAAAATGAAAGTCGATCTCGATATGTTTGGCGTGGGCATGAAAAACAGGATTGGCGGACAAGTATATAGCGCCAAGATTGTCGCACCACAGAACACCCAGTTCCTTAAGAACAGACTGGATCCATATCGCTTCAACGGTGTCATTGGCCAACGCCATATACTCAGTCTCAGTGCTCGAGCAAGAGACCGTGGGCTGTTTGCGAGAACTCAAAGAGACTAAGTTACCTCCGAGGAAAATGGCAAAATCGCCGGTAGAACGATGGTCATCCCAACAGCCTGCCCATTCAGCATCCGTGTAGATATCTAGCATAGTAGATGATGTAGGCCGAATATGTAAACTAGTCGAGAGAGTTCCTTTCACATAACGAATAATCCACTTGACTGCCTCATAATGCGCAGTCGTGGGCTGCGATGGGTACTGAGAAACCTTGTGCACAACAAAAGACATATTCGGCCTCGTAAGAGTGAGGTACCGCAAGCCACCAACAAGACTCCGGTACCGAAAAGCATCATCAGTACTAAGTGGGTCTCCATCATCACGAGAAATCTTGTCTGTAGAAGACATGGGAGTGGTGAACGCATGTCATTGCTCCATATTTGCGCGGTGTAGTAAATCCAACGCATACTTGTGTCGAGTGAGAACCATCCCCTGAGACTGGTAAGTGGCCTCGATACCAAGAAAATACTCCAGGCGGCCAAGATCCTTGATAGGAAACGTGGCTGAAAGAGTCTGAACCAAACGATCCACAATATGTAGGGAGGAACCAGCCAGAACAATATCATCAACATACACAAGCATATAGACCTGAACCCGTGCTGATCTAAGATGAAAAGAGAAGTTTCAGCCTTACTGGAGACAAAACCAAGATGGAGAAGGCGATCACTGAGCCAAGCATACAAGACACGAGGAGACTACTTGAGACCATACAGAGCCAGCGGGAGCTTACACACATGGTGTGGAAAGCTAGGGTCCTCAAAACCAGGAGACTACTGCATATAAACATCTTCGTTGAGAAAACCGTGAAGGAAGGCACTATTGAAGACAACCTGACAAAGACACCAACCCCGGGAAACAGCAAGCGAGAGCACAAGGCAAACAGTGACAGGTTTGACCATGGGACTGAATGTATCATGATAGTCAATACCTTGCTATTGGGTGAAGCCATGAGCAACTAGACGAGATTTGTGTTTGTCCATGGAACCATCAGGGCGAAATTTTCTTTTGAAGATCCACTTGCTGTCAACAATATTTGTACCGGGGGTCGAGGTACCAATGACTAAGTCTGATTGCTAATAAGAACATCATATTCAGCCTCCATAGCGGTTCTCCAAGCGGGTTCCGAGAGCATCGTACGATAGGTTGCTGGAGCCACCAGAAAAGCACCACGGTGATAGGGATTATAGCAAACTGTACCATCCTTGTACTCCTTCAGACGATGGATTTCCTAACTGTGCCAAGTGGTCATGGTATGCTATACAGGAGGTGCTTGCATGTGGCGAGGCTAGTGCGAACTTGTGACAGCGGTAAGATCGACCTAAGCTGATGATGGATCAGCAGGTGGCGCTAGCCCAGTTGCCGATCCAGTACACGCGTGCAATGGAGGCTCGTGGTCGTGCGGCCCAGCAAGGAGAACTGACCCAGGCGATGGTGGGCTAGACCACGGGTCGCAGGGCGTGGAGACGCTAGGCGTGCAGTCACCCGGCGTGGTCCCTCCAGGTGCGAGCGACGCGGCGCCGGACGCGGGCTCACTAGGCACGTGCGACGAGGCAAGCACGACGATCTCTTGCGAGGTAGGGACGTCGATTGGATCCTGCACAAACACAACAGACATACCGGGAGGGTCAACAAACAACAAGAAAACATCATAATTGCGCATGTTAGTATTCTGAATGGCTGGTTCGTGCGACGAAAAAGTTATACGATGCAACGCAGAGACATCAATGGTGACACCGGACGTGTCAAACGCAAAAATCTTCTCGTCGAAAATCACATCACGAGAGATATAAATACGGCACATGCTACGATCAAGACACTTGTAACCTTTGTGCATAGGACTATACCCCAGAAAAACATACATCTTGGACCAAACTCTAGCTCACGGGAGTTATATTTACGCAGGCTTGGCCAACAGGCACAACCAAACGTGCATAAGAAGGAATAATCGGAGCTATATTGAGGAGCCTAGACAGAGGGGTGGTGTTGTTGAGGGTGGGAACGGGCATCCTATTAATAAGATAGCTAGCCATAAGAAAAGCCTCATCCCAAAAACGAAGAGGAAGAGATGAATGGGAGAGGAGTGCTAACCCAATTTCGACAAGGTGTCGATTCTTACGTTCGACGATACCTTTTTTTGAGATGTGTGTGGACAAGAAACACGATGAGATATGCCCGTGTGCTAAGAATGAGTGTGAAGGGGATGGTATTCCCCGCCCCAGTCGGACTGAACAATACAGATTTTGGTGTTTAAAAGACGCTCAACATGATTCTAGAAAATATAGAAAATATCTTCAACATCAGATTTATGTTTAATTAAATATATTCAGCAATGGCGACTGTAATCATCTATATTGCTCACATAATAATTAAAACCCCAGAAGAGGGCAAAGAAGGACCCCAAACATCTGTGTGAATAAGCTCTAAGAGGTGTATGAGAGACACGAGAAGAAGAATTATAAGGGAGTTGAGGACTCTTGGCACGTTGACACGCATGATAGCCATATGACTCAAAAAGTGAAGAACAAGGAAAATTGTTGGACCTAACAATGTTTTGAAATATTTTATTCGAGGGATGATCGAGACATTTGTGGCATTGAGACACTGAAGTCTTGACGCATGAGGATGCATGTCGTGCATGGAAGAAAGCTCGATCAAATGGAAGGGGGTAGAGACCGCCACGACTTTTACCTTGAAGAAGGACCTCCCTCGTGGCCTTGTCCTAACAAAGAAAGAATGTTTGTGAAATTTGATGAATATATCATTGTCCGAAACAAGGCGATAATCCGAAAGCAAATTTTTGCTAATGTCAGGAACATGAAGAATATTTCTGAAGGCAAAAGATTATGAAGAACGAGCTAAACTAGAATAACCAACATGCGCAATAGAAAAAACTTGTGCCATTGGGGACCTGGACTTGATCCTTGTCGTGGTAGTGCTCGTGGATGCTCATGCGCTCCATGTCATTGGTGTAGTGGTCAGTTGCCCCGGAGTCCGTGATCCATGGACGCTTGTCGTGGGGAAAGGAGGAAGACGCTAAGTTGCCTGACCGCTGTTCATTGGCTTGATACAAATGGTTGAAGCGATTGCAGCAGGAGAGGGCGGCATGCCCCCATATGTTGCAAATTTTGCATTGGGAACGGTTAGAGCCACGTCCGCTGTGACGAAACCTGTTTCCATTCGCGTTGCCATAACCATTGGCAGTGTCACCGTTGCGGTTGCCCCGATTTCCTTGCTGGCCTTGGCCACCACCGCCATAGTTGTTTCCGCTTCCACCACTGTAGTGGTTTCCACCACCTCTGCGGTGATCCAGCATACCACTGCATGTGTAGTACACTATAGTCGTTGATATGATACTCACAGAACACCGTTCAGTAAATATCACACCCCTTAGAGTGCTACAACAGAAACATTGCGGGTCCATATTACAAACATACACACTTTATGTTGCGACCTTGGATTGTTAAGGATCCTAAGTCCCTATGATTAACATGCTAGTCCCTGGATCAATAGCTAGCACTTCACAGTCGATGAATATCATGTAAAACACAAGTCATTATTACACGAATAATCTAGAGTATAATTATTACAACTTGCATAGCTTATAGCAAGCTCAAATAAAACAGCGGAAACTAAGTAAAACTTGAGTCCATCAACGTCTCAGGCTAGCTGCGTGAAGACCCGCGATCCCTACGCACCTTTCAATCTTCGGATTCTGCACATAAGACGTGCAGCCAACAAGTTGGGTCAATACTTTGAATGTATTGGCAAATTACACCAAGGAAAGAGTAAGACTATCTCTACATGCAAGGCTAAGAGTAGGCTCTGGGGTTCATTTGCGTAAAGCCAATTTTATCAATGTAATAAGAAAAGAGGAAGAAAGTTTTCCCTACTTTGTAAACTTTGATAAATAGTATAGGGTCGAATGGAACACGTGGATAATACTCACCAAGTTCCCAATCAACCTAGCACTTGGATATTACGCACCAAGTTCCCAAAATCCCGCCCAACGGCGATATTACTCACGCTTTGGGGTTTATAAAACGTTAGGTTTGGAAAAGAGAGAGGAAGATCTTTCAGAGGCTCCATCCTTCAGATGCTCAAAGTTGTTCTGTTTCCGTGAACACGGCTGATCGATCAGATTGCAATACTCTCGAGAGGTTGTGCACTTTCCCCACAATCCACGATCAAGTCCTTTTACAGACAAGACCATGGTGAAGCCTTCCGTTAGTAGCCCCTCTACCAGCTGGATCCAACCGTGCCAAGAACCTCCAAATGTTGGTACCCCGGTGAGGTTTCCCACTAAGTACTAAGCCAAGACAGAGCCCATATGTATTGTGGTTGCACGGGAAGCTTCTGAATTCTGAAACATGGCAGACTTCTTTGATTCCTGGGCGGCCGTCCTCCACCAAATATCCACTCGTTGTCCCGACAACCATTCCGCCCAGAAGAAAACTTAGTTTTATTTTGAAGGGGTTTTGAAGAAGAAAAGTTCGCTCGGGAGAGCTCTCATACTTAGAAAATTTTGGGTCTTTCGAACCCCCCCAACGGTACTTAGTATATATATAGCATAGCAAGCAATACTTAGCAAAAACAGGAAAACCTAATAGGACGGAAATTCCTAAGTATAAAGCTACTCATGGCATACTACAAAACCGCACTTGCAAATAATAGTAATAAGAAAACCTACTAAAAACCTACACATGCATACTACTAGATTTGAAGAGTAAAAACATGCATAATCAAAAACTAGGACATAATATGTACAAGTGGTGTAACTTGCCTTGATCCGAGCAGCAATCTACACAACAGTACTCCTCAGCGCACTCCAAGCAATCTAACGAGACAACATGGACCCAATCACAATTTGCACAAAACAAAGTCACAAAGTCGAATATGCATGCATGCAACATGGTAATATGCAAGGATGGATTCGATTTCGACCAAGGGTTTTAATCAGGGGTGTTGTTGAGTTGGGGATGTCATTAGAATTAATTTTCCCACAGATTTTAAGTATTTTGGGTTAAACCCGAAATAACCAAGCTCAAAACTAGATCTACAACTCCAATCTACCTCGAGACAGATCTTAACACCCTAATCATGATATGACAATTTTCTACAGAAGGTCTTGTCGAAACAAAGCCAACGCAACAAGAATCAACTAAAACGGAGCTACGGGTAATTTTCTAGAATTAAAATACTCTAATCTAATCTTTAAGTACTACTGCAAGATTGCTGTGGCAAAATAGCAATATTATTGTAGATCTGTGTTCTACTCGAAAATATGAATCCAACGGTATATTATACGCAAATTTTGGACTAATACTCGAATTTCTATGGATTTTACAAGATTGGAGTAATTTCTGCCTATTTTAAAAGAAAAACAAAAAGGTGGCCAGTGACGCGGCGACACGTGGCGGCTCGGGATTGGCCAGCGACGCGCGTGTGACGCCGACGCGGTGATGACGCGGCGGGTGCCACGCGGCGCGGTGCGATTCGCCGGTACCGGTTCGATCGATTGGAGCCGTTGGATCTCGATTCGAGGGTCGGAGAGGGGGCTTACCGACGGCGGTGACGACGGATGGCGGTGGTGCGTTGGCGGCGAGGTACGGCGGCGTGGCGGTGCTCCTCCGGCCCGACGAAGGAGTCGACAGCGACCGGCTCCTCGCCGACGTTGCGTTCCCGGGGGCGGCTGTGGCTCCTCCTTCCCGAGGTGGCGGCTGGCGGCGACCAGAGGCGCGAAGTCCGGTGGAGCTCCGGCGAGCGATTGGCGGCGGCTCGGTGGCAGTGGAGTAAGGAAAAGCTAGGGTTTCGCGGGAGGCATGCCGGGGCTTTATAAGGGCGCGATTTCTTGGCGTGGGGACTACGGATTCGTTCCGAATCCGCCGGAGGTGGTTGGCGCCGACGCGGCCGACGCCGTGTTCGTCCTAGACTCAGACGGAGGAGGCGGCCGACGGGTGGGGCCCGCTTGTCGGCGGCTGCAGGCGCGAGGGCGGGCTGGCGACTGACGATGGTGTTGGGCCGGCCCAGCCAGGCGTTCGCGGTAGGCGCCGCTCGCTCGCGGGCATGCGCGGTGAATAGAAAGCGGGCTGGCTTCGGCTGGCCCGCCTAGGTTAGACTTTTTTTTATTCTTTTATTTATTTCTGTTTCACCAAAAGTTGCATAACTTTCGCAAACGGACTCCCAATTTAGTGAAATTTGTCTCTAAAATTTTGTAAAAAGAAGAGGGTTAGAGTAGGACTATAAAATAACACTTTTGCAAGGGTTTTGGTGGTTCAAAAAGTTTTTACCCCTTTTAGTCTATATAGGACTATGGGATTTAGGAAGAAATATCTATGCAGTTTTTATTATGCGATGCCATGATGCAATGATATGATGCAAGCTTCTAGTAACATCTGTAATTACAAAAAAAAAATTGGGATGTTACACTTTGTTATTATACATACCTTCCAACTCATCTGAAGTATCTACCGAATCATCCTCATCACTTTCTTCTTCATCCACCTCCTGCATCCCGACTCTAGAGGAATCAACAGAATATTCCCCTTCTGGTGCCCCCAAGTACTCTGCTGGGTACGATAGTCCTCAGCTATGATTGGATAATGCACATTATCTGGAGTAGGATAATCCTCGAACACCCTTTCTTTAGGATCTTCCTCCTCGGACTCTACATCTTCCATGTGGACATCTCTTCCATCAACGGAATAAGATCTTACGCCCATGCGACTAGTCTGTCCGATATCTCCAACTAAATCTTCCACAGGAATAGGATTCCCGGCAGATCCATCCATTGATCCGTACCTCCAGCCTTCAGAATTCCCAATAGGAAATTCCGAGTCCTCGGTTCCCCAAGAACTCTATGGTACTGGATAACTAGTGCCCTCATCAGGATATCTAAGAGGTTCTGGTACCGGTGAATAGGGATATGGTATAAAAGATGCTAGATCTATAGGTATATCCTTGAAAACTGGGTTAACCCTATCCACTACTTCATTTTCCAATTTAGATGTTAACTTCTCCCTTCTTTCAGGTTTCGTTAAATCCTCTAACATATCAACCTGATCTTCTACGATAACCTGATGTGTCTTATACAAATACCCAACCATCAGTCGATACAGATCCATAAACTTAGAGGCTAGTTTTGGATGCTTCCTTACTAAAGTAAGATGATCTGGTTTCGGTTCTTCATCTATAGAGTCATGAGGAATCACAGATTATGTGCTTCCGGCTAACTCTTCTTCTTTATCTTCCCGAACATTGGCTATTGCCTCCACAATAGCAACATGATATGCTGCTAGGTGACTTCTACCTTCTCCCACAGGTAAGTTGTGATATAAACCAAGCTTCTTTGGTAGTTGGATGCTAACACGATATTTGGCTAACATTCGCCCATCATGGTAGGTCATGGTATTGACTGGGATATTAGTTGTGCAACCAAAAACCTTCAGAAGTTCTCGAAGTTGTTCAGTTAAAGCACCCCTGATAATCATCGAGAGTCTCTTCTTTCCTTGCCAAGGTCTGTTTTGGAAACTTTGGTGCCATTTCAACTGTATAGATATAAATATAATTAGTATCCATTAATTATAATGATGCATCATAATAAAGAATTATCGCACTAAAAAATATAACGAAATATTCCCAATTGAATATTCATCATATAATCTAGAGAACTCTTTACCGTTGCTCCTAGACTCCTACAGTTATTTCCCTTTACTAGGTTTCCAACCTAAGGTCAAAGCAATTGCTTTGATACCAGCTGCGGTGACCCAGCATACCACTGCATGTGTAGTACACTATAGTCGTTGATATGATACTCATAGAACACCGTTCCGTAAATATCACACCTCTCAGAGTGGTACAGCAGAAACATTGCGAGTCCATATTACAAACATACACACTTTATTATTACAAACCAAGAGTTCTCACACTTCAAATATTATGAAAGTATAAACCAAACTTAAGTAGTTTCAGTGGAAGATATTAAAAAGTAAACTCATACTTTGAATTGAGCTCAACAACTTATTCTATATAGTTCCTGCTGCTCGGCTCAATTGGTTTACTAATAACTAAGGCAACTACTCGGACTCGTTGCCCTCTACTCCATAGCGTATCTCGTAGTCCACCCCTTCAACTCCTCTGGACATGTCGGGTTCTTTGTAGCAGACGTCTTCTTGTCCATCCGCTACGTACATCGAAGTGTCTTCTGGATTCTCAGAGTCTAAGCAAGGGTTCAAAGGAAAGAGTGAGTAACAGCGTTACCCAGCAAGTTCATTATATGCAATGTGGGAAGTTTGATACTCTATCTACCACCTCTTACGATATGTCCTTGGTACTATGCATTTTTTATAAATATTTCTTCAAAGATTGATTTTATTATCAAAAACTATGCCCATCAGCCTTCAAAGGTTGACCAGAACTTCATGGAGTTCCTTTCCTGCCGCGTTCGTAGTTCCTTCCCGGAACAGGGAGTAACATGTCACAATTCTTACACTATGCAGAGGTGTGTTGCTTTACCCATGAGAGACCAACTCCTTGTTGCACAACCGGGCGTACTTTCCCGTCCACAATTCCATGATGTGGGGCCCAGTAGGTGATCCAAGCCAATCACTGCCCTCTCCGCGACCCCATATGTCTGCACGATCCTCCGGGGCTGACTACACCTCCGTTAAGCCTCCAAATAGGGCAAGCTATAACCCTGGTGAGTTCTCGTAGACTCTATGAAGTGGTGATGCCCCTAGTAAGCTCCATAAAAGGCCCGACTATACCTCCGGCAACCACTCATAAATAATCTAGACACCAAAATCATGGGGCCTAAGGGTGCCCACCCATATTTTGGATCCATACCAGGAATCCCAAAGTTACGATAAGGTCATCTTGCCTCCATATGAAAGGAAGAATTTACAACTGACTTCTCTGTCCCATTCCAAATCTCATGGTTAACGCGTATTATACGGTGCTAGAATCACTGATGTCATGGGTTTTTAAGCCTATATGACTTACGCAATTGGAACCCTAAGTTCCATTGCTGATCTTTATCATCTCTTAGTATGATGCTACTTCTTATTTATTAGAGAAGATATCATTTTCTGTTTCCAAATCATAGATGATAACACACAATTTGCAATATCTTTGATAAAGACTTTTCAAAGGACATGAGCAAGTTATGAACTAGCCTTGTGACTGCAAGGTAGTGAAGTCGGATGCTTTCACCTGACCTTGAGCTCCGGTTTCTACAAAGAACCGTTATTGCCGATAAGGACAATATTTAAAGATGCAATATGCAATGCATAGTAATGTCATGCAATGACTTATTATTTGGTTCCTTGCATGTTTAACCCTTTTAGTAAAATCTTACTATTTTATTTAATTAATAAAAGATAAATATCATTCTATGAATTTTATTTCATTTAAATATTTTCTAAAATTTCTTTAAGGAAATAGGATTTCTTTTCATCACACTAAATTTACTTTGCAAAAATACAAATTATTATTTTTCTACAATAGTATATTTATTTAGGATCTTAAAAGTGAATTTTATTCAATTTTAGGTGTTTCCCATATTTTTGTAAAAATTCAAAAGTAATTAGCATCCTATTATCATTAACCCAAAATTTTAATTGCCAAAAATTCTATTGATTATTTTTATTCAATAGAAAATATTTTTGTGAATTTATAGATATATTATTTGTATTTTTAGGATTTTTATTTATTTATCTAGAGTTATTTTTATCTCAGGGGTATATTTGTAATTACTATCTTTTTAAATAATCCCATTAAGTTACGGGCCTAGCCCACTGGGCTGGCCCGACCCAACTTAACCCAGCCTACCTGGCCTGGTTACACTTACTAGAGTGGTGCTGGGCTGCCCACAGGCCCAGTATCCCCCTCGCACGCCCACTCTTCTCCCCTCTCTCACTCCCTCGCGCACACGGCCATCTCCTCCATCTGCCGCCGCCGCGTACCATTCCGGCCGAATCCGGCCGCTGTTGCTGCCGCCACGGTGCAGGGTGACTTAGTCGATGACACTACTTCATCTTGTCCAAGCAGATCCGCGGTTGATGCTTTCTCCTGGCCGTGTTGACCCCTGCCCTAGGCTAGGGTTAGGGTTTGCCGCTCTGGAGCATCGGCGATGGTGCGCTGGTTCTTCACTGTGTTCGTTGCTCTTCTCCGGTGGATCTAACACGCGGTTGGTGCGGGTTGCAGCGCCCCTTCGGGGTGCTCCCCGTGCCGCCGTTCCTACTTCGCAACCGGTCAACCTCTGCTTCCTCTTCGGTTCTTTTTGCAAGGCCCTTGAGTAAGATTGGCTACTTTTCTTCTGTGCTCCACTATGCCTTGCTCGATACCCTATGTTTGACTTTAGTGGTAAATCCCTAATTGATTTCATGGTTCGTTTAGGGTTCATCCCTCTGGCCTGAGCATGATAATTCTATTAGGACTGATTGTAGTGGTTATACTGTCCTGGATGTTTACCCCCTTATGCTAGTGATGTGGATTTCACTGTGGTTTCATGATCCTAGTACTGACAATGATTCTGTCAGTAATATTCAGTTGATCTTTATACACTGGTTTATGTTGATCTTTTACATGGGAGTGAGAATGATACTCCTATGCTTCCCTGATTATAGAAATGCAACCATGAGTATGATTCCTGGATAGTTATTCCAGGAAAGTGATTAGTTATCTTTTTGTAAGCTAACTGATCAAATATCAGTAAAGCATTGGTTTGGGTTTTAGATGTGACATTTCTGACACCTTCTTTAGAATGGTACACAATTGCCCATACTACTATTGCCTAAATCTTCCTGTCTCCAAGTTTGGCTGGTTAAGTAACTGAGAAGCTTCTGCTAGCTTTATTATCCTAATCTGTTATAATTTATTAGCCTATGATGCTGGTCTGAGGCATGACTAGGAAATACTAAGTGGTTTGTAGCTATCTCTCAAAGATATGCTCTGATGCATGTACCAGCTAATGATTCTTGAATCCTTTTAAGAAGATGATTGATCTCCCCACTATCAAATATTGATCCTTAAGATCCTGAGATTATAGAGGTGCTACTCCATAGGAGATGTGCCCTGAATCTAGGTCTGACTGTTGTTTATTTATAAATGTGGAGATTTGAGTATATATCCAAGATCTATGATGCAAAGGCTGAGATCTTGGATTTATTTGTAAGGCTTTGTCATTGGCTGTCATTTAAATGCTTCTAGGATGATTCTACACCCCATTTGGGTGTTTTTCTAAGAAGTTTAAGTAAAAATCATATGCTCAAATGATTCTATGATGATCTGATCATGTGGTGATGTTATTTGAACTTACCAGATTGCTTGTTTATTGATGATGTTGTGATGTAGCTGGTTGCTGGATCTAGCTCTGCACCACCTGGTGCTGCTCCTGTAACTTGATGCTTGACCTCTCTTTCCACCTACTCCACCCCCTCCTTATGTTACCATAAGGTAGAGATCTGATGATTAATTTGGTGGAGAAATGGGCTCTGGTTTTAGCAAGTTCTATTGCCGGGAGTGTGTGATTGAGAAGAAGAACTAAGCTTCTGTATTTCCCCTTCGGCTGGTTCTCTATGTCGTACCTTGTACTGCTACCGGTAGCTTGACAGCACACCCCATGCAGTTAGTCGACTAAGTTGGGTGTGTGTGTGTGCTGTGCATGTGGATCAGCTCAAGTAAGTTGGTTGTTACTCTTACCTGTTTACTAATTGTCAGCCTGGTGAAACCTATTTGTTTATCCACTTGACTTTCGCTATAACTTTTGCTATTAACTGATAAGAACAGATTCACTGTTGGTGAAACTTACCCTTTTTTATTTACTCAATGATGTACCATGAATAGTGCACTTCACTATTCAACACTGAGAGTAAAATTACCTTACTAATCCCTAATCTTCCTTTCTAGTTGTTTTTCTTACTTGCAGAAACAAGATCTGGACTTTCAAGATTAGTGTAGGATAGATATTTAGTATAGGTTCTACTTGTAACCTTCTTTGTAATTCTTTTGTAAAGGATCTTGTAAAGATGTTATTACAAGTTTAATAAAGTTAAATTTCTATTCTGTGTAATCTAATACCTTTGATGTATTTGTCATCATTTGTGACCTCATTATAAAAATAGAGAAATAAGCATTCTTTCTTATTTAATTATTTTTCCTTGTCATTAAATGTTATTGTTGATTACTATTCCTTTCTTAAAATCAAATAATGTTAATAAGGTTTTCTTTTGGAAAACCCTTCAATATTAATAACTTCTAATATATAAATAATTTCAAATTGATTTGAAATTTGAAATTTAAATTCCAGATAACTCACCCAATTTCTTAATACTGCCTAAAGATCATGTCAGAATTCTTAGCAATCACGAACACGAGCTATTCCTACCTCCAGTTAGTGAATGAAACTATGATCCCTTTAATGTTTTGTTTGGCAAAAAAATTATCCAGATTTTATAGATGGATGCATGCACAAACTTATACTCCTATTTCTACCCTTCGTTGGATCCTAATACTGGGATGTTGCAACCTCCATAGTGGTTTCCACCACCTCCGATACTGTTGTTGTCCCACACTCGGACGGCCGCCGAAGCGACCGTTGTTGGAGTAGTTGTCGAACGGGCGCCCGCCACCGCATCCTTGATCACCAGACCGGGCTACCACATTGGCTAAGGAGGTGAAGTCGCCGGCCTGGGAATTTTGCTCGTGGATGGCCTCAGACGAGAGCACCATGGAGTAGAAGTCGGAGATAGCGAGCGCCTAGTCGGTGTTGTTGAGGACAGTGAGCGAGGACTGTGGTGCCTCAAACTATGAGTCGAGGCCAACGACCATATAGTCGATGAGCTCATCATCGGATATGGGGTTGCCGGCCATGGGCAGGGCATCTTTCATCTTGTGGAAATAGTCAGTGGCGGTCATGTCAATCTTCTTCATCGTCGTTAGCTGATGACGTATTTGGCGTACGCCTGCTCAATTCTAGGCGAAGAACATGGTGGTGACAGTGCTCCGGATGGTGATGGAGGTTGTCCGACTCACCATCTGTCCGAGGATATCCTCGGTTATCTATCCAATGAGGACGCCAAGGACCCTCTAGTCAGTGTGCCACCAGATGGCGTAGGCATGATTGGCTTGAGTGACCGCAACCGTCCCTTGCATGTGGTGAATTTGTCAATGGAGGCGCATAGGAACCGTCGAGGAAGCTGAGCCAACCTTGGTCGGCGATGTTGGGGATGACATGCATCCTCCATAGCAGGATGTCTGTGCGATCGAGGTGCACCGTGATGTTGGGGACGTACGTGGCGGGAGTAACAACAGGAAGAGAGGATATGATTGCGCCAGCAGAGAGGGAGGCGGAGAGAGAGGAGGTGGCAGCGCCGGTGGAGGCAGAGAGCTGCATCTCGGAGGTGGACATCACGTGCGTAGGCCCTAGACGGGAACTTCCGCTCTAATACCAAGGCAAAACTAATTAATTGTCGTGATTCCCCACCATGGGGTTCCTCTCTCTTATATATAAAATATGTAGGTATAATACGTACAGCTTAAGGCATAGGAGATCACAACTGATCCGGCCATAATGATGAGATATACATAATCTTTATAAACATAAAGTGATCCCTAAACCGATCCTATCTTTAACACTCCGAACTCTAGCGGCACTGCTCTGGCACCGATGACGTGTAGCTTGGCCTTTCCATCACTTCTTAGTCTCCCTAGGTTGGTAGGGTTTTGGAGATGTGGGTCAACTAGTCTAGGAGATCGTGAATTGGTTAGATCGATCACTATCGGGCTCCTGTCTCTTTTATATGGCGCATGCGACAGTGGACCAAACCATCGAGTTGGTTTTGGTGCCCCCGACCAGAGCACGTGCTTTACATACAGGTGAGGTATCGAACGTTGGATCATGGATTTCCCCTTTAACATTATCCTTTTTAACTTTGTATCACGTTTCCTTAAACTTGACAGGTCAACCAGCATTCCCCTTGATCGTTATGTTTAGATCGATCCATTCTCCATAGAAATAGTATACCAAAATGAGGTGTTACAACAACTAATGAAATACCATTGAACCTCAACATTTATGGCACACTAGCCTATCTTGAAATGGATAACATTTTACTTAATGGGAGTGGTTTTTTATAGTGGTCCATGTATTCCATAATCAGAACGCTTCTAGTAATATCATGTCGGCAACAGGCTCACAAAAAAATACTAGGTAGTAAGTCTTTTATTGGCGGATCCGCAAGCATACGAGTCATATTTATATGCTTAACATCAATAGTACGATTCTCGATTTTATCTTTCACAACATGAAACTATATGTCAATGTGCTCGGCATCATTTGACTTGTTATTACTCGCATAGAAAATTATAGGTTCATTATCATAGTGCAATACAAGTGGTCTTGAAATGTTATCAACCACTTGTAGGCTAGAAATAAAATTCTTTAGCCATACAACCTGACCAGTGACCTCGTGACATGCTATAAATTATGCTTGCATCGTAGATGAAGAAGTTATTGTTTCCTTGAAGCTTTTCCATGATATGGCTTCTCCGGCAAGTGCAAATATATAATCGGATGTAGATTTCTTACTATCCACACAACCGGTATAATGAACATCTGAATAGCCAATAACTTCTAGTCTACCGGACCTTCTATATGTAAGCATGTAGTATTTAGTGTCTTGTATATCATACTTTCTTTGTGGCCTCCTAGTGGAATCTGCCAAGTATCCTGATTATAAAAGCCAAGTCAAAGAGTGTACAAACCTGTGCATACATGATGCTTCTGACAACTGAAGCATAAGGAACCGATTTCATCTGATCAGTTTCAATTTGGTTCCTTGGACATTTAGATGTTCCAAACTTATCGGCCTTGACTACTAGAACATGTGAGGTTGAGCACCTGAGCATATTGTATTTCTTCATTACTCCCTCAAAATATGCCTTTTCTGATAGTCCCAAGACACTTTGGACCTATATCAATGAATCTCTATGCCATGGACACACGAGGCTTCATCATCGAGATCTTTCATATCAAAATTGGAAGACAGAAAATTCTTGGTCTCGTGCATCATAACCTTATCGTTGCAAGTCAACAATATGTCATACACATACAAGACTAATGTTGTGAACCTACTTTCCTTAAAGTTGATGTAAATACAGTTGTCCAAAACATTTTGTGTAAAACCAAAGTTCTAGTAATTTTGTCGAACTTGAGATACCACCGTCTTGAAATTTTGTTCAAGTTATAGATGGATTTATTTAGACGACACGCCAAATGTTCATTTCCTCCCACGACAAAACCTTCTAGTTGAGTCATGTAAACCTTTTGTTTTAGGTAACCATTTACAAAACGTCATCTTAGCATCCATTTGATGCAATTCTAGGTTGAAATGAGCCACTAGAGCCATGATCCTAAAAGAATCTTTAGATGAGATAGGAGAGAAAGTCTCATTGTAATTGATTCCTTCTCTTTGTGTGAAACATTTTGCTACAAGTCTTGACTTGAACCTTTCGACATTCCCTTTCAAGCCATACTTGGTTCTGTATACCATTTGCACCCTACTCCTTTAGCACCATTGGGAACTTCTACTAAGTCCCGAACATCATTTGAGCCCATAGATTTCAACTCATCTTCCATGGCAACCTGCCACTTGGAAGAAGTCATACTTTTAATGGCCTCTTTGTATGAAGTTGAATCCTCTTCCTTTTGCTATATCATTTACATCCTCACTCATGTAAGTGATATAATCATTTGAGATGGCTTTCTTTTCTCACAAGAGGTGGTGGAGGAGCATCATTATTATCATGAGATGTTACTCTCCTTTGTATTGGCAGAACAATCTCTAGGATAGTCAGGGATGGAACACACACCCGCTTCTCCTCAAGATCGATCTTTCTTATTTCTATGACTTCACTATCCTCAAAGAATACCGCTTGTCGGGTCTCCATATACTTAGTGGTGTGACCTAGACAATAGAAGCGATATCCCTTTCCCCTATGAGGGTATCCAACAAAGAAACAACTAACTGTTTTTCGATCTAGCTTCTTAAGTGGTTTATTGAGAACTCTAACTTCAGCTAGACAGCCCCACACACGTAAATAGTTCAAGATCGGTTTCCTTTCCATCCACATCTCATAATGTGTGCTCAATGCTTCTTTAGTAGTAGCAAGATTTAGTAAATGTGTGTCTGTCTTTAAATCCTCCATCCATAGGCTTACTGGCAAATTTGCGTGACCGAGCATGCTTCACACCATATCCATGAGTTTGATGTGTCCACGCTCAGCCACACCATTCTGCTGAGGTTTGATGGGCATTGAGTACTGGTCAACAATTCCATTTTTGGCTAGGAACTTGACAAAAGGTCCTAGAATTTTCCCATCAGGAGCATGCCTTGTGTAATACTCTCCACATGATCAGATTGTACACGTTTAATTTTTTCATTCAGTTGGTTCTCAACTTTAGCATTGAACACTTTGAATTTGTCCAAAACTTTTAGTCAATCGAGTATAGGGTGAATATACCCATACCTGGTGAAGTCGTTTCTAAATGGGATGAATGAACCAAAATCAACTATAAACTTAACGTTCATTGGAGAAATGTTGTGGCTCTTATGGCTCCTTTGTTGGGAATATGCCCTAGAGGCAATCATGTATGATGTTATTTCCAATGTATTCATAAAGTTATTGTCCTTGTATGAACTACTGATATATATCATTGAATATGTGATTCGATTTCGGAACTATATATACATTTTGTTCATACTAGTTGTCCTTGGTCATTAAGGTTGTGCTGGACACACAACTTAGACTAATGTGAAATTCGGCTGATGACACAGTTCTACTTGTCATGGGCATGGAGATGCTATTCTGACCTACACGGATTCGGCTAAAGAGTTTAGCGAGTCGGACTGACCCATATTGAGATACAACGAACATGTCATCATTTGTATGTCTCAATCAATGTAATCCTTAGACCCGAGGTTATTGCACAATCCAAGTTGAGGATCACCGACTTAGGTTCTGTCAAACGATGTTCCGTCACTTAGCAGTTATAAAGGCAGAGTTCGGGTTGACTGAGAATCAAGCTGCATGATGTGGATGACCAAGATGGGATTTTGCCCCTCCAACTAGATAGTTATTCTCTAGGCCCTCTTGGAGATATGATTCGGAAAGTATGGCCATGCACGACTCGGTTAAGTGTTAAGCGAGGCGGCTGACTAAGAGTTAGTTGGATGAATCACTTATCTCGGATCGAGAAGATAGTTGAGATATTTGAAGGATGAAGATTATTCGCCTATAGCTTGACAATATGTATTGTGAGGCAAAAGGGACTCAAACGAAATTCGCATTGGAAGGTATGTCATCATGACTCTTTGGTACTTGGGATTCGGTACGTTCTGCTAGGAGTGCTACCGACTGATCGATTACAAGTGAGACTCGGATCGTGTCCGAGTCACCATGAGCCTGTCGGGTCACACACTTAAGAGTAGGAGAAAGTTTCGGTTAGACCTAAACCGGAAATGTATTTGGGTTGGACCTGAATCGGATACGGACTAAGTTAGTGAATTGGACTCACAATGACTAATATGGGCTTTAGTGAATGGACCACAAGTGAGTGGAGCCCATTTTAACTCCCTATATATACTGGGATACACTTACCTAGAGGGTTGTGGTGGTTAGGTCATTCCATGTGTTGGAAACCTTAGCTCCAATCAGTCCCGTCCTGCCATCATACCGGACCGAGCAGTCCACCACCGGTGCTCCTCCTCGTAAGTGTGGATACTGGCGGAGGTGTTGTATGTTCAGGACTTCGACAATCGGATCGTGAGGACTGCACTACATCAAGTGACGTGCTTCATCAATTCCGCAATGCGCCTCTAGTGATAATCCTCGTGGCCTTCTACCTTAGCTAGATCTTGGGATCATCATTTAGCAGAAAAAGGTTTTGTTTATCTCTACGTGGCCAAACAGTGGTATCAGAGCATTAGCTTCTGGTTTTAGGCTCGAGATCGTGCATATGTGATATGCGGATGACATTAGATTAGATCTAATTGCTATTTGGTGGTCGATCTATGAGATAGATCAGTTTTGTATGAGGTTGATTGGATCAACTGTACTTGGGGAATTGGATAATCTGGGTTCCATGATCGTAGTGCTTAGGTTGTGGAACAACATACCCCTACCGGTCGGCTTCCGCCATCGGGATAGACTGTGACACATAAATCCGGAAGCGGTGATCAAAGATCAAAGAATTTGGTTGAATCGGAGTATGGGTCGGATTTGGGTAAAATTGTTTTATCCAATGAAGAAATCCATGTTCAAAATGCAGTTGAGATCTGTGTTTTCGGAAAAATCGTCAAGCACTGCCCGCACCCGCGAGCAACTGCCGGCTTCGCCCTGTCGTAGCGTCTTAGATGCCGTTGCGAGTTTCACAACGCTGGTAGATATCGTATATGTGCACAACTTGTTTTTGCAGGATGATGTTGTGAATGGTATGGCTTATGTGCATATGATGTGTGTAATCCATACGTGATATGCGTATCACGGTTTTTGTCAGCCGGCTGGAGCCTAGGTGTTGTCATTTTATTGTATAACAATCTGCGTGTCGGATTCTCTATGTAATTTACTTTACTAGCTGGTGTAGCTATTTGGAGAACACGGATGGCATGCAAGTCGATGTACAAGTCGACTACATGGAGTAAGGCAGCATGTGACAAGAGTTGGCACGAGTCGAATTACAAGCTTTATGGAGATGGAGATGACCATGAAGAGAGCCATACCATTTCACATTATAATTGTATTATTTGTGTTATGTTTATGTCTCCGTTTTAACTCTATTAGATAGTTGGTAGAAAGTAATCCCTCAAAGAAGGTCTAGTCAGTTTCCCTGCCAGTGTTGCACCATCACAAGTCGGACATTTTTGGTAGTGGGCTCATAAAATTGAGGTGCTATTAATTCTTTCCGACTAGGTGGGTTCGAGTCGAACTCTTATAGTGGAAGCACCCAGTAATCTAGAAGGGTCTATCACAACGGTTGTGGGACTCGGGGAAAATTCGGACGGGAGCCGGGGCATGTGATGCCACCCGTCCAATAGGAGTCATATGAGATACGATTGACAAGGAGTTGTCTACCTAGATCACTTGAAGGCTAGTGGTGATGCTAAATCTCACTAGTCGGCTTGCTTATTTAGGATCCTAAATCACTTAGTAACCATCGGAGGGGTGGTTGTTCTAGTGGGAGCATAAGTATTAAAGTGTTTAATATGCTTGCTCTTTTATGGATACATGTCTTAAGTGTTTTGCATATTTTTCTATTGTAGATCAATGGCACCTAGCAGTCTCCCTCAGATTTCTAGTTTTGCTTTGAGAACCATCTTAGAGAAATATAAGCTAAATGGAACTAACTTCACCAACTGGTATCATAATCTGAGAATTGTTCTCAAGCAAGAAAATAGGGACCATGTCCTAGATAACCCACTTCCAGATGAGCCAAATGAGAATGCGATTGTCGCAGCCACCAATGCCTACCATAGGACTTGTGATGAGTCTACAGATATTAGTTGTCTTATGCTTGCTCACATGGAACCGGACTTGCAGCATCAGTTCGAGAATGTTGAGGCCTATGATATGATCGAAAGCCTCAAAAGTATGTTCCAGGCTCATGCAAAGAGTGAGAGGTATCAAGTCTCTCGGGCTTTGTTGAGCTGCAAGCTTAAGGATGGCGATCTGATGAGTCCGCATGTGATCAAGATGGTTGGTTACGTGCAGTCTCTAGAAAGGCTTGGCTACCCCATTAGCGAAGAGTTCGCTATGAACATAATTCTGAACTCTCTTCCTAGTGCATATGGTTAGTTCATATCGAACTACCACATGCATGGTATGGATAAGAAGCTCACTGAATTACATGGGATGCTCAAGAAGGCTGAGGTGGATCTCAAGAAAGGCACCAGTCAAATGTTGATGGTGCAGAATAAGGCTAAGTTCAAGAAGAGTTCTTGGACTAAGAAGAAGAAGGCAAAGTCGGGAGGTAAGGCTGAGGACCCGGCCCAAAGCGCTTCCTCTGGGACTAAGCCATCTCCTGCAGCTGGATCCACTTGCTTCTATTGCAAGGCGGATGGCCACTGGAAGAGGAATTACAACAAGTATCTAGCTGATAAAGCCAAGAGTGGAGGTGTGACTTCCGGCTCAGGTACGCTTGTTTGTAATGTCACTACAAGAAAAGTTTCCTTCCACAAAGACTTGGCCCGACGGTCGTTGAAGAAGGCGCGTCTTCCACGACGAAATTCTCGGCTTAGCTGTGGCCGATGGAAAACTTTTTTTTCGGTTTCGTGGCCCTCTACTATGACGGATCTGCTAAAAACATGGAGGAAGCTCGGCCAGCGCATGGCAGAAGCAAGATTTTCATTTCCTCGCGTGATGTTGACTCGCCGAAATCTTTTGATGCGTGTGGGTCCTGGACGTCAGTGTCTCTTGTGGACCATACTTTTCGGTCGCGCCTACCTGATTTGAACTCGATAACATTGCTGGAGGCGTCTGCCGTTTAGTCAGGCTGCTAGGTCCCACATGTCAGCCTCTCATTAGAAGGATCGTGTGTATGATGGAATTTTTTCCTTCGCTCATGCTACCCTGTTCCGAAGTTGATAGCACTGCTCGATGCATCTACCGTCTAATCAACCTCCTAGGACCCACATGTCATCCTATCATTAGAAGAAACATGTGTATGATGGAATTTTTTCCTTCGGTAGCGCTACCCCGTTCCGAGTTGATACCGCTGCTCGACGCATCTACCGTTTAACCAACCTCCTGAGCTCCACATGTCATCCGCTCATTAGAAGAAACGTGTGTATGATGGATTTTTTTCCTTGGCTCGCGCTACCCTGTTCCGAACTTGATAGTGTTCTTCGATGCATCTACCGTTTAATCACGTTGTTGGGCCCGTCATGTCATCCTCTCATTAGAAGAAACGTGTGTATGATAGATTTTTTACCCTTTGTTGTGCCTTCGTGTTCCGAACTTGATAGCGTTGCTCGCTGCATCTACCGTTTAATCAAACTCCTGGACCCCACATGTCATCCTCTCATTAGAAGAAACGTGTATATGATAGAATTTTTTCCCTCGGTCGCGCCTCCGTGTTCCAAAATTGATAGATTTGCTCGCTGCATCTACCGTTTAATCATGATGCAGGGCCCCACCCCCACATGTCATACACTCATTAGAAGAAATGTGTGTATGATGGAATTTTTGCTCTCGGTCGTGCCTCCATGTTTCAAACTTGATAGCGTTGCTCGATGCATCAGCCATTTTTCCAGGCTGTTGAGTCCCCCATGTGAGCCTCTCATTACAAGAAATGTGTGCATGCTGGACTTTTTTCTCGCTCGCGCCTCCCTGTTTTGAACTTGGCAACGTCGCTCAAGGCAGAACCTATATAAGGTCGCGCTACTGGGTCCCACATGCTGGTCTCTCTGTATATAAAACTTGCGTATGATGGACTTTTTTTAGCTGTATCCGCTATTTTGACCTTGGCAATGTTGCTCGATGTGGCAGCCGTGTATGATCTTGCTGCTGAGGCCCCCATGTCACCCTCTCTGGTATGTTTTGGTGGGTGGGTCCCTGATTCCAGCCTCTCTGTACAAGTATTTAACTTTTTTTTCAAACCCGACCATTAACCTCGAGGGATGCTGTAGGCTGGTGGGTCCGCGATGTCAGCCTCTCCGTAATGCGATATTAAAAAGTAAACCCTTTCTCAAAAAAAGTAAACCCAAGATATATATAAATATGTACACATAGTGGATTCAAACTAAAGACCTTCAAATCAAATCAAATATACATAAACTGAGTGTTTTGCCACAATACCAAAGATACTAATGAAGGTAATATGCCCGAGAGGCAATAATAAAGTGGTTATTATCTTATTCCTTGTTTATGATAAATGTTTATTTTGCATGCTATAATTGTATTAATTTGGAAACGTTAATACATGTGTGTTTAATAAACAAAAGGAAAGTTCCTAGTTATGCCTCTATTATAAACTAGGTCGTTGATTAACAAGATGATCAAGGTTTCCTAATCATGGACATTGGATGTTGTTAATAACAAGGTCACAACATTAGTGGAATGATGTGATGAACATTCATCCGAAGTATAGCATTACGATCAAAGTCATTGTGTTTATATTGCTATAACATCATACGAAGTAATCCTAGTCCTTAGACCATGAGATCATGTTAATCACTAACACTGGAAGAGTATCTTGATAACATCAAACATCACACCGTGAAAGGGTGATTATAAAGGTGGGTTCAATGCTACGAAAGTGTTATGTAGAGGCTCATGGATCAAGAGTGGTATTTGTCCATCCCGATGACAGATAGATATACTCTAGGCCCTCTCAGTGATATCACATTGGTTAGCTTGCAAGCAAGTGATGAGATCACTAGACTATTATATCATGGGAACGAGAAAAGATTACATGTCGGTAACGAGATCAAACTAGGTATGGAGATACCGATGATCGAATCTTGGACATGTAATATATCGCGAGACAAAGGGATTTAGTTACTAGCGTTAAAGGTTCTCACGATCACAGAAGTCATCATTGAATGTGTAGGAGTCAGTATGGATCTCTAGGTCACGCTTCTGATTATTGATCTGAAAGGGGTCTCGATCATGTCTGCATTATTCGTGAACCGTAGGGTGACACACTTAAGGGATACCGACACCATTTGGAGCAAATGTGTTTCAAATAAAGATTTAAGAAAGCGCTAGGATTATTTCAATAGACACCGAAACTGTTTCGGGTGAAATTGCTGAAATTGGTTCTGCATGTAATATTGAAATGTTGCAGGGGGTTTTATGTGAATGTTTGTTAATTAAAGTAATTAAAAAAATTCTGAATAAAATTAATAAAAGAGTTTAATTAAATGAGAGTGCATTTAAAGTGGAGACTTTAATAGAGAATGTGAAGGGGCATATTTATGTGGAGGGGTTACCACCACATGAATGAGGGAGGTGAAGGGACACCCTCCATGGGCACCGGCCATGGGATGGGTACCCTCCCCTCCTCCTATAAAAGGCCCCCCTCTCACACCTTCACACTCACACCTCCTCGTGAAGGATCTCTCCCCCCCTCTAGTATTTTCCCCAATGCTCTCGGATTAGCGAGATACATGTTCCCGATGGCTTTATCTGGAAAGGAGTTGCTGCTTCCGCTGCTTTGCTGGAGCGAGGGACGGAGGTTGTCGGGGTACCGGACGTGTGTGTGATCACGGATGCACCACTTCTTTGCGGTGCTAGACTTGGTGGTGCTGGTCTTGCTGGAGCTGGATCTGATGGACGTGCTGGAGCTGGACCTGCTAGACTTCATCACGATCTTCAGATCGGCAAGTGTACGACTACATCATCCACGAGTTCCCTCTTGTTAACAAAGCTCTGTTGTCTTCGAGGGTATGTTCTCTATGGATGTATATCCACCCGTTGCTTGTATCTAATAGATAGATCTTGGCGTATAATAGTGCCCATCGTAGGAATTTTTTTGTTTTCTTTGCTGCGAACCCTTCAGTGGTATCAGAGCCTGATCTATGCGTAGATGCTTTGCACGGGTAGTACACATATCTTTATATGTGGGTGATGATGATCATGTTATTGCTTCTTTCATGTATTTTGGATATTGGTGGCATAGTGGGATGAAGCGGCCTGAACCAACTTTACATGTCATCGCACATGAGACCGGTTCCACGACTGACATGCAACTAGTTTTGCATAAGTGGATGGCGGGTGTCTATCTCTCCTACTATAGTCAATATCTGATTTACAACGAGTTGCTAATAACTTAGTTATCATCGTTGTGGTTCCATTTTCGTAGGTAAGACCGGTTCTATCTTCGAAAGCCCTAAGCCACGTAAAAACTTGCAATTGATAAATTAGAGGCGTCTAGTTTAGATCGTTGCTGGGCTTGTGTCATGATATGGAAATGTTGTAAGTTGATGTATAGTTGATACCCTTAGAACACACCTAACGTGTAGGTTCCATAGACCTTGGCCTTACACACAAAGGAATGATAGAGATCATACCATGATGCATATGATGGTGATCAAATGCATGGACCATATCATCCCACTTTACACATATTTTGTTTGCATCTTATATTGCTTGTATGGCGCTTTAGTAGCATTATAAGATGATCCCTCATTTATACATCAAGATAAAAATGTGTTCTCCCTTAAGTACGCACCGTTTATGTTTCACCGCTTCAAGACATCACGTGATGATTGGGTGTACTTGAATCCATGATCATATTTCGGGTGTAAGACAATTTTACACACGCGAGTACTAAGGTTCTTACTTGGTGAGCTTTATCATGTACAAACATGGCCTCGGAACACGGACCGAAAGGTTAAGTATGAGTCATATAGTTGATATGATACCCATATTGATGCTCGCCTTTGAAGCTACACCGACTCATGTGATGATCGGACTTGGTGTAGTGGATTTGGTTCATGTAATCACCAAAAAGGCACGAGGATGTCATTTTTGAGTGGGAGTTCATTTCTAATTTGGATTAGTCGAACCAAATTTGTCATAAACTAAATCAAAGTGAATTTGCATAATTTGTTGTAGTCATTGGCATCTATTTACTACCTTATGCTTAGTTTTAATTGAGATAATAGAACTATAGAATTCTGGATATTTACTTTACAAACTGGTATAGTTTTGTTTTGAATGTCAATTTAAAGTTTAGAAGTCCTATTGCAAACTTTTAGCAAACTCTATTTACTCCATGAAGTTTAATAAGTAGTATTAAATCAAGAGTAAGAATTCCAATGTTAGTATCTAAAGTATCATGTTTGCCTCCATGATAATTGATATTCAAAAGTTGTTTTTAATATCGAGGTTATCTAGGAGCTGAAATAATTGTTTCAGAAACCATCATGTGTGGAAGATATTGTGATATCTAAAACAATGTTTTTGGTTGCAATATGATAAAGTATAATTTAGCAAAATACATGTTCTCATATTGTATGAGAATTTGTGAAGGTTGGAGACGCTAGGCGTCCTAATCTACCAAAAAGGTTTTGGGAACTGATATTATACTCATGATTCATCCTTATAGGCTATAGTAGCTTGATCATGAAGTTGTCATGATAAGGATGAATAGAATATGTAAGTAAAATGTTTACTACACTAAAAGATTACTAAAAATGGATTTTTGAAAGAATGCCAAACATTTGATGATGGTGATCCACTTCAAAGTGCAAGTCCAAAGGTATTAGTATTTGACTATACACGCTTTGTACTATGTATCATGGGAATAACCCCACTATTGATGTCGATAGATTCTTTTAAAAGGAAAAGGAATTGCTGAAAGAGAATCTATAAAATATTTGGCAGAAAAGAAAAAGTTGGAGATGTCCAGCTTAGGTATATAGAAGATATACATGTTATGGTTGTATTGTTTGCTTGTTAAACAATGTGGTTCTTAGGTGTTGCATACCGAATTGGTTGGTGTGAAGTGTATACAGAACAACACAATTCATGAACTACAACGGCCTAAGTAACTAGCAAGAGAATAAGTGATGATGTTCATCAAAAACAAATAAAGTGTTATTATGTGTTTTGTTGCCGTCAAACCTAGCCTTCAAGATTTGTTTTAATAATTGTTATTTTTTTTCGGTATTATGAGAACAATGGTTGTTCAAATAATTACTGTATTCCATAAAGGATGGACGAACTTTTACAAGTCTAGTTGGAGAAATCACATCCATAAACATTATTGCTAAAATATCGTAATACAAATGATTGGAAGATCACTTATGAAGTGACATCGCTGTTTGAATTATATTGGAAAGTAAACATGAAGAAACTCCATGTTGATGGATTTTTGGAGTCTTTTGATTTTGATCAATTGACGCTTGTGAAACTTTCCTTGAGATAATTGAAACTCCGTTCATAGGCCAAAGAGGAATGGATGACTAGCTTTTTGGAAATTGTGCATGCTGATGTGCATAGTCCATTATGTGTAGCCATATGCGATGGATCCTTTTGCTTCATATGTTTTCTCCAGAAATTTGAGTCAATATATCTATATATTTACTTAATAAGGAAGAAGTATGAAACATTTGAAAATTGTTCAAAGACTTTCAAGATGAAGTGAAAAATCATTGTAATAAGAAAATAAAAGAGTTTATGATTTGATCATAAAGGAAGATATTTGAGTTACATGTTTAGCAAAACACCTAAGATTTCAGGAATTGTTCCATGAATTTGCATTTCTCGATAAACCATAGAAGTATGGCGTGTTCAAGAGATGAAATCAAACCATGTTTGACATGGTAAGATCAAAGGTGTCATTTATAAAAAATGCCATTATGTTTTAAGGATTAAAGCTTTAGAGACTACCGCTTTTACACCAAAAAGAGCACCATCGTGATCCGTTGAAATGGCACCATATGAGTTATGGTTTGGGATAAAACCCGAGTTGTCTTTTCTTAAAATTTTCGTATGCTATGCATAACGAAAATGTTTACAACCAAAGTCGGCTAAGCACATCTTTGTAGGTTATCCCAAAGAATTTGTTGGGTATTCCTCCATAACATCGAAGACAAAAGAGTTTGTCGCTTAGAACGTGAAGTTTCTTAAAGAAGGATTTTTTCACAAAAGTTAAGTGGGAGGACAATAGAACTTTGATTAGGTTAATGAACCTAGGCAACATGTGTTAAGTAGCGCAGCACCGGAGTGTCTCGAAGGCGGCTAAAATGCTCATGGCTCCCATGATTACAAAGGTTGTGATCTCAGAGATTAGAGTTCCTATTGAACTGTGTGGGTCGCTAAGAATCAAATAGTGAGATTTGATAAATAAGTTGTTATTGTTTTGACAATGATGAACCGACTGCATGCAAAGAAGCGATGATGGGCCCTGACTCCATAAAATTACTAGAAGTCATAAAATCCGTGATAGTATCCATACATGAGAAATCAAGTTTTGACTTTGGAAGACCCTCCGGAAAGGCGTGAAGCCTATCAGTCGTGTTTGGATCTATAAAGAAATAGATATGGATGTTTAACATCTATGAAATAGTCGACGTGTCAGAAAGAAGTTTACGGCAATGTTCAAGGAGTTGACAATGACAAGATTTGATATTTCATAGCGATATTTAGTTTTGACAGATTAATGTAGCAACCACTACATATAATTTGGTGTATGGTAGTTGAACAAACAAAACAATGTTCTGGTAATATAATGGTTACCTAGGACGTGTCCAAGACACGGTCCGAAGGGTTTTGTTAATTCAAAGGGTGCTAAAAGGGCATGCAAACTTCAATAGTTGAAGTGAGCATAGCGGAGTTGGAATCTTCACCATGATGAAAATGTCAAAGGAGTTTAAATTCATCGGAGATGATGAAGATGCTCGCATTTGCAAGAAATTAAGTGGGAGCCCTGAGACAAATTTCCAATACATTATGCAGAGTACATATTATTGATTAGAAATGATGTATCTTTTATTGACACAAGTTAAGAATTTCATTAACATAGGATTTCGATGAAAGACTTGGGCAAAACCGGAATATTTGGCATCAATGTCTACATGGATAGATTGAGGCACTAATATAGTTGTGCCAGACGTACATATATGAGATATTGATAGGGTTCAATATGGAAACAACAAGAAAGGTTCTTACTGCATGGAAAGGATTATATCAAGATTCAAGTGTTTCAACACTTGGTGAGTAAAATCACATGAAGATTTTGATCGATTATATCGTGATATGTATATATCCAGATATGTCCTATGCTCTAAATGTTATGAGCACATACCAGAATGATTCATAAGATGATCATTGGACGATAGTAAAGATATGCTTATGAGCTTTGCAAGAACTAAGAATATATCATGTATAAGTGACAAATAGTTAAAGGAAGTTCATTGTAAAGTGTTACATTGATACTAGTTTTGTCACAAGATACAAATTAAAATTTATCTCAATTTATACTATGGGTGGCACAATGTAATGGAAAGGATGTTCCATGATGGATTTGGATGAGTTCCAAAGTTGAGATATTGTGACGGATACTACAACAAAAGGCTAATTATATGACTGCTATATGTTGGGGATCAGCGTAGAAAACAAAAAATTTCCTAACGACGGAACCCCAGAAACTTAGCCTAGGATCTATCTATGTAGTAATGCGGTAACGGCCAGAGCATAGAGAATACATATCCTTGTAGACCGTACGCGATTAACGTTCCGTGGGAAACGTGGTTGATGTAGTCGTACTCGAAGCCGACCTCAAGATCGCGAAGCTCCTCGCAGGTCACCCCTTGCTCCTTCTTGATCTTCATCATCTTAATCGTGCAACAGCTCCGGCTCACGACATTTAAGCGCCCCAAGTGTTGCGCCTCGTGTCTTCGTACACATCTGGTGCATGATGAGACCTCTAGCTCCCCGATCCGCCGGGAGTGCGGAAGTTGATATCCGGCTAGGAATCCCTGCAGCGCAATGGCGTACTGCAAGTGTGCCTTGATCGCACAGCCCAGACTTGGGGCCATGGTCACAAGGTATAGAGAGAGAGGGAAGGAGGAAGTCAACCAAAGGACTTCTCCAAATATTGGTGTATTTAATCCCACCCATGGGCACCCCTTTATATAGGCGGAGGGGGTGTGCCCTCCCCATTGGGTTAGCCACGTGGGACTAAATGTCAAAGGAAAAAGGGGAAAAAAGACCTCCCTAGCCGACTGGGCCTCGGCGGCCAGCCCAACAACCAGCAGCAGCAAAAGAGCTGCCAGCCGGGTGGGCCGGTGGCGCCCACCATGGCCTAGCTCAGCAGCAGCAGCCAGGAAGGGGGGCAGCAGCCAGGCGGGCCGGCCACGCCCCCGGCGGCCCACGCGGCGCCCGCGCGGCCCAGCACGCCAAGGAGGCGGCGGTGGCTGTTGGCGCCCGGGATGGGCCTGCCCGGCATGGCAGCCCACTAGGCGTGGCGGCATCTAGTGCTCTGCCAGCACGCGTGCGGCACTTAGTACCGGCCGCGCACCTTTGTGGGCTGCCAAGCCCACTTCTGGCAGCAGCTGTCCTTTTCTTTTTCTTTTTCTTTTTCCTTTTCTTTTTCTGCAGCTTTATTTCTAGACTATTTCCCTCCGGGATTTAGCCTAATATAAAAGTTGCCTTTATAAATCTTAATCTAAATATTATTTATAATATATTAATTCATAATTAACATATAATAAATATATATATTTAAATTCCTATTTATCCGAAAACACTTTTCCGGGCTTTTCCTTTATTCTTTCTCCGAACAACTTCGGATCTCTCCGCGGAACGATTCCGGCTTTCTCTCTTTCTCTACTATGATTCCGTCTTACGAATGATCGCTCTCATCGTACCCTTAAGTGTATCCTCTCACGGCTCGGGAATGCTCTATACATGATCTGTATCAATGATCAACAAAGAGACTAGGGATATCCATGTGACCCCTATGCATTCCTGATGACAATGTCGTTTGAACTGTCTAAATGTAGCATCCTCTTCCTTTTGTTTCTCGATACAACTTGTCTGAGATCCGATCATTGGTATCCTATACCTTTGTTCAATCTCGTTCACAACAAGTTATGTTTTCTTGTTACCGTGATGTTACATCTCCGTGACCTAGTCACATGTTACAACATTTATAGATGTAATCTCACTAAGCCGACCATATGTATCTTTACCTGTCATGTGGGTGAACAAATCCCGGTCTTGTAGTCAGATATCATCTACTGTTCCTTTGGAATACCCAACGTACACCTTTATGGCCGCCGTATTACCAGATGACGGTTGATGCAGTCTAAGCAGCCTAGGGAAACAGTGAGTAATATGAGCTCACGGTCTAAGGAGAAGGAGTCTAGGTATAGATGTTGCAACAATGAACTAGATGACTTGATCGTGTTGCAATCCTTGGAGGAATGTCGAATCACATCATTCTCCAATGATATGATCTCGTTGTCAGTCGACATAAATGCCCATGATCTTGAAACCTAGATCATCTTCGTGACCAATGAACTAGTATAAATAGAGGCTACTAGGGACTTGGTTGTTTCATACCACACCTGTACCAATGTTTCTACTTGGCATAGTTATAGCACAATATGAAACTATTATAAACTAATTGAGATATGACAATAAAAACCTATTTATTATTTGCCTCTAGGGCATATCTTCTTCACTATAGTAGCAGCAAAGGAGGGCATTTGTGTTAAGTAGTTTGTTATCAAACTAGGTGTGGTTCAAAGTGGGCTAATACTATGAAGATATATTGTATGACAATAATATCAAAATATTTTAACCCGAACAAACTAAAGGTCTCACCAAAGGACCAAATTTATACAATGCCATCTCATTTGAGAATGAGTGATGTGTAGAGACGCAAAGACATACAAATACAAACGGACCTGAAACTGTCAGATGCGGAGATTATGTTAACCACTAGCAATTGTGTATATGCAACACCAAAAAGCCATAGGTGTTCAATACGCAAATTTTTTCAAACTATATTATTGACTCTTGTGCAAGTGGGAGACTGAAGGGAATATGCCCGAGAGGCAATAATAAAATGGTTATTATCTTATTCCTTGTTTATGATAAATGTTTATTTTCCATGCTATAATTGTATTAATTTGGAAACGTTAATATATGTGTGTTTAATAAACAAAAGGAAACTTCCTAGTTATGCCTCTCTTATAAACTAGCTCGTTGATTAACAAGATTATCAAGGTTTCCTGATCATGGACATTGGATGTTGTTAATAACGAGGTCCCAACAGTAGTGGAATGATGTGATGAACATTCATCCGAAGTATAGCATTACGATCAAAGTCATTGTGTTTATATTGCTATAACATCATATGAAGTAATCCTAGTCCTTAGACCATGATATCATATTAATCACTAACACTATAAGAGTATCTTGATAACATCAAACGTCACACCGTGAAAGGGTTATTATAAAGGTGGGTTTAGTGCTATGAAAGTGTTATGTAGAGGCTCATGTATCAAGAGTGGGATTGTCCATCCCGGTGACGGATAGATATACTCTAGGCCCTCTCGGTGATATCACATTGGTTATCTTGCAAGCAAGTGATGAGATCACGGGAACGAGAAAATAGTATATGTCAGTAACGAGATCAAACTAGGTATGGAGATACCGATGATCAAATCTCGGACATGTAATATATCACGAGACAAGGGATTTAGTTACTAGCATTAAAGGTTCTCACGATCACAGAAGTCATTGTTGAATGTGTAGGAGTCAATATGGATCTCCAGGTCCCGCTTCTGATTATTGATCTGAGAGGGGTCTCGATCATGTCTGCATTATTCGTGAACTGTAGGGTGACACACTTAAGGGACACCGACACCATTTGGAGCAAATATGTTTCAGATAAAGATTTAAGAAAGCGCTGGGATTATTTCAATAGACACCGAAACTGTTTCGGGTGAAATTGCTGAAATTGGTTCTGCATGTAATATTGAAATGTTGCAGGGGGTTTGATGTGACTGTTTGTTAATTAAAGTAATTAATAAAAGAGTTTTTTTAAATGAGAGAGCATTAAATTTGGAGAAATTTAATGCATTCAAAGTGGAGACTTTAATAGAGAATGTGAAGGGGCATATTTATGTGGAGGGGGTTACCACCACATGAATGAGGGAGGTGAAGGGACACCCTCCATGGGCGCCGGCCATGGGAGGGGTACCCTCCCCTCCTCCTATAAAAGGCCCCCCTCTCACACCTGCACACTCACACCTCCTCATGAAGGATCTCTCTCCCCCTCTAGTATCCCCCCCCATGGTCTCAGATTAGCGAGATACATGTTCCCGGTGGCTTTATCTGGAAAGTAGTTGCTGCTTCCACTGCTTTGCTGGAGCGAGGGACGGAGGTTGTCGGGATACCGGAGATGTGTGCGATCACGGATGCACCGCTGCTTTGTGGTGCTGGACTTGGTGGTGCTGGACTTGCTAGAGCTGGATCTGATGGACGTGCTAGAGCTGGACCTGCTAGACTTCATCACGATCTTGAGATCGACAAGTGTACGACTACATCATCCACGAGTTCCATCTCGTTAACAAAGCTTTTTTCTTTTCGAGGGTATATTCTCTATGGATGTATATCCACCCGTTGCTTGTATCTAATAGATAGATCTTGGCGTATAATAGTTCCCATCATATGGAATTTTTTGTTTTCTATGCTATGAACCCTTCAACTAATAGAAATTGAATCATTAAACATGTATTAGTACTACAACTTATGTATCTGTCTTCTAAAAAATATTGTTTTGTTTCCATGTTATCTCTCTTCAAATGAAAGAGCAGTGCTACTAGAACCTCGATTTATAAAAAGCCACATAATGGATTAGTTTCTTAAAAACATTGGTAGGCAGAGTTTTTTTTGGACGTGGGGGGCAATGCCAAAAAGTCCAAACTAAAAAGTATTTGGGCTATGGTCAATGGGCTCCTATCTCAAATTTCACTAGGCTGTGTCTCGCCAGATTCAAACACAGACCTCTTCGAGGGAGGAAAAAAAGCGATGATTCCTTTGATAGATATTCATGTAAAAATATCTAATGAAAACACACCACATGCGCTAAAACAGGGCTAGTATCCAATGACTTCACTTGGTGAAATCACGCTGTATATCTTTACCCTCTCATCTCTGTCCAAAATGCATCCAACGGTTCCGATGACACAAAGGCAAAAGCTCTAGAGCAAGCAACCAGCAGCAACGACAGAACTTTTGACAAATTCAATACCATTTGAAAGATTAAGGAGTACAGAATAATAAGACATAAAAAATCGATAGATTCCTAGTTCATATTCAACAACACTTGATCAATTCAGAAGCATTTCAAACTGACTGATTGAGCAATACAAACACTAAAATTAAATATCACTACAGAGAGAGACAATTCTTGTTTCAGCTCTAAAAACCATGACACGCGATCAGTTTGCCCTTTTCTCCAAACACACTCGATCACTAGAACACAATCATTGTCATAATATTTGGTCATATAGGGAACCATCATATAGATACAGATATACCATACCAGTACGTACTAGTCATGGATCCAATCCAGCAAAAGGTTATCACCGTTTTACCACCCATATATGATCAGTGGAGATAAGACAACCACATAATTAATTACAATAGCATACGGCCAAAGAGCTAGACAGCTAGGAAGCTCATGAACGGCATGCCGCATTCAGGGCAGCGAGATACATCGACCTTGACCGTTCTTCCAATAGTAAGTTTGGCTACTTTCCGGAACTTGATCCACCTAGAAGTAGTTGTCATGCGCCCATCAATCTAGTTAATGGCGTAGCATCCCTCGATTCGTAATCCTTCGCTCTGCATCATGAAGACTATTGTGCCCTTTCGTCTGGCCTAGAGTTGCTTTGTGGCACTCTTAGGCAATTTCTGAGTCAAAGCAAGACACAGATGCATAATTACTAAGAGCGATGCACTAAATCATGTGAAACTTGAGAAGACATTCAGAACAATTTATCTGCTGCCATATACTCACAAACATAATCCGACGCGACCTTGCGATGACATATGTGTAGGATATGGTCTGACAAGGTGCTGCCCTGGGTGATGAAGGAGCTTGTGTCGGTGCCTGTGCTGGGGCTGGTGCTGGTGCAGGAGATGGTGCCACTAATTGTAGAGGGGCTGGTGCAGGAGCCGGAAGGCCCAGAACCGATGCCGGCGCCAGCAGGTTGATGCTAGATTCCTTCTAAGGGGTAGCTAAGCTGACTGCAGGGATGGTAGAGGCAAATGAGAAGTGTACAAGCAAAATGGTCTCTTATACAATAGTTACTCATAAGACAGTGATTAGAGGATATGATGAGTACACAAGCAAATTAAGTTACTACCTCCATTCTTTCTACTTAGGTCAACATGTGCCGGAGCAGGAACTAGGGCCAGTGTCGTTGGGGTGCCAATAGCTTGGTGCTGGTTACCTTCTGAGGGGTAGGTAAGGGGATTGCAGGAGTGGTCAGAGAGGCATATGAGATGTGGACAAGCAAAATGGTTTCTTATACAACAGTAACTCCTAGACAGAGATGAGAGTATACAAGCGAATTAAGTTACTACCTCTATTCTTTCTCCTACTGAGGCCAACAGGTGCCGTTGCAGGAACTAGGGCCGGTGCTGGTGCCGGTGCTAGTATCTTGATGCTGGCACCCTTCTGGGTGGTACCTAAGGGGAAGAGGACTGCAGAACTGGTCAGGCTCATATGATGAGTAAAAACAATGGTGCAGAACAGTTAGTCGCAAGAAAATCATTAGAGGTTGTGATGAGTATATAATCAAATTAATTAGTACTACCTATGTTCTTGGTCCTTCGGTCAACAGGTGTACGATGGCGTGCAAGTATCTTCCTAGGCTTGCTAAAATCGAATGTTACCTCGTCCCCCTGCTTTAGACCATTCTCATGGACATACTTGGACCAACCTCGGCCACCTAAATAGGTGGTGGCCATCATCTAGGAGACATCCACATCATGTAGTTGCCGAATGCCTTTAGGGCCCTCGCTATACAGAGTTAGAAACTTGTTGTTTCCGAACATCTTGTCTATAATGGGGCGAGCGACACAAGGGACAACCTTCATGAGAAAATTGATAGAGAAGTAAGGCGACAGCAAAAAAAAGTGAGATACAAGATCTTACATCAAGTCGGTCTAAACCACTTGGAATCCATACCTGATACCATGGGTACCCTTTGTGAAGGCTGGCCATGCACCATTTTCATCCCTCTGCCTTTGGAATGGCATACAGGGGCACCCTTTCAATCCACAAGCTTGACAAGAGGAGGGTAGCAGAAAGGGCTGAGCAGCTGGTGCGTGGTACTGATTGAAATTAAGTGGAAAGGTTAAATTATGTAAAGAGCAAGTAAATCTAATAATATAAGACAAAACCATTACCTGTAAAGCAAACATATTTTATTTTTGTGAACTTCTAATGAGCGTAAACATATAGTACTAGCTGATAACAATAACATGGAAAATCATAACATGTGAAATTGTGGATTTCCAAATTATACCCACTTCTTAGAGAGGGCACTGCCCACCTACGTACTGTGTTGGCGCTTCCTCATTGTGTAGAGGATGTCCTCTTTTGGTGCGGGCATCGGAAATCTACTAGCCTCTACAGCAGCCTCAGCCTCCGCAGTAACACCTTCAATCTACATAAATACCAACAGAGCTCAACAGTTCAATACTATGTAAAGTTTGGTCAAACCTTCCCTCGCTTGACTTTTCAAAAAATATAGTATATGCCTAAGCCTTGGGACGGAGGAAGTACAGTACATAGTAGTCATATACTGACTGTATGAGACGGTCTGACAGATCCAGATCTGGATTCACATAAACACAGTGCCAGAATTAATAAAATCACACATATGTTTCTGAACATCTGATAAGCATGCATCACACCAAGCGGGTAATACTTAAATCTGTTTGCACCATGGTAATAAGGGTATTAAGAACAAATACCTTTCTCTTTAAGCTGGGCCCTCCCATCTGGTCGGTGCCCTTGCGCTTGTTTTTTGGTGAGTAGTGGTACTCGCCGGATCCTGCCGCATGTGGGGATACCATCCTATTTGCCACACCTAGAGCACCACACGTTCACAGGTATGTACCACCGTGCTACAGTAAATGAAGAAGAGATGGTGTCACAGAGGCTTCCACAAAAACATGATGCAGATAGCGACAACTTTTAGCATAGGGATACATCCAGGTTGCAGCCAACCACTATCAGCATTGGAAAGAATGGAAGAACGCAATGAATATACTGCTGCATTACCTTTTTTAGGCAACTTTTAAGGGAACTGACGGGACCATCCCTGTTCTTAGTGGCCGTGCGCACCACTGACCCATAGTTCTCCATACAAAATCTGACGCAAAATCCATTGCACATTACGAGTAGCAACTAAAGGTTACAGAAGTGAAGAACACCAAAATCGAACCCCGACCAAATGCCCCAATTAGAACATTGGTGACCATGCCCTGATCCGGAATCCATACGAAATCAGTACCACCTCCCCCACCCCTACCCCCCATCCCCACCACCACTCCCACCTCACCCAAATGACCCAATCGATTAGAGAAGAGGAAAAATATCCTAATTAGGTGATTCCGAGGTGAGAAATAAGCAAGAACTCCACAATCAAAGCATACCGAATACTACTACTCCTAGTACTAATAATACTCCCAATGGCCCAATCGGAAGCAAATTAAGCAAAGTCAGATTTCGAGGTGAGCGAATACACCCACCTATTTCAACAAGAACTTCCCAATCGGAGGTTGCACTAGTTCCAACAGTTGCTTGCTGGATGTGAGCTAGCTAGTGATGGTTTCTTGTCTTGTCGTCGGTAGAAAGGCATGGGCAGGGGAGTAGTAGTACTAGTAGTAGTAGGGCTGGGCAGTACACATTTTTGTATATTAAGTATTTTTAAGTGGCAGTGGCGGGAACATTTTGCTGGGAGAGAATCCCGAATTTTTGATCCCAGCTATCACGTGGTGGCCTACAGCTGTTTCAAGCGGGACCCACGTCAGGGGTGAGTTAAAGCAGGTCCCACATCAAGTGGGTGAGATAATTGACCGAGCCAACCTCCTCCTTCCCTTGGTACCAGTACTAGTTCTCCCGGATTCCTCTCCAAGGACAGAGAAAATCGCCCCTCTTTGAATTAAAGTGATCCTAGCTTATTATCCTTCTGTTGATTCGTCTCATGGAGGAGTGGACAAGATGGCGGTAGTTGCAGCATAGGGCACCAACGCTGGGGCCTCAAAAATAGTTTAGGAACCGATAAAATGATAAGCTCGGATTTTAGACTAGAAACTCACACAAACACACATATACTCTGTATATACTAATATACGAAATAGTTTCCAATTAAAGTTCTGCTAACAAAGGCCTAGAAATCATAATAAGGTAGCTCCATATTACAGAACTACGACAGTAGCAAACCAATCATGGGATAACTCTACACCCCAAGAGTTTTGGGGCTAGGCTAGTGGTCATGAATGGCACCAAAAGTACACCCCTGATGATCAGCAGCCGTGCATCAAATCCATCCAGATGTAGTGTACCCGATCCATATCCTCAGGTACAGGCTCATCAATGAACAAGCGATCATCATTACCATCAAAGTCCTCTTCGGTCGTCTGCTTCTGCAATTAGTAGATTAATAGATACATTTATAGACAAACATCAAAGACACACAACCTGAACATTTGTCGTTCTACAGATATACCTTGTCATCTGGCATAGCGGTAGTACCAGAAATGAAACCTGTTTCATGCAGCTTGCGCTTTTTCTCTCCTCCCCCTTCTCCAAGTTGGTCTAGATGCTCAGGAGCTGCCTCTGTCAGTTGATCTACTTGATCAACATCTGCTTCCCCTACTTGATCTTGATGATAAAGATGCGCTTCCCCTGGTTCATATGGAGGATCATATGGTTCACCATGAAATACCCATCTAACATATGTGCTTAGCATCCCAAATGTCAAAATATGGTCTTCCACTATACTTTGAGGCAGCACCCTATGATTCGCACACAACCGGCAGGGACAATGTACTTTTGAGTTGTCACAATGAGCTCTAACAAATCCCATAAATCATAGAACGTCAAGGATACGTTTAGCGCTGCCTAATGGAGCAATCTCTATCCAAAATCTGCCCATCTGTTTAATTATGATATACAAGGTTGGTTATTATTAAAAGAAAAGCACGAAACATATAGATGAAGTACAAAAATTATATATTCCTATGCGTTTCAGCAAACATATTGACAACAAAAATTGCCGAAGGTATTTAGGAACACACATCCAGATTGATAGCAAAAATTGCAGAATAAACTATGACCATGCAGATTGAGGAAAAATTAAACTACGTAGGAGTATTTGAAAGGGCAATAAAATGCCAACCAGATCGATCTAGAGATAGAAGGACTACTGTGGGATCGACGTGCCCACCGGTGCGTCTCAAGAAGACCGACGGGTAGGGAAAGATTCTTCGTGCATGTTGGTGATGAGGAATGGCCGTAAGCACGTCTGTTTTGTGGGGAAGGGGGTGAGGCCTAGGCGGCGCAGAGTGGAAGTTAATATACAACGCGAAAGGGTGCGGAGGGATAACTTTAGAAATTCTGACCTACGCTGCTTTGGGCACCACCATATACGTGGCCCACCTGCCAGTCACCATAGATCAAAATTGATCCAAAACTTGTCAAAATACAAGTTTATGTTTTACCATGGAAACTAATGCACATAGCATTGCACTTTGCGAATGAATGGCTTTATGTCAAAAGTTATTTAATTTCAGCATTTTCAGCTAGGAAGCTTGGAAACTCATGAAAGTAGGGAATTATCCATCAAATCTGGAATCTCCTTTGTAAACAATTGCTTGAAATGCCAAGATGCAATCTACCAAATATGGACAGGTTTGTAAGCTTGGTTAGCGAAGATGCTTCAATGTACAAAGTAGTACAAAAGATGAAAAGGGTACAAAAACTATGGATGTGACCTTGCTCCTCTTGTTTGAAAGCCTTGAATTAATATTCATTAATTTCGGCAGATGTCTATAAACTCATTAAATGCTAGAAAGCATACAGGCCGGTGGGTCTATCTAACGGGGACAGTATCCCAAGTGGGAGTAGCGTACCTTAGAAGCCTCAACTTCAAAATTTCGGCAGAGCGCTGAAATATCCCGCCCACCCATTCAAACATGTTGCCCATCCATTCAAATATCCAGCCCCAAAAATTATTTTATTGCACAAATTTAGCCTGAAAGCTTGAAAGAGCATTATACATTGTGTGTAAAAATGGGGCGGTGGCATTTTGAGCCATCATCTTTGTAGTTGCTTCATAACAAAACACATTGTTGTTACTTGGAAATTCGAAAACAAACTTCAAATTTGGAAGCAGACATATTGGATGATTTGCAAAGATGCACCGATCTACCAAATACGGACATGTCATCATAAACAATTTCCATGACCTTGGTCACCTTTTTTTTGGACGATGATCATCTTCTTGAAAGCCTTAAACTGTTCAAAAATTTCAGCAAATTCCATGGGGCATGGGCAATGGCGCCTAGGGTTCGGGCGAGCGTTGAGACAGGGGGCGGCGACGGGGAGTAGGAGGTGGTGGTGGGAGCGGAGGCTTTGAGAGAGAAATAGAATGTGGCTGCGAGAACCAGTGGGCTGTCCGAACGTGCGGTCGCCGGTTCTCTTGTTTTATTCGTAGATTTTTTACTATAGCTAATTGCCTGAGCCGGTGCTCAGTACACGGGCATTTCCTCACGCGTAAGCTATAGAGTAATGCCTAGAAACTCGTTTAAATGCTGGGAAGCAACTCTCGCTGGCGTGTGGGCCTAGACGGTGATAGCGCGTCTGAGAGGCCCCACAACAGAGTAGCGTATGCTAGAAGCTTCGACCTCAAAATTTGGTACGGCGCCCAAACATCGCACCCATCCATTAAAATATCCTGCGCATCCATTCAAACATGCTTCACCTCTTTCTAGAATGCAAAATTCCTCTTCTGTCCCTGCTCCAGAAACAAGAATCCGAGGGAGCACTGCAATAACAGAGGGATATAGGTGGTAAATTTGCGTTCTCCCAAGTGCATCACCCCATCCACGTTACCTAGCCCTTCTTCAATATTTACCTGCCCACCCACTCCGACCTACACTGACTTTCTGGACCCACTATGCAAGTGACCCACATGTCAGTGAGCCAGAATTACGGGAAGTAGAGATTCCCATCGCTTGTTGTTCAAAATTTGAACATTTTTCGCTAAACCGAGATAAAATCATTAAAATCATCCAACCTGGCTTATACTATCATTCCACTATGTCAGAGTAAAAGCTAAAATAACAAAGCCAAAAACACGTTCGTAGCTTTATAAGCCAAAGATCAAAAGCTAGAATTAGAGCCCAACCAAACAGCGCCTAAATCTCAAGGAACTCTTCCTATTTCTCCCTTGTTTTTGTACTTGGGTACCTTCAATTTTATTTAACAAAAAATATGACCAAGCAGGATATCATCGACTTGTAGATCAATTTTTTAGATATTTTCATTAAATTGCGGTAACACCATTCTGTTCCATAATATATAACCATAAAGTTTGAAAATATTATTGAGAATTCACGGAATCCTAAACCATAAAATCTAAACCCCTAAACCCCGACCAAGCCCGTATCATGCAACTATAGATCAAAAGTTGAGATACTTTCGTTAAATCAGGTAATGCCATTCTATTACACGAATATAAGCATAAATCCTGAGTATTACCAAAAATTCTCTAAACCCTAAATTGGAAACAACCCATAAAGCTAAACTGTAAAACCCTAAACCCTCGGCCCATAAACCCTAATCAAGCAGGTATCGTGCACTTATATATCAAATTTTGAGATACTTTCATTAAATTGTGGTAATGACATTCTATTGCGCGAATATAAGCATAAAGCCTGAACATTATTTAAAATTCCTGAAACCCTAAAACCTAAACACTAAACCCCAAATCTTTACCAAACACGTAGCATGCACTTATCAATCAAAAATTGATGTATTTTCATTAAACTGGCAACTCCATTCTATTCGATGAATATAAGCATAAATCTTGAGCATTATCGAAAATACCCTAAACCCTAAACAACCCCTAATAAAACCTAAACCTAAAACCCCAAACCCTCAATCCATAAACCCTAACAGCTCAGGTATCATGCACTTATAGATCAAATTTAGAGATACTTTCAATGAGTTAGGTAATGCCATATATATTCTATTCGACGAATATAAGCATAAAGCTTGAGTATTATTGAAAATTCGATAAACCCCCTAAACCATATTCAGTCCATAAAACCTAAACCGTAAAACCCTAAAACTCTAAACCCTTGACCCATATAAACCCTAACCAAGCAGGTATCATGGACTTATAGATCAAAATCTGAGATTCGATCTTTCATTAAATTGTGGTAACGCCATTCTATTCCACGAATGTAACAATAAAGTTTGAACATTATTGAAAATTCCTGAAAACCGAAACCCCTAAAACCCAAACCCTAAACCCCTAAACCCTATAACCCTAAACCCTCACCAAGCACGTAGCATGCACTTATAGATCAAAATTTAAGATAATTTCGTTAAATTTGGGTAACACCATTCTATTTGACGAATATAAGCATAAATCCTAAGTAATATCAAAATTTCCCTAAACCCTAAACAACCGCTAAAACTTAAACCCTAAATCCCTAAACCCTTAGAACCCTAACCAAGCAGGTGTCATGCACACATTGATCAAAATTTGAGATACTTTCATTAAATCAGCTAACACCCATTCTGTTCTACGAGTATAAGCATAAATCTTGAGCATTATTGAAAATTCGCTAAACCCTAAACCCTAAACAACCCATAAACTAAACCGTAAAAACCTATAACCCTAAACCCTCGACCCATAAACCCTAACCAAAGAAGGTATTGTGCACTTATACATCAAAATTTGAGATACTTTCAATAAATTGATGTAGTGACATTATATTCACTAAACTCTAAACCCTATACAACGATAAAACCTAAACTGTAAAATCCTAACCAAGCAGGTATCATGCACTTATAGATCAACATTGTGATACTTTCATTAAAGCAGGTAACGCCATTCTATTCGACGAATATAAGCATAAATCTTTGAGAATTATTGAAAAATCACTAATCCCTAAACCCTAAACAACCCATAAAACTTAAACCGTAAAACCCTGAATCATTGACCCATAAACCCTAAACCAGCAGGTACCGTGCACTTATAGATCAAAATTTGAGATACTTTCGTTAAATTGTGGTAACGCCATTCTATTACATGAATATAAGCATAAAGCTTGAACATTATTGAAAATCAAAAACCCTTAACCGTAAACCCTAATAACCTCCTAACCCTATAACTACTTCCTAACCCTAGAACCCTAAACCCTTACCAAGGAGGTATAATGCACTTATAGATCAATTTTTGAAATACTTTTATTAAATTGCGATAACGCTATTCTATTCCACGAATATAACCATATATACAAAGCTTGAACATTATTATTGAAAATTCCCTAAACTCTAAAACCTAAACAATCATAAACCCTAAACCATGAACCCTTAAACCCTCAACCCAAAATAAAACCCCAAACCCTAAACTTAACCCTAGGCTATATATACTTTGAGTGAAAACCAGGGCAGTGGGATTTTAAGCCATGTTTTGTAGTAGCTTCATGACTAAAGCCATTGTTGTGCCTTAGAAAATTGAAATAATTTCCAATTCGGAAGCTTCCTTTGTAAATAATATTTTAAATGCCAATACACACCATAACAAATATGGATAGGTTATTATAAACTATAGAAAAGATATGGCCATGACCTTGGTCATCTGGTTTGAAAGCCATGCATATTCTTACATGGTACTCCATATATTGTAATACAATATTTCCTCAGAAATTATCAAATTTCAAGATTATATTTTTCCATGGAAACTAGCTAGTGCACATAGTGAGACACGAAGAGAGAAAATAATGGATGCATTTCTTCTTATATTTTGTTTCTTTGTATTTTTTTAAATGGCTGATATTAGGTGTCATTACCATTCATATCAAAAAGTTGAATTTTCCAAAACTCTCGGTGGTTCTCCAATATTTGACTACTTGATATCTTTGAATTATTTTAAAAAGTCAGGAGCAAGGTATATCACACACTTTCTAGTTCGAAATTAGACATATTTACTTTAGATTGTCAAAAAGTCATTTTATTGCATAGATTTAGCTAGAAAGTTTGGAAATTCATGAAAGTTGGGCATTGTCCATCAAATCTAGAATCTTATTTTGAAATGCAGCTATCTACCATATATGGACACGCTATTATAAACTATAACAGAGATATGGCCGTGACCTTGGTCATCTTGTATGAAAGCCTTCAAAATATATTGTTTATCAATTTCGGAAAATGTGTGAAAACTCATTTATATGTTGGTAAGCATACTGTCGCTGGTGTGTGGGTCTAGACGGGGCCAACACGTGAGAGCGGCTGCGTCGGAGTAGTGTACGTCGGGAGCTTCAACCTCAAAATTTCCGCATGGCGCCGAAACATCCCGCGCACATCTATTCAAATATCCCACGCATCTATTCAAATATCCCGCCCCGCTTTTTGCAAATGCAAAATTCCTCTTCTATCCCTGCTCTGGAAACAAGAACCGTGGGAGTACTCCAATAATAGAGGGGTATAGGTCGTAAATGTGCATCATCCCACCTATCCCCCCATCATCTCTTCCCAGCCCACACCCCTCCAACCTCAACCTTCCTCTAGTTGCTTCACCGCTAGCCCTCTCTTCCACACTGGAGCTCTTCCACTGCAGGCGGTCTTCACCGAAACTATTTTACCGACTCCCTCGCATCACCGGATCTGCTTCGCCAACGCCATCGTCTACCCTACCGGAGCCGCTTCACTGAATCATTCGTTGCTGACCCTAAAATGCCGAGCCGCCTCCCCCGCTGCCCACTTGCTCGTCCCACCCGTCCTCGCTGCGCAGCAGTAATTTGTCTTTCTCGTTTGCTATATTTTTGGTACTCGTAAGCTACAAAATCTTTAGGTTGTTGCTCAATATCCTGTATGCTATTGCTATTTCGTTTGCACCCTTCATCTTGTTGGTCATATCCACCTCATTAGCTTCTTGCTTTTATTCCCTTTATTTATTCTCACGCTATCGGTTTAATCCTCCAACATGAACTCATGGAGTCTATTCTTTCCAAGCGCTTGTATGGGTCATGCAAACAGCTCATAGATGATCCAACACTGACAATCTAACGCCCAGCAAGGCTGAATCGTGAGGTTTACTTGTGTTACTTAGGCCAGTTTCTTGTCATGTTAATTAGTTGTATAACATGCATGCTTAATAAGTTAATAAGTCATTCTACCTAAGAACTTGCCATGACATTTGCATTTATGTTCAATTGTGAATATATGTGCGAATGCTTAATTCGGAAAATGTCCATCTAGTTTGGATGATATATCTGGTCATTTTTAATGCTATGTTTTTGCTGTTTTTCAAGAGTTTTCATCCTTCCAAACCAACCAACTTGGTTTCAAATGTCATGAAAAGAAATGACAATGGAGTACAAGGACCAGAGTTCCAACTACTCTACTCAGATTCTTCTGGCAGATTGACCAGGAGTTGCACCCGCTCAAGAAGGAGCTACTGTCAGCCTGAACGTGCTACTGTAAGTTCATACTTACTTTAATGGTCTCTACTTTATATATACTACTTGTTTCTCTTGTTGTTTGTTTTAACCTGTTTCACCATATTTTAGCAGACTGCAGTTAAAACCTAGCAGGAGTCCTTGGAAGGCAGGACTCAAAGTTGTGATCCCACGTCCCATTCATCCTCCCATTGCATTGCCGAAGAAAACAACTTACTTAGTAGTCCACCTAGAACAACTCCTACAGGTGATAAATATATAAATGTTGTATTGCATGCATAACGAAAGGGTGTGGCTGCTCTTAGATCTGTAGCTGAAATGTTGAAGAAGAGGACAAACGATACATTGAAGCAAATCGCCATGTACCGATCTCTTATTGATGGTACTGACACGTTGTAATCTGTCAGAATTACAATCTTGTTGTATAACCTATTGTAACAAACTTTTATTGTTGTGTAATAAGTAATTTTAATTTTTGTGTGTTTATTAATTGATGTCTTGATATTCACCTATTCTACGAAAATTAGGTGCTAGCAAAAAAAATTCTGAAACAGTAACAAGCCGGAGCAGTAGCATGTTGAACGTTGAAACAACATGCGCATGGACGGCCCAAACGAGCAGAATAGTAAAAGGCCAGAACAGGAAAAGGCTAGTACAATAAAAGGCTAGTACAGTAAAAGGACAGAACAGTAAAAGGCCATAGCAGTAAAATGGCAGAACAGTAAAAGGCCAGAACAGTAAAAGGCTAGAACAGTAAAAGGCCAGAGCAGAGAAAAGGCCGGAACAGTGAAAGGTCGAAACCGTAAAAGGTATCAACAACAAAAGGCTAGTACAGTAACAGACCAAACAGTGTCGGCCTGAATAGGCAAAATACCCAAACACTAAAGGGCCTGAACAGTAACGGGTCGAAATACCTAAAAGGCTGGAACAGTAACAGGACTAAATAGTAAAAGGCTAGATTGGTAACAGGCCTGAACAGTACCGGGCCGGATTTGTGCAGGCCTCAAGTGGCAGCATAGTGTTGGACCAACATGGGCCTTCTGTAGGCTGAAACAGAATCGGTCCTAAAAGTTCGCGAGCCGCTGCTGGCTATATTTCTGGGCCCATTTCAAATAGTGCAGAACAAAACAGTAACGGGCCATCTTCTTGTTGGGCTCCCCTGATGGGCTGGCCCAGTTAGTATTTAGCAGGCTTTGGTTGGGCCTGGCTTCTATCACGGTTTCTATGACCGTTAACGACGGTAACCGGCCGCTAACAGCAGCTACCACATGGTAGTTTGCATGATGTCAGCCATCAGCGTGGCTGGCGAACAGATCTACGATGGAACAAGTTTTCGTGGCTAAAGGGTGCGATCGCCATGATCGAAAAAAAAATATGGTTAATTCATTTGTGATGGGGCTTTTACCACAAAGGCCATCCGTCGCGCAAGGCTCTTTGGCCATGAAAAATGGGCCTTCAACCACGAAAATCATCCATTGTAAAAGCTAACTTTTCTTGTAGTGTGTTATAGACATTTATCTTGCTGATGCACCTAATAGTTCTTGGGTATGTGATACCAGATCAGTTATTCACATATGTAACTAGTTGCATGGACTGGTAAGAACTAGAAGCATGGTGAGAGGCGAGGTTGACATTCGAGTCGGCAACAAAGCGAGAGTCGCTGCGTTGGAAGTCGGCACGATGCAACTTCATTTACCTTCTACATTCTTAATGGAGGTGAATAATTGTTATTATGTTCCAGTGCTTAGTCGAAACATTATTTCTGCCTCATGTTTGATGAGACGGGGCTATGAGTCGAATATTAAGAATAATGGTTGTTCTTTATATTTGAATGATATGTTTCACGGCTTTGCGTCCGTCCAGGATGGGTTATTTATTTTGAATCTTGATGGTGAATCTGTCTATAATATAAATGTGAAAAGGTTGAAACCAAATGATCTGAATATGACTTACTTTTAGCATTGTTGGCTTGGTCATATAAGTTGGAAACGCATGGAGAAGCTCCATGATGATGGACTCCTAACTTCGTTCTACTTGGAGTCGTTCGAGACATGTGAATCCTGCCTACTCGTTAAGATGACCAAGACACCTTTTGCAAAGAGTTGTGAAAGGGCGTTCGACTTGTTGGAACTAGTGCATAGTGATGTATGTGGCCTGATGATCACGACAACCAGAGGTGGTTATGAGTACTCCATTACCTTCACTGACGATTTGAGTAGGTATGGATATATCTACTTAATGAAACATAAGTCGGAAGCCTTTGAAAAGTTCAAGGAATTCTAGAATGTGGTACAAAATCAACTTGGCAAGAAAATAAAGTTTCTTCGGTCAGACCGAGGAGGTAAGTACATGAGCCATGAGTTTGATGACCATCTAAAGAGTTGTGGAATAGTTCCCCAGCTCACTCCTCCGGGAACGCCATAGAGAAACAGTGTGTCGGAAAGGAGGAATCAAACCTTGTTGGACATGGTACAATCAATGATGAGTCGGACAGATCTGACTTTATCATTTTGGGGCTATTGTCTAGAAACTGAAGCGTTCACACTAAATAGAGTATCATCAAAGTCGGTAGAGAAGACACCACATGAGATGTGGACTGGCAAGAAGCCGAGTTTGTCTTTCCTTAAGGTTTGGGGTTGTGAAGCATTTGTCAAGTGACTTCAGTCGAACAAGCTTACAACCAAGTCAGATAAGTGTATTTTCATTGGGTATGCAAGGGAAACCTTGGGTTACTACTTCTACAACCGAGAAGAGGGCAAAGTGTTTGTCGCTCGGAACAGTGTCTTCCTTGAGAAAGAGTTTCTCAGCCGGGGAGTCAGTGGGATCATAGTGCAGCTCGAAGAAATTCGAGAGGAACCGGTTAGTAGTGAGTCGGAAAAAGGCTTGGAGGTTGATCTGGTCATGGTAGCTGAGCTGGTAGTTGCGCCGGCATTACGAAGATCGGCCAGATTGCGAAGTGTTCATGATGTGTTACTATGAGACAATGATGAGCCGACAACTTATTCAGAAGCGATGGTGGGTTCTGATTCTGAGTCATGGCTTGGAGCCATGAGATCCTAGTTAAAGTCCATGGATGAAAATCAAGTTTGGAACTTGGTTGATCTACTAGACGGTGCAAGACCCGTCGAGTGCAAATGGGTCTTTAAGAAGAAAACTGATATTGATGGAAATGTTTCTATCTATAAAGCACGGCTTATCGTGAAGGGGTTCCGACAGGTTCAAGGAGTTGACTATGATGAGACTTTCTCACATGTAGCAATGCTTAAGTCAGTACAGATCATGTTGGCTATAGAAGCCTATTTCAACTATGAGATATGGCAGATGGATGTCAAGGCATATTTTCTTAATGGAAATTTAACCGGGGACGTGTATATAATACAGGCCGAGGGTTTGTCGATCCGACTAATGCTGACAAGGTATGCAAGCTTCAGAAATCCATTTATGGGTTGAAGCAAGCATCTCGGAGTTGGAACATTCGCTTTGATGAGGTAGTCTCATTTGGCTTCATCAAGAGTGATCACGATTCTTGTTTATACAAGAAGTTTAGTGGGAGCAAAGTAAACTTTCTGATCTTATATGTGGATGACATATTATTGATTGGAAATGATGTCCAGATGTTGCAAGAAACCAAGGAATCATTGGAAAAGAGTTTTTCAATGAAGGACTTGGGTGAGGCGACTTACATACTAGGAATCTGGATCTATAGAACATATTTGAACAATGTGTTGAAGAAGTTCAACATGGAATCGTCTAAGAAGGGGTTCTTACCGATTTCCCATGGCGTAAAACTTAGCAAGACTCAGTGTCCTTCGACAACTGATGAGCGAAGTCAGATGAGTGTGATTCCATATGCTTCAGTAGTTGGATCCATCATGTATGCTATGATTTGTATAAGGCCAGATGTTTCCTATGCTCTAAGTGTTGTGTGTAGATACAAGGCTGACCCTAGAGAAATCCACTAGGCAGCGGCTAAAAATATCCTTAAGTACTTGAGAAGGACTAAGGATATGTTCCTAGTTTATGGAGGTGAGGATGAACTCAGTGTAAGGGGTTACACGGATGTGAGTTATCTCACTGACTCAGATGATTCTCGTTCACAATCTGGATATATGTTTGTTATAAATGGAGGGGTTGTGACCTGGAAGAGTTCTAAGCAAGAGACTATGTCTACGTCTATGATAGAGGCTGAGTATATTGCTGCCTCGAAGAAGCCGTTTGGATGAGGAATTTTCTTATAGATATTGGTGTGGTTCAGGGCTCGTCCAATCCGTTAGACGTGTATTGTGACAACAATGGTGCTATTGCACAAGCCAAGGAACCTAGAAAACACCAGAAGAACAAACATATACTCATGCGGTACCACCAGATTCGCCAGTTCGTGGATCAAGGTGATATCAAGTTATGCAAGGTACACACAGATGCAAATATTGCAGATCCGTTGACAAAGCCGCTACCGAAGCCGAAGCATGATGCGCACCTGAGAGATATGGGCATTAGATGCCTAGACATGTTGAAAGGGCATGTATGCCCCCATGTGTGGTTTTGGTAATTAATGACAATATTTATGGACTAATGTGCAAATTAAGTTTCACTTGTAGGTTTGTCCATTGGCATCGCTTGGACCATGTGTTTGTTTCAAGGATGAAAAAGAAGAAGCATTGTCCAAGGGCTTTGTGCCTATTGGAATCAAGTAGAAGAAGAAGAAGATCAAGTATGTCTTGAAGAAGAAGAAGAAGATGGAGTTCCTCATGGCTTTCTTCAAGACATCATCATCAAGAATTGATGTGCAAGTGATGACCCACAAGCATAGGGGGTGTATCATAGTATTTTCGATAAGTAAGAGTGTCGAACCCAACGAGGAGCAGAAGGTGCTGGCTAGTGGTATGATCGGGAATTCTCTGCAAATACTTAGCAAACGGATTTTTAGGTTTTTTTTTTATAATGCAAGTAAATAAAGTACGAGTAAATAAAAGACAATAAGAATAAATGCAGCCAGTGGCCCAATCCTTTATTCAGCAAAGAACAAGCCAGTTGTATTACTTAAGATGACCAAACATTCTTGAGGACACACAGGAATATCATTAACTGCTTTCGCTTCATATAGATGATTAATCTTCTTTAGTTTGCTAGGTGTTGTGTGGGTGAACCTGTGCTAATATACCGACCTTCCTAGGACTAATGCATACTTGTGATTAAACCCCTTGCAAACATCCGTAAGTACAAGAAAGTAATTAAGGTAGAAACCTAACCACAACTTTAAACTCTAAGACCCTGACGTCCCTTGTGCAATGGTTTCCTAACGGGGGTTTAGGTTTCTGTCACTCCGGCAACCCCTACAATTAGTAGCCAAATACACAATGCATTCCCCTAGGCCCATATAGGTGAAGTGTCATGTAGTCGACGTTCACATGACACCACTAGAAGAAGTACACCACAACTTAAATATCAAACTATTGAAACTTTCTCAACAGAATTCCACTACTAACAACATAACTTCTCCCATGTCCTCAAGAACAAAACGAACTACTCACAAGACATCATATGGATCATGATCAGAGATGGAATAATGATGAATAACAATTTGAACATAAATAATAATTCAATGGTTCACTCAATAGCATCAACTACAAAGAGTAATCAACACCGAGAAAGTTTCCCCTAAGAACTATGCAAGATTCAACCCAATTGTTGCAGCAATATGGAGGTGGTGATGATGGTGATGATGTGATGATGGTGAGGATGATGATGATGATCCCGATGAAGTCCAGCTTGATGGTGGTGTCGATGGCGACGATCTCCCCTCTCTGGAACGGAATTCCCCCGGCAGAATTTTGTCTGCCGGAGAGATCTTTCTCTCTCGGTGTTTTTCGCCCCGTAGAGGCGGCGGAATCTTTCTGTGGTCGCTTTCCGAGCCTTAGGGTTTCGGGAGGATAATATACGCCAGAGGGGAGAGCCAGGGTGGACCAGGGCGGCCACACCACCTGGTGGTGCGGCCTAGGCTGGCCCGCGCCAGGGGGTGGTGTGGCCCCCCTGTGGCCCATCTCCACTCCTCCTTCTGGCAGTCTTCGTCTTCTAGAAAAATAGGATTTTCCGTATATTTTCCTGGATTTTCTAATCTTCGCGAATTTTTCCTCCAAAGAGCACCTTTTCCATCAGAATCCTGACTGCAGCGGTCCATGCTCCAAAAGTCATCAACCATGCAAAAACAGGTGAAATAACATAAGTATCATCTCTTAATATGAAATATACCAATGAATAACAGTAAATTATGATATAGAATAGTGATGCAAAATGGACGTATCAACTCCCCCGAAGCTTAGACTTCGCTTGTCCCCAAGCGAAACTTGGCTCAATAAACATGACCACAGGTTTATAGAGTAAAGAGTCGATAAAAGAATACGGACAAGAAGCATCACATTCATCAATACATAGATCATAACAGAAGACAACTCACTATTATATAACTTAACTTGCAATAAGTAAAGGAAACACAATAAAGATACATAAAGTAAATCATAATTGGTAAAGGCAAACTTAGCTCTCAATTGAAGAATAGTTGACAATTTGCTGGAGTTCACACATAAAGGGTTTTCAATGATAGCTTTCAAAGTAGTATTCACTAAGATAAGAGCAATGTGCAAAACAAGGAACATAAGAAACATGGTTGAATAAATCATCATATGAATGAATGAAACACAACAACTCAAAATACTTGCTGAGATAGAAGGGAATAGGTTTACTGACTCAACTAAAAAGTAAAAGAAGGGCCCTTCGCAGAGGGAAGCAGGGATTTCAAGTTTCATAAAGAGCTCCCAAAAATTATGGTACTTATTAGTTTTCATCTCTCATTGCCCCTATCACAGGCATCTTTAGGTGGTTAAGGTTAAAGTGATCAAATATGAGGATATGCTTGACAAGTTGTAAGTTGAAAATATCATGTCCCTTGAATACGAGGGACGCTCCTCATGCTACTCAAGTTTAGTCACCGGTAAGTTCTTGTCATAGTAAGCACATGTGTATCATGGAGAACCGCCAACGGGGTACCCCTTGCCCGATGATACGGAAGAATACCCATATCAAAATGACAAGGCAAGCAGACAACAAGCATCTCAGCAATCTTCTTATTTACCTTGGGAATATGGTGCTTTTTCTCTCTTTCCTCTTTTCATAATCTCTTTTTTTCTTTTTCTATTTTTTCTCAACATCGTACTCTTTTTTATAAGAAGAATGCTTCGTAGATGCTCGTTATGGTTACGCTGCAGGTTTCCACCATGTCAGCATGGATTAGACCAGCGGCCCAGGCGTTTCTCTAACACATATACATAATTCCATGGACTTACAAGCTCCCCTTTCATTTCACACCGATGACATCCATAGACAAAAGAACATGATATCAACTAGGTACAAAGTACCAGTGCAATGTTGAAAGCATTCCCCATGACAACATGGTTCTGCTAATTCACAACTCATAAAGCGCAAGCATATACGCAACATAGATGGGCACAATGGTTCAAGTTTATTAAATGCAAGAAATTAAAGTGTGCCATCAAGTTCGTGAGAGCTTTAATCACTAATTTTCACATAACAAGTTTAATTTGGGAGGTACATAAAAACATTAATTTACTTGGAATAGCAATAATGCTAATAGGTAGGTATGGTGGACACAAATGGCATAGGTTTTGGTTTAAGGATTGGATGCACAAGAAGAATTCCCTCTCAGTACAGGTTTTTGGCTAGCAAGTCTTGGTAGCAAGTATAAGAGTTGCAGGAAACAAACAAACATACAAGTGATAAAAACAAACATGCAATCTTCCTTGGAAGCACAAAAGATCTTAACAAGAGAATACTAAACTTATGAGCAAATCAAGAAAGAAAGATGATGAAATTATATTTCTTTAAAGTACTTTTATCTTTTCTTTCAACTCTCAAAAATAATGTTGCTACTGACCGAGCCAGGTTTGCCAAAACCAACTAAATTAACTCAATGATCCAAAAGTGATACCAATACTAACAACAAGATCAATCATATAACCTCGAATTGAAAACTAATATAAGATATGCAAAAGAGTGAATGATAGAACTTCTCATTAATATTCCATAACGGCAACTCACACCAAGGGATACATATCTAACGAGAGAGGGGACACTTCCATAATGCAAACCATCCTACATGATAACTTCTCTATTCATGATATGACTCTACTAAAACGGTAAAAAGATAGAAGATAGTGATGTGATACCGCGGCACTCCCCCAAGCTTGGAACAAACCAAGGGGATGCCAAAACCTGATGACAAATTACTCCTTCGGTGGTGGTGGTATTCTCTCGATGAGCTCTTTGATCAGTTTCCCCAAGTCCTCAACCTCGAAGGTGAGAGTACGAATCAACTCCGAGTTGTGCTCGATGCGGTGCATGATCATGTCAGATTGTGGATCCCAGCTCTTGCGATTCTTTTCCCACTCTTCCTCCTTGAAGTCTTCTTTTCCTACATTGCTAGAACGAGGCAAATCCCAATTGGAGGGTAATTTCTCCTTGGGCATATTCTGGTGTTGATGCTTATGGATAAGGGTATGAAAAGGATTCTTGATGCGTGGAGGAAGTGACCGTGGAGCCAAACAGTGACGAAGAGGTTTCCCTCCAGTCGACATCCGTGCAGTCCTTGACCCTAGAAGGTTTTGTCAACACTCCAATGCTTGCAATGGTAGTGCCGGTGTGCGGATGTTGGCCTTTCTTTATCTCCTCTTCTCCTTCACTCTTGATCTCCTTCTCCTGCTCGGGGTCTTGGAAATCTTCCTCCATAGGCTCCTTTCCCTTATCCTTGGCAGACACCATTGTTCTTCTAAGCTTTCAAGAATAGTTCCTGGCAGAAACAGATCAAAACGAAAACACGACGAGAACACGATATACGAACCTCGGGGGATCCGGGGGATTATATATTACAAAGTTTTACACAAAAGGAAGGTATTGGGAGAAAAAGGGTCGGAGACAGAGGCCGAGGTGGCCACACCACCTGCTGGTGCAGCCAGGGGGGCCCGCGCCAGGGGGTGGTGTGAGCCACCCTGGCTCCATTTCCATCCCTCTTTCGCTTCTTAACTTTCCTTGTTGGATAAAAACTGCAAAAATATAATTGGACAGAATTTTCGTGGAACTTTTCTTACTAGATCTGTTACCTATTTGAAAACGGACTCTGCAGGTCTCTGAGTTTGGCATTTAGTAGATTCTTCCAGAGTCACCACTTGAATAACATCAATATCTTCATATTCATACACTTATTGCTTGAGTCATGAAACCTTTCACTTCCTTATTACACCATTATCTCCAATAACCTGGAAATTTCTTTCACACAAAACTTCACACGGTTCTCATTAGCAACATTAGTATAAGTGAAGTGATAAAACCTTTTGAGTCCAATTTCAACTAAAAACCATCAAAACATAAGCTACCCTAGCAACTCCTTCCGAAAACCCAAAAAGAATTCAAAAAGGAAATCAAATAAAGAAGCAAATGCAAGAGTGGCAAAATCTGTCAAAACAGACCAGCAGGTAAAGATCAATTTTTTCGAAATCTTCTGTTGCTCAAATCAAAAAGTGCAAAACTAACAAAAGTTAAATAACAACCTGGGGCAGAAGCACAGAAAATTACAGCTCAATCCGACAGACAGAGATTTCTCACGAATTTTTACGGTGAAGCACAAAATCTGTTTCGAGATAGCAACTTCCCCAAATCTTACTTCTCTCTCATTAGAGGTTAATCTTGACACAAAAACCAAACAAAAGGATAAGGAGAGGTTATTATCGAAGTAATAACTTCCAAGACTCAAAGAAAAAGAAAAAGAAACTGAAAGCAAAAATAAATTGGGCTGTCTCCCAAAAAGCTCTTTCTTTATAGCCATTAAGATGGGCAAGATAATTTTTATGATGCTCACTTAGGAATATGAATTGAAGTGAAAGAGAGAATTAAGAAGCAAAAATACACATGTTAAGTCTAACCCACTTCCTATGCAAGGGAATTTTGTAAACAAACAAGTTGTTGAAACCAGAGGCTACTAGCATAGGAAGATAAAAGAAGTGCAACATAAAAACTTTTAGCATAAAATGAGGAAACTTGATATTATTGAGATGCCTAAGAACATTTCTCCCTCTCTCATAGTAACTTCCAGTATCATGCATAAACTTAACAATATAATTATCACAAGGGCCATCGTAACAATGATCACTTATTCTAACAGAAAACACGGGAATACTAGTTCTTATAATACTACTTTGTGAAACAATATTAGAGGTATCCTTACAAAGGATAGTGTGTCCCTCTTCTTCATATTTAGTGACAAAGTTTTTCACATTTGCTATTATAGGTTCATCATCCATTTGTTTATCAGGTTCAGCAACTTTATTTATAATTTCATTAACCATACTAGTTATCATAGAATGTTCCTTTATCTTAAGTGGAAAAGGTATTTTCTCAATATAAGGTTCAGGTAAAACATGATTAGCAGTATAGACTTCAGTATTTATTGCAGGAACACTCTTAGCAATATCTTTATATGGTTCATGATACTTATTCCACTTCATTTTAGGCACTTCAATGTAGGAAGCAAAAGCCTTAAAATAAGTTGCAATAGCTTGAGAGTCTAGACCATAAGCATTTTTAATATTTTGAAAGTCATCAATTCCCATAAAAGATTCAATGCATTCATAATCATAATTTCTACCTGACTTTCTTCCTTTGTCATTCTCCCATGCTTCAGCATTGTCTTGAATACGGTCTAGAAGATCCCATTTAGCTTCTTCTCCCATGCGGGTGAATGATCCAGCACAAGAAGCATCCAATAAATCCTTATCATGAAGAGAAAGCCTTGCATAAAAGTTATTGATAATAATATTTTTGGGGAGCTCATGAATGGGACATTTGAGCATTAGTAACTTCAATCTCCCCCAAGCTTGAGTTGTACTCTCTCCATCAAGAGGCCAAAAGTTGTATATTTGATTCTAATCTTTATGAATCTCACTAGGAGGATAAAACTTTGAATAAAAGAGAGGTACTATTTCCTCCCATTCAAGAGCTTGACCATTCTTCAGTAGCATATACCATTCCCCAGCTCTTCCTTTTCGTGATAATGAGAATAACTTCTTCTTAACTTGATCCGTAGTAATACCTGCACACTTGAACAACCCGCATAATTCGTGTATAAAGAGCAAATGATCATCAGGATGGACAGTTCCATCCCCAACATAGTAGTTATCCATAACACGATCAATAATTCTTGTAGGTATTTTAAAAGTATCATTCTCAGCAGGTGGTGGTTCATCTACTACCTTGGCAGTGGTAGTAGCATTACGAAATAAGAAACTCAGCGAATTATCCATATTGAAAATAAAGCAACTAAGGGAAGTAAACAATACTCACAGTAGAAGTTTCCTTTACCAGTTCCACTCTCCAATAGCGCTTCACTCCCCGGCAACGGCGCCAGAAAATAGTCTTGATGACCCACAAGTATAGCGGGTGTATCGCAGTATTTTTGATAAGTAAGAGTGTCGAACCTAACGAGGAGCAGAAGGTGCTGGCTAGTGGTATGGATCATGAATTCTTTACAAATACTTATAAAACGGATTTTTAGGGGTTTTTGATAATGCAAGTAAATAAAGTATGAGTAAATAAAAGACAATAAGAATAAATGCAGCAAGTGGCCCAATCCTTTATTCAGCAAAGGACAAACCAGTTGTATTACTTAAGATGACAAAACATTCTCGAGGACACACGGGAATATCGTCAAGTGCTTTCGCTTCATATAGTTGATTAATCTTCTTTAGTTTGCTAGGTGTTGTGTGGGTGAACCTATGCTAATGTATCGACCTTCCTAGGACTAATACATACTTGTGATTAAACCCCTTGCAAACATCTGTAAGTACAAGAAAGTAATTAAGGTAGAAACCTAACCATAGCTTTAAACTCTAAGACCCTGACGTCCCTTGTGCAATGGTTTCCTAATGGGGGTTCAGGTTTCTGTCACTCCGGCAACCACTACGATTAGTAGCCAAATACACAATGCATTCCCCTAGGCCCATATAGGTGAAGTGTCATGTAGTCAACGTTCACATGACACCACTAGAAGAAGTACACCACAACTTAAATATCAAACTATTGAATCTTTCTTAACACAATTCCACTACTAACAACATGACTTCTCCCATGTCCTCAAGAAAAAAACGAACTACTCACAAGAAATCATATGGATCATGATCAGAGATGGAATAATGATGAATAACAATCTGAACATAAACAATAATTCAATGGTTCACTCAATAGCATCAACTACAAAGAGTAATCAACACCGGGAAAGTTTCCCCTAAGAACTATGCAAGATTCAACCCAATTGTTACATCAATATGGAGGTGGTGATGATGGTGCTAATGGTGATGATGGTGAGGATGATGATGATCCCAATGAAGTCCAGCTTGATGGGGGTGTTGATGGCGACGATCTCCCCTTTCCGGGAGGGAATTCCCCCGGCAGAATTCTGTCTGCCGGAGAGATCTTTCTCTCTCGGTGTTTTCCACCCTACAGAGGCGGCAGAATCTTTCTGTGGTTGCTCTCCGAGTCTTAGGGTTTCAGGAGGATAATATACGCCAGAGGGGAGAGCCAGGGGTAGACCAGGGCAGCCACACCACCTGGTGGCGCGGCCTAGGCTAGCCCGCGCCAGGGGGTGGTGTGGGCCCCCTGTGGCCCATCTCCACTCCTCCTTCTGGTAGTCTTCGTCTTCTGGAAAAATAGGATTTTCTATATATTTTCCCGGATTTTCTGATCTTCATGAATTTTGCCTCCAAACAGCACCTTTTATATCAGAATCCTGACTGTAGCGGTCCATGCTCCAAAAGTCATCAACCATGCAAAAGTAGGTGAAATAACATAAGTATCATCTCTTAATATGAAATATATCAATGAATAACAGTAAATTATGATATAGAATAGTGATGCAAAATGGACGTATCAGCAAGCTCATGGTGCGCCATCTCTAGAAGATCTCATGCTTGGAGCTTCCCATCCTCGGCGTTCATGGGTGATGAAGGCAAGGTCAAAGAAGAGGTTTACTCATGGAGTATGGGGGAGCCATTCGCAAGTCTTCATCAAGCAAGAGCAAGCAAGAAAGGTGTTCCATCTTGAAGGTGACAAGATCATCTACATCAAGCTCAAGTGGGATGCTCAAGGCAAAGGTATGATCTTGATAGGGTTTCTATTTTACCGGTCTCTTGTAGTGTTGGGAGACCGTGTTTAAGATAGATAGCCGTACTATCAAGAGGAGCTCTCGAGTGGGTGACTCATTCGTATCTTTCGAAGAGAGCTCAAACCTTTGCATACATAGCATCATCTTTCTTGGTTGTTGTTTGGTTCTTGTCTATGTGAAGATCTAGAGCTTGTGGTTATCTTCATAACAAGCTCTAGTTCATCAAAAAACGGATTTCCCTGATATATCTTATTGCGCTTTTGTTTCTACGGGTTTTCGGGCTCTACACCTTGGAGATATCTCACATATATATTAATGGTATTTTCTCCCTTGGTGATACCCAATATTTCGACAAAATTGGTTTCATCTCGTTTGGAGTTCAGATGCAAAAGTTGTGGCAGTTCTAGTTCCGGAGTTTTTGCCTGGCCGGTAGTTCCGGCGGGCCACCAGTAGTACCGCTAGGGCAGTTTGCCACCGGTAGTACCGGTGTTAATTCCGGCCCAACTTCTGGTAAACCCGATTTTGGTTCAGTACTCTCTTTGCCTGGTTTGCGCTATTTGACGGTACTTTTGTCGGAATCTTGGGCGGTAGTACCGGTGACCATCGGTAGTACCGGTCATCCTCGTTTTTGTGTTCATTCGCATCGCTGTTTTTTGGACCATTGGAGTGCCACCGGTAGTACCGGCCACCCACCGGTACTACCGGTCGTGTGCGAAACTGTGAGTAACGGGCAGATCGGGGAGCCCTTTAAAAGGAGCTCCCCTTTCCCCTTTGGGATTTACTCGCTTTTTCTTGGTTTTGCCCTTCTATCTCTCCTCCATTGTTGACCTTGAATAGCTTGCCCTCTCCCTTCCCCCTCCTATGATTCTTGCATCTTTTGAGGGATTTGAGAGAGGAGATCTAGATCTACAATCCCCACCAAACCAAATCCCTTCTTTGTGAAGGAATCCTTGGGATCTAGATCTTGGAGAGTTTTGTGTTCTCCTCTTGTGTTCTTCCTCTCTTATTCCCCCAATAGCTTTTGTAGCTTTGGTGAAATTTGAGAGAGAAGGACTTGCCTCTTGCATTTGGTCCATAGGTTTGAGTCTCTTCGAAGATTCGGCAAGTTCAAGTTCTTGGGCTTGTTTCTATTGGGTTCTTCAAACCCTAGATGGTTGTGTGGAGTTGTGGTGTGTTCTTGAGGCCTCCAATTGAGTTGTGGAGATTCCTCAAGCTTGTTGGCCTTTTGTGGCATTGTGGAGCCTTTGTGGCGTTTCTTGGAAGCCCTCCAATTGTTGTGGAGTTTGCCCCAAGCCTTGTATGGGTTCGGTGACCGCCCTCAAGTTTCCCATAGTGGAACGTGAGTAGGCCTTTGTGGCAAGCTCACAGGAGAATAGGGTGAGCCTTTTGTGGCGTCGGTAGGTTGTGTGCCTTCGCATCTTGGGGTGAGGCCTTGTGTGGCGTTGGGTGAGCATCGAGCCACCACACCTCGAGGTGAGCCACTTGTGGCTTTCGAAGTACATTGCGCCCCCGCACCTCTCCAACGGAGACGTAGCTTCTTTCGAAGTGAACTTCGGGAAACAAATCATCGTCTCTGTGTCCATCGGTTATCTCTCAACCGTGCCCTTTACTTATGCAATTTACATTGTGATAGCCATCATGCTTGAAGTATTATATCTTTCTATCACCTTGTTGTTTATCTTGCTTAGCATAGGTTGTTAGTGCACTTAGTGAACCTGGTGAATATAGGTTTTGGCTTGATAAATTAAACGTTAAGTTTTATTCCGCATTTATTAGAGCCTAAATCGTAATAATTTTAAAATGCCTATTCACCCCCCCCCCCCTTCTAGGCGACGTCCATTTCCCTTTCACATGTGATGTCGGATGATTGACTCTAGTGTAAGTGGGAGACTGTTGGGAATATGCCCTAGAGGGAATCATGTATGATGTTATTCCCAATGTATTCATAAAGTTATTGTCCTTGTATGAACTACTAATATATATCATTGAATATGTGATTCGATTGTGGAACTATATATACATGTTGTTCATACTAGTTGTCCTTGGTCGTTAAGGTTGTGCTAGACACACAACTTAGACTAATGTGAAAGTTGGTTGATGACATAGTTCCACTTGTCATGGGCATGGAGATGCTATTCTGACTTACACGAATTCGGCTAAAGAGTTTAGCGAGTCGGACTGGACCATATTGAGATATAACGAACATGTCGTCATTTGTATGTCCCAATCAATGTAATTCTTAGACCTGAGGTTATTGCACAATCCGAGTTGAGGATCACCGACTTAGGTTCTGTCAAACATTGTTCCATCACTGGGCAGTTATAAAGGCAGAGCTCAGGTTGAATGAGAATCAAGCTGCGTGATGTGGATGACCAAAATGGGATTTTGCCCCTCCAACTGGAGAGATATTCTATGGGCCCTCTCAGAAGATATGATTCGGAAAGCATGACCATGCACGACTCAGTTAAGTGTTAACCGAGACGGCAGACTAAGAGTTAGTCGGATGAATCACTTATCTGGGATCGAGAAGAGAGTTGAGCTATTTGAAGGATGACGATTATTCGTCTATAGCTTGACAAGATGTATCGTGAGGCAAAAGGGATTCAGGTGAAAGTTGCATTGGAAGGTATGTCGTCATGACTCTTTGGTACTTGGGAGTCGGTACATTCTGCTTGGAGCCGCTACCGACTGATCGATTACGAGTGATACTCGGATCGTGTCCGAGTCACCATGAGCCCGACTCGGTCACAGACTTAAGAGCGGGAGCAAGTTTGGGTTAGACCAGAACCGGAAATGTATTTGGGTTGGACCCGAATCGGATACGGACTGATTTAGTAAGTTAGACTCACAATGACTAATATGGGCTTTAGTGAATGTGCCACAAGTGAGTGGAGCCCACTTTCACTCCCTATATATACTGGGGCACACTTACCTAAAGGGGTGTGGCGATTAGGTCATTCCATGCGTTGGAAACCCTAGCTCCAGTCACTCCCCTCCTGCCGTCGTACCGGACCTAGCAGTCCACCGTCGGCGCTCCTCCTCATATGTGTGGATATTGGCGGAGGTGCTATATGTTCAGCACTTCAACGGTCGGATCGTGAGGACTGCACTGCATCAAGTGACGTGCTTCATCAATTCCACAACTGTGCGTCTAGTGGTAATCCTCGTGGCCTTCTACCTCAGATGGATCTTGGGATCACCGCGTAAGGGAAAAGGTTTTGTTTGTCTCTACGTGGCCCAACATCCTTCTTAATTGTTTTCGTATATTTTCCTTTAGTGCAGTCTAGATAGTTGTGTGCATCCGAAAAATCTAATGAGATTATTATGTCATGTTCAATAAGTATTTCCATTCTCTCCCTCGAAATGTGCCCTAAACGATGGTGCCACAATTTCGAAAAGTGCTAGTACCCTTCCATTTTTCCATCATTCGAAACATTACTCAAATGCAAAACATAATCATTAAGATATAACATATATAGTTTGTCTCGTCTGACACCGATGCCAACATCTGTATTACAATATTTCAACATAAATTGTTTGTGACCAAGCAAGCATTCATACATGTCATCATCTAAGCAAAAGACTAAAGTCAAATTCCTACACAAAGTAGGTGCATAGAGAACATTATTTAAATGAAGACTAAAGCTGGTGTGAAGCTCGAAGATCAGTGACCCCATTGCTTCAATGTGACTTCAACTCCATTTGCACTTTAAGCCTTCTTGATCGATTCTCGAAGAATATGATCTGGGGAAAGTGTGAATTCCCTCCGGCCTCTAGCGGCACTGCTCTAGCACTGGCGGTGTATCACTTGGCCTTCCCGTCGCTGCTGAGTCTCCCTAAATCGGTAGGGTTTTGGGGATGTATAAGAACAGGTCTAGCATATCATGAACGTGGTCCGATCGATCCCTGTCAGGATCTCCTCCCTTTTATATGGCGCAGGCGACAGGGGACCAAACCATCGAGTTGGTTTTGGCACCCCCGATCAAGGAGCGTACGTTACATACAGGTGAGGTCGCGAACGTTTGTTTGTGGGCCTTGTTAGAATACAGATACATATATGTATATGAGATAGACTAGGACTATAAGATCATCTTGTACTCCAAGTCTACCTACCCCCTGTAACTCTATATATACCCCCAACGAGGGTCAAATCAATACAACAAAATATTATGGATTCTATATTTTCTCCATGGTATCAGAGCGGTTAGACTCACGGTGCCGATCCTAAGTTTTTCCACCACTTCCGCAACACGCCGCTCCCAGGGAGATTACTCCTCGGGGGTGCGGCACCTGGTCTCGATCAAAGATTCGATCGGTTCTTTAAATTAGATTAGATCCAAATTTTCCAATTCATAGATTAGTTCCAAGTAGCTAAATAATTTTCCAGATCCAAACCTTCATATTCCGGCCAAAACAGTAGAAATCCATAATCCGTAGCGTCAACGAGGTTCCCGGCGACAACCGCCTAGCACGTCGGCTCCCGGCGCGTCAGCAGCCACACGCAGCACGAGGAAACCCTTGCGGTTCCACGCGCACAGCAGCTACACGTGTTGTTCAACACGTGAAGAAATCCAATCTGACTCTTTGCAGGTAGGCGGCCATGCATCACCAAGCACGTACATGGGAGTTCAGCAAGATCTCGTGTACTTGGTCTAGTACATGTACGTATACACGTAGTCAGCCACAATCTGCATCAACTCCACTCATGATCGACACCATTAACCTCTCGTGCGCCGGCACGCCGTCTACTCGACGCTGACCACGACACCGACGACAAATTTACTCCGACATCTACACTGCACCAAGCCGAACTACATCGACCCAAATAACAACGTCAAGCTATACGACTACATCACGCTACGAGAACACAAGCACGACATCGACACCATCGTCGCCACAAGGGACGTCTTCAAGCAACGATCTACGTCATGCCTACTACGACATCGCCGACAATATCATCGTCAAGGTCTACATCAACGTGGTCTTTATCAACATCTTCGTCAACACACACCGCCGCCGCCGCTACATCATCCACATGATGGACATATAACTACGGCGCCCTCTGACAGTACACGTACTGCAAGGCACGACGGCGGCATGGCCGCGTCCACCACCCCGACGATGGCATCGACCGCGTCCACGACACCGACGACTGCATCAACAAACCGGCATCACAATTGTGATGTCCCTACGACCACGCATACGGTTCTGGCAAAATCATGTGTGTTTGGTGGCTGTCTCCAGTCCTGGTAAAACTGGTGGTCACACCTATGACCGCGTCCGCGAGACGCCCCCGACGGTACCTTTACAAGGTGCAAAACGTCCTCAACTGCAGGTTCGTCAACAAATACAAAAAAAAAACCGCGCAATTTTTTGCGCCTCCAGCAATGGCGGCCACACAACATACGGCGATTACGACATCGACCACGGCTATATCACGATCGGCTACCTCGACATCGACATCAAGAACAACGTCTACAGCAACTCAAGAACTCCAGTCAACAGCGTCCGCGACGTCACTTGCGTCCACGTCACTCCCGCTGTGACTGCGGGAGGGAGAGTGGCACTAGAAGGGGACGCAGTCACCGCCCCTAGGAGCCAGCCATAATCATGTCCACGCAGGTGATGATGATAAGGAGGTGAAGACGACAGAAGCGCAAGACATCAAATCCAGTCGCAAGCGTCCATTTCACTCCCGCTACGACTGAGAGGATGTTAGAATACAGATACATATACGTATATGAGATAGACTAGGACTCTAAGATCATCTTGTACTCCAAGTCTACTTACCTCTTGTAACTCTATATATACCCCAGCAAGGGTCAAATCAATACAACAAAATATTAGGGATTCTATATTTTCTACGGGCCTCCCCTTTAACGTTATCCTTTTTTACTTTGTCTCGCGTTTCCTTTAAACTTGACGGGTCAACTAACACCCTCATCTCTGTATAGGTTCCGGCAGTAGAAGAAGCGGAGAGGAGCTCGAGCATCGCCTTGCCTTCTCCTTGTAGCTTTGAACTCGCAACTTTAACGGCGAGTTGTGTTGTTTCTTTCGATGAACTAATTAGGTGTTGAGAGATTATGTAACACTCTTACACTTACTCTCACTCTCAAGGGTACTCCTGGTATTTCTAAGTCAGGAAATCTCGCCTAAGATGTAAAAGTTCTCAAAAAATAATAAAAACCGGAACACTTTTTCTGATGCCAAGATGCAATTTATCGGAACACTTCCATGTTCCATGGACTGATGGTCCTTTTGAAACCTTATAAATTTTAGGATCTCCCATATTAATCATACTTGACATTTAAGTACTTTTTGATTAGTGCTCGTGTACTGTATATGAACTTCATGACTAGTGCCCGTGCTATGATGCAGCCTTCATCATAACGGGGAATTTTACTTTCTGTCCTTCTTTACTTTAGACTTCTACCCTTTGCCCTTCTTTACTTTGACCTTACATATTTACCACTCTATACTTTGGTATAAGTTTGACCTTGCAGGCACCATTGGACCCAACTATACGTTAGGCCACACAGCACGGCCTGGCGAAAACCGCAGTTGTTTACAAAGAAACATAAAAAGGAACTGGGCACTTTAAAAACTCTGAAAGTTGGTGAAACTGATATGGAGTAAGATCTGGCACTCATGTCACATTTCCCCACATGACATTGCCACTCACAGGTCAATCTAGAACATGGAAGTTGCCCGACCTTCAAGTCTTATCCTTGGTCTTTGTGCTATCATCATGATTTCGGTTGGCAATAAAGTGGTGTCTTTTTCTAGAAGCAGTTAGGGTGTTGCTTGCAGAAATGAATTGATTAGAAAGGGGGCTGGGTTCTATTTCCGGGCCGGACAGGAGGTGAAGGCTAGAAGAAGAAGAGAAGTGCGCCTTCCCGGTAAGGAAGAGGATAAAAAGGTGCTGTCATCTATCTCGACCGAGGCGTTGGAAATGAAGACCAGTGTCATCTATCTCGACCGAGGCGTTGGAAATGAAGACCAGCTCAAAGAATCACTGGTGTGCTTTTTCATCCCATCATTTCACCAATAAGTCATCCTTGACAATAGCAAGGAAAAACGGATTCCTTCCATTACTGGTTGCATCTTTGTGGGTTTACTTGGAAACCCCTGGGAGGAAAACATGTGTTTGGTTGATGACCAAAATTTACCTTACCAACTTTTTCCTCACGACCAAACTCTTGGCTCAAGCTTAGATGGTTGCAAAAATATATAGCATGACCATGCTCCTTAGTCCTTAGCCTACTCCAGTTCATTTTTCTTGCCAACAATGGTCAAGACATGGACAGCCAAAACCTTAGCCAAAACTTTGGTGGGGTTGGCTTGGACTTGGACTCAAACACAAAACACCTGTATAGAGCAACAACACAAAGGAGCAAAGACAAACTGGAATTTTAAACTGCCAAATGTTTGTCGAAATGCTTTGGTCAGCACAGGACGCAAGGTCACTCACAAAAGCAACAGTGGATTGAGGCGGATACAAGATACTGGAGATCCATTTCTTGACAGAACAAAACATGGTACACGCACATTGAATAATTGAACTCATCAAGTAGGTCTCTACAACAAACCAGGCAAGTATCTTGCTATCACAACAAGATCGCCAAATACATAGTTCAAACAATTCTGTGAATCTATAACAGAGATATGCTGTGTCATGTATCATAAAACATCTAATGAATCGAGGCCAGATGGCTCCTAAACTCTTACAGTGCTTGGTTTTTCTAAATTACCTGCTTTGGCTTCAATTTGCTGGGACCTTCCTGTTGGGCTCAAAAACATACTTGATCAATGAGTCTTTGATTGATAGCAGTTCAGGGAACTCCCTGCTCAGCTTTGTCGCATCCATCTCATTGTTGCTCCGAGGTGCGACAATGACCTTGGCCTGTTCTTCTAGCGTGAAGTTTGACCACTTGTAGCTGGGATCCACGTACTTCTTGTACATCTCCAAGATCTCATTGTGGCTAACTACACCAGGATTGGTGAAGTTCCAGATGCCCCGCAAGTTCCTTTTAGCCATCTCAACTGAAATTGGCAAAAGCTCGTCCAATACGGTCATGCTGTTTGGGATGTTTACCACCTTGTCGTAACGGCTGATCTTGGTGATGAAGTTTCGGGGATTGTTGAGGTCAGACGATATTGGCATCCGGACTCGCAGAGTGCAGACATTCTCGTACTCCTTCAACAGTTCCTCAACCTGCATTGTCCAGAGAAAAAACAATCAGAAGATTATTCCAATAATTGCATCTTGAATTAACAAACATAATATCACCACACAACAATGCAAGGTCAATAACAAAGTAACCATTGCAAAGGGAAGATGCAGTTACCATTGCTTTGGTCTTTGAGTAGAATGAACCAGTAAAGTTTGGTGTATCCTCTTCTTTGAAGCCGATGCCTGACCCTTCAGGATGATTTGCATCATATTCAAATATGCACCCAGTGGCATAGTTCATCATCAATAGCCCATGCTCCCTACACACATCAGCTAGAGTCAAGGTACCCGCAACATTGGTACGTATGGTTTCCGGCTTGTGAGACTCGCACCAATCCACATTGGGCCTGCCAGTAACACCGGCAGCATTGAAGACATGTGTTGGCTTAACAGATTGGATATCAAGGACGATTGAAGAGCGCTCTTCCAAGCGACCTTTTCCATATTCGTATGGAATTCCTTGCTTCTCACATATTTTCCCAAGAAGTCCGCCAATCCATCCTGTCCGGCCATATATCAAGAACTTGAGAGGATGAGTTTTGGAAGAACCTTTTGATGTTGGAGTCACCATCTTGGTCTGATTGTTAGTGAACAGATTTAACATTCCTTTAACTTCCTCAGAGCCCTCAGACCCAGGCATCATCAATGTCCTCGGATGAGGCAACAATGCACCAGAAACATCACCCCAATAGTCAGAATTGGCTACATACCATTCCATTGTCTTCCTCAGGCCCTCCTCCCATCTAGTGCGCTCGGACCACCCAAGGCTCTTAAGCTTCTCATCATCCAGGAAGTACCTCTGATCATTGAAAGGTCTATTATCAACATACTGGATAACTTTGTCAGCTTCAAGATTGAAAAGGTTGCAGACATCCTTTGCCACATCAGTGACCGTCCTCTCTCTCTTCGTTCCAATGTTGTAAACATGTCCAACTTCTCCACGATGAAGAATGACCTCAAAAGCCTCAGCAACATCCTCACAATAGAGGTAGCTCCGTACATTGGATCCATCACCATGAATTGGAAGGGGCTTTCCTCTAAGAGCCAAGAGAATGAACTTCGGGATAAGCTTCTCAGGAAACTGGTTAGGACCATACACATTATTTCCCCGGGTGGTGATAACTGGCAGGCCATAGGATCTCCCATAAGCCATAACAAGCATCTCTGCTCCAGCTTTGGTGGCTGAATAGGGGTTTGTTGGGAGCAGCTGCGAGGCCTCATGGTTGCCAACCACTGCATCCTCATCTGTCTCCCCATAGACCTCATCAGTGCTCACGTGGATGAACCTCCTGATCTGGCCACCAGTGACCTTGCAAGCTTCAAGAAGAACATGAGTACCATAGATGTTGTTCTTGGTGAATTCAAAAGAGTTACCAAATGAATTATCAACATGTGTCTGGGCTGCAAAGTGCATAATAGTATCAATGTTCTCTGTGACCAGGAGGTAGTTGACAAGATCAGCGCTGGCAATATCACCCTTGACGAACTTAAAGTTTGGTGACGAGCTGGCAGGGAGCAGGTTCTTCAGATTAGAGCAGTAGTCAAGCTTGTCAAGGACGACAATCTTGTAATCAGGGTAGTTCCGAACAATGCGGTTTGTGACATGGGAAGCGATGAACCCAGCAGCACCCGTAATGAGGATGCTCTTAGGTGTGTAGGGTGTCGCCATATCCTATGTAGCGTAATATCTGAAATCCTGTTGTAAAAGTAAAGTATTTAACAGTATTAGGTGAGATATACAAATTAGGATCTAATATGTATGAAATTAAATAATTAAAAAATGAAGTACAATATATAATAATAAATATTTCAACAATGGGAAAATATGCTATCAGAAACTGAACCAAGCTCCTCGAAAAATAATTGGACCAGCAGAGTCTGTCTCAGGTCACAACATAAACATGCACCTGCATCTATCTCGCACAGACCAGACTCCAAGACCAAGCTCGAACAAAAACTTTGGGATTAAGAAGATGTAATCATGCAAAACAGACGCACTTCGCCTTTTTGTAGGTGAGAAGGAATTAATCGGTGCATGCATTTGTACAAATCTAAGAGCTCAAAGTAGAATTTACAAGTGCAACACAAAATATCCCGTGTTATTTCCCATCCAGTTAAACGAAAGTATGATTGATTTCTACTTTCGAGAACATCAAAGTGTAACAGAGATTTGATTAAGATCATGCCATCCCCAATTTACAAAGAAACAAGTATTGGAATCACAAGATGGAACACTTGCATTTCCAAGAGAAGAAACCACACACCGGAGTGGTGAACTCAGCGATTCATGCTATCCTACCAAACCACAGTATAGCAGCAGTACTCACTGTAACAATAGATTAGACGAAATACTGCAACAATAACTGAACCGACAAATCATAGAATACTACGATAGATAAAAGAAATGAAACGTTCACAAAATCCTAGTTATCTACCTACCTGATGACTTATTTAGAACGAGATCTGGACCTATCTTGCATAGTTATTTTGTCTTTTGCACATCTAGCAATCCACGTGTCAGTTGGCGTGCTGAAGAAAGCTAACACTTGGTCAAACATACTATTATTACTGAAGCTTATGAAGAGGCCGAAATTCGGATCTTAGACGGATCTACAGACGAGGGAGTGCAGAATTTTTTTCAAAAAAAAAAAAAAACTACCCAGCAGCTAAACACGGACATCTGGGGCAAGATGCGATTTGCGATCGCAAAGATAGGATCGGATGAAGTTAGCCTTATTGATAGATCTGAGCACGGCATCTAGTATCGGAATCGTTGAGGCAAAATTGGAGGAAGAGGGGAGACGGGTGAATGCCCTCCTAAGCACGCGAGGAACCCGATCCGGGGTTGGCACAGAAGCAAACACCTGCCATGCATTACGATACGAGGCGAGATGGCCACGGTCCTCACCTCAGTTAGCTGCTGCGCCAGCGGCGGCGGCAGGCCGTCGGTCTGTCGTTCGGAGGCTGCGGTCCGCGAGAAGGCGGGAGGTGGCTGAGAGAGAGAGAGAGAGAGAGAGAGAGAGAGAGAGAGAGAGAGAGAGAGGGGAGAGAGTATGGTTTGCGACGACGAGGAGAGATGTTTAGGGAGAGAGGGTGAGAGAAGGCGCGGGACGTACCTTACTCAGCACGCGGCGCGCAGGAGCAGGGAGGCCGGATGGGATGGGTGGTGGCGTCGGTCGATGAGGGGGTGCGGTGCGGAGGTGAGGGGGGTTTTCCCTTAAATAAATGGAGGAATGGTGGCGGTGGCGGTGGCGGTGTGCGTGAGAGGGAGATGCAGTCGGCGGAAAGCACGGCCGGGGGAGGGGTGTGAGGTTCGTGGTGAGATGAGCCGGCTCCTGCCTGCCTGTGACAAATCTCACCAGAGTCAAGAGACGACTTGGATTTGCTGTGTCGTTCTCGTTCCACAAAGATCTCAAAACCAAAACGCGTTTCAGTTTCAGAGCCTGTAGTTTTCGGGCATTTGAACGCACAATTTCTTTCGTCTGACCGGAACGCTGTTTAAAAACGTGCATGAGACAGGCCGGCAACTCCAAACGGAGGCCTATAGCGACACGGAGCAATTTCTTTCAAATTTTCAAAAATCATGTTTATATATATATAAACACCCAGGATGTAGAATAGTTATTCTTCATCCACCCCCTATCTTTCAAACCGTATATGATTTTTACGTCACGTAAATTTTCTCTTATCCCGGAAGTCAAGAAGAACATAAAAAAATTTAGACATATCGTGAAAAAATTATTTACATGCCGTAAAAAAATACGGCGTAAAATGCAAATTTTTTATGTTTTTTACACTATAATGACTCATAAAACGTATTTTTATATCTATTTTTTTACGTCTCTGATGAATATGAACATAATTATTAGTATACAAAACATAAATTTATGTATATGAGAACATAAAAATATGTGGAATGCAAAATAACTATTCTACACCCTGGATGCTGAATAGGGTTTCTATATATATATATATATATATATATATATATATATATATTATATATATACATAGGAATACATATATTTATGTATATAAGGTAAAAATAAATAAAGGAGGCGAGTTTTTCAGGTCATCGCCGGTGCGGAAAGTTTGAGTGAAATTATACCCGGTAGAGTAATCCGTTTTGTAATCTTTTGTCTCTGTTGTCATCTTAAAAAAACTTCGCCTTAATTAATATATCGGGACAAAGTTTTTCTTCTGTTTAAAAAAATAAATACAAGGTAAAAATGGCGAGGAAAAACTGCGTATGAATAATGTATTACTAAGTGTATAAAGCCTTGATGGGAAATAATTTGTATTTTAAATCACGCAAAAGTGACAACAGTGTTAGTTTGAGTATACTGAACATGCACATTTTCACTACTTAAAAGTTCGTTAGATTTTATCATTTTTATTAGCTAAGTTATACAGAATTTCGCATTAAAATGTTTCTAATCGCGAGGAAATGTTTTATCCCTCGAACCGCTCCCGCGATCAAGTGTCTGACATGCAACACCTTCATGATATCCACACGTACGATATCAGCAACACTCTGTAGAAGTGCGATTCAAGCCCACCTTTGAAGCGGGAACTTTCTGATGAAGATATAGCAGCGCTTCGGCGATCCCGATTAGATTAGATCTAACCGGTGATAGAACCTGCCGCGATGATGATGAAGTACTTCGTGTGACAATGACGAGGGCAATAGGATAAGGAGGAGAAGAGGCGGCTTGGGGTGGGGTGGCGTACGGGCTAGGGTTGGCCTAACCTGCCCCCTCCTCGGCCCTCCTTGTATAGGTGGCAGTATGGCCCCTCCTCCAAACCGACTAGGGAGGTTTGGGTCCTTCCTAGGACTCCCCCAAACTGACCTAAGAGGGGGAGTTGGGGTCCAACACACACGCCTCTCCCAATTAGATCGGGGCATGTGTGATTTGGCCAGGGTCCCCCCCCCCTCGAGCGGCAACCCTAGGCCCATGGTGTCCCACTAGGCTTTACCCTTCCAGACCCTTCTAAACATTTCGGCAAAAATACCGGACCCCTCTGAATATTTTCGGGAAGTTTCTAGATCCTTCTGGTGCCTTCCAAAATGCTCGAAACTCATTTCAAATACCCTTGATAATATTTCGGACACCTCCGATATATTTCGAGACTATTCAAACAACTTTCAGAATCACTTCATCCATATCTTCATTCGCACTCGCATTCTACATGTTGTCGACTCTTAAGTGTGTGACCCTATAGGTTCGAATATGCATGGACATGTTCGGAACACCTTTCGAGACAATGATCAACATAAGGATCTTGATAGCCCTGATGATCCCCACACATAACACGATGATCTTTATCATGTGAGTCATCCATATTACTTATTGATACATATCGTATTGTTTGTCGATACTTTACATAACCCAAGGTGAAACTAGGTTATCCTCGTTACCTGACATGTAATTTTTTACTCATTTCCTATTATTGGTGTTCCTATGATTAAAACCTTGATCGCTTATATGTCCAGACGATGACGAACATCATACTACTAAAGTGGGTCCAGAGTGTATCTCTTCATCGTCATTAGTAGCAATTTCCACAGCTACAACATGCAAAAAAAATGGCATACTATCTGGTATGAAGGAAGACCAACTTTATAGTTACTCAGTCACAAGGTCACATTTGAAGATCCTTCCACATCCATATAGTATCCAAGTCCATATAAGTCTCATGGTCAAACGATCTTAGTAACAACATCCTCACTCCTGGAGCCAACCAATCTGAAGGAGAAGCACGTTGCCCAGGACCCCCAAATTGGCAACTACCACCCTCGCTGCCCGCACGAGACCTCCACGTGCACCATCACCGCGGCCCTCAGCTCCTTGCAGCATCACGATGTTGCCACCTCCCACCACCCTGGCCTTCACACCCCGGCGACACACCCACGCGGTGCTACCACCCCTCGCCCGTTACAGGCCAGCGCGGCCCAGATCCGGCCTGGCCACGCCCTGACGCCATGACTGCAGCAGAATCTTCTCCAGCCTTGATGCCTCGGCCGCACAACCGCCTCGGCTGCGACCACCTCCCTTCTAGCCTCTACGTCCCTCAGCAGCACCGCCGCGACCTCCCACCGCCATTCGCCTAAAGCTCGAGGAGAGCCACGGGATGAGAAAATATGCCCCGCCGCTACCTTACTGGGAGCACACGCGGCTTCGTCAGCACCCCTATGGTGGCGACAATGCAGGGAAGAGGGTGAGGGGGGTTATCGGCCGATAGAGCCTACTGTTTCCAACGTGTCGCCAGAGGAGGGCAACACAGGGGGATTTTTGTCGTGCACAAAACAACCGAAAGGGGCACCTCAGCTTAAGCCGGTATTCGTAGATTGCATCTGAAAACACACCAAGAAAGATCCACCGCTCCACCACCACCATAGTTCATCATCTCCATCTCCATCCGTAGCCATAGCCATAAAGATATTTGGTATTGATCTAATTAATTCCACAATGTTTTCTATCATCAATCTTATTATGGGTGAGTAGTCTTCATGGGATGCGGGGTGGGGAATAGCTTCCTAGTGATTATGTGCATCTAATTACATAGGAGTATTGTGTGGTGATTGCATAGCAGATTTGTTATCATTGTCTCTTACTTTAATCCAATAACTTATCATGTACCCAAGACCCCGAGGATTGATCAAGATTTGAGGTAAGATATTTGGTGAACGGTGCCTACACGTGAAACCCAATGATAGCAAGGAGAGTACAGTAGTTGTTTAGTGATCAATTTGGGAACAACAACAACAATATCACTAATCTTAATGCTTTGGTCTGTATTTTACAAATAATCGTTCATAGCCCGGTGCTTCGTGGTATAACGGTTGCACCAATAGACTTTATGGTATGCATGTGGCTCACAGGGGCTTTAGTATTTACGAATGTGCTGTCGACAAATCCTATCTATATTATATCATTTACACATGGATGTGATTATTATTATCTTTATCTTATATGTATGCATAGCTGTAGGTGAAACCTCAACCCTGGCCTATCTCAATGTTGGAGATATGCCCAAGAGGCAATAATAAAGTGGTTATTATTATATCTTTATGTTTATGATAAATGTTTATATCCCATGCTATAATTGTATTAACCGGAAACATTAATACTTGTGTGTTTTGTAAACATAAAAGAGTCCCTAGTAAGCCTCTTGTTAAACTAGCTTGTTGATTAATGGATGATCATGGTTTTCTGATCATGGACATTGGATGTCGTTAATAACAAGATCATATCATTAGAAGAATGATGTGATGGAGACACACCCATAGTAAGCATAGCATAAGATCAAGTCATTAAGTTCGTTTGTTATAAGCTTTAAAATACATAGTAACCTAATCCTTCGACCATGAGGTTATGTTAATCACCATCACCGGATGGGTACTTTGATGACATCAAACACCACTTCATAACTGGGTGGTCATAAAGGTGTCATTGGGTATTCTGAAAGTATGTGTTGAAGCGCATGGACCAAGATTGGGATTTGTCCATCCATATGACGGATAGATATGCTCTGGGCCCTCTCGGTGGAATGTCATCTAATTAGCTTGCAAGCATGTGACTGGGTCACAAGGGATGACATAACATGGAACGAGTAAAGAGTACTTATCAGTAACGAGGTAGAACTAGGTATGGAGATACCGACGATCAAACCTCGGATAAGTATAGTATCGCGAGACAAAGGGAAATGGTTTCGTATGTAAATGGTTCAATCGATCACGAAGTCATCGTTGAGTATGTGGGAGCCATTATGGATCTCCAGGTCCCGCTGATGGTTATTGATAGGAGATGTGTCTCTGTCATGTCTACATATTCACGAACCGTAGGGTGACACACTTAAGGTTCGAAGTTGTTTTAAGTAGATATGGAATGTGTGTTGGAGACCGAATGATGTTCGGAGTCTCGGATTGGATCCGGGACATCACGAGGAGATCCGGAATTGTCCGTATAATAAGATTCATATATTGGGGATCATTTTCTAAGTTAGGAAATGTTCCGGAGTATTTGTATGAGGATTCTAGAAGGTTTCGGAATGTTCCGGAAGGTTCTGAAAGATTTCTTGGAGTTTGCTTGAAAACCAAGAAAGGGATCAAGGAGTCCTGGTGGGGCAAGACAAGGAGTCGTGGGGGAGGAGGACTCCTCCCCCCCTCCCCAATCCGCCGGCCATAGGAGGGAGGGGAGTCCTACAAGGACTCCCCCTCCCATGGCGCCTCCCCCCTTTAAATAGAGGGGTGGGGGTGCCACCTCCAAGCCCTACTACACAACTCCAAATCTCCGCCGCCTCTCTCCTCCTCCTTTCTTCTGCACAGGCATAGGCGAAGCCCTGCAGAATTCTCTACTCCACCACCACCACGCCGTCGTGCTGCTGGGATTCCGTGGAGAAGATCTACTGCCTTCGCTGCTCGCTGGAACGAGGAGAGGAAGGTCTGCTTCGACTCCGCACGTGTGACCGACTGCGGAAGCGCTGCCGGAACGCGGCGCCGGAAGGATCGTCCACACGATCTTGAGATCGGCAAGTGATCGACTACATCAACCACGAGATCTAGTCTCGTTAACGCTTTCGGATCTACGAGGGTTAGTTCCTATCTATCTCGTTGCACATGTCTAATAGATTAGATCTGGGTTTTGTTCGTTCTTGCGGTAGAAATTTTTTATTTTCCATGCTACGAACCCATCACTCAATCCATTGATACAACCTCGATAATGGAAGCAAACTAGAAATGTCTGGTAAAGGAAGATTGAAGTGAACTAACAAGTCTTGCAGACTTTCCTCAACCTACAGTAATTGTTTCCCAAGGTTCGATTAAACCTAGGTCTATTAGGGAAAAAGCTAGTATACTGCATCCATAATCCGGATCGAAGGTATCAACTATTTTTTGGCACTATTGTCGGGAAAGCAATTCGCTACCCTGGGGAGGTTACTAGAGACCTTGCCAGTTAGTTTTAATTTTGTTTTATTTTATTTATTGGTATTAGTTTACTTTCTGTTATCTATTAAAAAACCCCAAAATTAGTTACTTGTTTTATTGTTTATCTTTATTAAAAAATCTTAAAATAGTAATATGGCACCAAAGAAGCTTGGGGAATATGCTACCCCTGATGAAGATTTTATACATGTACCTATCACTCAGCCCGCTGTCACAAAGAAGAATTATAAAATAAATCCTATTTTTTTAAGTTTGGTTTAATAGAACCAATTTGGAGGCCCGGCTTCTAAGGATTCAGGTTTCGAATTAAATACATTTACTGAAATATGCGATATGAAGAGCATAAAAGATGTTGACTCCAATGCAGTCAAGCTACACTTATTTCCTTTCTCACTTTGAGGAAAGGCAAAATATTGGTTGCTAGATTTTCCTAAAGTCACTATTACTTTCTTGGGAGGAATGCACTAATATTTTTATAATTAAGTTTTTCCCTCCAACTAAGACTATGCAACTTCGATCTAACATTACTTTAAGGGTTCCGTAGCAGAAAACAAAAAAATTCCTACGTTGTATGAAGGCGCCTGCACCTCCGCGATTTCTTCTTCATCTTCGGAGGATTCCTCCTCCTCCTCGAGTTCCTTGGGAACCTCTTCGTCTAACGGAGGAAGCCAGTTCTCGAGCACTTGGAATAGCTGGGAAAATCAAAGAAAGCAGTGACTCGAATCAAGCGAGTGCAAAACTGTGATTGCAAAATAGTATCTGCGAATGAAATAAGCAAGGTGACTTACCGGGGGGACTGACGTTTCCCTGCAGTGTATGGGGCCAGCCTAGCCTTGGGGTCGACATACTCCGCCTTCGTGGTCTTCTTTAACGTTGCGGCATAGTCCTCCGGCTCCCAACATTTGTTGCATGACTTTGTGGAGTCCCCCTTCCCGGTGTACTGGTACATCCAGTGGGCTCGGGTAGCCAGCGGAACCAGCCGCCGCCCAAGCCAACAGTTGCACAAATTAATGGTCTGAAGGCCCTCGTCCTTCAACTCCAGGATCTAGGATAGCATCTCATCTACGGCCATCCTTTGGTCGGTGGGAAGCTTGGCCGCTGACAACCGGGGTGGCTCGCTCCTTTCCGAAGTGTACATTGGGAGCGGCACCTTGCCAGAGGGGGTTGATTCCTTCACAAAGAACCAGCTCTTATTCCACTCGCTCGTGGCCTTCGTCGGTAGCTATAGCTTCAAGAACTTGGCCTTGGGCTTCAGCTGGAAAGTAACACCGCCTGCCGCCAAGATGGAGTTTCCTGCATCACAACTAAGGCAGTCGTGGAATAGCTCTAGCCAGAGAGGAAAATAAGGGCGACACCCCAAGTAGCACTCGCATAAGGCGACAAAGATGGCGAGTTGCTCGATGCTGTGCGGCCCAAATCCGATGGTTTGATCGCGTAGTATGCGCAGAACCGCTAGAAGAAGATCGATGTAGGGAACCCCAGACCCCTCTCGAGGTGGCTCTGGAAGCAGATAAATTCACCGGGGCACGGCTTCGGCTCAGTTTTGCTGGATGCGGGAATCCGGTAGTTCCCCTTATAGAGAATTCCTGCATCTTGAAAGGACTTCAGGGCTGCGGTGGTGCACTTCGACTTGCCCCACAGATCCTTTGCGGGTGCCATGGAGAGAAGAAGGAAGTCGCTCTGTCCGGAAATTTTGGACCGGGAGTGGATCTGGAGACTGAGGGTATGCAGGGGTGGAGAAATGCGAAGAAGATCCGCCTCTCCCTCTGACATACTCCTTATAAAGGATGCTACCCGCCAATCTTGGGATAGCCCTTACCTCGCGGTAAATTCGCCGAAGTTACCGTTGGAATTACCCAACGGCTAGTTTGAGCAAGCTGACGGTCCAACTTCATCCACTCGTCTCGCCTGCTTACCTACCTCTTCCAATCGATTGGGCATGGCGACTCGAGCACATTTCCATTCGCCAATGTTGCAACGGAAGACACATTTGAGGAATTTCTCCCTTCATTGGAGGAGTCCACCGCTGATTCGACTAGGCACCCACCCGGACTCACCTACTCCGACTGCCAAGTAAACACCTGCGCTGAACCACCGTTGGCCTCGGGGACTACTAATGGGGATATGCCGAATGGGGTATGCCTAGGAGGAAGTTTCGACTGGACCAAGCCCATTGCGAGTGGGCCTATAGGACGACGACTGGAAAGTGACTGAAGGAGAAGCCCGGTGATTGGAAGATGGAGGCCCAGTCATAGATAGGCCCAGTCGGATTAGGTCAAAACCTCTGAAATCTTAACTGATTCGGTTGTAATCCTGTAAACCCTAGCAAGGTACCCCTATATAAACATCCCAAAGGTACTCTCTATACTCATGTTCCATCATACATCCCATCTAAGCGACTCGCTGCCTAGCCGCCGAGTTCGCCACCCTTGTAACTCACTTGCCAATAATACAATCTAGCAGGAGTAGGTCTTTACCCTACAGGGGGCGACCTAGGTAAATCCCTGTGTCTTTGCCCTCAATCTCGCATCGCGGATGGAGACTCCCTCTTGCCCTAAATCCTTCCAATCGCTATCCAATGACTACCGTGGTCATTCCCACGGCAATGTGGAACTGAAGGTAAAGGAAAAAAGGGGCAGGAAATTCCTCCTAGTCGGATGGGCTGAATCAGCATAGCACAAACATCAAAGACAACAAATCTGGGTGGGCCTGGGCGCCACCCGTGCGGCCCATCTCGCGGCGAGGAGCAGTAGCCAGTAGCTGGCCGGGTGGACCGACCCGCCCACCATGGCCCAGCGTGCCAAGTGGCAGTGGCGGCACCTGGCGACCGGGTGGGCTGGCGCTGCCCCCCGTGGCCCATCTCGCTAGCGCCCTGCATAGCGGCTGGCAGCCAGTGCCCGGCTGGGACGCTGCCAGCCCACTTCGCGTCCGCCCTCCTGCGAAGTCCGGCTGCATGCCTCCCCGTGCGGCGGCTATTATCTGCCGCCCACGTGGGCCTAGATGATTTTCCTTTTTCCTACTTTTTGCAGCATTTCTTTTTAGTCAAATCCCTCCGGGGTTTTGGCCTAATAAGAAAGTTGACTTTTATAAATCTCAATTCAAATATTATTTAGAATATATTAATTCATAATTAACATATATTAAATTGCTATTTGTCCAAAAACACTTTTTGGCCTTTTTCCTTTCTTCCTTTCTCCGAACAACTTCGAATCTCTCCACGGAACAATTCCGGCTTTCTATTTCTCTACTGTGCTTCCAACTTACAGATGCTCTCTCTCATCATACCCTTAAGTGTATCCCCTCATGGCTCAGGAATGGTACAAACATGATCTCTATCAATGATCAATAGTGGGACCTGGATGCCCATGATGACCCATGTACATTCCACGATGACGATGTCGTATGAACCATAAAATGTCGAGTCCAATTCCCTTTGTTTGTCTAATATGACTTGTCTGAGATACCGTCATTGGTATCACATACCTTGTTAAATCTCGTTACCGACAAGTTCTATTTTACTTGTTACCATGATATTACATCCTCGTGACCTAGTCACATGTTGTAGCATTTATGGATGTAATCTCACCAAGCCGGCCGTATGTATCTTACCCGTCACGTGGGTGAACAAATCCCGCTCTTGAGTCATATGCCATCTACTGTTCCTCTAGAATACCTAACGTACACCGTCAACGAGTGACGATTGATGCAGTCAAAGCAACCTCGGGAAATAGTGAGTAATATGATCTCATGGTCTAAGAAGGAGACTATGTTTCGAGCTGTTGCAATAATGAACTCTATGACTTGATCGTGTTGCAATCTTTGAGGAATGTCCATCACATTATTCACCAATGACATGACCTTGCTGTCAAGTGGCATAAATGCCCCATGACTAGGAAACCTTGATCATCGCTTGACCAACGAACTAGTATGAATAGAGGCTACTAGGGGACTTGGTTTGTTTCATACCACACATGTACCAATGTTTCCACTTGATACAGTTATAGCACAATATGAAATTATTACGAACTAATTCAGATATGTCAATAAAAACCTATTTATTATTTGCCTCTAGGGCATATCTCCTTCATTAGTAGATTTGATAGGAAGATCGTGAGCACTAGCATTTGCATGGGAAAGGATGAAAGAACCAATAATGAATTGTCCTAACCATGGTATGGAAGAATGGTTAATCTTACGTGATCCTATGACTAAATCTATGCTTGATGCTACTGCATGAGGCACTTTCATGGGCAAGCAAGTAAATGTTACCAAACAACTTCTTGATGATATGCAAAGCAACCATGCCCAATGCCATGTATGAAGATCCTCCCCAAGGAAGGTGAACTCAATCACCGAGAAGAAGAATGAAGAGCTTATGGCAAAGGTATGTGAACTATTAAATATTATCAAGGGTAAGGAAAATACCCCGGTAAGTGCCATCACTAATACTACTATTGAGGAAGTAGATTTTATAGGTTGTAATCCTTATAATCATGCATGGAAGAGTCAAAGCTTTTGCTCAAACTTTCAAAACAATATTCTAAACCTACAGGTGGTCTAAAAAATTATTCTAATAATAGTAATGGAGCAACATAGTAATCTCCAGCTTGAATATTCTTTTAAATCATTTATGCAAGCTCAAACTAAACAAAAGAATGTTCTTATTAAAATAATTGAAAACCATGATGCAATTATTGGTAAACTTTCTAATCAAGTTATTTCTATTAGATATGATGTGCATGCTCTAGAAGAGAGAACAAAGATAGTGGAGGCACAACTGAGCAAAATTGCCGAGAGCTAAACTCTCATTGACGTGGGTATACCTTACATGTACCTAAGATTAGCCTGTACAGTTCAGCCCAATAAGGAGTACATGGTGCAATCGAAGCCCAACAAAGATTCGGGTGGCCCGCTGGAAGTTTGACTTCTTGGAGGACATGGCCAAGTGTAGATATAAACGTAAAGGAAAACCATAACTTGTAACCGACTCGATCTGCTACCCCGAGACCTAGCCTCCCTATATAAAGGATAGGAAGGGGCGGCGAGGAGGACAAACGCATACACCCCCGCATACACACCGCCAGATTGCATTTGCGCACCATTGTAATCTTCGACTCCCTCATAATCAAGAGAAGACAAGCAGGAGTAGGGTTCTCTATGAGGCATGAACTTGGGTAAACCTCGTGTCACCTGTGTGCTTGTTTGCTAGCCGATCGATGCCTCCAGCGCTTCCCACTTCCACAAACCTAAGTCCATCAACGATGGGCATTGATGAGTTAACCCCTCATCAATTGGCGCCGTCTGTGGGAACTAGGAGTGCTGATGTTGCGGCTTTCTCGGCCCCATCAACCGAGATCTACGACTCAGCAGCAGCGAAGACTCGCCTCCTTTTTGGAGCCCTCAACTTCACCATCCACGTGTCGGCAACTCGCCCGAATTTTGAATCCGTGGGCGACGTGATCGGCCTGGTGATCGGGAGCTTATGCTTCCAAGTTGGTCAGATGGGCACACTTCGCCTCCCTAGTCAGCCGAAAGTTTGTGTGATTGCCCCTGTATTGTGGTTCCCACTACCGATCGGCACCCTGAGCAAACTCAATGCCTCGACATCAGTCGAGAATACGGACGGCAACAACAGTTGCGAGTCCGACCTAGACGATTTGGCAACAGAAGACGGAGCCTACAACTCCGGATCTGAGAGCGGTGGGAGCAACAGCTTCCCTAGCTAGTACATGTGCGTCGTCATCAATACGTGAGGTAGCGGCAACAGTACTCGGGAAAACACCGGCACCAACGATGGCATCCCAGTCGCGAACGACGGCCCCTCCAATGGTGCCCCCACCAACAACGGTCCAACAGGCCACCCCCTGTCGACGGTCCCATCCCAGAAGATCAGACGCACCTCCCTGCGGGAGAATGTACCCGAGAACAACAACTGATCGAGTTCAGCAACGCTGAGTGGGCCCGCTACAGGGAGGCCCTATGGGGTAACCCCCTACCACCAACCTCATCGCAACAAATGCTGATGGGTTATCATTGGCTGCTCATGGAGGAGTTCAAGCGCCAACAACAAGTAATCGCCTAGCTCGACAAGCGCAGAAGGGCGGCGGACGAGTCGAGCCTCCGACGAGTTGCACTCTCTTCCATCGGAGGATCCTCCTCCAGAGGCAATGATCATGCAGCTGCCAGGAGACGCTCTCGACTGGCTCATTTCACCGACAGGGAGCGAGAAGAGGCCACTCGAGTCCATGACTTCTCATCCATGATGGTGCATTCAAGGGGTAACATGCTCCCCAAGACACCACACGCAGCGGTGATGGTAGCCACCATGTACCTGCTCAACAACCAGTCACCAGCTGGGGATCCACGATCCGCCATGCACTGATCTATGATCGCGGGCCTAGGATTGGTCGAAGCTGCCCTCACCAAGGATCCAACACCGGAGCTGAGGAAAAGTAAGGCTCTGGTCAAATATTACTCTCCCTTCTCCTCTAGTGATGATGAACATGACTTGTCACAGCGACGCCGCTCACGTCAACATGACCACAACTACGACGTGCGTGATGACATCACGCAGCACAAGGTCGACAAGATGAGCGCAAGAAGCACCCGCTTGACAGACTCGGAGGATGATGAAACAGAGCTCTATAGTGCCAGCTGCTTCAGTAGAGCCATACGGCAGAAGAGAATGCCGAAGGAGTTCAAACTCCCATCAGAGAACCCGAAGTTTGATGGCCTCCAGGATCCAAAGATCTAGCTAGAGGATCACATCTCCTCAGTTAGGCTGCACGGCGGAACCACAAGCACAGTGCTAGCTCGTGGTTGATGTCGAGCTCGTTGGGGAACCCCCAGAGGAAGGTATGATGAGAACAACAGTAAGTTTCCCTCATTTATGAAACCAAGGTTATCGAACCAGTAGGATCAAGGAAACACCTCCAAGGTGTTGTTTCCAACATGGAAGCCTGCACAACACAACCACAGAACTTTGCCCCCAACTTACAGTGAGGTTGTCAATCTCACTATTTTTGCTGAAAACAAAGGATTAAACGTATTGTGTAGAAGAAAGTAATTGCTTGCAGAAAGTAAACAAAAAACAGTAAATAGTTGTAGATTTATGATAAAAGAAAGGACCAGGGGTCCATAGTTCACTAGTGGTGGTTCCCCTTAAGATAGATGACATGTTCGGTGAACAAATTACATCGGGGCAATTGACAAACATCAAGAAAGCATACAAGAATATACTAATCATCTTGACTCCTTTGAGATTTGATTGGGCATTACAACATTATACATAGACCGTAATCCAACTGCATCTATGACTAATAATCCACCTTCAGGTTATCATCCAAACCCCCTCCAGTATTAAGTTGCAAGCAACAGATAATTGCATTACACATTGTGTGTAAAGTAAACAATACGATTGTTCTATGAACAAAGGATTGTTGTTTTCTCCCTAGTAGCAATAGCACATATAGTACCTTAGAGATTTCTGTCACTTCCACAGATTACTAGAGGCATGAACCCACTATCGAGCATAAATACTAACTCTTGGAGTTGCTAGCATCTACTTGGACAAGATAGCTACTAACAACGAAAATCATGCAAGATCACAAATAACAAAGACATGGTAGAATCAATAATCAATCTGAAATAGCATCTCAATATCCATCGGATCCCCGCAAACACAACATGTAGAATTACAAATAGATGATCTTGATCATGAACGGATATCACAAGATCTAAACATGGTAGCACAAAGGAGAAGAACCAACCATCTAGCTACTACATGGACCCGTAGTCCAAGGATGAACTACTCACGTATCCGAGGCTTGCAGGGTGATGAAGAAGGCCTCCAGGGTGAATTCTCCCCTCCGGCAGGGTGCCGGGAAGAGCTTCAGATCCCTCCCGCTCTAGGGATGGAGATGACGGTGGCTACAGACTCTTTCGTGGAATTTTGATCAGGTACTTAGGGTTTCTGCATCGGAGGCATCTTATAGGCGAAAGGGGAGGCTGAGGGGGTGCCCTAGGCGGCCACACTACCCCCTGGCGCGGGCCTGGCCTGGCCGCGCGGCCAGGTGGTGTGGCGGCCCTCTGGCCCCTCTCCGTCTCGTATTCTGGCTCTGTGTCCCCCTCGGTGAAAAACTGACTTTGGCTTTTGTCCCGTCCAATTCCCAGAATATTCATTTTCTGACTTTCCTAGAACCAAAAACAGTAGAAAACAGGCAATTGGCATTGTGGCATCTTGTTAATAGGTTAGTCCAAGAAAGTGTATAAAAAGTACTCCAAATGTGGGCAAAACATAAGAAAGTAGATAAAACCAAGCATGGAACATCAAAAATTATAGATACGTTTGCAACGTATCACACATCTATGCAATGCCTCCAGCTGCAGCTGCAGGGCGCTGCCCGCACATGGCATAACAACCTCCCCCACAGGTCAATCCGCTGCTGGGAGGAGCTGGTATACAGCTCCGTGTGAAACTTCAAGGGAACTTACAAAAGGCCCACATCAATCGAAGAGCTAAGGGGCTGCTACCAAAAGCATGGCGAGTCACTGCGCTCTTACATCCAGAGGTGGTCCATCATTAAAAACTCCGCAGAGGACATATCCGAGGACCGCGCAATTGATGCATTCAATGGAGGCGTACACCATAGAGAGCTCAGGGAGGAGCTGGGCCACTCAAAGCCCAAAACAATTGACCACCTGATGGAAAACGCGAATAGGTGGGATGATGGAGAGGACTCGGTGAAAAAAAATTGTGCCCACTCATACGACGACAACCTCGGCCGTAGACATGATCATCGAGGAAAACGTCGGATGCACAGTTATAAAGACCGCAAAGAAGTCGACATGGCCGCGGCTGGTTATGCCGATAGACGCGACGACAACAACCATAGCAACGGATATCGCAGTGGTGGGTACCGCAACAACGGGAAGACCAGTAGGTATGGCAACTCCATACCCGCGATGAAGTACCTGGAACATCTATCTGGGACAAGCTATCTGGACCTTGCAACGCCCACTTCTACATCGACAAACATGATGGCAAGAAACGTCCAGCCACCTCCTAAAGGACTACCGCGAGTTCCTTAAGCTCCGCAAAGGCCTCGCCTAGATGAATCGCGACGCGATAAACTAGGGCTACAGAGCTGTGCCGGACGCTGTGGCTCATGGAGTGCCACCACCACCACCCGGGCCGCCACCGCCCGTGGCTGCACCAACGCAGAACAATGGAGGCGAGCAGTACCCACGAGCGCTGGGGAATATGGGCATGATCCAAAAAGGACGCCCATCAAATCGGGTGCAAAAATCAATCACTCGTCAAGTCAATTTGGTGATCAGCTCTCCGCCCTCAACCACTGATTACCTCAGTGGAAGCGAGTCCTGCATCACCTTCGACAAGCGTGATCATCCATGTCAAGTACCTCGCCCAGGTCACTGTTCCCTGGTGCTTGAGGCACAAATTGGAGGCTTTGAGATAAGCCGCGTCTTCATGGATGGCGGCAGCAGCATCAACCTGATGTTCACTAGCAACTTGTGCGCCATGCGGATCCAACCATCTTGTCTAGAGGCCTCGGACACAACGTTCCACGGCATCGTCCCAAGGAAAGGCGTATACCCATTGGGCAATATTAACCTGGATGTCATCTTCGGCACGCCAGCTAACTTCAGGCGAGAGCACCTGGAATTTGAAAGTCGTCGACTGGCCCTCACAATACCATTGCATCCTCTGATGTGTCGCGTTCGCGGGGTTCATGGCAATGCCAAACTACGCCTACCTGCAGATGAAAGTGCTAGGACCGAACGACATTATCACCATCAGCAGAAACTTAGCCAAGTCGGACAGCTGCGACATGGAATTCAACAGAATCTCCCAATCCTTCGGAATGCAGGAGGAACTAGCAAGGCTGAAAGGAGTCGACAGATAATAGTCTTCCTCCCCCAAGTAAGCCAAACGCACCTGATCAATCCTTTGACTCATCGATGCACACCAAGGCGGTCCAGGTCTATCCAACGGACCTGACCAGGACGGCTCTCATCGCCAACAACTTGAGTCCCGCATAGGAACTCGCGCTCGTCGAATTCCTCCGTGAGTGCTGGGAGATCTTCGCCTGGTGTCCAACGGACATGCCAGGGGTTCCCAGGGAGTTCGCCGAGCACTCACTCAACGTAAATCCTGAAGCAAGACCAGTGAAGCAGACGATACGTCAATTGTCAGAGCCAAGGGCAAAAGCGGTCGGTATGGAATTGATGGCTCTGAAATATAGCCATCTACGTGCACATTTAAACGGGATCTTATTCATATTTTTTATGAAATATCTCTCTAAACCCTGCCACTAATGCCTAATATTCAAAGGGGTATGCAATCCTTTCTTTCTATTTTTTCCTGCACAGATAATGTTGTTTTAATATAGGAATCACTACATTAAAGTCAAAGATACGAGATTTCCAACCACTAGAAGAAACCAGGAGCCGTGAAGCGGAGGCAGACGCTTTAACGACCAACTATACGACCGGAATAAAATTCTGGTCGTATAGTTCCGGTCATATAGTTGCGCCACCACCGCTAGGTCAAACAAAACAACTTTCATGAAGGGACCCCTATAAAAAAGAAGTCTCGAGCGACGAGAAAACAAGGCCGCCTTGCCCTGAAGTCTCTGCCCCAGATCACCAGCCGCCTCTAGATCTCAAAACCCTTCTCCATCTCCATAGCCATATTCCACCACTTATAATAATAGATCTCTTCTTCGATTGGCGACATTGTAAGACTGTTTGCTATCAATCTCATAATTTCCATTACAATGTTTGTGATTGTTGATCTTATCTCTATGTGTGAGTAATTCTCCTTGGGCTAAGGGCTTCAGCTTAGCCATGTAGCGTTTGTGCATGTTATTTATCATAGATGGGATCATGTATTAGTTTGTATGACATGGTGATTATTGTATCCTCTCTTGCCTCAATTTAAGGACTTGTCAGGTACCCTAAGCCCTCGAGGGTTAAGCCAGGTATAGGGAGTATGAGTAATGACTGATCTTTAGGTTGGGAACCCCAGTGACAGAAGGGGTATCACGGTTGTATGTGAGGGATTTACTTGGGATTAACGGTAACATCACTATGCATATCATTAGTTCTCTTTCTTCTATGGATGCGACTACTAGGTTATTGCTATAAGCGGTTGCGGAGGCAATAGGAATTACGGATGTATTGCCCACATATAATTTATCTTGATCTAACAATTACATGCATACTTTATTTTTTATCTTTTATTCCCATCAGATGTTTTGCACAGCTACAGGTGAAACCGAATGCCCTAGGCCCTCTCTCTCCATCATCGACAACAACAAAAAGATGCAAACTCTTGGTCTGGTAAAAACACAAAAGTAATTTTAAAACTCCCGAAGGTCCGTTAAAGTAACTTCACTACGCATCTGCTTCCTGAGGATTCGATAACCTAGGTCTACTAGGGAAAAACAAGCTATACTACATCCATAATCCGGATCGAAGGTATCAACCCTTTTTCTGGCGCCGTTGTCGGGGAAGCAATAGCTACCCTTGTGAGGTTAGTAGGAACCTTGCTAGTTTTAATTCTTGTTTTTAATTTTGTTAGTTTGCTTTTAGTCTTTATTTGATAAACCAAAGAAAATTAGTTAGCCTTTAAATTCTTGCTTTTACTATTATAAGTCTCTATTTAAAAAAACCCAAAAACATAGGAAATATGGCTGAAAAGAAGCTTGGGGAGTTTGCTACTCCCAACAATGATTATTTACGTACTCCTATTACTTAGCCAGGAATTGCTGTCTATGACTATGAAATTAAGTCCCATTATTTAAATTTGGTTCAACAAAATCAATTTGGAGGTTCTGCTGTTGAAGACGCGGGTAGGCACTTGAATACTTTCACTGAAATATGTGATATGATGCATACAAAAGACGTTGACGCTGATGCAGTCAAATTGCGTTTATTTCCTTTCTCTCTTAGAGGAAGAGCAAAAGAATGGTTGATATCTTTGCCTAGAAATTGACGAGTGCATATTTGCATCATGTTTTATATGATTATTTTGCATTGTAGATGTAGGATCTTGGTATTTTACAGTGTCCGCGCGCACATTTTATGTCTGTTTTCACCAGGATTAGGACAGATGATGGATCCAATGGATACAATTCTTGGAGCAGTTGTACTGTTGAGAAAAGGAGTAAAAAACAATGTAAATCGCTTATTTGGGAAATATTAATAATACTAGAAGCGAACAAGGGAGGCAGAGAGTTCAATGACCAACTATACGGGCGGAGCAATTTTTCCGGCCATATAGCTCCGGCCTTATGATGGCTCAAAATGTATCGAGCTCGTTGGGGAACCCCAAGAGGAAGGTATGATGAGCACAACAACAAGTTTTCCCTCAGTTATGAAACCAAGGTTATCGAACCAGTAGGAGCAAGAAAACACCTCCAGGGTGTTGTTTTAAACTTGGAATCCTACACAACACAACCACAGAACTTTGCCCCCAACTTACAGTGAGGTTGTCAATCTCACCAGTTTTGCTGAAAACAAAGGATTAAACATATTGTGTGGAAGAGAGTAATTTCTTGCAGAAAGGAAACAGAAAATAGTAAATAGATTGTAGATTGATGATAAAAGAATGGACCAGGGTCCATAGTTCACTAGAGGTAATTCTCCTTAAGATAGATAACATGTTGGGTGAACAAATTACAGCGGGGTAATTAACAGACACCGAGAAAGCATACATGCATATACTAATCATCTTGACTCCTATGAGATTTGATTGGACATTACAACATTATACATAGACCGTAATCCAACTGCATCTATGACTAATAATGCACCTTCAGGTTATCATCTGAACCCCCTTCATTATTAAGTTGCAAGCAACCGATAATTACATTAAGCAAAGTGTGTAAATTAAACAATATGATTGTTCTATGAACAAAGGATTGTTGTTTTCTCCCTAGTAGCAATAGGACATCTAGTACCTTAGATATTTCAGTCACTTCCCCAGATTACTAGAGGCATGAACCCACTATCGAGCATAAATACTCCCTCTTGGAGTTGCTAGCATCTACTCGGCCAACATAGCTACTAATAGTGGAAAGCATGCAAGATCACAAATAACATAGACATGATAGAATCAATAATCAATCTGAAATAGCATCTCAATATCCATCGGATCCCCGCAAACACAACATATAAGATTACAAATAGATGATCTTGATCATGAATGGAGCTCACAAGATCTAAACATGGTAGCACAAAGGAGAAGAACCAACCATCTAGCTACCACATGGACCCGTAGTCCAGGGATGAACTACTCACGCATCACACCGGAGGTAGGCATGGTGATGAAGAAGGCCTCCAGGGTGTTCTCTCCCCTCCGGCAGGGTGCCGGGAAGAGCTTCAGATCCCTCCCGATCTAGGGACAGAGATGGCAGCGGCTATAGACTCTTTCGTGGAATTTTGATCGGGTACCTAGGGTTTTCATCATGGAGGCAATATATAGACGAATGGGCAAGGTCGATGGAGTACCAAGGGGACCACACCAGGTGGCGGCGCGGCTAGGGCTGGGCGCGCCACCCTAGGGTGTGGCTGCCCTGGCTCCTCTCTTCGTCTCCCCTCCGGACTCCGTATTCCTTCTGGTGAAATATTGACTTGGGCTTTTGTCCGGTCCAATTCCGAGAATATTTCCTTACTAGCTTTTGTGAAACCAAAAATAGCAGAAAACAAGCAACTGGCACTGTGGCATCTTGTTAATAGGTTAGTTCCAGAAAATGTGTAAAAATACCCCAAAGTGTGGACAAAACATAAGAAAGTAGATATAAAACAAGCATGGAACATAAAAAATTATAGATACATTTCCAACGTATCAACATCCCCAAGCTTAACTCCTTCTCGTCCTCGAGTAGGTAAGTGATAAAAAAGAATAATTTTTGAGGTGACATGCACCATTATAATCTTGATCAAGGTATTTGTAAAACATTGATAGCTGGGATCATAGTACTTTAACATAGCATGAAAGATATAGTTCGAACAATAAGACATAACAACTATGTTGTAACATCAAAAGGTACAAATAAAAGATTCATGAATAACAATGCTTTGAAAGGCATTTGTTTGTTTCACATATAGAAAGCATAATAAGAATGGTATTCAGCTTGTCCCTCATAGTTTAGCAAAACATAAATGCATAGGACACCTTCAAAGTTCATAAGGGTGACTAGGTACAAACAGTTTAAGAACAAGCAATATCAAAGTTATGAATCAATCAACAAGTCTTGGGACAATGCACATTAAACTAAGAATGGCCACTATGCTCTCTCAATAGGTGCATAAAGATAGAAGATGGAGACTCAACATAAAAAGTAAAAGAAAGGCCCTTCATAGAAGGAAGCAGGGATTCAAGTCTCATAAAGAGCTTCCAAAAATTATGGTACTTATTAGCTTTCAGCTCTCATTTCCCCTATCATAAGCATCTTTACGTGATTAAGGTTAAAGTAAACAAATATGAGGATATGCTTGACAAGTTATAAGTTGAAATCTCATGCCCCTTACTTACGAAGACCAAACCTCATGCTACTCAACTTTAGTCACAAGTAAGTTCTTGTCATTGTAAGTACACGTGTATCATAGAGAACCGCCAATGGGGTACCCCTTGCCCGATGATACAGAAGCATTCCCATATCAAAATGACAAGGCAAGCAGACAATGAGCATCTCAGCGATCTTTTTATTTGCTATTTGCATAGGTTTTTATTAAGGATGGTTCACAGATTGCTCATTATGGTTATGCTGCAAGTTTCCATCATTATTAGGTATGGCTTAGGCTAGCGGCCCAAGCGTTTCTCTAACACATATTCAAACTCCATGAGCTTACAAGCTCCCCTTTTATTTCACACCACCGGGATCCATAAGCAAAAGAACATGATATCAACCAAATAAAGTGCAATGTTGAAAATGTTCCCCATGGTAACATGGTTCTGCTAATTCACAACTTATAAAGTGCAAGCATATACGCAACATAGATGGGCACAATAGTTCAAGTTTATTAAGTGCAAGAAAAATAAAATGTGTCATCAAGTTTGTGAGAGCTTTAATCACTAATTTTCACATAACAATTTTAATTCGGAAGGTAGATAAAAACATGAATATACTTGGAATAGCAAATGCTAATAGGGGTATGGTCGACTCTTTGGAATAACTTGGTTTTATTTGGAGTTGGATGCATGAGTGGAACTCATACTTGGTATGAAGGCTAGCAAAAGACTGGGAGCGACCAACTAAGAGAGCAATAATGGCCATAATCATGCAAAGCGATAAAACATCATTAATTAAAGCATAAAGTGATATTACAAATCGAAAACTAAATGATCATAGAGGCTATGGTGACTTGGTGTAGTCTTAACATGGTGTGAGCATGCGCCAAGTCAACCCAAATAAAGCATCAAAGGAGAATACCACAATATTATGCTTTTATATGCTAAAACAACGCATGATTCTTTCAATGCACATTAAGAAATCTCAATTGTTTGTAACAAGTCATGCTACAGCAATAATCACTAAGCATAAAGCCAAAACAATATCAAGCATGACATGATAAAGTCTAAGTCATAGTCAAAAAAAACAAGCTTCCTTTTATACCACTTAAGCATGAACTTTCCTACTCTTTTGCAATCGAAATCAACTTATTTGAAAACTAATGTATGAATGAGGGGGTCCAACCAATTTATTCAAGAAAACTAAGCAAACAAAAACTAAAAACGAAAACGAAGATGCTCCAAGAACAACACAACTATGCATGAAACAATAAAAATGAAGTGTTTGGAAGAAACCTAAGATTTTTATTGATGAAGAAGGGGATGCCTTGGGCATCCCCAAGCTTTGACGCTTGTACTTCTTGAATATTTCTTGGGGTGACACGGGTGGAATCCCCAATCTTGAGATTTTGTCCATACTTCATCTTATCACATTACTCTTCCCTACACTTTAAAATTTCCTTCATACAAAACTTCACACAATCTTCATTAGCAACATTAGTGTACTCAAGATAATAAGTATTTTTGGTTCAGTTCCAACACAAGTAAAAATTCCATTAAAACACAAGCTACTGTAGCACTTCCTTTAAAAATTTCAAGTGATCAAAGAGAACTCAAAGAGAAAGAGATTAAGAGGCAAATGCAAATAATGGCAGAAATTTGTCAAAACAGACCAGCAGGTAAAAACCAATTTTTTAAAAGACCTTCTGTTGCTCAAATCGAAAAGTGTTGGACTAACGGAAGTTAGATAACAACCTGGGGCAGAAGCATAAAAAATTATAGCTCAAACCAACATACATAGATTTTTCACGGATTTTTAGAGAGAAGCACAAAAATCTGTTTCGGGACAGCAACTTTCCCAAATCTTACTTCTCTCTCATTAGAGGTTACTCTTGGCACAAACACCACAAAAAAATGATAAGTAGAGGTTATTACTGAAGCAATAACTTCCAATACTCAACAAAAAGACTCCTAATGAAATTTGGGTTATCTACCAATAAGTGTTTTTTAATGCCTTCGAGCTAGGCATAAGAGGCAAGAAAAGAATCAAGTATTCTCAAATGAAGAAGCATTAAGAGCAATACCAGAAATATCTTCAAAAAGGCAAGGTATATCATCAAAATAAGGTCTAGAGGATCCTCTCTTACTACTCTTGGGTTCACTATTTTCATCAAACGGGTTTTTAGGAACAATCCTATCAAAGTTCTTCTCTAAGGCTTCATGCATTCCTACAAGTTTAAAAGGTATTGGTATTTTAATTTCCTCTCCATCTTTGGTTTTGTCCATCATTTCTCTTGTACCAATAACATCTACACATGATCCTAGCATTTTAAAACGATCGAAGACCTTTCTAGCTTCCTTAACAACATCATAGAATTCTTTAAGCAAAATTTCTAGAATGAAATCTCTCTTTTCAGTATCCTCAATATCCTTAAGTTTAAGAAATATTACTTGCATTATAGGGTTAAGGTTAACAAACCTAGCTTCCAACATGTGAACTAAAGAAGTTGCAGCAATTTCATAATTTGGAGCAAGTTCTTCTAGGGATATATCCTCGATATCCTCATGCTTGCTAACATGATTAAAGAATTCTCCAATTTTATCTTTCCCAATTATAGAGCCACTACCTATTGAAAGGTATTTCATGGTGAACTTAGGGGTCAACATGGTGAGCTAATAATGAGGTAACAACTTATAGAAAGAACTATTTTTTTGTTTTTGATAGAGGAAGCAAACTAGTACCACTATTTTTTTGTGTTTTTGATAAAGAAACAAGCAAACCAAGCAAAAATAAACTAAGAAAAACAAAAACAACAAAGTAAAGAGATTGGTTATGAGGGACTCCCCTTGTGAAGATGTCCTTGACTCCCCAGCAACGGCGCCAGAAAAAGTTGCTTGATGGCTCAAAATGTATCGAGCTCGTTGGGGAACCCCAAGAGGAAGGTATGATGAGCACAACATCAAGTTTTCCCTCAGTTATGAAACCAAGGTTATCGAACCAGTAGGAGCAAGGAAACACCTCCAAGGTGTTGTTTCCAACTTGGAATCTTGCACAACACAACCACAGAACTTTGCCCCCAACTTACAGTGAGGTTGTCAATCTCACCGGTTTTGCTAAAAACAAAGGATTAAACGTATTGTGTGGAAGATAGTAATTGATTGCAGAAAGGAAATAGAAAATAATAAATGGATTGTAGATTGATGGTAAAAGAATGGACCAGGGTCCATAGTTCACTAGAGGTGATTCTCCTTAAGATAGATAACATGTTGGGTGAACAAATTACAGCGGGGTAATTGACAGACACCGAGAAAGCATACATGCATATACTAATCATCTTGACTCCTATGAGATTTGATTGGGCATTACAACATTATACATAGACCGTAATCCAACTGCATCTATGACTAATAATCCACCTTCAGGTTATCATCTGAACCCCCTCCAGTATTAAGTTGCAAGCAACAGATAATTGCATTAAGCAAAGTGTGTAAAGTAACAATACGATTGTTCTATGAACAAAGGATTGCTGTTTTCTCCCTAGTAGCAACAAGACATCTAGTACCTTAGAGATTTCTGTCACTTCCCCAGATTACTAGAGGCATGAACCCACTATCGAGCATAAATACTCCCTCTTGGAGTTGCTAGCATCTACTCGGCCAAGATAGCTACTAACAGTGGAAAGCATGCAAGATCACAAATAACATAGACATGATAGAATCAATAATCAATCTGAAATAGCATCTCAATATCCATCGGATCCCCACAAACACAACATGTAAGATTACAAATAGATGATCTTGATCATGAATGGAGCAAACAGGATCTAAACATGGTAGCACAAAGGAGAAGAACCAACCATCTAGCTACTACATGGACCCGTAGTCCAGGGATGAACTACTCACGCATCACACCGGAGGGAGGCATGGTGATGAAGAAGGCCTCCAGGGTGATATCTCCCCTCCGACAGGGTGCTAGGAAGAGCTTCAGATCCCTCCCGATCTAGGGACGGAGATGGCGGCGGCTACAGACTCTTTCGTGGAATTTTGATCGGATACCTAGGGTTTTCGTCCCGGAGGCAATATATAGGCGAAGGGGAAAGGTCGGTGGAGTACCAAGGGGCCGATACCAGGTGGCGGCGTGGCTAGGGATGGCCACGCCACCCTAGGGTGTGGCCACCCTGGCTCCCCTATTCGTCTCCCCTCCGGACTCCGTATTCCTTCTGGTGAAATATTGACTTGGCCTTTTGTCCGGTCCAATTCCGAGAATATTTCCTTACTAGCTTTTCTGAAATCAAAAAAAGCAGAAAACAAGAATCTGGCACTGTGGCATCTTGTTAATAGGTTAGTTCCAGAAAATGTGTAAAAATACTCCAAAGTGTGGACAAAACATAAGAAAGTAGATATAAAACAAGCATGGAACATGAAAAATTATAGTTTAAAACAAGCAATATCAAGGTATGCATCAATCAACAAGTCTTGGGACAATGCACATAGAACTAAGAATGGCCACTATGCTCTCAAAGTAAGTGCATAAAGATAGAAGGTGGAGACTCAATATAATGGTGGAAGAAAGGCCTTCATAGAAGGAAGTAGGGATTCAAGTCTCATAAAGAGCTTCCAAAAATTATGGTACTTATAGCTTTCAGCTCTCATTGCCCCTATCATAAGCATCTTGAAGTGATTAAGGTTAAAGTGAACAAACTATGGTGTAGATGCTTGACGAAGTATAAGTTAGAAATCTCATGTCCCTTGAATATGAGGGCCGCTCCTCATGCTACTCAAGTTTAGTCACTGGTAAGTTCTTGTCATTGTAAATACATGTGTATCATAGAGAACCGCCAACTAGGTACCCCTTGCCCGATGATACGGAAGAATCCCCATATCAAAATGACAAGGAAGCATACAACGAGCATCTCAGCATTCTTCTTATTTACCATGGGAATATGGTGCTTTTTTCTCTCTTTCCTCTTTTCATAATCTCTTTTTTTCTCTTTTTTTCTCAATATAGGACTCTTTTTTATAAGAAGAATGCTTCATAGACAGCTCATTATGGTTACGCTGCAGGTTTCCACCATGTCAGCATGGATTAGACCAGCGGCCCAGGCGTTTATCTAACACATATACATAACTCCATGGACTTACAAGCTCCCCTTTCATTTCACACCGACGACATCCATAGACAAAAGAGCACGATATCAACTAGGTACAAAGTACCAGTGCAATGTTGAAAGCGTTCCCCATGACAACATGGTTCTGCTAATCCCCAACAAATAAGTGCAAGCATATACAACATAGATGACACAATGGTTCAAGTTTATTAAGGGCAAGAAAAGTAAAGTGTGCCATCAAGTTCGTGAGAGCTTTAATCACTAGTTTTCTCATAACAAGTTTAATTTGGAAGGTAAAAAAAACATGAATATACTTGGAATAGCATAAGCTACTAGGTAGGTATGGTGGACTCTTTGGAATAACTTGGTTTAGGGAGTTGGATGCATGAGTGGAACTCATACTTGGTTGTGGAGGCTAGCAAAAGACTGGGAGCGACAAACTAAGAGAGCAATAATGGCCATAATCATGCAGAGCGACAAAACATCATTGATAAAAGCATAAAGTGATACTACAAGTTGAAAACTAAAGGATCATAAAGGCTACAGTGACTTTGGATAGTCATAACATGGTGTGAGCATGCACCAAGTCAACCCAAATAAAGCATCAAAGGAGAATACCATACTATGCTTTAATATGCTAAAATAACGCATGATTCATCCAAGGCACATTAAGCAATCTCAATTGTTTATAACAAGTCATGCTACAGAAAATAATACTAAGCATAAAGCCAAAACAATATCAAGCATGGCATGACAAAGCATAGGCCACAGTCAAAAACAAGCTCTCTTTACCACATAAGCATGAACTTTCCCACCCTTTTCCAATCCAAACCAAACTATTTGAAAACCAACGTATGAAAGAGGGGGTCCAACCAATTTATTAAGAAAACTAAGCAAACCAAAGCAAATGAAAAACTAAAACAAAAACAAAAAAGAAGACGCTCCAAGAACAACACAACTATGCATGAAACAATAAAAATGAAGCGTTTGGAAGAAACCTGAGATTTTTATTGATGAAGAGGGGGATGGCTTGGGTATCCGCAACCTTTGATGCTTGTACTTCTTGGATATTTCTTGTGGTGACACGTGTGGCATCCTCAATCTTGAGCTTTAGTCCATTCTTCATCTCATCACTCATTCCTTCCATACACCTGAAATTTTTTCTTCATACAAAACTTCACACAATCTTTATTAGCAACATTAGTACACTCAAGATAATAAGTCTTTAGGTTCAGTTATAACGCCAATAAAACTTCCATAAAAACACTAGCTACTGTATCACTTCCCTCAAAAAGCTCAATTCCCCAAAAGAACTCAAAAAGGAACCAACAAGAAGCAAATGTAGAAAATGGCAAAAATCTATCAAAACAGACCAGCAGGTAAAGACGGATTTTTTCGAAGACCTTCTGTTGCTCAAATCGAAAAGTGTTGAACTAACAAAAGTTAGATAACAACTTGGGGCAGAAGCACAAAAATTCACGCCTCAAAAGGACGTACAGGGATTTTACACGAAGTTTTACATTGAAGAACAGAAATCTGTTTCGGGACAACAACTTTCCCAATCATTACTTCTCTCTCATTAGAGATTACTCTTGGCACAAAAAGCAAATAAAAAGGATAAGGAGCGGTCCAAGACTCATCTAAAACTTTTGGGTTATCTCCCAATAAGTACTTTTCTTTAACGCCTTTAAGTTAGGCATAAGAGCAAGAAAAAGGATCAAGTGTTCTCAAATGAAGAAGCATTAAGATTAATACCAGAAATATCTTCAACAAGGCAAGGTATCTCGTCCAAATAGGTTTTAGAGGATCCTCTCTTAATGCTCTTAGGTTGACTATTTTCATCAAAAGGCTTTTCAGGAACAATCCAATCAAGATTCTTTTCTATGGCTTCATGCATAGCTACCAGTTTAAAGGGTATTGGTATCTTAGTTTCCTCCCCATTAGGTTCAGTTTTGTTCATATTTTCTCGTGTACCAACAACATCTACGCATGAGCCTAGCATATTAAAACGTTCAAAGACTTTTCTAGCTTCCTTAGCGACATCATAGAATTCCTTAAGCAAAGTTTCTAGAATAAAATTCCTCTTTTCAGGGTCCTCAATTTCTTTAAGTTTAAGAAACATTACTTGCATTAAGGGGTTGAGGTTAACAAACCTAGCTTCCAACATGTGAACTAAAGAAGCTGCAGCGATCTCATAGTTTGGAGCAAGTTCTGCAAGGGATCTATCCTCATGTTTACTAACATGATTAAAGAATTCTTCAATATTATCTTTTCAAATTATTGAACCACTACCTATTGGAAGGTCTTTCAGGGTGAATTTAGGGATCAACATGGTGTGCTAAGGAAGGGGTAACAGCTATAGAAAGACTTAATTTTTTTGTGTTTTCAATAAAGAAATCAAACTTGCAAAACTAAAATTTTTGTGTTTTTGATAAAGAAACAAGCAAACAAAACAAAAGTAAACTAAGAAAAAAAAATAACAAAGTGAAGAGATTGGGTATGAGGGAATCCCCTTGTGAAGATGTCCTTAACTCCCCGGCAACGGCGCCAGAAAAACTCTTGCTGGCTCAAAATAAATCGAGCTCATTGGGGAACCCCAAGAGGAAGGTATGATGAGCACAGCAGTAAGTTTTCCTTCAGTACGAAACCAAGGTTATCAATCTAGTAGGAGCAAGGAAACACCCCAAAGGTGTAGCTAGCTTAACGTTGGCAGGGCGCACTACCGGTGCTAGCAGCAACATGGAGACCTGCACAACACAACCATAGAACTTTGCCCCCAACTTACGATGAGGTTGTTAATCTCACCGGTTTTGCTGAAAACAAAGGATTAAACGTATCGAATGGAAGGAAGTAATAGTTTGCAGAAAGTAAATACAAAGTAATAAACAGTTTGTAGATTGAATGTAAAAGAAAGGACCGGGGTCCATAGTTCACTAGAGGTGGCTCTCCTTAAGATAGATAACATGCTGGGTGAACAAATTACAGCGTGGCTATTGACAAACATCAAGAAAGCATACACGCATATACTAATCATCTTGACTCCTTTGAGATTAGATTGGGCATTACAACATTATACATAGACCGCCATCCAACTGCATCTATGACTAATAATCCACCTTCAGGTTATCATCCGAACCCCCTCCAGTATTAAGTTGCAAGCAAAAGATTATTGCATTACAAATTGCGTGTAAAGTAAACAATACGATTGTTCTATGAATAAAGTATTGTTCTTTTCTCCCTAGTAGCAACAACACATCTAGTACCTTAGAGATTTGTGTCACTTCCCCAGATTACCAGAGGCATGAACCCACTATCGAGCATAAATACTAACTCTTGGAGTTACTAGCATCTACTTGGCCAAGATAGCTACTAACAACGGAAATCATGCAAGATCACAAATAACAAAGGCATGATAGAATCAATAATCAATCTGAAATAGCATCTCAATATCCATCGGATCCCCGCAAACACAACATGCAGAATTACAAATAGATGATCTTGATCATGAACGGAGCTCACAAGATCTAGACATGATAGCACAAAGGTGGAGAACCAGCCATCTAGCTACTACATGGACCCGTAGTCCAGAGATGAACTACTCACGCATCACACCGGAGGCTTGCATGATGATGAAGAAGGCCTCCATGGTGAATTCCCCTCTCCAGCAGGGTGCTGGGAAGAGCTTCAGATCCCTCCCGATCTAGGGATGGAGATGACGGCGGCTACAGACTCTTTCGTGGAATTTTTATCGGGTACTTAGGGTTTCTGTATCAGAGGCAATATATAGGAGGAAGGAGAGGTCGAGGGGGTGCCTGGGCTGGCCACACCACCCCCTGGCGCGGCCAAGCCTAGCCCACGCGGCCAGGAGGTGTGGTGGCCCCTAGCTCCTCTCCGTCTCGTATTCTGGCTCCAAGTGTCCCCCGGTAAATTAATGACTTTGGCTTTTGTCCCGTCCAATTTCGAGAATATTCATTTTTCTGACTTCCTGAAACCAAAAACAGCAGAAAACAGGCAGCTGGCACTGTGGCACTTGTTAATAGGTTAGTCCAAGAATCATATGAAAAGTACTCCAAACTGTGGACAAAACATAAGAAAGTAGATAAAACCAAGCATGGAACATCAAAAATTATAGATACATTTGCAATGTATCAGAGGCCAATTGTAGGATACCGTATGTGCATTGATTTTAGGAAGCTAAACCGAGAGACACAGAAAAATCATAAACCTATACCATTCATGGATAAAATCTTAGAAAGACTTAGTAATAATTCTTACTTTTGTTTTCTTGATGGTTATTCTAGATACTCTCAAATTGCCATACAACCGGAAGATCTAGAGAAAACAACTTTCATATGTCCTTATGGTACATATGCTTATAGATTAATTCTATTTGGATTATGTAATGCTGCAGCAACTTTTCAGGAATGTGTTTTAAAGATTTTTGATGATTTTGTTGAGAAGACTATGGAAGTCCTAACAAATGATTTTGTTTTTTGTGGAACAACTTTTTATAATTGCCTCTACAATCTGACCAAAGTTTTGCAGAGATGCAGGCAATCAAACTTGGTTTTGAATTGGGAACAATGTCGTTTCATGGAAAGAGAAGGTAAAGTTTTCGGGCACAAAGTTTCGGAGAAGGGAATAGAAATAGATAAAACTAATATAAATGTTATAGAAAATCTCCCCATACCTCAAGACATTAAAAACTTAAAAATGTTTCTAGGACATGCAGGTTTTTACAAGCGGTTTATAAAAGATTTTGCTAAACTAGCTATGCCCCTCACCAATCTTCTTGATAAAGAAATTCTATTCTATTTAGATCATGACTGCATTGCATCTTTTGAGAACCTTAAGGATAAACTAGTTTCAACACCTATCATGCAATCTCCAAAGTGGGATGAACCTTTCGAAATTATGTGTGATGCTAGTGATTATGCTTTAGGGGCTGTTTTGGGACAGTGAGATGGAAAGAATTTAAATGTTATTTATTACACTAGTAGACCTCTTGATAAGATTCAAAAACATTATGCTACTACAGAAAAAGAGTTTCTAGCTATAATTTTTGCTTGCGACAAATTTAGATCTTACATAATTAATTCTAAGGTAATAATTCATACAGATCACCAAGCTTTGCATCACCTCCTTGTGAAAAAGGATGCTAAGCCCAGGTTGATTAGGTGGATTTTGTTACTACAAGAATACGATTTGCAAATAGTAGATAGGAGGGGTAAGGATTATCCTATAGCAGATCATCTCTCTAGGATGGAGGGAATAATTAATGACCCCGTACCTATTAATGAATCATTTCTAGGAGAATATTTAGCAAAAGTAGAAATTGTTGATCCATGGTATGCAGATTATGCTAACTATCTAGCAACAAAATTTATACCTCCCGGTATGTCAAGAAATAAAAGAATGAAATTCTTTAATAATCTTAAATATTACTTTTGGGATGATCCGTATCTATATCGTCATGGACTTGATGAAATGATTCGAAAGTGTGTTCCTAATCACGAAATGAATGCGATATTGAAAGCTTGTCATGACAGTCCATATGGAGGGCATCATGCAGGTAAAAGAACAGCTGCAAAGGTACTTCAATCCGGATTCTACTGGCCCACCTTACTCAAGGATGCACACATGTATGTGGAATACTGCGATGCTTGCCAAAGAAGAGGTAATATAGGTAGGAGACAAGAAATGGCAATGAATTATAGTCTCATAATTGAACCCTTTGATGTATGGGGAATGGATTACATGGGACCATTTATAGAGTCAAATGGTTATACTCATATTCTTGTTGTTGTTGACTATGTTACTAAGTGGGTTGAAGCTATCCCAACAAATCATGCGGATGCAACTACCTCAGTGAAGATGATCAAGGATGTCATATTCCCCAGGTTTGGAGTTCCTAGATTTTTAATTACTGATGGTGGTTCTCATTTTATGAAAGGGACTTTCAGGGAAATCCTCAGCAAGTATGGAGTAACTCACCGTGTTGCTTCACCATATCATCCCCAAACAAGTGGTCAAGTGGAACTCTCTAATAGAGAACTGAAGACCATACTCGAGAAGGCGGTGGACAAATCGAGAAAGGATTGGTCATACAAGTTAAATGACACTCTATGGGCATACCGTACTGCGTTTAAAAATCCAATGGGTATGACACCTTATAAGATGGTGTACGATAAGGCATGCCATTTACCTTTAGAACTAGAACACCAAGCTTTTTGGGCAATCAAGAATCTAAATTATGATCTCAAAGTAGTAGGGGAAAAGCGTTTATTATATGCATGCTTTAGATGATTTTAGAAGTGAAGCCTATGAGAATGCTAGGTTGTTTAAGGAAAAAGTTAAGAGATGGCATGATAGAAAAATAGAGAATAAAACTTTTAAAAGTGGGACAAAGTGTTGCTCTATAATTCTCGTCTTAAGTTGTTTCCAGGAAAACTCAGATCAAAGTGGGAAGGTCCATATGTAGTTGAAGAAGCCTATTCGTCAGGAGTAGTGAAGCTCCAAGGAAAAACACCCTCACTTGCATGGATGGTAAATGGACAACGCTTGAAGCATTATCGGGTGAAAGAAGATATAAGTGCAATCACCATAGAATTGAGCACCCCCGAAGAAGTGAGAAAGCGAAGATATACGAAGAACGACAATTACAAGAAAAATGGACTCAAGACGGAATGAGCGATACTGCGGTCAAGCTATTGACCATAAAAAGAGCGCTTAATGGGAGGTAACCCATGTGAAATAAAGGTTTGAGTAAGTTTTAAAATTTTCAGCTAAAGCTAGTTTTAGTATTGTGTTAAATGAGAAACAATTCATGCTCTCGCAAAGAAGAAGGAAGATTGATGATGCCAAAATTGGTCGAAAATTTAAGCTGACATTTCTCTGTCAAAACTTGATATTTCGTTAAGTTTCAGATTAATGAAGAATTCTTGGAGAGACAGGAAATTTTTGGTGGACACAGAAGGTTTAACGACCAACTATACGACAGCAATACAAATTCCGGCCATATAGTTCCGGTCGTATACTTGTTGCGACATCAACACTTATGTCCAGAAAAGGTACTGAGAGTTTAACGACCAACTATACGGTTGGAACAAAAAATTCAGCCCGTATAGTTGCGGTCGTATAGTTGTTAATGCCTTTGACAAAATAATTTTTGGGGTACTGAGAGTTTAACGACCAACTATACGGCCAGAATTAAAAATTCCGCCCGTATAGTCGCGGTCGTATAGTTGTCGACCGTTCTCCAAAAAAATTATCCAGGATACAGAGAGTTTAACGACCAACTATACGGCGGGAATTAAAAAATTCCGCCCGTATAGGTCCGGCCGCATAGTTAGGTTCCACCGTAGATTTAATCTATAGTCGATTCATAACTATACGGCAGGAACTATACAGGCTGCACTCGTATAGTTGCTCGTTACGCAAGGCAGCTAGGGTTTTTGACCTCTCCTTTTAAAGCTGATCGCATCTAACCTTTTTCATTAAGTTTTCGTAGAGCTAGAGCCTCTAGCCTCGAAAGATCTTCATCATCCCTATACAGGTCCCTTTAACAACATCCGTACAGCAAATCCATGCAGCCCTTCCACGTCAACAAAATCTGGAAGAAGAAAGAAGAGAAGCCCGTGAAGAGGATCGAAGAAGCAGAACCAAAAGGATCATCGTCATCATCTGGCCTGGAGATCAAGCCTCTCCCAAATTGGGAGGACATGTTCCTACAAAGGATGGAGATAATGAGACAAGCTAAGCAGGGAAGGAACAAGGATAAGTACCTCCCTAATCCTTATCGTTACAACATAGGATCCTATAATAAACCTCCTCTTGGTCCATCACCTCTTAAACCTAAGAAGGTGCGGCAAGATGAGATTCATGATAAGATCTATGAGTTGGAAAAGACTTCTAAGGCATGGGTTTAAACAATTGGAGAAGGGATTGACTCCTACTGGATGATGAGCAAAGACCTTGAGAAAAAGGTCGATGACATCGATGGTAGAGTTGGTTTCTTAATTAAAACTGTCTTTGAGTTGACAGATGAGAAGAAATTCCTCAATAGAAAAATGTTGAAGCTCCAATACGACATGGCCGAGCTCGGCATTCGCTTTGCAAGCATATTTAAAGAGGGCAACATGAAAGAAGAAGGCCACACTCTTTCTACCCAGGAGGAGGAATAGGTACCAACAAGGAGTTAATTGATCCCACCTGGCTTGATTCCAAGCTTGGGGAGATCTTTAAAGACCTTGTAATCTTTTTTACAAGTTTTATATTATTGTTTTTGCATTAGTTCAAACTACAAATAAAGTTTGCATCATTAGGGTTCCCTTCAGGAATAGTCGATCCCTTTTATGAAATTTCGAGTTTATTATTATATATGGAGCAATTTTGAGTTTGTGTTTGTTTTTATTGATATATGAATGGCTTGAGTATAATTTTACTTACACTTGATGATAGCAATAGGAGTCTTCCACATCATTGGTATTAACGGAACACCTAAAGATAATTTGGTCAATATACTATAAATCTACGGTTTGATTTATAAAGAAAAATTATCTATATGGTTAAATTGAAAAAGAAACCTTAAACAAAGGAAAATGGAAGTGTTATCAAAATAGAGTGAGAAAAAATGGAGGTAGAATCTTCACGTCATAATTATGCTTCATATACAAATGGAATTTGGTAATCGAGATCATTAAACAAAAAGTGTGAGCATATATACAAAATAAAAGAAAATAAAAGAAAATAAAAAGAGCGAATGTGCAAAGAGCAAGTAGACATATACCACTGTATTGTAGCATGACAAAGAGACACTTTCGAGATTCTGAATCCCAAGTGAATATGTTGATCCTAAAACACTTGGGACTACCTCGCTAACTCATTTGGTTGAACCAGATACTTTTTACATTATGTTGAGATTCATCTTTTATGAACCGTTGATCACTAAGGTATGGAAGCCTGCTAATACTATCCAGATGGTTTGAGTAAGATACTATTCAGGAACTTATTTCTATGTATCATACATGGCAAACACATGCTGCAATTGCCTCATTTATTTTATCGACTCAGCTTCATGAATATGAGCATCACATCCATTAAGCTAAAACTTGCTCGAGACGAGCAAGATTCTAAGCTTGGGGAAGTTGATGAGTGCATATTTGCATCATGTTTTATATGATTATTTTGCATTGTAGATGTAGGATCTTGATATTTTACGGTGTTCGTGCGCACATTTTATGTCTGTTTTCACCAGGATCAGGACAGATGATAGATCCAATGGATACAATTCTTGGAGCAGTTGTACTATGGAGAAAAGGAGTAAAAAACAACGTAAATCGCTTATTTGGAAATATTAATAATACCAAAAGAAAACCAGAAGCGAACAAGGGAGGCGGAGAGTTCAACGACCAACTATACGGGCGGAGCAATTTTCCGGGCCGTATAGCTTCGGCCGTATAGTTGGCGCCGCCTCCGCCTCATCAAATAGTTTCACCCCGTGCAATTGGTTCGGAGAGATGACATACAGAACACCCAGAAATCGCAGAAACCTCACGTCCGGAAGGCATCTAGAGGGGGAACTCATCCACAAGGATCCATCTTCGCCCTGTGCAAATCCAGGAGGCTAAGGATCCGATCTTCATCATCCACCGCTGCATCACCACCATCTCCATCCATCACATCTACATCTTGTCTTGATCTTGTTGTAATTCCTATACTCGTTGTGGATTTATACAAGTACTATTCATCTATGATTGTTTCCATTACCATTGATATGATGTTGATTGCCTCCATGTCTGAGTAGATCTCTAGTTCTTAGGGAGATGGATAAACCCTATCATATGATTGAGATGAGATAGAGATTATTATACTATACATCATTATGTGTACGTGTTAATTTTCTTCATCTTGATTTTGGGAGTTGTGCACCTCCTTAACATTTGCCTCTCATGGGGACTCGATGAAGGTGATTACTTTTTGGTAGACAGAGGGATAATATCACTTACTGTGACTATAAAGCTGTTGTTATTCCTTACATACTAACTTGGGGAATCAAGGAGAACTCACAAAGCCATGTCCATGCCATGGGAGAAATCCCTTAATAGCGCGGTAATACGATTGATGTCGATTGCTGTCTGCTATGGTTATGAGGATGATGTGTGCAGCGGTTGCTGGCTATGTGTCCATATATGGAGCTCCTCCCACATACATACACATTATGAGAATATTTGTTATAATAGTCTCGATCACTTAGTCTAAATTGCTAGCGGTGTATCCACTATTCCCTGAGAATGCCTTTTCCCTATTGTAGTTCCAAAGTTCTATTACACACGCGATTCTTACTTTCTGCATTAAGTTTTGCTTTACTTTAAATCACCTTGTTCAACCCTAAACCCAAAAAAACAACTCTACTTTACTTGCATCTTAAAGTTATTTCTTAAGTACTTCGTTTAGTTATAATTAAAAGCATTTTAGTCTTTTGCCTACTGCTCCCTGTGGGATTGATATCTTTATTTCGAAACTAGCTACAAATGATTTATGCACTTGCAGTCATGAGAAATACTATTACATCATGGGTGGAATGCACATCTTTATTTATGACTAAATTTTTCCCACCTGCGAAGACTATGCAACTCAGATCTAATATTACTGGTTTTAGACAGGAAGAGCGTGAGCAACTAGCGCTTGCATGGGAGAGGATGAAAGAATGCATGAGAAACTATCCTAGTCATGGGATGGAAGACTGGTTAATTCTCCATCTATTTTATAATTCTCTTAACCCTGTGTCTAAGTCTATGCTTGATACTGCAACTAGAGGAACATTTATGGGTAAACATATTATCGAACCAAAGCAGCAGCTAGATAATATGCAAGACAACCATACCCAATGGCATGTAGATAGATCAAACACGAAGAAGATGAACTCCATCTCACCACAAGAAAATGAAGAACTCAATGCTAAGTTGGATGAGCTCATACTAGCCGTAAAAGGTAAGGAAACCCAGGTAAGAGCTATCCCTGAAACAAATATTGAAGAAATAGAATTCATAGCTCGTAATGATTATAACCCTTCTTGGAAGAAGAATTATAATCCTAATTTTCAGAAACATTATTCTAGTCCTACAGGTAACTCTAATAATAATATGGGAATTAGTAATGGTAGTCTCCAAGAAACATTTAAGTCTTTTATAGACTCACAAAATGAACAAAACAATATTCTTGTTAAAATAATGGAGAACCATGATGCTATGTTTGGTAAATTATCTAACCAAGCTGTAAGTTTGAGAAATGATTTGCAGGCCCTCCAAGAAAGAACGAGGATCATTGAGGCACAACTAGTTAAGATAACCGAGAGTCAAACTCTCATTCTAGCTAAATTTGCAGGTAAAGCTGAGCCCAATCCTGTTGAAGACCTCAAGATGATGAGAATCCAAAGGGAGGAGCCTGAAGAACTTGATTATAGTAATGCTCCTTCACCAAGTTATATCATGGAAGATCTCATAAGAAGGATCAACGTTAATATTACGGTAAGTGAAGGTAATGAGGAAGCTATGTACCAACACTTTGTTAATCAGGTAGCAATAAAGGTACGTAAGCTTGAGGAAGAATATAAGCAAATTGCTGAAAAATTACCTGCGAAGCTTGATGACATATTTGAGCCTACTATTAAGATTAAAATCGGTACCAATGAGATAGATACACTTTGTGATCTAGGTGCAAGCATTTCAACGATTCCAAAAAGTCTTTTTAACAATTTAAATCTTGGCTCTTTTGAGATCACCGAGTTAAAATTGCATATAGAAGATTCTACCTACAAACAAGCTGTAGGAATTAAGGAGAATACTTTAGTATACATTAATGGCTATCCTACTCTTACTGATTTTTTGTTATTGTTAACATGCCTGAAGATGCTACTAATCCTATTATATTAGGCCGTCCTTTCTTAAGAACTGTTAAGGTTTTGATTAATCTACATGAAGGGAACATGAAGCTTCAATTGCCTTCGCAGGATCCTTTTGTTATTCATTTCCCTAGGAATAAGAAAGCCAAGCATGATGAAAAGGAGTCCATCACTTTGAAGGCCAACTACTTTGGAGCGGGTGTTCCACTCATCTGGCCTAACTGAGCAACACTGAGGTCAAGCTATTGACCATAAAAGAGCGCTTCATAGGAGGCAACCCATGTGAAATAAAGGTTTGAGTAAATTTTTTAAGTTTTATTTAAGTTTATGTTTAATAAAGAGTGCTAGAAAACTCCAATTGAGGAAAAGAAGTTCGGTAGTACTAAAAATCCTGATTTATTCATACTGTTGTTGGTCAACAATATTTACTATCAATTTTCTATCAAAAACAAGGTATATCACTAAGTTACATGATAAGAAATATTTTTCGAAGAAACAGAATTTTTTTGATGCATACAGAGAGTTTAATGACCAACTATATGGCGGAAATAAAAATTCCGGTCGTATAGTTCCGGTCATATAGATGTCTTTGCCATCGACAATTTTTCTTTCATATGTACTGACAGTTTAACGACCAACTATACAGGGGGAATAAAAATTTCGGTCGTATAGTTCCGGTCGTATAGATATCAGTGCTTCCGTACAAATTCTTTTTGAATGTATTGACGGTTTAACGACCAACTATATGGCGGAAATAAAAATTCCGGCCGTATAATTCCGGTCGTATAGATATCTTTGCCATCGACAATTTATTTTCATATGTACTAACTGTTTAACGACCGACTATACGGCGGGAATCTGGCCATATAGTTCCGGTCGTATAGATATCAGTGCTTCCGAACAAATTCTTTTCCAATGTACTGACGGTTTAACGACCAACTATACGGTAGGAATAAAAATTCTGGCCGTGTAGTTCCGGTCGTATAGATATCAATGCCTTTGTATAATTTCTTTTCCCAGGTATAGACGGTTTGGCGACCAACTATATGGCGGGAACATATTGTTCCGGCCGTATAGTTCCGGCCGTATAGCCGCGCCGCTAGGTGGAAATCCTAAAATTTTGACAGAAGGCCAACTATACAGCGAGAACGCATTGTTCCGGCCATATAGTTGCGCCCGTATAGTCGCGTCCGACCATAAAATCACACGAGAAGGTACCTCCAACTCCAAAACTTCAATCCTTTTTCTCTCTTCTACCTCCAAACTCTCTCAAAACCTCAAGAGATCTTCACATCTACTCAATTTCGTTCGATATCCTCGCACACAAGTGATCTACGATATGTTTCTCCTCCGATCCTCCAATTACTTTTTGTAAATTCATCTTTGATCTATTGTCATTATCAATCTAGGGTGAGACCTACTATGAACCAATTGCCATGATTCTCTTGCCTAGATTTTTATTTTGAAGAGATTATTTAGTGTGCTATGATGGAGGAATATGTTATGTTTTCTGTTGTTGGATCAAAAAGTTTTATTTTTGTCTTTCTTTAATGTTTTAGATGATGAACACAAGGAGCCAAGCTCGTGCTCGTGCCACCCCTAGCGCTTCTCTGGTTGTCGCTCAAGAACGCATGGGGATATGGTTCAAGAATGAACTCCAACATGATCGCTTTGACAAGATCAAGAACCACGAAGTGAAGGCCACCAAGTGGGCTTGCCCCATTATATTGAATCAACTCGGTATTTCTGATAACTTCAATTTACTTTGCAATAGAGCTGGCCTGCAAAACTTTGTGTACAATGATGTGTCTACTTATCGCCGCTTAACTATTGAATTCCTAAGTTCGTTGCAAAGCACCGTGAAACTATGGCAAGGAGAGGACACGATTTCTTTCCGACTTATGAACAATAACTACACTTTAACATTAGATGAATGGTGCGCATGTTTTAATTTGCCAAGCAATGATGTTAATGCCTTACACACATACTTTACTGGCTTAGACCCTTCCCCTGAATAATATTATAATGGAATGAGTTTCACTACTAGAGTGAGCAAGGGGAAGAATATTCAGCATCCTGCAATTCGCTATTTGTTCTATATTATTGCTAACACCTTGAAGGCACGTAATGAGTCCACGAGACTAAACGAGGACATCTTAGTCCTTGCAAAGGCTGCTTACATCAACTGCGGCTTGTCACTCAACTTGGGCGCAATGCTTGTGTGCTACTTAGAGCACCAAGCCTCCCAAAGCCAAGGACCAATCACTGGTGGAGGCGTCATCACCGTGCTTGCCACTGCCCTAGGCATCGACCTAGGTGAGTTGCAACCTGTGCTAGGTGAGCAACGTGTTGGTTTCTCTACTTTAAAAGCTTGTGGAATGTTCACTAGGAGAGGTGGTGTTTATTACCTGCATATTGCTGGAGCTAGGCGTCTCTACCCCGCTCCTATGCCTAATGGTCTTTTCTCTATCGAGGAAGGACGTTTTCTATATGAATTGCAGGTTGAGCAACACCAACCTGAGGAGGAGGTTCCGGAGGAGGATGAGGACCAAGAGGAGGAGCAAGAAGTTCCTTATCAAGAGGAGCAACCACAAACCCGGTTCGCCACATACCAATATTTCCAAGAACTTGGAGGGACTGTGGAGAGGATGCATAGCCTCTCTTTGAACCTCCGAGGAACAACTAGTAACCTCTCAACTCAATTTGCGAACTGGAGCAATGAATTTTCCAGCCACCACAATGATTTGAAGGGCTTCCAAAAGCCTAAGCTTGGGGAAGTTTCCTCATATATCTTTATTTGGCGTTCACTTGCTTTTATTTATTTCGAGGTTGTGTTTATAATTCAAGTTTATAAGCACTCGTTTTGGTTTCCCCAACACTTTTTTTAGTTCTTTTTATTTGCTTTCGAAATTTTCTAGCCGAGCTTTGCCGCTAATTTTCTATTCTTTAAACTCCCTCTCTTAAAAACCACAAAAATATTTCTCCATTTTTCCTTATTTTCTCTCTTTCTTTTCTTTCTGCCTCGAGGTTCTCATGTATTTGCAGGAGAGTGATCGACTTCGAGTTTCCAAGAAGCAAATAAAAAAGGAAGAGAGAAGTGGAACCAAACATGAGAAGTATGCCTTATGACTCCCCACTTTTGAAGTTTGAGAAACCCATGCTAGTTAGTAGTAAATGTTGAGATGTTATATTGGTGGAGTGAGTTGATACGTCGTAAACGTATCTATAATTTTTGATGTTCCATGCTTGTTTTATATCTACTTTCTTATGTTTTGTTCATACTTTGAGGTATTTTTATACATTTTCTGGAAATAACCTATTAACAAGATGCCGCAATGCCAGATGCCTATTTTCTGTTGTTTTTGGTTTCAGAAAAGCCAGAAAATAAATATTCTCGGAATTGGATGAAACAAAGGCTGAAGTTCCTATTTTCCCGACACGACATGGAGTCCAAAGGGGAGACAGATTGGGGCCAGGAGGCAGGCACACCCTAGGGTGGAGCGGGTCACCCTGGCCGCGCCACCAGGTGGTGTGGCCACCCTGGCCCACCTCTGGCATTGCCTCTTCGCCTATATATTCCCCCCGGTACGAAAACCCTAAAGACCAAATCAGAATTCCACGAACAGTTCCGCAACACCGCCGCCACTAAAGAGGAGATTCGAGGGACATAAGTCTCTGTTCCGGCACCCTGTCGGGATGGGGAAGTGCCCCCGGATCCATCTCCATCGACTCCACCACCATCTCCATCGCTATTGCTGACTCCCATGATGAGGAAGGAGTAGTTCTCTCTCGAGGCTAAGGGTTATACCGGTAGCCATGTGTTCATCTCTCTCTATGTGTGATCTTATTGAGATCATGAGCTTTGTAATCTATAGATCTATTCTGCTGCTCAAGTGCTTTAATTAATCTCTACTTATCCCCACGTGTGTGAAGTTGGCAGTGTGCACACCGTGTGGCACTTTGGCTAAGGTTACATAAATACTTATCATGAGTATAATTTGAGTTGGATGTCTCTATGAGATTGTGGTGTTTGTTGGAACCATCTAGCGCTCAAGGTGATAGTGAGGGGTTATCTAGATGGGGAATGCAAACTTTAAGGTGTGTTGTTATAGCCCTACATCGTCTAATCGGAGAGTAGTTTAGGGTAGCATCATGAGGAGAAGATATTTATATGAGAGTGTCCACTAGTGAAAGTATGATCCCTAGGCCTTGTTTCTAAGCATTGAAACACCGTTTACAATCAGTCCTGTTACATGTTTGCTTGCTGCCACTCTTATTTCAGATTGCAATTACCACTTATAATCATCCATATTACTCGTATTTCACTATCTCTTCACCGAACTAGTGCACCTATACACCTGACAAGTGTATTGGGTGTGTTGGGGACACAAGAAACTTCTTGTATCTTGATTGCAGGGTTGCTTGAGAGGGATACCTTTGACCACTTCCTCCCTGAGTTCGATAAACCTAGGGTGATCCACTTAAGGGAAACTTGCTGCTGTTCTACAAACCTCTGCACTTGGAGGCCCAACACTGTCTACAAGAATAGAAGCATGCGTAGACATCAAGCTATTTTCTGGTGCCGTTTCCGGGGAGGAACGGTAAAAGGTACTCACATCCTCTGGCTACTAAGCTATCTTCTAGTACTGTTGCTGTTGTGTGAGTGCTCAAAGTTATTTCCTTTGGATTCTGCAATTATATCTTTTTGTTTCTTGTTTTTATTTTCACTAGTTAGGCTTAATGGAAAACAACAACAAAATAGAGAGCTTTATAGCATTTATCTTGAGTTAGGACATGAAGTGTTTGAAGAGAAAATTAAAAAACCTATGGAACTTTATTTGCATGCTAATAGCAATGTTATTAGTATGAATTGTTTGAACATCATTATTGCTAATGCTATGGAAAAGTCTAAGCTTGAGGAAGCTAGTTTTGATGAGCATGATATTTTTAGTCCCACAAGCACGGAGGAGAAAATTTACTTTGATGGTACTATACCTCCGATATATGTTGATTACAATGATGAGTATGATATTTTCAGTCCACCTACTATTGAGGAGAAAATTAATTATGATTACAATATGCCTCCTATATTTGATGATTATGGTGATGAGAATAATAATGATAGCTATTTTGTTGAATTTGCTCCCACTACAATTAATAAGAATGACTATGTTTATGTGGAGAGTATTAATTCTTTTATGCATGTGGCTCATGATAAGAATGTTTTATGTGATAGTTATATTGTTAATTTTATTCATGATGCTGCTGAAAGTTATTATGAGAGAGGGAAACATGGTTTTATGTATCTCAACAATATTAAGTTTCCCCTCTTTATGTTGAAATTTTGAAGTTGCACTTGTTTTGCTTTCCTATGCTTGTTGCTTTGTGCTTTCATGACTTGTTTATTTACAAGATTATTTTTCATAGGAAGTGGGTTAGACTTAAATTTGTTCTATATTTGCTTCTTGATGCTCTCTTTTACTTCAATTCATATTTCTTATGTGAGCATTATCAAAATTATCATGCCTATCTTAATGGCTATAAAGAAAGAGCTTTTGGGAGACAACCCATTATATTTTTACTTTTAGTTTATTTTTGTTTTGTTGAGCCTTGGAAGTTATTGCCTCAGTAATAACCTATCCTTATCCTTTTGTGTGGTTTTTGTGCCAAGAATAACCTCTAATGAGAGAGAAGTAAGACTTGGGAAAGTTGCTGTCCCGAAACAGATTTTTGTGCTTCACTGTAAAAAATTGTGAAAAATCCCTGTATGTCGGATTGAGCTGTAATTGTCTGTGCTTATGCCCCAGGTTATTATATAACTTTCTTTAGTTTAGCACTTTTAGATTTGAGCAACAGAAGGTCTTCGAAAAAATCGGTTTTTACCTGCTGGTCTATTTTGACACATTTTTGCCATTATTTGCATTTGCCTCTTAATCTCTTTCTCTTTGAGTTCTCTTTGATCACTTGAGCTTTTAGAAGGAATTTCTACAGTAGCTTGTGTTTTAATGTAAGTTTTACTTGTGTTGAAACTAAACCCAAAGACTTCTTATCTTGAATACACTAATGTTGCTAATGACGATTGTTTGAAGTTTTGTATGAAGGAAATTTTCAAATCTAGGGAAGAATAATGTGATGAGATGAAGTATGGACAAAATCTCAAGTTTGGGGATACCACCCGTGTCACCCCAAGAAATATTCAATAGGTACAAGCGTCAAAGCTTAGGGATTCCCAAGGCATCCCCTTCTTCATCAATAAAAATCTCAGGCCTTCTCCCAAAACACTTCATTTTATTGTTTCATGCACAATTGTGTTGTTCTTGGAGCGTCTTTTTGTTTTGTTTTTAGTTTTCTTTTATTTGGTTTGCTTAAAGAAGTTGGTTGGATCCCAACACACTTCTTTTGGAGAGATACACACCCCGTTATTCATTGCCTACAACACTCTAGTTTTCACTCTTATTGTTCTGTGCATGTTCTCCTTTGCTAGCACGGTGTTTAGCTTTAGTTTTCGATTGGTGTTGGAAAAGAGTAGGAAGTTTCATACTTATAGTTGTACAAAATGAATCTTGTTTTGACTATGACTTAAACTTTATCATGCCATGCTAGATGTTTCTTTGACCATATGCTTAGTGATTATTGTTGTAGCATGACTTGTTTCAAACAATTGAGATTGCTTAATATGCCTTGAAAGAATCATGCGTTGTTTTAGCATACAAACGCATAATATTGTGGTTTTCTCCTTCGATGCTTTATTTGGGTTGACTTGGCACATGCTTACACCATTTTAAGACTATGAACCAGTCACATTAGCCTCTATGATCATTTAGTTTTTTGACTTGTAATATCACTTTATGCTTTAATTAATAATGTTTTATCGCTTTGCATGATTATGGCCATTAGTGCTCTCTTAGTTGGTCGCTCCCAGTCTTTTGCCAGCCTCCACATGTACCAAGTATGAGTTCCACTCATGCATCCAACCCCCAAGAAAACCAAGTTGTTCCATAGAGTCCACTATAGATTCCTATGCATGGTGTGTTACACCATCCCAAGTATATTCATGCTTTTATCTACCTTCCAAATTAAACTTGTTATGTGAAAATTAGTGATTAAAGCTCTCACGAACTTGATGGCATATTTTACTTTCTTGCACTTAATAAAATTGAACCATTGCGTCCATCTATGTTGCGTATATGCTTGCACTTTATAAGTTGGGAATTAGCAGGACCATGCTGTCATGGGGAACGCTTTCAACATTGCACTTATTATTCAGTTGATATCATGTTCTTTTGTTTATGGATCCCGGCAGTGTGAAATAAAAGGGGAAATTGTAAGCTCATGGAATTTGTATATGTGTTAGAGAAACGCCTGGGCGGCTAGCCTAAGCCATGCCTAATCATGGTGGAAACTTGCAGCATAACCATAGTGAGCATTCTGTGAAGCATCCTCAATAAAAACCTATGCAAATAGCAAATAAAGAGATTGCTGAGATGCTCATTGTCTATTGCCTTATCATTTTGATATGGGATAGCTCCTGTATCATGGGGCAAGGGGTACCCCGTTGGCGGTTCTCTATGATACACATGTACTTACAATGACAAGAACTTACTTGTGACTAAAGTTGAGTAGCATGAGGTCCGGTACTCGTAGGCAAGGGGCATGAGATTTTCGACTTATAACTTGTCAAGCATATCTTCATATTAATTCACTTTAACCTTAATCACCTAAAGATGCTTATGATAGGGGCAATGAGAACTGAAAGCTAATAAGTACCATAATTTTTGGAAGCTCTTTATGAAACTTGAATTCCCTGCTTCCCTCTTATGAAGGGCCTTTCTTTTTTACTTTTATGTTGAGTCTCCATCTTCTATCTTTATGCACCAATTGAGAGAGCATAGTGATCATTCTTAGTTTAATGTGGATTGTCCCAAAACTTGTTGATTGATTCATAACTATGATATTGCTTGTTCTTAAATTATTTGTATCTAGTCACCCTTATGAAGTTTGAAGGTGTCCTATGCATTTATGTTTTGCTATACCATGAGGGAAAAGCTGAATACTATTATTATTATGTTTTATATATGTGATACAAACAAACATCTTTTAATTCATGAATCTTTTGTTTGTACCCTTTTCATGTTACATCATAGTTGCTATGTCTTATTGTTAGAACTCTGTCTTTCATGTTCATGTTAGAGTACTTTGATCCTAGCCATCAATGATTTACAAATACCTTGATCAATATTATGATGGTGCATGTCACCTCAAAATTATTCTTTTTATCACTTACCTACTCGAGGACGAGCAGGAGTTAAGCTTGGGGATGTTGATACGTCGTAAACGTATCTATAATTTTTGATGTTCCATGCTTGTTTTATATCTACTTTCTTATGTTTTGTTCATACTTTGAGGTATTTTTATACATTTTCTGGAACTAACCTATTAACAAGATGCCGCAGTGCCAGTTGCCTATTTTCTGCTGTTTTTGGTTTCAGAAAATCCAGAAAAGAAATATTCTCAAAATTGGACGAAACAAAAGCCGAAGTTCCTATTTTTCCTGACACGCCATAGAGTCCAAAGGGGAGACGGAGGGGAGCCAGGAGGCAGGCACACCCTAGGGTGGCGCGGTTCACCCCTGGCCACGCCACTAGGTGGTGTGGCCACCCTAGCCCACCTCTGGCATCGCCACTTCGCCTATATATTCCCCCGGGATGAAAACCCTAAAGACCAGATCAGAATTCCACAAAGAGGAGATTCGGGGGACAGAAGTCTCTGTTCCGGCACCCTGCCGGGACAGGGAAGTGCCCTCGGATCCATCTCCATTGACTCCACCGCCATCTCCATCACCGTTGCTGACTCCACCGCCATCTCCATCGCTGTTTCCATCTCCATCGCCGTTGCCATCTCCATCGCCATTGCCATCTCCATCGTCGTTGCTGACTCCATATCTCGAGGCTAAGGGTTCTACCGGTAGCTATGTGTTCATCTCTCTCTATGTGTGATCTTATTGACATCATGAGCTTTGTAATCTATAGATCTATTCTGCTACTCAAGTGCTTTAATTAATCTCTGCTTATTGATACGTCCATTTTGCATCACTATTCTATATCATAATTCACTGTTAATTCATTGATATATTTCATATTAAGAGATGATACTTATGTTATTTCATCTGTTTTTGCATGGTTGATGACTTTTGGAGCATGGACCGCTGCAGTCAGGATTCTGATGCAAAAGGTGCTGTTTGGAGGCAAAATTCGCGAAGATCCGAAAATCCGGGAATATACGGAAAATCCTATTTTTCTAGAAGACGAAGGATGCCAGAAGGAGGAGTGGAGATGGGCCACAAGGGGCCCACACCACCCTAGGTCGCGCCACCAGGTGGTGTGGCCGCCCTGGGCGACCTCTAGCTCTCCCCTTTGGCATATATATTCCTCCCAAAACCCTAAGACTCGGGGAGCAACCACAGAAAGATTCCGCCGCCTCTGCGGGGCGAAAAACACCGAGAGAGAAAGATCTCTCCAGCAGACAGATTTCTGCCGAGGGGAATTCCTTCCCGGAGAGGGGAGATCGTCGCCATCAACACCGCCATCAAGCTGGACTTCATCAGGATCATCATCATCATCACCACCATCATCACCATCAGCACCCTCATCACCATCTCCATATTGCTGTAACAATTGGGTTGAATATTGCATAGGTCTTAGGGGAAACTTTCCCGGTGTTGATTAATCTTTGTAATTGATGCTATTGAGTGGAACCATTGAATTATTGTTTATGTTCAGATTGTTATACATCATTATTCCATCTCTGATCATGATCCATATGATGTCTTGTGAGTATTTCGTTTTGTTGACATGGGAGAAGTCATGTTGTTAGTAGTGGAATTGTGTTGAGAAAGATTCAATAGTTTGATATTTAAGTTGTGGTGTACTTCTTCTAGTGGTGTCATGTGAACGTCGACTACATGACACTTCACCTATATGGGCCTAGGGGAATGCATTGTGTATTTGGCTACTAATCGTAGGGGTTGCCAAAGTGACAGAAACCTGAACCCCCGTTAGGAAACCATTGCACAAGGAACGTAAGGGTCTTAGAGTTTAAAGTTGTGGTTAGGTTTCTACCTTAATTACTTTCTTGTACTTATGGATGTTTGCAAGGGGTATAATCACAAGTGTGTATTAGTCCTAGGAAGGTTGGTACATTAGCACAGGTTCACCCACACAACACTTAGCAAGCTAAAGAAGATTAATCAACTATATGAAACGAAAGCACTTGACAGTCTTCCCATGTGCCCTCGAGAACGTTTGGTCATCTTAAGTAATACAACCGGCTTGTCCTTTGCTGCATAAAGGATTGGGCCACTTGCTGCATTTATTCCTACTGTCTTTTGTTTACTCGTACTTTGTTTACTTGCTTTATCAAAAACCCCTAAAAATCCGTTTGCTAAGTATTTGCAGAGAATTCCTGATCCATACCACTAGCCAACACCTTCTGCTCCTCGTTGGGTTCGACACTCTAACTTATCGAAAATACTGCGATACACCCGCTATACTCGTGGGTCATCAAGACTATTTTCTGGCGCCGTTGCCGGGGAGTGAAGCGCTATTGGAGAGTTGAACTGGTAAAGGAAACTTCTACTGTGAGTATTGTTTACTTCTGTTAGTTGCTTTATTTTCGTTATGGATAATTCGCTGAGTTTCTTATTTGGTAATGCTACTACCACTGCTAAGGTAGTAGATGAGCCACCACCTACTGAGAATGATGCTTTTAAAATACCTACAAGAATTATTGATCGTGTTATGGATAACTATTATGTTGGGGATGGAACTGTCCATCCCAGTGATTATTTACTCTTTATACATGAATTATGCGGGTTGTTCAAGTGTGCAGGTATTACTACATATCAAGTTAAGAATAAGTTATTCTCATTATCACTGAAAGGAAGAGCTGAGGAATGGTATAAGCTGCTGAAGAATGGTCAAGCTCTAGAATGGGAGGAAATAGAGCCTCTCTTTTATTCAAAGTTTTATCCTCCTAGTGAGATTCATAAAGATCGGAATCAAATTTACAACTTTTGGCCTCTTGATGGAGAGAGTACAGCTCAAGATTGGGGGAGATTGAAGTTACTTATGCTCAAATGTCCCATTCATGAGCTCCCCAACAATATTATTATGAATAACTTTTATGCAAGGCTCCCTCTACATGATAAGGATTTATTGGATGCTTCTTGTGCTGGATCATTCACTCGCATGGAAGAAGAAGCTAAATGGGATCTTCTGGACCGTATTCAAGACAATGCTGAAGCTTGGGAGAATGACAAAGGAAGAAAGTCAGGTATAAATTATGATTATGAATGCATTGAATCTTTTATGGGAATTGATGACTTTCAAAATATTAGTAATGCTTATGGTCTTGATTTACAAGTTGTTACAAATTGCTTTAAGGCTTTTGCTTCTTATATTGAAATTTCAAAAAAGGGATGGAACAAATACCATGCACCTTATAAAGATATTGTTGACTGTGTTCCTGTTGGGAGTGCTGAGTATTGCACTATTGATCACATCTTACCTGAACCTTATATCGAGAAGATTCCCTTCCCAGATAAGGTAAAGGATCATCCTATGATAACTAGTGTAATCACTAAAAGTGAAAATAGAACTGTAAAACCTGATGAACAAATAAACGTTGAACCTGTGGTAGCAATTGTGAAAGACCTTGTCACTAAAATCATAGAAGATGGACACATAGTCTTTTGTGAGGATGCTTATAATATTGTTTCACATCCTAATAGAACTAAAAAGGCTAGTCTCCCTGTGCTTTCTGTTAGAATTGGTGATCATTGCTATTATGGTTTATGTGATATTGGTGCAAGTTCCGGTGCTATTCGTTATGAGCTCTACAGAGAAATTATGCATGAAATCAGTCCCTACGAATTGGAAGAGATTGATGTGGTTATTCACCTTGCTAATAGAGAGACCATCTCTCCAATTGGTATTGTACGAGATGTGGAATTTCTTTGTGGTAAGATTAAGTATCCTGCTGATTTTCTAGTACTTGGTTCAGCTGCTAGTAAAACTTATCCTATCATTTTTGGTAGATCTTTCTTGAGTACTTGTGGAGCTACTATAGATTGCAAGAGGGAGAAAATCTTGACTAAGTTTGATGGGGAATCTTATGAGTTTAATTTTTTGAAATTTACTAAAGAACCTTGTGAAGAGGAAACCCATGATGGGGATTTTAAAGTTGAACAACTTGCTTCTATTTCTCTTTCTCCTAACAATGCTTTGCAGCAATTTATGGAAGATCACGAAAGTGAGATCTTCATGGAAGAAAGGAATGAGATTGACGAGATTCTCCGTCGTCAACCCAAGATGCTTAAGCATAACTTTCCTGTAGAGGACTTGGGTACCACGTTGCCACCTAAAAAGGATCCGGTCTTCGATCTAAAACCTCTCCCTGGTGATCTTAAATATGCTTATATTGATGATAAAAAGATATATCCTGTTATTATTAGCTCTAAACTTTCAGGGAAGGAAGAAGAAAGGTTATTGGAGGTTTTGAAGAAACATCGAGGAGCTATGGGCTATACTCTAGATGATTTAAAAGGGATTTCACCTACTATATGTCAGCATTCTAACAATATAGAACGAGATGCAAAGCCAGTAGTAGAGCACCAATGACGTTTAAATCCTAAGATGAAGGAAATGGTAAGAAATGAGGTATTGAAACTCCTTGATGCTGGTATTATTTACCCTATTGCTGATAGTGAATGGGTTAGTCCTGATCATTGTGTTCCTAAAAAGGAGGAATTACCGTTGTTCCTAATGATAATGATGAGCTTATTCCCCAAAGAACAGTAGTAGTCCATAGGATGTGCATTGATTTTAGGAAAGTCAACAAAGTTACTAAGAAAGATCACTACCGCTTCCTTTTATTGATCAAATTTTGGAAAGGTTATCTAAAAAGATCCATTTTTGTTTTCTTGATGGTTATTCTGGTTTCTCTCAAATTGCTGTTAAACAACAAGATCAAGAAAAAACTACGTTTACTTTCCCTTACGGAACTTATGCTTATAGACATATGCCTTTTGGTTTATGTAATGCTCCTGCTACTTTTCAAAGATGCATGTCTGCTATCTTTCATGGTTTTTGTGAGGAAATTGTGGAAGTGTTCATGGATGACTTTTCTATTTATGGAACTTATTTTGATAATTGTCTGCACAACATTGTTAAAGTTTTGAAGAGGTGTGAAGAAACTAATATTGTTCTTAATTGGGAGAAATGCCACTTCATGGTTAATGAAGGGATTGTCCTTGGGCATAAGGTTTCTAAAAGAAGGCATAGAAGTTGATAGAGCTAAGGTTGAGGCAATTGAGAAAATGCCATGTCCAAGAGACATCAAAGCTATTCGTAGTATCCTTGGTCATGCTGGTTTCTATATAAGGTTTATTAAAGATTTTTCTAGGATATTAAAACCCCTCACTAATCTCCTTCAAAAAGATGTACCCTTTGTTTTTGATGATGATTGTAAGGAAGCTTTTGAAACTCTTAAGAAGGCTTTAACCACAGCTCCTATCATTCCACCACCTGATTGGAGTTTACCCTTTGAAATAATGTGTGATGCTAGTGATTTTGCTGTAGGTGTTGTCCTTGGGCAACGAATTGATAAAAAGCTAAACGTTATTCATTATGCTAGTAAGACTCTAGACATTGCTCAAAGGAATTATGCTACTACTGAAAAAGAATTTCTAGCTGTCGTCTTCGCTTGTGATAAGTTTAGACCCTATATTGTAGACTCAAAAGTCACCATTCATACTGATCATGCTGCTATTAAGTACCTTATGACGAAGAAGGACACTAAGCCTAGGCTTATTAGATGGGTGCTGCTTTTACAAGAGTTTGATCTACATATAGTAGATAGGAAAGGTGATGAAAACCCTGTAGCTGATAATTTATCTCAATTGGAAAACATCTCTTTTGACCCTATGCCTGTTAATGATAGTTTCCCAAATGAACAGTTGGCTACGGTAGGGGTAAGCTCGCGAAGGAGCCCTTGGTACGCTAATTATGCTAACTTTATTATCTCCAAGTATTTGCCTAAAACTTCTACAGCTCAGCAAAGAAGGAAGTTCTTTTATGATTTGAGGCATTATTTTTGGGATGACCCACACTTATATAAAGAAGGAGTGGATGGTATTATGCGAAGATGTGTTCCAGAATATGAACAAAAGGAGATATTGCGTAAATTTCATGGTAGTGCTTATGGAGGACATCATGTAGGAGATAGAACTGCGCAAAAGGTGCTACAATCAGGTTTCTACTGGCCTACCCTTTTTAAAGATGCAAGAAAATTTGTTTTATCTTGCGATGAATGTCAGCGTGTTGGTAATATTTCTAGACGCAATGAAATGCCTATGAACTACTCTCTAGTTATTGAACCCTTTGATTGCTGGGGATTTGACTTTATGGGTCCTTTTCCTCCCTCGAAAGGTTATACTCATATTCTTGTTAGCGTTGATTATGTTACTAAGTGGGTAGAAGCCATTCCTACGAAGAGTGCTGACGGGGAGACTTCTCTAAAAATGCTTAAGGATGTTATCTTTCCTTGGTTTGGAGTGCCTAGGTATCTCATGACTGATGGGGGTTCTCATTTCATTCATGGTGGTTTTAGAAAGATCCTTGCTAAATATGATGTTAATCATATAATTGCTTCAGCTTATCACCCCCAAACTAGTGGGCAACTAGAGCTATCAAATAGAGAAATTAAATCCATCTTGCAAAAGACTGTTAATAGATCTAGAAAAAACTAGGCTAAAAAGTTGAATGATGCTTTATGGGCTTATAGAACTGCCTACAAAAACCCTATGGGGATGTCTCCTTATAAAATGGTTTATGGGAAAGCTTGTCACCTACCTTTAGAATTAGAACACAAAGCTTACTGTGCAGTTAAAGAACTCAATAGAGATTGTAAGCTCGTAGGTGAGAAAAGATTATTTGATTTAAGTTCCTTACATGAATGGAGGAGTGAAGCCTATGAAAATGCTAGGCTCTTTAAAGAAAAAGTTAAAAGATGGCATGACAAGCGAATACTTAAGAGAGAATTTCCTGTTGGTGAGAAAGTTCTATTGTATAGGTCTCGTCTCAGATTTTTTGTAGGAAAGCTACTGTCAAAATGGGAAGGACCCTTCATTATTGAAGAAGTGTACCGTTCGGGAGCAATAAAAATTTCTTCTTTAAAAGATAATACTACACAAGTAGTGAATGGGCAGCGACTCGAGCACTATATTGTTGGAGATTCTTACAATGAAGATGTTGATGCCTTTCAAGTTATAACTCTGGAAAAATTTATCAAGGACCAAATTCAGAGACCTGCAGATTCCGTTTTCAAATAGGTAAACGTTCTGGTAAGAAAAGTTCCATGAAAATACTGTCCAACTATATTTTTGCAGTTTTTAGTCAATAAGGAAAGCTATGAAGCGAAAGAGGGATGAAAACAGAGCCAGGGTGGCTCACACCACCCTGTGGCGTGGGCCCACCCCTGGCCGCGCCACCAGGTGGTGTGGCCACTCCGGACTCCGTCTCCAACCCGTTTTCTCCCAGTACCTTCCTTTTGTTGTGAAAATTCATAATATATAATCCCCCGGATCCCCCGAGGTTCGTATATCGTGTTTTCATTGTGTTTTCATTTCGATCTGTTTCTGACAGGTAGAGTGCCAGATTTGGAGCCACAATGTCTTCCTCTGGATCAACCAAGGAGGATCTCTTAGAGTATATCATTAACCCATACATGAGGGAGTTGAAGATTCATCCCAAGGAGTTATTGCTTAAAGACGGTGAGGTCCGGATAAAAGAGGTTCAAGGCCCCAAATGTGAAGGAAGTCTGGAGGACAGGATGGAAGCATTGGAGCAAGAAGTCTTTAGGTACAAGAAGATGGCGGAACGTGAAGTGGATATCCTCCATAAGATTTTTTCCGAACTCATCGCCGAGCACCAGGAGGAGACTGCTGAGCTCAAGGATAAAGTCCTCTCACTCCGCCAAACAACCAACGAACTGCAAGCACAGCTCTACGACGTTCAAAATCAAAACTGTGAGAATGAGGTTAGGTTTAAACGCATAAGTGTTGCTGCAAGTTTCAGAATGCTGGAGGCCACGATGTCCTTTGTTGATGGGAAGCCCTTACCCTGGAAGTCGGACAATGATGAGAGAACACCACCACCACCGAAGGAGTAATTCGTCATTGGGTTTGGCATCCCCTTGGATTGTTCCAAGCTTGGGGGAGTGTCGCGGCATCATATCACTATCGTCTATCTGTTTACCCTTTTTAGTAGAGTCATATTGACACGTCCATTTTGCATCACTATTATATATCATAATTCATTGTTATTCATTGATATATTTCATATTAAGAGGTGATACTTATGTTATTTCATCTGTTTTTGCATGGTTGATGACTTTTGGAGCATGAACCGCTGCAGTCAGGATTCTGATGGAAAAGGTGTTGTTTGGAGGCAAAATTCGCGAAGATCAGAAAAATCCTATTTTTCCAGAAGACGAAGGATGCTAGAAGGAGGAGTGGAGATGGTCCATAGGGGGCCCACACCACCCCCTGGCGCGGGCCACCCTAGGTCGCGCCCCAGGTGGTGTGGCCGCCCGAGCCCACCTCTGGCTCTCCCCTCTGGCATATATATTCCCCCCGAACACCTAAGACTCGGGGAGCGACCACATAAATATTCCACCGCCTCTGCGGGGTGGAAAACACCGAGAGAGAAAGATCTCCCCGGCAGACAGATTTCTACCGGATAATTCCTTCCCGGAGAGGGGAGATCGTCGCCATCAACACCACCATCAAGCTGGACTTCATCGGGATCATCATCATCACCACCATCATCACCATCAACACCCTCATCACCATCTCCATATTGCTGTAACAATTGGGTTGAATCTTGCATAGTTCATAAGGGAAACTTTCCCGATGTTGATTACTCTTTGTAGTTGATGCTATTGAGTGAACCATTGAATTATTGTTTATGTTCAGATTGTTATACATCATTATTCCATCTCTGATCATGATCCATATGATGTCTTGTGAGTAGTTCGTTTTGTTCTTGAGGACATGGGAGAAGTCATGTTGTTAGCAGTGGAGTTGTGTTGAGAAAGATTCAATAGTTTGATATTTAAGTTGTGGTGTACTTCTTCTAGTGGTGTCATGTGAACGTCGACTACATGACACTTCACCTATATGGGCCTAGGGGAATGCATTGTGTATTTGGCTACTAATCGTAGGGGTTGCTGGAGTGACAGAAACCTGAACCCCCGTTAGGAAACCATTGCACAAGGGACGTAAGGGTCTTAGAGTTTAAAGATGTGGTTAGGTTTCCACCTTAATTATTTTCTTATACTTACAGATGTTTGCAAGCGGTATAATCACAAGTGTGTATTAGTCCTAGGAAGGTCGGTACATTAGCACAGGTTCACCCACACAACACTTAGCAAGCAAAAGAAGATTAATCAACTAAATGAAGCGAAAGCACTTGACAGTCTTCCCATGTGTCCTCGAGAACGTTTGGTCATCTTAAGTAATACAACCGGCTTTTCCTTTGCTGCATAAAGGATTGGGCCACTTGCTGCATTTATTACTACTGTCTTTTATTTACTCGTACTTTGTTTACCTGCTTTATGGAAAACCCCTAAAAATCCGTTTGCTAAGTATTTGCAGAGAATTCCTGATCCATACCACTAGCCAACACCTTCTGCTCCTCGTTGGGTTCGTCTTACTTATCAAAAATACTGCGATACACCCCCTATACTTGTGGGTCATCAAGACTATTTTCTGGTGCCGTTGCCGGGGAGTGAAGTGCTATTGGAGAGTGGAACTGGTAAAGGAAACTTCTACTGTGAGTATTGTTTACTTCTGTGAGTTGCTTTTTTTTGTTATGGATAATTTGTTGAGTTTCTTATTTGGTAATGCTACTACCACTTCTAAGGTAGTAGATGAACCACCACCTACTGAGATTGATGTTTTTAAAATACCTACAAGAATTATTGACCGTGGTATGGATAACTACTATGTTGGGGATGGAACTGTCCATCTCGGTGATCATTTACTCTTTATACACGAATTATGCGGGTTGTTCAAGTGTGTAGGTATTACTACAGATCAAGTTAAGAAGAAGTTATTCTCATTATCGCTACAGGGAAGAGCTGAGGAATGGTATAAGCTGTTGAAGAATGGTCAAGCTCTGGAATGGGAGGAAATAGTGCCTTTCTTTTATTCAAAAGTTTATCCTCCTAGTGAGATTCATAAAGATCGGAATCAAATTTACACCTTTTGGCCTCTTGATGGAGAGAGTATAGCTCAATCTTGGGGGAGACTGAAGTTACTAATGCTCAAATGTCCCGTTCATGAGCTCCCCAACAATATTATTATCAATAACTTTTATGCAAGGCTCCCTCTACATGATAAGGATTTATTGGATGCTTCTTGTGCTGGATCATTCACTCGCATGGAAGAAGAAGCTAAATGGGATCTTCTGGACCGTATTCAAGATAATGCCGAATCTTTGGAGAATGACAAAGGTAGAAAGTCAGGTATAAATTATGATTATGAATGCATTGAATCTTTTATGGGAACTGATGACTTCCAAAATATTAAAAATGCTTATGGTCTAGACTCTCAAGCTATTGCTTCTTATTTTAAGGCTTTTGCTTCCTATATTGAAGTGCCTAAAAAGAAGTGGAATAAGTATAATGAACCTTATAAATATGTTGCTAAGAATGTTCTTGTAAGAAATACTGAAGTTTATTCTGCTAATCATGTTTTACCTAAACCTTACATTGAGAAAATGCCTTTCCTAGTTAAGATAAAGGAATATTCTATGATAGCTAGTATGGTTAATGAAAGTACACATAAAGCTGTTGAACCTGATAAACAAATGGTTGATGAACCTATTATAGCAAATGTGAAAGACTTTTTTTACTAAATATGAAGAAGAGGGACACACTATCCTTTGTAAGGATACCTCTAATATTATTTCACAAAGTAGTGTTATGAGAGCTAGAATTCATGTGTTTTCTGTCAGAATAAATGATCATTGTTACGATGGTCCTTGTGATAGTTATATTGTTAAGTTTATGCATGATACTAAAAGTTACTATGAGAGGGAGAAAAGTGTTCTTATGCATCTCAATAATATCAAGTTTCCTCGTTTTATGCTGAAAGTTTTTATGTTACACTTCTTTTGCCTTCCTATGCTAGTAGCCTCTGGTTTCAAAAACGTGTTTGTTTACAAAATTCCCTTGCATAGGAAGTGGGTTAGACTTATACGTGTGTATTTTTGCTTCTTAATGCTCTCTTTCACTTCAATTCATATTCCTATGTGAGCATCTTCAAAATTATCATGCCCATCTTAATGGCTATAAAGAAAGAGCTTTTTGGGAGACAACCCAATTTAGTTTTTTGCTTTCAGTTTGTTTTTGTTTCTTTGAGTTTTGGAAGTTATTACTTCGGTAATAACCGCTCCTTATCCTTTTTGTTTGGTTTTTGTGTCAAGATCAACCTCTAATGAGAGAGAAGTAATATTTGGGGAAGTTGCTGTCCCGAAACAGATTTTTGTGCTTCACCATAAAAATTCGTGAGACATCTTTGTATGTCGGATTGAGCTGTAATTGTTTGTGCTTCTGCCCCAGGCTGTTATTTAGTTTTGTTTAGTTTTGCACTTTTTGATTTGAGCAACAGAAGATTTTCGAAAAAAATTGATCTTTACATGCTGGTCTGTTTTGACATATTTTGCCACTCTTGCATTTGCTTCTTTATTCGATTTCCTTTTTGAATTATTTTTGGGTTTTCGGAAGGAGTTGCTACAGTAGCTTATGCTTTGATGGTTTTTAGTTGAATTTGGACACAAAAGGTTTTATCACTTCACTTATACTAATGTTGCTAATGTGAACTGTGTGAAGTTTTGTGTGAAAGAAATTTCCAGGTAGTGTTGATAATGGTGTAATAAGGAAGTGAAAGGTTTTATGACTCAAGCAATAAGTGTATGAAGATGAAGATATTGATGTTATTCAAATGGTGACTCCAGAAGAATCTACTAGATACCAAATTCAGAGACCTGCAGAGTCCGTTTTCAAATAGGTAACAGTTCTGGTGAGATAAGTTCCGCGAAAATACTATCCAACTATATTTTTGCAGTTTTTAGACAATAAGGAAAGCTACGAAGCGAAAGAGGGACGGAAACGGAGCTAGGGTGGATCACACCACCCTGTGGCGCGGGCCCACCCTAGGTCGCGCCACGAGGTGGTGAGGCCACTCCAGACTCCGTCTCCGACTCATTTTCTCCCAGTACTTTCCTCTTGTTATGAAACTTCGTAATATATAATCCCCCAGATCCCCCGAGGTTCGTATATCGTGTTTTCGTCGTGTTTTTGTTTCGATCTGTTTCTACCAGGAACTATCTTTGAAAGCTTAGAAGCACAATGGTGTCCGCCAAGGATAAAGGAAAGGAGCCTATGGAGGAAAACCTCCAAGACCCCGGGCAGGAGAAGGAGATCAAGAGTGAAGAGGAAGAGGAGGCAAAGCACACCGACACTACCGTTGCAAGCATTGGAGTGGTGGCAAACCCTGCCAGGACTATGTCAATTGGAGGGAAGCCTCCTCATCACCGTACAGATCCCTGGTCACTTCCTCCGCTCACCAAGAATCCTTTCCATACACTTATCCATGAGCATCAATATCAAAATATGCCCATGGAGAAATTACCCTCCAATTGGGATTTGCCTCGTTCTAGCCATGCAGGAAAAGAAGACTTCAAGGAGGTAGAGTGGGGAAACAATTGCAAGAGCTGGGATTATCAACCCGACATGATCATGAGCCGCATTGAGCAAAACTCGCAGATTATTCGTACTCTCACCTTCGAGATTGAGGACTTAGGGAAATTGATCAAAGAGCTCATCAAGAGGATACCACCACCACCAAAGGAGTAATTCGTCATCAGGTTTGGCATCCCCTTGGTTTGTTCCAAACTTGGAGGAGTGCCGCGGTATCACATCACTATCTTCTATCTTTTTACCTTTTTAGTAGAGTCATATCATGAATAGAGAAGTTATCATGTAGGATGGTTTGCATTATGGAAGTGTCCCCTCTCTCATTAGATATGTATCCCTTGGTGTGAGTTGCCGTTATGGAATATTAATGAGAAGTTCTATCATTCACTCTTTTTCATAGCTTATATTAGTTTTCAATTCGTGGTTATATGATTGATCTTGTTGTTAGTATTGGTAGCACTTTGGGATCATTGAGTTAATTTAGTTGGTTTTGGCAAACCTGGCTCGGTCCGTAGCAACACTATTTTTTGAGAGTTGAATGAAAAGATAAAAGTACTCTAAAGAAAAATAATTTCATCATCTTTCTTGATTTGCTCATAAGTTTATTATTCTCTAGTTAAGATATTTTGTGCTTCCAAGGAAGATTGCATGTTTGTTTTTATCACTTGTATGCTTGTTTCCTTCAACTCTTATACTTGCTACCTAGCCTTGCTAGCCAAAAACCTGTACTGAGAGGAAATTCTTCTCATGCATCCAATCCATTGATCCAAAACCTATACCATTTGTGTCCACCATACCTACCTATTAGAATTATTGCTATTCCAAGCAAATTCCTGTTTTTATCTACCTTCCAAATTAAACTTGTTATGTGAAAATTAGTGATTAAACTTCTCACGAACTTGATGGCACACTTTACTTTCTTGCATTTAATAAACTTGAACCATTAGGTCCTTCTTTGTTGCGTATATGCTTGCGCTTTATAGGTTCAAGTTAGCAGAATCATGTATCATGGGGAACGCTTTCAACACTTCACTGGTACTTTGTACCTAGTTGATATCATGATTCTTTTGCCTATGGATCCTGGCGGTGTGAAATAAAGGGGGAACTTGCAAGATCATGGAGTCTATATGTGTGTTAGAGAAACGTCTGGGCCGCTAGCCTAAGCCATGCCTAATCATGGTGGAAACTTGTAGCATAACTATAGTGAGTATTTATGAAGCATCCTCAATAAAAACCTATGCAAATAGCAAATAAAAAGATCACTGAGATGCTCATTCTCTACTTGCCTTGTCATTTTGATTATGGGATAGCTCCTGTGTCATGTGTAAGGGGTACCCCGTTGGCGGTTCTCGATGATATATATGTATTTACAATGACAAGAGCTTACTTGTGACTAAAGTTGAGTAGCATGAGGTTCGGTAATCGTAAGTAAGGGGCATGAAGTTTCAACTTATAACTTGTCAAGCATATCCTCTTAGTTGTGTCACTTTAACCTTAATCACCTAAAGATGCCTATGATAGGGGCAATGAGAGATGAAAGCTAATAAGTACCATAATTTTTGGGAGCTCTTTATGAAACTTGAAATCCCTGCTTCCCTCTGCGAAGGGCCTGTCTTTTACCTTTTAAGTTGAGTCAGTAAACCTATTCCCTTCTATCTCAGCAAGTATTTTGAGTTGTTGTGTTTCATTCATTCATATGATGATTTATTCAATCATGTTTCTTATGTTCCTTGTTTTGCACATTGCTCTTATCTTGGTGATTACTACTTTGAAAGCTATCATTGAAAACCAGTTATTTGTGAACTCCAGCAAATTATCAAGTATTCTTCGACCAAGAGCTAAGTTTGCCATTACCAATTATGTTTTACTTTCTGTATCTTTATTGTGTTTCCTTTACTCATTGCAAGTTGAGTTATATGATGGTGAGTTGTCTTCTATTATGATCTATGTATTGATGAATGTGATGCTTCTTGTCCGTATTCTTTTATCGACTCTTCACTCCATAAACCTGAGGCCATGTTTATTGAGCTCAGTTTCTCTTGGGGACAAGCGAAGTCTAAGCTTGGGGGGAGTTGATACGTCCATTTTGCATCACTATTCTATATCATAATTCACTGTTATTCATTGATATATTTCATATTAAGAGATGATACTTATGTTATTTCATCTCTTTTTGCATGGTCGATGACTTTTGGAGCATGGACCGCTGCAATCAGGATTCTAATCGAAAAGGTGCTGTTTGGAGGAAAAATTCGCGAAGATCAGAAAATCTGGGAAAATATACGGAAAATCCTATTTTTCCAGAAGACAAAGGATGCCATAAGGAGGAGTGGAGATGGGCCAGAGGGGGCACACACCACCCCCTGGTGTGGGCCACCCTAGATCGTCGCCATCAGCACCGCCATCAAGCTGGACTTCATCGGGATCATCATCATAATCATCACCACTATCATCACCATCAGCACCCTCATCACCATCTCCATATTGCTGTAACAATTGGGTTGAATCTTGCATAGTTCTTAGGGGAAACTTTCCCGGCGTTGATTACTCTTTGTAGTTAATGCTATTGAGTGGAACCATTGAATTATTGTTTATGTTCAGATTATTATACATCATTATTCCATCTATGATCATGATCCATATGATGTCTTGTGAGTAGTTCGTTTTGTTCGTGAGGACATGGGAGAAGTCATGTTGTTAGTAGTGGAATTGTGTTGAGAAAGATTCAATAGTTTGATATTTAAGTTGTGGTGTACTTCTTCTAGTGGTGTCATGTGAACGTCGACTACATGAAACTTCACCTATATGGGCCTAGGGGAATGCATTGTATATTTGGCTACTAATCGTAGGGGTTGCCGGAGTGACAGAAACCTAAACCCCCGTTAGGAAACCATTGCACAAGGGACGTAAGGGTCTTAGAGTTTAAAGATGTGGTTAGGTTTCTACCTTAATTACTTTCTTGTACTTATGGATGTTTGCAAGGGGTATAATCACAAGTGTGTATTAGTCCTAGGAAGGTCGGTACATTAGCACAGGTTCACCCACACAACACTTAGCAAGCTAAAGAAGATTAATCAACTATATGAAACGAAAGCACTTGACAGTCTTCCCATGTGTCCTCGAGAATGTTTGGTCATCTTAAGTAATACAACCGGCTTGTCCTTTGCTGCATAAAGGATTGGGCCACTTGCTGCATTTATTCCTACTGTCTTTTGTTTACTCGTACTTTGTTTACTTGCTTTATAAAAAAACCCTAAAAATCCGTTTGCTAAGTATTTGCAGAGAATTCCTGATCCATACCACTAGCCAGCACCTTCTGCTCCTCGTTGGGTTCGACACTCTTACTTATCGAAAATACTGCGATACACCCCATATACTTGTGGGTCATCACTTATCCCCACGTGTGTGAAGTTGATAGTGTGCACACCATGTGGCACTTTGGCTAAGGTTACATAAATACTTATCATGAGTATAATTTGAGTTGGATGTCTCTATGAGATTGTGGTGTTTGTTGGAACCATCTAGCGCTCAAGGTGATAGTGAGGGGTTATCCGGATGGGGAATGTGAACTTTAAGGTGTGATGTTATAGCCCTACATCGTCTAACCGGAGAGTAGTTCAAGGTAGCATCATGAGGAGAAGATATTTATATGAGAGTGTCCACTTGTGAAAGTACGATCCCTAGGCCTTGTTTCTAAGCATTGAAACACCATTTACAATCAGTCCTGTTACATGTTTGCTTGCTGCCACTCTTATTTCAGATTGCAATTACCATTTATAATCATCCATATTACTCGTACTTCACTATCTCTTCACCGAACTAGTGCACCTATACACCTGACAAGTGTATTGCGTGTGTTGGGGACACAAGAGACTTCTTGTATCTTGATTGCAGGGTTGCTTGAGAGGGACACCTTTGACTAGTTCCTCCTTGAGTTCGATAAACCTTCGGTGATCCACTTAAGGGAAGCTTGATATTGTTCTACAAACTTCTGCACTTGGAGGCCCAACACTGTCTATAAGAATAGAAGCATGCGTAGACATCATGAGTCTTTGTATTGTAGTAAGATTTTCGTTTGCATGGGTATTTAGTTGGGTACATTTTGTTCTAGCTCTCATAATTAACCAAGTCTTGCCTAAAAATTGCTAAACAATTGTAATAAGAAAAAGTCTCACAATTGAAGGCTTGGGTGTTATAGTGCTTAGTCTTGAAGGCTTATTTGTAGAGACACTCAACACCACTGAAAATGTTGATTGACTTGATAGCTCTTTTTAAAAGTATTTGTTTGATTAAATTAATGTTTAGCGGTTTTTGTGACCATGCCAAAGTTTGACTTGTTAATCATAAGAATGATATAGTTTTATGCATGTCAAACTTCATGGGATGCCAACAACTCTGCTAGACTACGAATGATCTTCATGGAGGAAACTCCTAGATTTCGGCTATGGGTTGATTAAACACATGTAGCAACAATGCTATAGTGGGTAAGATTCTTGGCACTCCCGGATAGCTGTAATCATGATGGAATCACCCCTCTGGCTGTTATGAGTAATCATTATGCAAAAGGAACAAAAACCTTAGTGATGCCACAAGTGTCCATTATAGCCCGATAAACTAATAAAAATCTTTGGCATGCTCTCAATTACTCAAGAACTGAAATTCTTGAAGGACAATGAATAGAAAAGTAGTGCTCGAAAAGTCTTGATTTATTTGTGTGGGAGAATTGAGATACCTAGTGTATATGCTTTTCATGACAACTCTCACACTCTCAATTTACATGATTATACTTTATTGTTCAAAGGCAAGCCTATGAGTTGATTACATGACATGGAATAAAGTTTACTCATCTCAATTATCCATGTTAACAATAATTTTGTTGTGCTATAAGGACGCATAAAACCCGTATGATATGCTTGCCACTACTCTATCTATGCTGAAGTTTTTTAGATTTATGAAGTGGAGGAAACGTGAGACTACCAATCATGACTAAGATCACCATCTCATTATTTCAGTCTAAATTCTAAGTTCCTTTTTGATTTTGGTTTTCTTGCTCCGGGACGATCAAGTTTAAGCTTAGGGAGGTTGATGGCTCTGAAATATAGCCATCTACATCCACATTTAAACTGGATATTATTCATATTTTTTATGAAATATCTCTCTAAACACTGCCACTAATGCCTAATATTCAAAGGGGTATGCAATCATTTCTTTCTATTTTTCCCGCGCAGATAATGTCGTTTGAAGATGGGAATCACATTAAAGTCAAAGATATGAGATTTCCAACAATTAGAAGAAACTAGGAGTTGTGAAGCGGAGGCAGACGCTTTAACGACCAACTATACAATCAGAATAAAATTCCAGCCGTATAATTCTGGTCGTATAGTTGGCGCCGCCACCGCTAGGTCAAACAGAACAACTTTCGTGAAGGGACCCCTATAAAAAAGAAGCCTCGGGCGACGAGAAAACAAGGTTGCCTCGCCCTGAAGTCTCTGCCCCAGATCACCAGCCGCCTCCAGATCTCAAAACCCTTCTCCATCTCCATAGCCTTTTTCCACCACTTGTAATTGTAGATCTCTTCTTCGATTGGCAACATTGTAAGACTATTTGCTATCAATCTCATGATTTCCATTACAATGTTTGTGATTGTTGATCTCATCCCTATGTGTGAGTAATTCTCCTTGGGCTAAGGGCTTCGGCCTAGCCATGTAGCATTTGTGCATGTTATTTATCATAGATGGGATCATGTATTAGTTTGTATGACATGATGATTATTGTATCCTCCCTTGCCTCAATCTAAGGACTTGTCAGGTACCCAAGCGCCCGAGGGTTGAGCAAGGTATAAGGAGTATGAGTAATGACTGATCTGCAGGTTGGGAACCCCAGTGATATTAGGGGTAGTACGGCTGTATGTGAGGGATTTACTTGAGATTAACGGTGACATCACTATGCATATCATTAGTTATCTTTCTTCTATGAGACTAGTATGTTATTGATATAAGCGATTGTGAAGGCAATAGCAATTATGGATGCACTGCTCACATATAATTTATCTTGCTCTAATAATTACATGCATACTTTATTTCTATCTTTTATTCCCATCAGATGTTTGCACAGCTACAGGTGAAACCGAACGCCCTAGGCCCTCTCTTTCCATCATCGACAACAATAAAAAGACGCAAACTCTTGGTTCGGTAAAAACACAAAAGGAATTCTAAAACTCCCGAAGGTCTATTAAAGTAACTTCACTACGCATCTGCTTCCCGAGGATTCGATAACCTAGGTCTACTAGGGAAAAAGAAGCTATACTACATCCGTAATCCGGATCGAAGGTATCAGGAAGTCAACAGACTCCTCGACGCTAACTTCATACAAGAAATCAAGGAGAGCACCTAGGTAGCAAACCCCATGCTTGTTCCTAAAATGGACATGGATATCATGTGGATGTGCATGGACTTCACTTCCCTGAATAAGCATTGCTCGAAGGATCACTTCCCACTACCGCAGATCGGCCAGATAATCGATTCCACCACGGGATGTGAGCGCCTTTGTTTCCTCGATGCCTACTCAGGCTATCATCAGATTCGAATGAAGGAAGAGGACTAGGAGAAAATGGCCTTCATCACGCCTTTTGGCGTCTTCTACTACACAACAATGCCCTTTGAGATGAAGAACGCAGGAGCCACCTACCAGCGGTGTATGGAGGCCTGCCTCAAGAGCCAACTTGGCCGAAATATCCAAGTCTATGTCAATGACATCATCATCAAAACCAAGGAGGAGGCCTCATTACTCGACGATCTCTGCGAGACCTTCGGCTGCTACCAGATCAAGCTAAATCCGGAAAAATGCGCCTTTGACGTACCATCTAGGAAACTGCTCGGGTACCTCATCCCTACAAGGGAATCGAGGCAAACCCGAAGAAAATAAAAGCCATACTGACCATGGAGAAGCTGAAGAATGTAAAAGGCGTCTAGCATCTAGCTAGGCGAATCGCGGCGCTCAGCCGATTCATTAGTTGAATGGGCAAGAAGGCGCTGTTGTTTTACCAACTCCTCCACAAAGTTGAGAAGTTCGAGTGGACGGATGAAGCACAAGAGGCATTCAAAGACCTCAAGCGTCTACTCTCCACCTCGTCAGTACTAGTGACACCCAGAGAAAAGGAGCCCATGTTGCTATACATCTGCGCCACCAACTAGGTGGTCAATGTTGTACTGGTAGTGGAGCGAGCCGAGGAGAACAAAGTCCACAGGGTGCAACGGCCAGTCTACTACCTTAGCGAGGTGCTCACACCGATGAAGTAGTGGTACCTGCACTATCAAAAGCTAGCATACAGCATCTTCATGACGGCCCGACGACTGCACCACTACTTCCAGGAGCACCCCATCATTGTGGTGAATGATGCCCCACTGGGGCACATCCTCAACAACCCTGACGCCACCAAACGGGTTGCGCTTTGGGGGATCGAGTTGTCTCCATGGGACATCACATACGAGAAGCGAGACACGATTAAATCGCAAGTGCTCCCAGATTTCCTGGTCCACTGGATGGAAAACCAGCTCCCTGACACACCAGATATGTCCTTCCTATGGACAATGCACTTCGACGGATCAAAACATCGAGAAGGAGCTGGCGCCGGTGTCATCCTGGTGTTGACATAGGGCGACAAGATGAGGTACGTTTTACGAATGCAGTTCCGCACCGCTGACAATGAAACTGAATACAAGGCCCTGCTCCATGGGATGCGGATGGCCAAGGCCTGCGGCGCCACGCGACTCATCATCTATGGCGACTCTAAACTAGTGGTGGATCAAACCATGAACTAGTGTGATGCCCTGAGCGACAACATGATCGCCTACTGCAACCTCTACGATGCACTCGAATGAGATTTCAACGGCTGTGAGCTGTGGCACGTAGGCCGTGAAAGCAACGAGGAGGCAGATACACTCATCAACATAGACTCCACCTACGCTCCAATACCACCCAGAGTATTTCTGGAGCAGATCTGTGAATGATCCATCAAGCCAAAGGCTCTAGAATAACCAGCTGGCACATCGAAGGACTCGGGGGCTGCGCCATCTGGAGGACTCGAAAAAAATAGACGACAAAGAACAAAAGCCTGGAGGACTCGAAGGCCCCATGTAGGTCATGATCATTGAGTCATCTTGGATGCAACCATACATCACATACCTGCTCAGCAAAAATCTGCCAGACGACCCAACAGATGTGCGACAGATAGCGCGACGCTCAAAAGCCTTCACCATCATTAACAGCGAGTTGTACAAGCGCAACATCACAAGAGTCCTTCAGCGATGAATATCCAATGGCACCGGGAGAGCCGTCCTCCTTGAGATACATGAAGGCACCTGCGGCCACCATGCTAGGAGTCGCGCCCTCGTCGCTAAAGCTCCGTGAGCTGGTTTCTACTAGCCAACGGCAATACGAGACACCAAGGACATCATCCAAAAGTGCAATGTCTGCCAACGATTCACGAACAAACCGCACGCACCTGGTGTGGAACCCAGGCCAATACCTGTGGCCTGGCCCTTCGTGCAATGGGGACTCAACATGGTCAGCAAGCTGCAAAAGTCATCACTAGGAGGCTACACTTTCCTTCTCGTCGCAGTCAACAAGTTCACCAAGTGGATCGAGGCCATGCCAATGACAAATCAGACAGGCGCCACCGCCGTCAAATTCTTCGAGTCCGTCATCTACAGGTTCAGGGTGCCACATAGCATCGTCACCGGCAACGGGACGAACTTCACTTCGGCTGAGTTCTAGGATTTCTGTGAAAACCTGGGAATCAACATTAGCTACGCTTTAGTAGCACACCCCCAGACCAACAGTCAAGTCGAGAAGGCCAATAGCCTCGTCTGCAATGGCATCAAGAAAAGGCTCCTCAGGCCACTCAAACAAGCGGATGGGTGCTGGACCAAGGAGCTACCATCAGTACTATGGAACCTACGCACAACTCCAAATAGTGCCATAGGCTACACTCCGTTCTTCATGGTACACGGTGTCGAGGCAGTGCTACCTGCAGAAGTATGCTATAAAGCCCCAAGGGTCATGGCATACATCGAGGCTGAGTCAACGACCGCACTTGAATATTCCATCGACCTACTCGACAAAGCACGCGAGATTGCGGTGGAGTGGTCCATGATCTATCAGCAGAGCCTCCGCAATTACCACAGCCGACGGCTATGTCCAAGGTCCTTCGTCAAAGGAGACCTTGTCCTACGACTGAAGCAGAAAGGACACCTCAAGCTCAAGTCCCCCTGGGAGGGACCCTATGTGATTACCGAAGTAATCCCATATGGCGTCTATCGCCTGAAAGACGTAAAGAGTGGAGTCGTATACTCCAACCCCTGGAACATCGTGTAGCTGCGTCATTTCTACCCTTAGATGTTTTTCTCCCCTTTTTCAATGAGGCTACTCAGCCAGGCTACTTAGCCAAACATTGTACCTCCTGATATTCTACAAATAAATAAAGCTAAGTGCCTCCAGCCTTGTGTTTTTGTTTTATTTACATTGCTAATAACACTCGGGGGCTGCACCACCCTATTTACCTCGTCACACGAGAAATACACAGTAACCTGAGTAGCTGACGTACTATTGATCGAACCCTTGAGAAAACCCAACCCAGCTGTAATGCATCTGATAGGTTGGAAAGGTGCTGAGATAAGGACACGTTAGGCTAACAAAAAGTCACTACATAATACAAGTCACTCGAAAAACATATAAGCAAGTAAGCTTTACATACAATATGGGTAACAAAACACCCAGTCAAACTATATGAACTTTACAACACTTGTACATCTCTATGTAGGTCCAATACTACTCTACTGACGTAAAATGAGAACATTGGTACGTTGGTCGAACAATTCAATGATGTCTTCGGCTGGCTGATCAACCGCCCGATAGTGGGGTACCATGTTCCACGCCATCCCCTCTGGAGGTGGTGGCGGCCTGCAACAACAGCTCTCAAGTCCAGGTCGGGCTGATGCAGGCGCACAAGCGCCAGCGCAGCCTTAGCACCCGCGACCAATTACTGGTGCACGCACTCGCGAACCACGCTAGCATCCTGAAACTTCTTCAACAGTGCTAATAGGCTCGAGGGCACAATGTCCAAGGGAAACATTGCCCGAAAGATGTGCTTCAAGCATGACTGTGTTTTCTTCAAATAATGCAACACCTGTGACACGTAGTCCTGCAACGTCGCCAACACGACTGCATGATCTCGATCAACCCAAAAATACCACTCGCTGCTAACTTCTCTTGGGTCAAGCAATTCAGCCGAAAACTCACGCGATCTCTCTCTTCCTGCGAAAGATGAAGGCTCACAACTGCAAAGGGCAACAAAAGAGTAAGAATGAGTCGCCACTACAGGTGGTAGGAAAAGGAAAGGAAGCAAGAGAAACTAACACTTCAGGTGCTCATTAAGCCGAGCCACATTGCCAAGAAGATACTTCTCACGCTCGCTGGCTTTTTCGGCTTTCGACTTCCATACGTCGGCACTACCGTGGATCATGGGCATTTCTCGCTCCAAGTGTTTTATGTGATCGCGTAGTCGAGACAACACCGACAACTCCTCCACCTTTGAACGTGGCTATGCCACAATTTCATTGGTGGGAGGTATCCTAGATGGATCACTCGAAGGACCCTAGCCAGTAAGAAGAATAGACGGATAAGAACAACCATTTGAAGAACAACAAATTCAAGCACCAGGTTTAATAAGTTTTGCTAGGGGCACCCCCAAAAACACAATTCAGGAAAAAAGCCTGGATGAGCTAGAAAATTACAAAAGAGCTACAAAGGGTCGTCCTGCAGCTACGCATTGGCACTCGGGGGCTTCATAGAGTCTATGGAAGCCTCTGACATCATGAATCTCTTAGTTACAGCCCCTGACACCGTTTCCTTCACTATCTTCGACCGTTTCCACTCCTTCGAGTACTTTGCGAGTGTCTCTATGAGCCTAGGCCCATATTTATGACAACTAATGTCAAAGGGAGAGAAAACTACCTGCTGGCCATTCGTAGTCACCGTCATCCTCGACGAGACCTTCCTAGGGTTAAGGTGGACACCATGAGCATGTGCCATAGCCAGCCCCATGGTGGCACCAACCCCCTTCTGGGATCTTATTCGTAGTCACCGTCATCTCTATCTCTATGCATGATCTTATTGAGATCATGATCTTTGTAATCTATTTGAATAAGTAGATCTATTCTGCTACTCAAGTGCTTTAATTAATCTCTACTTATCCCCACGTGTGTGAAGTTGACAGTGTGCACACCGTGTGGCACTTAGGCTAAGGTTACAGAAATACTTATCATGAGTATAATTTGAGTTGAATGTCTCTATGAGACTGGTGTTTGTTGGAACCATCTAGCGCTCAAGGTGATAGTGAGGGGTTATCTAGACGGGGAATGCGAACTTTAAGGTGTGTTGTTATAGCCCTACATCGTTCAACCGGAGAGTAGTTCAGGGTAGCACAATGAAGAGAAGATATTTATATTAGAGTGTCCACTAGTGAAAGTATGATCCCTAGGACTTGTTTCTAAGCATTCAAACACCGTTTTTACAATTAGTCTTGTTACATGTTTGCTTGCTGCCACTCTTATTTCAGATTGCAATTACCACTTATAATCATCCATATTACTTGTATTTCACTATCTCTTCACCGAACTAGTGCACCTATACACCTGACAAGTGTATTGGGTGTGTTGGGGACATAGGAGACTTCTTGTATCTTGATTGCAGGGTTGCTTCGGGGGCAATAGAGAACTACTCCCTCCCCATGGTGGCATAGAGAACTACTCCCTCCTCATCATGGGAGTCAGCAACAGCGATGGAGATGGCGGTGGAGTCAGTGGAGATGGCTTCGGGGGCACTTCCCCGTCTCAGCAGGGTGCCGGAACAGAGACTTCTATCCCTCGAATCTCCTCTTCGGTGGCGGTGGCGCTGCTGAATTTTTTGTAGAATTATGATCCTCCCCTTAGGGTTTTCGTCTCGGGGGGTTTATATAGGCGAAGAGGCAAGGTCGGTGGCCGCTCGAGGGGCCCACACTAGGGTCTAGCGCGCCTAGGGGGCTGCGCCATCCTATGGTGTGGCCGCCTCATGGCTCTCCTCCGTCTCTGCTTTAGACTTCTGTGTTGTGTCGGGAAAATAGGAACTTCGGCTTTTGTTTCATCCAATTCCGAGAATATTTCTTTACTAACTTTTCTGAAACCAAAAACAGCAGAAAACAGGCAACTGGCACTACGGCATCTTGTACATAGGTTAGTTCCAGAAAATGTATAAAAATACCTCAAAGTGTAAACAAAACATAAGAAAGTTGATATAAAACAATCATGTAGCATAAAAAATTATAGATACGTTTATGACATATCAAGCATCCCCAAGCTTAACTCCTGCCTGTCCTCGAGTAGGTAAGTGATAAAAAGAATAATTTTTGACGTGACATGCACCATCACAATCTTGATCAAGGTATTGTAAAACATTGATAGATGGGATCATAATACTCTAACATAAAAATGAAAGATATAGTTCTAACAATATGACAAAGCACCTAAGTTGCAACATAAAAAGGTACAAACAAAAGATCATGAATAACAATGCATTGAAAGACATTTGTTTGTTTCACATATAGAAAACATAATAAGAGTGGTAATCAGCTTGTCCTTCATGGATTAGCAGAACATAAATGCATAGGACACCTTCAAAGTTCATAAGGGTGACTAGATACAAATAATTTAAGAGCAAGCAATATCAAAGTTATGAATCAATCAAAAAGTTTTGGGACAATGCACATTAAACTAAGAATAACCACTATGCTCTCTCAATTGGTGCATAAAGATAGAAGATGGAGACTCAACATAAAAGTAAAAAAGAAAGGCCCTTCACAGAGGGAAGCATGGATTTCAAGTTTCATAAAAAGCTTCCAAAAATTATGGTACTTATTAGCTTTCAGCTATCATTGCCCCTATCATAAGAATCTTGAGGTGATTAAGGTTAAAGTGACACAAATATGAGGATATGCTTGACAAGTTATAAGTTGAAAATCTCATGCTCCTTGCCTACGAGTACCGGACCTCATGCTACTCACCTTTAGTCACAAGTAAGTTCTTGTCATTGTAAGTACATGTGTATCATGGAGAACCGCCAACGGGGTACCCCTTTCCCCATGACACATGAGCTTTCCCATATCAAAATGACAAGGCAACAGACAATGAGAATCTCAATGATCTTTTTATTTGCTATTTGCATAGGTTTTTATTGAGGATGCTTCACAGAATGCTCACTATGGTTATGCTGCAAGTTTCCACCATGATTAGGCATGGCTTAGGCTAGCCGCCCAGGTGTTTCTCTAACACACATACAAACTCCATGAGCTTACAAGCTCCCCTTTTATTTCACACCGTCGGGATCCATAAACAAAAGAACATGATATCAACTGAATAATAAGTGCAATGTTGAAAGCGTTCCCCATGGTATCATGGTTATGCTAATTCACAACTTATAAAGTGCAAGCATATAAGAAACATAGATGGACACAATAGTTCAAGTTTATTAAGTGCAAGAAAATAAAGTGTGCCATCAAGTTTGTGAGTGCTTTAATCACTAATTTTCACATAACAAAAGTTTAATTAGGAAGATAGATAAAAACTTGAATATACTTGGAATGGTGTAACACACCATGCATAGGTAGTTGGATGCACGAGTAGAACTCATACTCAGTATAGGTGGAGGCTAGCAAAAGACTGGGAGCGACCAACTAAGAGAGCAATAATGTCCATAATCATGCAAAGCGACAAAACATTATTAATTAAAGCATAAAGTGATATTGCAAGTCAAAAACTAAATGATCATAGAGGCTATGGTGACTGGTTCATAGTCTTAACATGGTGTAAGCATGTGCCAAGTCAACCCAAATAAAGCATCAAAGGAGAATACCACAATATTCTGCTTTTGTATGCTAAAACAACGCATGATTCTTTCAAGGCACATTAAGAAATCTCAATTGTTTGAAACAAGTCATGATAAAACAATAATCACTAAGCATATGGTCAAAGAAACATCTAGCATGACATGATAAAGTCTAAGTCATAGTCAAAACAAGCTTCCTTCTATACCACTATAAGCATGAAACTTCCTACTCTTTTCCAACACCAATCGACTTATTTGAAACAACTCTCAAAGATAATAATCAATAAAGACCACAGAGCATGTCTCACCCATCTGCAAAGAAGAACTAAAAAGTTATAAGCCAAAAGAATAAGAAAACTAAAGCTAAACGCAGTGCTAGCAAAGGAGAACACTCACAGAACAATAAGAGTGAAAACTAGAGTGTTCTAGGCAATGAATAACGGGGTGTGTCTATCTCCAAAAGAAGTGTGTTAGGATCCAACCAACTTATTGCAGCAAAGAAAGCAAAAGAAAACTAAAAACAAAGACGCTCCAAGAACAACACATAGTGCATAAGGTAATAAAAATAAAGTGTCTTGAAAGAAGACCTGAGATTATTGATGAAGAAGGGGATGCCTTGGGCTTCCCCAAGCTTTGACGCTTCTACCTCCTGAATATTTCTTGGGGTGACACGGGTGGCATCCCCAAGCTTGAGCTTTTGTCCATACTTCATCTCATCACATTATTCTTCCCTACACTTGAAAATTTCCTTCATACAAAACTTCACACAATCTTCATTAGCAACATTAGTGTATTCAAGATAATAAGTCTTTGGGTTTGGTTTCAACACAAGTAAAACTTCCATTAAAACACAAGCTACTATAGCAATTCCTTCTAAAAGCTCAAGTGATCAAAGAGAACTCAAAGAGAAAGAGATTAAGAGGCAGATGCAAATAATGACAGAAATCTATCAAAACGGACCAGTAGGTAAAAACGGTTTTTTTCAAAGACCTTTTGTTGCTCAAATTAAAAAGTGCTAAACTAAAGAAAGTTGGGGAATAACCTGGGTCATAAGAACAAAAAATTACAGATTAATCCGATGTACTAAGATTTTTCACGATTATTTACAGTGACGCACAAAAATCTATTTCGGGATAGCAACTTCCCCATATCTTACTTCCCTCTCATTAGAGGTTATTCTTGGCACAAAAACCAAACAATAAGGATAAGGAGAGGTTATTATAGAGGCAATAACTTCCAAGACTCAACAAAACAAAAATAAACTGAAAGTAAAAATATAATGGGTTGTTTCCCAAAAGCTCTTTCTTTATATCCATTAAGATAGGCATGATAATTTCGATGATGCTCACATAAGAAATATGAATTGAAGTGAAAGAGAGCACCAACAAGCAAATATGGAACACATTTAAGTCTAACCCACTTCCTATGAAAAATAATCTTATGAAGAAACAAGTCATGAAAGCACAAAGCAACAAGCATAGGAAAGCAAAACAAGTGCAACTTCAAAATTTTCAACATAAAGAGGGGAAACTTAATATTGTTGAGATACAGAAAACCATGTTTCCCTCTTGCATAATAACTTTTAGTAGCATCATGAATAAAATTAACAATATAAATATCACATAAAATATTCTTATCATGAGCCACATGCATAAAATAATTATTACTCTCCCTACAAGCATAGTTATTCTTACTAATCATAGTGGGAGCAAATTCAACAATATAGCTCTCATTATTATTCTCATCCCCATAATCATCAAATATAGGAGGCATATTGTAATCATAATTAATTTTCTCCTCAATAGTAGGTGGACTGCAAATATCATACTCATCATTGTAATCATCATATATTGGAGGCATAGTATCATCAAAGTAAATTTTCTCCTTCGTGCTTGGGGGACTAAAAAGATCATTTTCATAAAAACTAGCTTCCCCAAGCTTAGACTGTTTCATAGCATTAGCAATAATGGTGTTCAAAGAATTCATACTAATAACATTGCTATTAGCACGCAAATAAAGTTCCATAGTTTTTTTAATTTTCTCTTCAAACAATTCATGCCCCAACTCAAGATAAATACAATAAAGCTCTCTAATTTTGTTGTTGTTTACCATTAAGCCTAACTAGTGAAAATAAAAACAAGAAACAAAAAGATATAATTGTAGAATCTAAAGGAAGTAACTTCGATCACTCACACACCAGCAACAGTACTAGAAGATATCTTAGTAGCCAGAGGATGTGAGTACCTTTTACCTTACCTCCCTGGCAATGACGCTAGAAAATAGCTTGATGTATATGCATGCTCCTATTCTTGTAGACAGTGTTGGGCCTCCAAGTGCAGAGGTGGTGGCCCACAAGTATAGGAGGTGTATCATAGTGATTTCGATAAGTAAGAGTGTCAAACCCAACGAGGAGCAGAAGGTGCTGGCGAGTGGCTAGGAGCAGGAAATCTCTGTAAATACTTAGCAAACGGATTTTTAGGGGTTTTTGATAATGCAGGTAAATAAGGTACGAGTAAATAAAAGACAATAAGAATAAATGCAGCAAGTGGCCCAATCCTTTCTTTAGCAAAGGACAAGCCGGTTGTATTACTTAAGATGACCAAACGTTCTCGAGGACACATGGAAATATCATCAAGTGCTTTCGCTTCATATAGTTGATTAATCTTCTTTAGTTTGCTAAGTGTTGTGTGGGTGAACCTGTGCTAATGTACCGACCTTACTAGGACTAATACATACTTGTGATTACACCACTTGCAAGCATCCGCAAGTACAAGAAAGTAATTAAGGTAGAAACCTAACCACAACTTTAAACTCTAAGACCCTGACGTCCCTTGTGCAATGGTTTCCTAACGGGGGTTCAGGTTTATGTCACTCCGGCAACCCCTACGATTAGTAACCAAATACACAATGCATTCCCCTAGGCCCATATAGGTGAAGTGTCATGTAGTCGACGTTCACATGACACCACTAGAAGAAGTACACCACAACTTAAATATCAAACTATTGAATCTTTCTCAACACAACTCCACTACTAACAACATGACTTCTCCCATGTCCTCAAGAACAAAACGAACTACTCACAAGACATCATATGGATCATGATCAGAGATGATATAATGATATGTAACAATCTGAACATAAACGATAATTCAATGGTTCACTCAATAGCATCAACTACAAGGAGTAATCAACACCGGGAAAGTTTCCCCTAAGAACTATGCAAGATTCAACCCAATTGTTACAGCGGTATGAGGTGGTGATGATGGTGCTGGTGGAGATGATGGTGGTGGTGGTGATGATGATGATCCCGATGAAGTCCAGCTTGATGGTGGTGTTGATGGCGACGATCTCCCCTCTCCAGGAAGGAATTCCCCTGGCAGAATTCTATCTGCGAGAGAGATCTTTCTCTCTCGGTGTTTTCTGCCCCGCAGAGGCGGCGGAATCTTTCTGTGGTCGCTCCCCGAGTTTTAGGGTTTCGGGAGGATAATATATGCTAGAGGGGAGAGCCTGGAGTGGACCAGGGCGGCCACACCACGTGGTGGTGTGGCCTGGGGTGGCCCGCGCCAGGGGGTGGTGTGGGCCCCCTATGGCCCATCTCCAGTTCCCCTTCTAGCATTCTTCGTCTTGTGGAAAAATAGGTTTTTCCATGTATTTTCCCCGATTTTCTGATCTTCACGAATTTTGCCTCCAAACAGTACCTTTTCCATCAGAATCCTGACTGTAGCAGTCCATGCTCCAAAAGTCATCAACCATGCAAAAACATATGAAATAACATAAGTATCATCTCTTAATATGAAATATATCAATGAATAACAGTGAATTATGATATAGAATAGTGATGCAAAATGGACGTATCAACTCCCCCCAACCTTAGACTTCGCTTCTCCCCAAGCAAAACTGAACTCAATAAACATGGCCTCGGGTTTATGGAGTGAAGAGTCGACAAAAGAATACGGACAAGAAGCATCACATTCATCAATACATAAATCATAATAGAAGACAACTCACTATTATATAACTTAACTTGCAAAAAGTAAAGGAAACACAATAAAGATACATAAAGTAAATCATAATTGGTAATGGCAAACTTAGCTCTCAATTGAAGAATAGTTGACAATTTGCTGGAGTTCACACATAAAGGGTTTTCAATGATAGCTTTCAAAGTAGTATTCACTAAGATAAGAGCAATGTGCAAAACAAGGAACATAAGAAACATGGTTGAATAAATCATCATATGAATGAATGAAACACAACAACTCAAAATACTTGTTGAGATAGAAGGGAATAGGTTTACTGACTCAACTAAAAAGTAAAAGAAGGGCCCTTCGCAGAGGGAAGTAGGGATTTTAAGTTTCATAAAGAGCTTCCAAAAATTATGATACTTATTAGCTTTCAACTCTCATTGCCCCTATCATAGGCATCTTTAGGTGGTTAAGGTTAAAGTGATCAAATATGAGGATATGCTTGACAAGTTGTAAGTTGAAAATATCATGTCCCTTGAATATGAGGGCCGCTCCTCATGCTACTCAAGCTTAGTCACCGGTAAGTTCTTGTCATAGTAAGTACATGTGTATCATGGAGAACCGCCAATGGGGTACCCCTTGCTCGATGATAAGGAAGAACCTCCATATCAAAATGACAAGGCAAGCAGATAACAAGCATCTCAACAATCTTCTTATTTACCATGGGGATATGGTGCTTTTTCTCTATTTCGTATTTTCTCATCTTTTTTTTTCTTTTTCTCAATCTCTATCTCTTTTTTATAAGAAGAATGCTTCATAGATGCTCATTATGGTTACGCTGCAGGTTTCCACCATGACAGCATAGATTAGACCGACGGCCCAGGCGTTTCTCTACCACACATACATAACTCCATGGACTTACAAGCTCCCCATTCATTTCACACCGACGACATCCATAGACAAAAGAACATGATATCGACTAGGTACAAAGTACCGGTATGATGACCCACAAGTATAGGGGTGTATCGTAGTATTTTCGAGGGAAGTGAAACCCAATTTATTGATTCGACACAAGGGGAGCCAAAGAATATTTATAAGCCTTAACAACTGAGTTGTCAATTCAGCTGCACTGGAAACCATCTTGCTCACAACGGTTTATCAGTAGCAACAGTTTTGTATTAGCAATAGCAAAGTAATAGCAGTAGTAAAAGTAAAGACAGTAGTAACAATTGCAGTAAACAGTAGGATTAAAGCGCGGTAGGCATAGGGATGGATGGACGGGCGTTGCATGGACAAGACAATTCATATAGCAATCAAGACATAGGGCATTTGCAGATAAATAAGATAAAGAATACAAGTACTAAATAATCATAGGCATGTGTTCCATATATAGTCATATGTGCTCGCAATGAGAATTTACACAACATCTTTTGTCCTACCAGCCCGTTTGTAGCGGGGCCTCAAGGGAACTACTGGCAATTAAGGTGCTCCTTTTAATAGAGCACCGGAGCAAAGCATTAACACTCCGTGAACACATGTGATCCTCACATCAAAGCCATTCGGTTATCCCGATTGCTGTCACTTCGGGGCCTTTGGTTCCGGACAACAATATGTGTATACAACTTGCAGGTAAGACCATAAACAATATTGTCATAGTAAATCAATAACATGTTCAGATCTGAAATCATGGCACTCGGGCCCTAGTGACAAGCATTAAGCATAACAAGTTGCAACAAAGTCAAAAGCAATAATAATAGATACTAGGCACCATGCCTAACAATCTGATGCCATTACATGAACGATCTCATCCAATCCCTACCATCCCCATAGCCTACAGCGGGGGATTACTCACTCATAGATGGGGGAAACATGGATGGTCGATTGAGAAGCGATGGTGATGATGATGGCGACGATCTCCTCCAATTCCCCGTCTCGGCAGGGTGCTAGAACGGAGTTTCTGGGTCCAAATCGCGGAATCTGGTGGTGGCGGCGCAGCGGAACTCTTTGTGGAAAAACGTCGAGCCCCCCTTGGTTTTAGGTCAAGAGGCAACTTATAGGCGAAGAGGAAGTCCGAGGGGGCAGCCGAGGCGGCCACACCACCCCCAGGCGCGGCCTAGCCTAGCTCGCACGGCCAAGTGGTGTGGGCCCCTCGTGGCCCTACTTCGTCTCGTCTTCTGGCTCCGTGAGTCTTCTGGTGAAATAGGATTTTTGGCATATTTTCCGAGATTTTTCCTGATAGTTGATTTTCTGCACAAAAACTAGACACCAAGGTAATTCTGCTGAAAATAGCATCAGTCCGTGTTAGTTGTACCCAAATAACACAAGTTTAGAAGAAAAACAATAGAAAAGGTGTTCGGGAAAGTAGATACGTTTTGGACGTATCAACTCCCCCCAAGCTTAGCTTATTGCTTGTCCTCAAGCAGTTCGGTTGAAAACTGAGTGCGATAAAAGAAACTTTCATGAACACATTTGCTTCATAAGATGTATATATTCTCAGCATACGATCAACTACTCAGGCAATTCATAATAAAGAGTATGCAACTAAGTTTACTCAATAGTCATTGCAAGCTATGAAGAGATTCCAACTCAAAAATAATAAGTAGCATGAAACATAAACATAAGCCACATTACAATGCTCATAACAAGGTATGATAGAGTGGTATCTTGCATGCCTTTGATTGTAGAGCAAACATAAATGCCAAGGCACCTCTGAAGTTCAAGTGAAGACTAGAAGTAAAGATATCAAAGATACAAGCATCAAAGTCATAACACAATTAATCAAGTTTTGCGACAAGCACATTACACTAAGAATGACAACAACCATGCTCTCAAGAAAGTGCTCATAGAATAGGTGGTGACTCAACAAGGGAATGAATAGTTTTGAAAAGTTTGAAGGGCTTCCAAATGTTGAAAGTATGGTACTCATTAGCTTTGAGCTCTCATTGCCCCTATCATAAGCATCTTTAAATGATTAAGGTTAAAGTGACACAACTAAGAGGATCTGCTTGACAAGTTATAAATTCAAATCTCATGCCCCTTACTTACGAGTACCGAACCTCATGCTACTCAACTTCAGTCACAAGTAAGCTCTTGTCATTGTAAGTACATATGTATCATAGAGAACCGCCAACGGGGTACCCCTTGCACATGATACAGGAGTTATCCCATAATCAAAATGACAAGGCAAGAAGACAATGAGCATCTCATCGATCTTTTTATTTGCTATTTGCATAGGTTTTTATTGAGGATGCTTCATAGAATGCTCATTATGGTTATGCTGCAAGTTTCCACCATGATTAACCATGGCTTAGGCTAGCGGCCCAGGCATTTCTCTAACACAAATACAAACTCCATGATCTTACAAGTTCCCCTTTTATTTCACACCGCTGAGATCCATAAGCAAAAGAATCATGATATCAACGAGGTACGAAGTACCAGTGCAATGTTGAAAGCATTCCCCATGATACATGGTTCTGCTAACTTCAACTTATAAAGCGCAAGCATATACGCAACAAAGATGGACGCAATGGTTCAAGATTATTAAATGCAAGAAAGTAAATGGTGCCATCAAGTTCGTGAGAGCTTTACTAACTAACTTTCTCATAGCAAGCAAACATTTTATTCGGAGGAAACAAGGCATACTAAATATGCATGGAATAGCAAATGATGCTAGGTAGGTATGGTGGACACTTTTGGCAATATTGGTTTTAGGGAGTTGGATACATGAGTAAAACTTATACTCAATGCAAGTGAAGGCTAGCAATAGAAAGGGAACGACAAACGAGAGAGCAATAGCTGTCATAATCATGCTTGCAACAGAACATGACTAATCATGGCATGAAAGTGATGCAAGACCCCTGAGGCAAAATAATTCATCAAGGCTTAACTCACTATTGTTTCAGTCATATGCATGCTTGAGCACATGCCAAGTCAATTCAAGTTAAACATTTAGAGGAGGATACCATAGTGTCATACCAAGTTATGAATAGAGCAATGCAAGCAAACATTCATAAGACATGCTACAAACTATTAACGAGCTGGATCTAATCATAAGAAAGCAAGAACTACTAAGCATCCATAAATAACATACACCCTACATGAACAGACTAAGCATGCCCTCAATGATGAGTATATGTACAAAAATGAAAACAAATAGAGTTCGTTACCAGCCTCTTACCACACCTCAAGTTGTCATTAATCCTCATTATTGCCCTTCACTTGTGTAGCTTGAATAATAACATGAAACCAAATTCCACTGAGGACTGCTGAACCTTGCAACAAACTTCACAAAACCAAAGAAGAACAACAAATATTTTTGGTGTTCTTGATTTTTTAAAGACAAGAACAAAAAGGAAAAACAAACAAAGCAAAATCTTTTTGGGTTTTTTGAATAGTTCAAACAAAGCAAAAAGGAAAAAAAGCAAACCAAGGCAAAAAGAAGAAGCAAACAAAGAGAAACAACAGAAATATTTTTGGTATTTTTGTGTTTTAGAAAGCGAAAGCAAAGAAAGAACGAAGACTAAAAAGAGAGCGAAGCATGGATATACAAAGTACCGACTAAACATGATATGGAGATGTATGTGATGTCGGTGTACCTCCCCCCAACCTTAGGCTTTTGGCCTAAGTGGGTATCAATCCCAAGCTGGCCAAGATGGAGCGCCTCTGTAGTATGGCGAGGAGGTACCCTCGTCCTGGTGCGAGCTTGAGGATGCCCCACCGTAGTGCGCAAAGTAGTCGTAAGAAGGCACATCCTCCTGGTGCTGCATGTGGAAACCAAGCAAGCGGAGCTGCTCGCCCACCTCCTCCTTGGAACGCGACCATAGCCTCTTGTGAACACTGAAAAAGTGGATTGTGGCAACGGAATCTCCCTTTCATCCCTGTCAGTAAACAACATCCTGTATACCAAACTGTCCATATCAGAGTCAGCAGTGACGAAGTGATGTGTTTTCATGGCAGCAAGATCAAGCCTTTGTGGTGCCAACACAGTGTCATTAGGATCCACAGAAAGTTCTAATGCAACAACCATACGTGAAGCAATAATGCCCCCATAAATAGGCCCCCTAGGAGCTAGGCGGCGAGAAATGAGAGAGCCAAGATTGTATCGGGTATCATTGTTAAGTGCAGCAGCGAGGAAGGCTAAATGATAATTGGAGATATTACTTGTGTTCTCTCTACCAAGAATACTAGTGGGAAGATAATAAGCAAAGTATGTAAGAGCTGGGAGTTGGATGTTTCTTATCTTCCCGCGCTGAGGTACGCGGTCATCGTCATTTGTCACACTTCGATAGAGCTCCAGCAAATCAGCGGGTCGACCTTGGATCTTCTTCACGGTCCCCGTCATGCCTATACCTATAATGCTGCAAAATCTTTCCAATCACATGGTAATAGGCTGGTTATAAATTCTAAACAAAACAGTTGACTGATAACGGTGTTAGTGAAAACGAAACTCTCCACGAAAGTTTTGGTGAGCACGGCATATTGCTCACTCTCATCCTACATGTAAGTGGTCAAACCGACCCTCTGAACCAATAGTAAGAAATCATTGAGGATCCCTGCAGCTTGCAAAAAGGTAAAACAAGGGAAAGTAGATGGGTGAGCATCTCCCTCATCTCCTTCATTGCCAAAGCATGGTGCAATAAGATCTTCATTGTATGAAGGCCTAAACTGAGATGCCGATATTGAGGGCCTTGACCTTCTAGGTGTGTCCCTCTCAAATATTTCTCCAAATGTGTGGTTGTTCATCTTTGATATTCTGAAATTTAAATATCCATTATACAAGTGATTGCAAAGTGAATACATAATGAAGGGAACTACTCATAGGGACTTGTAAGAGGCCTAAACATGCATCAAATCAATATCTCTAAGCAATGAACAAGCTTACAAGCTCTCATAACCTGTCACCTACAGTAGCAAAATCCTCAAGATATAAACCACTAAACACAAATCTACTTGGACAAGCGGAGGAGTCACATACCGGAGAACAAATGCTACAAATTTCAGCAGCAAAGATGGACTGAGCAAGGAGATCGAAGATCATGGACAAGAACAGCAAGAATACGATTTCGAGCAATGAACTGGTGTTTTCTCGGGAGAGAGAGTAGTGGGAAGTGAGAGAGTGAGTGGAGGGCCAGGGTGGCCCACACCATGGCCAGGCGTGCCCCTAGGCTGGCCGTGCCACCAGGTGGTGTGCCTGCCTGGTGGGCCCCCCGGTACTCTCCAGGCACTTCTCTGCCCCTTTTTTCACGTAAAAATTTAATATGAATTTTCTGGAATTTTTCGAGACACTTTATTTTTGAGCAATTTTCAGGTATAGATGAATGATTTTCTGACGGAAAGATTTTTTTTTTGAATGATGCAAAAGCAAAACAAAACTAAAACTTCATAAGTTCTACGACACTCTAATATGCAAGCAACTAACAACAGAAAAGTAAACTAAATGAAAGAAAAAACTAAAATGGATAAAATAAAATTAAGCGGAGATAACCATGGTGAAAACATTGTTTTGTTCATTAAAATCCTTTTGTTAACAAGGTTGACCAGGCCTTGTTACCAAAACAATTTTATATGAAACAAAACTTTGTATTCCACTAATGATTATGTTACCTCAACCTTAATAGCAATGGTCCCAATCATAACAGTTTCATATTTTTCTCTTGGTATGGGACAATATATTTCTCCAACTTGAATGCCCTCAACATGTTCAATTGAATTTAAACCATAAGTCCTATCAATCTTCTTCGGGAATTAGATAGTATGCTCCTTGTCATTAACATTAAAAGTCAACTTTCCTTGATTACAATTAATAACACCTCCTGTAGTATTAAGAAAAGGTCTCCCAAGAATAATAGACATATTGTCATCTTCAGGCATTTCAAGCACAGAAAAATCAGTTAATATCAAGCAATTATGAGCCACTTGAACAGGTACATCCTCACATATACCAACAGGAATGGTAGTAGATTTATCAGCCATTTGCAAAGATATATCAGTTGGTATAGTTTTTCCAGTTCAAGTCTCTTATAGAGAGAAAAAGGCATAACACTAACTCCTGCTCCCAAATCACACAAAGCAGTTCTAACGTAACTATTTTTAATAGAGCAATGAATGGTTGGAATCCCTGGGTCTCCAAGTTTCTTTGGAACCTTACCATTAAAGGAATAATTAGCAAGCAAAGTTGAAATTTCTTCATTAGGGATCTTCCTTTTATTCGAGACAATATCCTTCATATACTTTGAATAAGGAGGCAATTTAATAGCATCAGTCAAAGAAATTTGCAAGAATAAAGGTTTCATCCACTCATAAAACTTATTATAGTGTTCATCTTCCTTTGACTTGTGATTCTTATCAGGGAAAGGCATATGTTTTTGGACCCAAGGCTCTCTTTCACTACCATGTTTCTTAGCAACAAAATCTTCTTTAGTGTATTTAGTATTCTTAGTGTGCCTTTCAGGTTCTTCTTCAACTTTTTCTTTATCGGGAACATCATTTTCTTCATTATCACTTTCAGTTTTAGCATCAGAGACAGATATACTATTAGGATCTTTAGCAGGTTCAGACGGTTCTACAATAGTTTTATGTTTCTTTTTTATTTTCTTAGGAGTAGTACCACTATTTTCAGCTTATTGAGAATCCTACTAAATTCTTTTAGGATGCCACTCGGGATATAGAGGATCCTAGGTAGCAGCACCACTTCTAGTTCAAATTTCATAAGCATGTTTTTCTTTAGCAGCATTAACTAGGAAGTCTTTTTGTACTTTAATAAGCTGATCAAATTTGAGTTTGAACCATTTGAAAATGTTTAACAAGCATTTTAACATCATTAGAGGTTCTTTCCACAATATATTTTAACTCAACAATAGCTCTAGAGTTTTCCATTAAATGATTTTGCACCCTTTTATTGAAATTATCTTGCTTAACAATAAAAACATCAAATTCTTCTAAGCATTGATCAGGAGTTTTAGAGTAAGGGATATCACCTTCATCAAAATGTTGGAGAGAGTGTACCTCAATAGTGGATGAGTGGGGGATTGGCTTACATAGTTCTTCTATAGGAGGTAAATTCTTGACATCAGCAACTTTAATTCCCTTCTCCTTAAGACATTTCTTAGCTTCCTTCATCACTTCATCATTTAGTTCAATTACTCCCCTCTTCTTTGATGTTGGTATAGGCGTAGGAATAGTTGGTTTAGGTATAGTTGTCTCAGGTATAGCTGGTTCAGGGGGAGTCCAATCTTCATAATTCTTGCTTATTTTAGCCATTAATTCCTCAGCTTCCTTGGGAGTCCTATTTCTGAAAACACAATCAGCACAACTATCCAGGTATGTCCTAGATTCTTTAGTTAGTCCATTATAAAATATGTCAAGAAGCTCATTCTTAGGTAATGGGCATCTAGCCTGTGCATGAATCAAAGAACAAAACCTTGCCCATGATTCAGGCAATATCTCTTTTTCTCCCTGTTTAAAATCAAAAAGTTCCTGCAAAATAGCATGTCTAGCACTAGGAGGAAAATATTTCTGAAGGAAGGTACTAATCAAGCAATCAGGGCTATCAATAGATCCAGGAGGTAAATTATTAAACCAAGTTTTAGCTTCTCCTTTCAGTGAAAAAGGGAAAAATTTAGCAACAAAGTAGGTGCGCATCTTAATATCATCAGAAAATAAGCCACTCATGGTTGAAAGCTCAATCATATGTGCTACCGCACTTACATTCTTAGTCCCACAAAAAGGTTCTTTCTCAACAATAGCTATGTAAGATAGATCAAGAGAGAAATCATAATCCTTATCTTTAATGTTTATGGGAGATGCAGCAAACTTAGCATTAGGAGACAATTTGGGTTTTATAGTACGCCTCTCAAGGAGACTCTTAATAGCACTCCTATCATGGGTGTTTTGACATTCTTTAATAAATTCATCGGTCATCTCTATATAACTGTCTTCAATATCATAGCTTTCTCTAGACTCAGGTGAACTGGCAGGTGTAGTAATGTCTTCATTAGGAGTTTCAGTATTTCCAGCTATAGTTCTAGCAATCATAGCATCTAGGAAAGGACCTAATGAACCACTCTTATCAAGCATAGTAGAATGTAACACCCCATCCACTCCTGGGCCCGGGGGGTGTCACTCCTTGCAGCTTAATAGGATATCTAGATTGGCCCCACAGACCAACACTAGTCTTTTCTGCGTACTTTGTCCTCACTCGTGCGCACCCGGTTACCCACTTCCCGATCGGTCACCCATCCTAGAATTTCTCTAGGCCAAGCACGCTTAACCTTAGAGTTCTTTTCGAATGAGCTTCTGGAAAAGAAGTTGCAACTTGTTGGTATGAGTATTCTATCAATCATGTTAAGCCATGTGTCTAGTCTCACATACACCCACCCTTTAGAAGATCGATGCCCTCATCGATCAAGCACACCCCAGGAACATTCCCTCTTGGCACGCGTCTGTGCATCTAGTGCCGGCACATGTGCGATGCCGTGTCCACTCCGGGCCACACGCGCCATGCTCCACAGTCCCGCCACTAACCCGCACACACCCGTGTAATTGCAAGGGTCGGCTCTGATACCACTTGTAACACCCCGTCCACTCCTGGGCCCGGGGGGTGTCACTCCTGGCAGCTTAATAGGATATCTAGACTGTCCCCACAGACCAACACTAGTCTTTTCTGCGCACTTAAGCCATGTGTCTAGTCTCACATACACCCACCCTTTAGAAGATCGATGCCCTCATCGATCAAGCACACCCCAGGAACATTCCCTCTTGGCACGCGTCTGTGCATCTAGTGCCGACACATGTGCGATGCCGTGTCCACTCCGGGCCACACGCGCCATGCTCCACAGTCCCGCCACTAACCCGCACACACCCGTGTAATTGCAAGGGTCGGCTCTGATACCACTTGTAACACCCCGTCCACTCCTGGGCCCGGGGGGTGTCACTCCTGGCAGCTTAATAGGATATCTAGACTGGCCCCACAGACCAACACTAGTCTTTTCTGGTTACCCACTTCCCGGTCGGTCACCCATCCTAGAATTGCTCTAGGCCAAGCACGCTTAACCTTAGAGTTCTTTTCGAATGAGCTTCCGGAAAAGAAGTTGCAACTTGTTGGTATGAGTATTCTAGCAATCCTATTAAGCCATGTGTCTGGTCTCACATAGAAGCAGCATCATAAGTATCAGAAGTTTCAGATTCAACAGTAGTAGCAGTATGTGTAACATGTGTATGTGGTGGTGTAAGGAGCTTACTCATAACAGATGGTGAATCAAGAGCAACAGAGGTGTTTAGAACCGTACCTCTTCTTGTAGTGGATGGTAAAATAGGAACCTTGTCATCACGAGACTTACCCATGATGGATGGATGGCAGCGAACAATAGTGATTCCAAGTGAACTTGATAAATAAAGCTATGCTCCCCAGCAACAGCGCCAGAAAATAGTCTTGATGACCCACAAGTATAGGGGGTGTATCGTAGTATTTTCGAGGGAAGTGAAACCCAATTTATTGATTCGATAGAAGGGGAGCCAAAGAATATTTATAAGCCTTAACAATTGAGTTGTCAATTCAGCTGCACCTGGAAACAATCTTGCTCACAACAGTTTATCAGTAGTAATAGTTTTGTAGTAGCAATAGAAAAGTAATAGCAGTAGTAAAAGTAAAGACAGTAGTAACAATTGCAGTAAACAGTAGGATTAACACTGGGTAGGCATAGGGATGGATGGATGGGCGTTGCATGGACAAGACAATTCATATAGCAATCAAGACATAGGGCATTTGTAGATAAATAAGATAAAGCATCCAAGTACTAAATAATCATAGGCATGTGTTCCATATATAGTCATACGTGCTTGCCATGAGAACTTGCACAACATCTTTTGTCCTGCCAGCCCGTTTGCAGCGGGGCCTCAAGGGAACTACTGGCAATTAAGGTGCTCTTTTTAATAGAGCACTGGAGCAAAGAATTAACACTTCGTGAACACATGTGATCCTCACATCAAAGCCATTCCCTCCGGTTATCCCGATTGCTGTCACTTCGGGGCCTTTGCTTCCGGACAACAATATGTGTATACAACTTGTAGGTAAGACCATAAACAATACTATCATAATGAATCAATAACATGTTCAGATCTGAAATCATGGCACTCGGGCCCTAGTGACAAGCATTAAGCATAACAAGTTGCAACAAAGTCAAAAAGCACTAATAATATATACTAGGCACCATGCCCTAACAATCTAATGCCATTACATGAACAATCTCATCCAATCCCTACCATCCCCATAGCCTACAGCGGGGGATTACTCGCTCATAGATGGGGGAAACATGGATGGTCGATGGAGAAGCGATGGTGATGATGATGGCAATGATCTCCTCCAATTCCCTGTCCCGGCAGGGTGCCAGAACGGAGTTTCTGGTTCCGAATCGCGGAATCTGGTGGTGGCGGCACAGCGGAACTCTTTGTGGAAAAACGTCGAACCCCCCCTTGGTTTTTAGGTCAAGAGGAAAATTATAGGCGAAGAGGGAGGCCGAGGGGGCAGCCGAGGCATCCACACCACCCCCGGGCGCAGCCTGGCCTGGCCCGCGCGGCCAGGTGGTGTGGGCCCCTCGTGGCCCTACTCCGTCTCGTATTCTGGCTTCGTGAGTCTTCTGGTGAAATATGATTTTTGGCATATTTTCCGGGATTTTTCCTGATAGTTGATTTTCTGCACAAAAACTAGACACCAAGGTAATTCTACTGAAAACAGCGTCAGTCCGTGTTAGTTGTACTCAAATCACACAAGTTTAGAGGAAAACCAATAGCAAAAGTGTTCGGGAAAGTAGATACATTTTGGACGTATCACGGTGCAATGTTGAAAGCGCTCCCCATGACAGCATGGTTCTGCTAATTCACAACTTACAAAGTGCAAGCATATACGCAACATAGATGGGCGCAATGGTTCAAGTTTATTAAATGCAAGAAAGTAAAGTGTGTCATCAAGTTCGTGAGAGCTTTAATCACTAATCTTCACATAACAAGTTTAATTTGGAAGGTAGATAAAAACATGAATTTACTTGGAATAGCAATAGTGCTAATAGGTAGGTATGGTGGACACAAATGGCATGGGTTTTGGTTTAAGGATTGGATGCACGAGAAGCACTCCCTCTTAGTACAGGTTTTTGGCTAGCAAGGCTGGGTAGCAACCATAAGAGTTGAAGGAAACAAACAAACATACAAGTGATAAAAACAAACATGCAATCTTCCTTGGAAGCACAAAAGATCTTAACTAGAGAATACTAAACTTATGAGAAAATCAAGAAAGAAAGATGATGAAATTATATTTTTTAGAGTACTTTTATCTTTTTCATTCAATTCTCAAAATAGTGTTGCTACTGACCGAGCCAGGTTTGCCAAAACCAACTAAATTAACTCAATGATCCCAAAGTGATACCAATACTAATGACAAGATCAATCATATAACCATGAATTGAAAACTAATATAAGATATGCAAGAGAGTAAATGATAGAACTTCTCATTAATATTCCATAATGACAAATCACACCAAGGGATACATAGATATCTAACGAGAGTGGGGACACTTCCATAATGCAAACCATCCTACATGATAACTTCTCTATTCATGATATGACTCTACTAAAAAGGTAAAAAGATAGAAGATAGTGATATGATACCGTGGCACTCCCCCAAGCTTGGAACAAACCAAGGGGATGCCAAAACCTGATGACGAATTACTCCTTCGGTGGTGGTGGTATTCTCTCGATGAGCTTTTTGATTAGTTTCCCCAAATCCTCAATCTCGAAGGTGAGAGTATGAATCAACTCTGAGTTTTTCTCAATGCGGCTCATGATCATGTCGGGTTGCGAATTCCAGCTCTTGTGATTCTTTCCCCACTCTTCCTCCTTGAAGTCTTATTTTCCTGCATGGTAAAACGAGGCAAATCCCAATTGGAGGGTAGTTTCTCCTTGGGCATATTCTGGTATTGATGTTCATGGATAAGGGTATGGAAAGGATTCTTGGTGCATGGAGGAAGTGACCGTGGAGCCAAACAGTGACGCGGAGGTTTCCCTCCAGTTGACATCCGTGCAGTCCTTTTGATCTTGGCAGGGTTTGCCAACACTCCAATGCTTGCAATGGTAGTGCTGGTGTGCGGATGTTGTCTTTGCTTTGCTTTGCCTCCTCTTCATCGTCACTCTTGATCTCCTTCTCCTGCCCGGGGTCTTGGAGATCTTCCTCCATAGGCTCGTTTCCCTTATCCTTGGCGGACACCATTGTGCTTCTATACTTTCAAGAATAGTTCCTGGCGGAAACAGATCGAAACGAAAACACTACGAGAACACGATAGACGAACCTCGGGGGACGAAGTTTTACAAGAAAAGGAAGGTACTAGGAGAAAACGGGCCGGAGACGGAGTTTGGGGCAGCCACACCACCTGCTGGCGCGACCAGGGGGGCCCCGTGCCAGGGGGTGGTGTGAACCACTCTGGCTTCGTTTCCATCCCTCTTTCGCTTCGTAGCTTTCCTTGTTGGATAAAAACTCCAAAAATATAGTTGGATAGAATTTTTGTGGAACTTTTCTTACCAGATCTGTTACCTATTCGAAAACGGGCTCTGCAGGTCTCTGAATTTGGTCTTTGATAATTTTTTACGGAGTTATCACTTGAATAACATCAATATCTTCATCTTCATACACATATTGCTCGAGTCATGAAACCCTTCACTTTCTTATTACACCATTTTCTCCAATAACCTGGAAATTTCTTTCACACAATTCCCATTAGCAACATTAGTGTAAGCGAGCTAATAAACCTTTTAAGTCCAATTTCAACTGAAATCCATCAAATCATAAGCTACTGTATCAACTCCTTCCGAAAACCTAAAAAGAATTCAAAAAGGAAATCGATTAAAGAAGCAAATGCCAGAGTGGCAAAATCTATCAAAACAGACCAGCAGATAAAGATCAATTTTTTTTGAAAATCTTCTGTTGCTCAAATCAAAAAAATGCAAAACTAATTAAAGTTAAATAATAACCTGGGGCAGAAGCACAAAAATCTACATCTCAATCCGATATACAGAGATCTCTCACGAATTTTTACGGTGATGCACAAAAATCTGTTTCGGGACAACAACTTCCCCAAATCTTACTTCTCTCATTAGAGGTTGATCTTGACACAAAAACCAAACAAAAAGGATAAGGAGAGGTTATTGCCTAAAAAATAACTTCCAAGACTCAAAGAAACAAAAACAAACTAAAAGCACAAATAAATTGGGTTGTCTCCCAAAAAGCTCTTTCTTTATAGCCATTAAGATGGGCATGATAATTTCAATGATGCTCACATAAGAATATGAATTGAAGTGAAAGAGAGCACCAAGAAGCAAAAATACACATGTTTAAGTGTAACCACTTCCTATGCAAAGGAATTTTGTAAACAAACAAGTTGTTGAAACCCGAGGCTGCAAGCATAGGAAGGCAAAACAAGTGCAACATAAAGACTTTAAGCATAAACCAAGGAAACTTGATATTATTGAGGTGCATAAGAACATTCTTCCCTCTCTCATAATAACTTTCAGTATCATGCATAAATTTAACGATATAACTATCACAAGAACCGTTGTAGCAATGATCACTTATCCTAACAGAAAACATAGGGACACTAACTCTCATAACACTACTTTGTGAAACAATATTAGAAGTATCCTTATAGATGATAGCGTGTCCATCTTCTACATATTTAGTGACAAAGTCTTTCACATTTGCTATTATAGGTGCACCATTTTGTTCATAAGGTTCAACGGCTTTATTTGTACTTTCATTAACCATACTAGCTATCATAGAATGTTCCTTTACTTTAACTGGGAAGGCATTTTCCCGATGTAAGGTTCGGGTAAAACATGATTAGCAGTATAAACTTCAGTATTTCTTGCAGGAACACTATTAGCAACATATTTATATGGTTCATGATACTTATTCCACTTCTTTTTAGGAACTTCTATATACAAAGCAAAAGCCTTAAAATAAGATGCAATAGCTTGAGAGTCTAGACCATAAGCATTTTTTATATTTTGAAAGTCAACAGTTCCCATAAAAGATTCAATGCATTCATAATCATAATTTATACCTGACTTTCTGCCTTTGTCATTCTCCCATGCTTCAGCATTGTCTTGAATACGATCTAGAAGATCCCATTTAGCTTCTTCTTCCATGCGAGTGAATGATCCAGCACAAGAAGCATCCAATAAATCTTTATCATGTAGAGGGAGCCTTGCATAAAAGTTATTGATAATAATATTGTTGGGGAGCTAATGAATGGGACATTTGAGCATTAGTAACTTCAGTCTCCCCTAAGCTTGAGCTGTACTCTCTCCATCAAGAGGCCAAAAGTTGTATATTTGATTCTGATCTTTATGAATCTCACTAGGAGGATAAAACTTTGAATAAAAGAGAGGTACTATTTCCTCCCATTCAAGAGCTTGACCATTCTTCAGCAGCTTATACCATTCCTCAGCTCTTCCTTTCAGTGATAATGAGAATAACTTCTTCTTGATTTGACCTGTTATAATACCTACACACTTGAACAACCCGCATAATTCGTGTATAAAGAGCAAATGATCACCAAGATGGACAGTTCCATCTCCAACATAATAGTTATCCATAACACGATCAATAATTCTTGTAGGTACTTTAAAAGTATCATTCTTAGCAGGTGGTGGTTCATCTACTACCTTAGCAGTGGTAGTAGCATTACGAAATAAGAAACTCAGTGAATTATCCATATTCAAAATAAAGCAACTAACAGAAGTAAACAATACTCATAGTAGAAGTTTCCTTTACCAGTTCACTCTCCAATAGCGCTTCACTCACCGGCAACGGCGCCAAAAAATAGTCTTGATGACCCACAAGTATAGGGGGTGTATCCCAGTATTTTTGATAAGTAAGAGTGTCGAACCCAACGAGGAGCAGAAGGTGCTAGCAAATGGCTAGGAGCAGGAATTCTCTGTAAATACTTAGCAAACGGATTTTTAGGGGTTTTGGATAATGCAGATAAATAAGGCACGAGTAAATAAAAGACAATAAGAATAAATGCAGCAAGTGGCCCAATCCTTTCTTTAGCAAAGGACAAGCCGGGTGTATTACTTAAGATGACCAAACGTTCTCAAGGACACATGGGAATATCGTCAAGTGTTTTCGGTTCATATAGTTGACTAATCTTCTTTAGTTTGCTAAGTGTTGTGTGGGTGAACCTGTGCTAATGTACCGACCTTCCTAGGACTAATACATACTTGTGATTATACCCCTTGCAAACATCCGCAAGTACAAGAAAGTAATTAAGGTAGAAACCTAACCACAACTTTAAACTCTAAGACCGTGATGTCCCTTGTGCAATGGTTTCCTAACAGGGGTTCAGGTTTCTGTCACTCCGGCAACCCCTATGATTAGTAGACAAATACACAATGCATTCCCCTAGGCCCATATAGGTGAAGTTTCATGTAGCCGATGTTCACATGACACCACTAGAAGAAGTACACCACAACTTAAATATCAAACTATTGAATCTATCTCAACACATTTCCACTACTAACAACATGACTTCTCCCATGTCCTCAAGAACAAAACAAACTACTCACAAGACATCATATGGATCATGATCAGAGATGATATAATGGTATGTAACAATCTGAACATAAACGATAATTCAATGGTTCACTCAATAGCATCAACTACAAGGAGTAATCAACACCGAGAAAGTTTCCCCTAAGAACTATGCAAGATTCAACCCAATTGTTACAACGGTATGAGGTGGTGATGATGGTGCTGGTGGAGATGATGGTGGTGGTGATGATGATGATCCTGATGAAGTCCAACTTTATGGTGGTGTTGATGGCGACGATCTCCCCTCTCCGGGAAGGAATTCCCTTGGCAGAATTCTGTCTGCTGGAGAGATCTTTCTCTCTCGGTGTATTCTGCCCCGCAGAGGTGGCAGAAGCTTCTGTGGTCGCTCCCCGAGTCTTAGGGTTTCGGGAGGATAATATACGCCTGAGGGGAGAGTCTAGAGTGGACCAGAGCAGCCACACCACCTGGTGGCGTGGCCTGGGGTGGCCCGCGCCAGGGGGTGGTGTGGGCCCCCTGTGGCCCATCTCCACTTCCCCTTCTGGCATTCTTCGTCTTCTGGAAAAATAGGATTTTCCATGTATTTTCCCGGATTTTCTGATCTTTGCGAATTTTGCCTCCAAACAACACCTTTTCCATCAGAATCTTGACTACAGCGGTCCATGCTCCAAAAGTCATCAACCATGCAAAAACATATGAAATAACATAAGTATCATATCTTAATATGAAATATATCAATGAATAACAGTGAATTATGATATAGAATAGTGATGCAAAATGGACGTATCAAGAGGTTTGTAGAACAACAACAAGTTTCCCTTAAATGGATCACCCAAGGTTTATCGAACTCAGGGAGGAAGTGGTCAAAGATATCCCTCTCAAGCAACCCTGCAATCAAGATACAAGAAGTCTTTTGTGTCCCAACACACCCAATACACTTGTCAGGTGTATAGGTGCACTAGTTCGGTGACGAGATAGTGAAGTGCAAGTAATATGGATGATTATAAGTGGTAATTGCAATCTGAAATAAGAGTGGCAGCAAGCAAACATGTAACATGACTAATTGTAAATGGTGTTTGAATGCTTAGAAACAAGTCCTAGGGATCATACTTTCACTAGTGGACACTCTCATATAAATATCTTCTCTTCATTATGCTACCCTGAACTACTCTCTGGTTGAACGATGTAGGGCTATAACAACACACCTTAAAGTTCGCATTCCCCATCTAGATAACCTCTCACTATCACCTTGAGCGCTAGATGATTCCAACAAACACCACAATCTCATAGAGACATCCAACTCAAATTATACTCATGATGAGTATTTCTGTAACCTTAGCCTAAGTGCCACACGGTGTGCATACTGTCAACTTCACACACGTGGAGATCGGCAGAGATTAATTAAAGCACTTGAGTAGCAGAATAGATCTACTTATTCAACTAGATTACAAAGCTCATGATCTCAATAAGATCACGCATGAAAGAGAGATGAACACATAGCTACCGGTAGAGCCCTTAGCCCCGAGAGAGAACTACTCCCTCCTCATCATGGGAGTCAACAATGGCAATGGAGATGGTTCCAGGGGCACTTCCCCGTCCCGGCAGGGTGCCGGAACAGAGACTTCTATCCCCCGAATCTCCTCTTCGGTGGCGGCGGTGCTGCGGAACTTTTCGTGGAATTCTGATCCTACCCTTAGGGTTTTCGTCTCGGGGGGTTTATATAGGCGAAGAGGCAAGGTCGGTGGCCGCCCGAGGGGCCCACACTAGGGCCTGGCGCGCCTAGGGGGGCCGCACCACCTTATGGTGTGGCCGCCTCGTGGCTCTCCTCTATCTCTACTTTGGACTTCTGTGTTGTGTCGGGAAAAATAGGAACTTCGGCTTTTGTTTCATCCAATTCCGAGGATATTTCTTTACTAGCTTTTCTGAAACCAAAAACAGCAGAAAACAGGCAACTGGCACTGTGGCATCTTGTCAATAGGTTAGTTCCAGAAAATGTATAAAAATACCTCAGAGCGTAAACAAAACATAAGAAAGTTGATATAAAACAAGCATGGAGCATAAAAAATTATATATACGTTTATGATGTATCAATACCTGACAGAGCTTTGGCAACAGAGAGAAGCTGTTCCACGAACACCTTCTCCCTTTTAGCTATAGCAGCCCGAAGATCCTCCTCGCACCTCTTCGACTCCTGCTCGGAGCGTTCTAGGGCTTCGAGTGCCTCATCCTTTTTCTTCTCCGAACTTAAGGCCCTTCTCGAGGGTAGTAACACGGCGGAGGACATCATTGTTCTCAACTGCAAAAATGATACAGAAAAGTCAAGCCTCAGCCAAATTTCTACAATAAACATACAAATGTATAAAGGCTCACCTTCGAGCTGGCGAGTGCGGTTATCTAGCCAAGCATGTTGTCGGCCCAAATTTGCAATATGGTAATCAAGGCGAATAGACTCTTTCAAGCCAATTTGTATAAGACAGCGCAACATCAGCACCAAAAGCAACTTCAAATGACAAGAATGAAGACACTTACATGATTATCCAGGGACTCCAAAGTTTCCTTCTGTGTGGACGTCCGGGTAACCATCTGGTGGTCCCCCGCATGGGGGGAGCTCGATGAATTGGCACCGGAGTTGGCTGCTACCTAGGAGAGCATGGACGCTCCTCCACGTCCTTGCCTTTGGAGTCTACGACTCCGGTATCTTTCAAAAAGTGACAATCATTGGAGGAGGATGATGCAGTTTTTCTGCAGCAAAATGTACAACTAACTTTAGGAAAAAGATCCCCAAGGGAAGGAATTACAATAGCAGCATCAAAAACTTTACCAGTCGAAGGAGTCCTCCGAATCATCTTTCTGATCCTTTAGCTTCTTCCGTGCAGGAGGAGCTACAACATGCACGGGCCCTGTAGGGATCAGGGCATCCACCTCAGTCAAGGGGCCCTTTAGTGTCTGCGGCGACGAGGCATCCGAGTCCTTGCTCTAGGAGCGCTTGCGAGTGCCATCCCTGATGCACTCGAGAGCTTCTTATTCCCCAAGGACAGGGGCAGTGGAGACAAATTCGTCCTCCTCCTCTGCCTCAGGAGGAATTATCCCTTCTGGCTGGGGAGGGAGGACAGTTGCCACTCTCCATTCATGTAACAAACATACACAATGGCATCATAAGAATCCTTGCAGGCAATCAAAGAACTAAAAAGAAGCAACCGAAGAACCAAGGAAAAAAGCAATAATAAAACTACCTTGGGTGGAGGGTGACTCACGCAGAATGAGAGCACGACTGAGTCATCTGGGAGCTTCTCCTTGGCGGTCCACTTGGTTACTTGGCGAAACCTCTTGTCCACCTCAACCGAAGAAATATTCTCCTGGGAGACGCGGGTGATGTCACCAGTGCCAACCCAACGGTAAATTGAGTGTTCCCAGGCTTGCAGCGGCTGCACCCGACGATGCATCCAAGTGCGGATGAGGTCCGGGTCGTCAATCTCCTTCCCTCGAATGAGTTGGAGGTCGTAGATGCGCTTGTACAAGACTTCGACTTCCTCGGCCTCGCCGGGCATCACCACATTCTTCCAGGATCTCATCTTCTTCAATTCCTCCTTTGGGTTGAAAGGGACAAGCCCGTTGAAAGGGAAATGGACGTCGCCTAGAGGGGGGTGAATAGGCGTTTTAAAAATATTACGGTTTCGGCTCTAATAAATGCAGAATAAAACTTAAGTTTAATTTATCAAGCCAAAACCTATATCCACTAGTTTCACTAAGTGCACCAACAACCTATGCTAAGCAAGATAAACAACAAGGTGATAGCTAGATATAATACGTCAAGCACGAAGGCTATCACAATGTAAATTGCATAAGTAAAGGGCTCGGTTGAGAGATAACCAATGGACGCGGAGACGATGATTTGTTTCCCGAAGTTCACTTCCAAAGAAGCTACGTATCCGTTGGAGAGGTGCGGGGGCGCAATGAACTTCGAACGCCACAAATGGCTCACCTCGATGTGTGGTGGCTCGATGCTCACCCAACGCCACACAAGGCCTCACCAAGGATGCGAAGCCACGCAACTCACCGACGCCACAAAAGGCTCACCCTATTCTCCTGTGAGCTCGCCACAAAGGCCTACTCACGTTCCACTATGGGACACTTGAGGGCGGTCACCGAACCCGTACAAGGCTTGAGGCAATCTCCACAACTCAATTGGAGGGCTCCCAAGAAAAGCCACAAAGGCTCCACAATGCCACAAAAGGCCAACAAGCTTAGGGAACCTCCACAACTCAATTGGAGCCCCAAGAACAATGCCACAAAGGCTACAAAGCCACAAAAGGCAACAAGGCCACAAAAGGCTACAAGACCACAAAAGGTCAACAATCCAACCACACAACCGTCTAGGGTTCCAAGAACCCAAGAGAAACAAGCCCAAGGGCTTGAACTCGCCGAATCTCCGAGGAGAACTCAAACTATGCACCAAATGCAAGAGGCAAGTCCTTCTCTCTCAAATTCCACCAAAGCTACAAAAGCTATTGGGGGAATAAGGGAGGAAGAACACAAGAGGAGAACACAAAACTCTCCAAGATCTAGATCCCAAGGATTCCTTCACAAAGAAGGGATTTTTCTTGGTGGGGCTTGTAGATCTAGATCTCCTCTCTCAAATCCCTCACAAAGATGCAAGAATCATAGGAGGGGGAAGGGGAGAGAGCAAGCTCTTCAAGGTCAACAATGGAGGAGAGAGAAAGCCAAAACCGAGAAGAACAAGTGATAGGGCCGAAGGGGAAAGGGGAGCTCCTTTTAAAGGGCTCCCCGATCTACCCGTTACCCACAGAATCGTGCACGACCGGTAGTACCGGTGGGTGGCCGGTACTACCGGTGGCACTCAGCCAACGGTCCAAAAACACGGTGCAAACGAAAACAAAAACGAAGCCGGTCGGTACTACCGGTGGGTCACCGGTAGTACCGCCTGGGCCGGTACAACCGCCCAAGATTCTGACCGAAGTTCCGTCAAATAGCGCAGACCAGGCAGAGAGCATACTGAAGTGAAAACAAGGTTACCGGAAATTGGGCCGGAATTAACACCGGTACTACCGGGGGCATTTCTGCCTGAGCGGTACTTCTGGCGTCTGGTCGGTACTTCCTGTCAGAGAAACTTCAGAACCAGAAATGCCACAACTTTTGCATCCGAACTCCAAACGAGATGAAACCATGAATATATATGTGAGATACCTCCCAAGGTGTGGAGCCGGAAAACCCGCAAGATCAAAAAACGCAATAAGATATGCATGGGAAATCCGTTTTTGATGAACTAGAGCTTGTTATGAAGATAACCACAAGCTCTAGATCCTCACATGGACAAGAACCAAACAACAACCAAGAAAGATGATGCTATGTATGCAAAGGTTTGAGCTCTCTCCGAAGATACGAACGAGTCACCCACTCGAGAGCCCCTCTTGATAGTACGGCTATCTATCCTAAATCCGGTCTCCCAACACTACAAGAGACCGGTAAAATAGAAACCCTATCAAGATCATACCTTTGCCTTGAGCATCCCACTTGAGCTTGATGTAGACGATCTTGTCACCTTCAAGATGGAACACCTTTCTTGATTTCACTTGCTTGATGAAGTCTTGAGACATGCTCCCCCATACTCCATGGGGAAACCTCTTGTTCGGAATTGTCTTCATAATTCCATGATTGCCGAGGATGGCAAGCTCCAAGCATGAGATCTTCTAGAGATGGTGCATCTTGAGCTTGCACTTCATTTCTTGATGATGTCTTGAAGATAGCCATGAGGAACTCCATCTTCTTCTTCTTCAAGACATACTTGATCTTCTTCTTCTACTTGATTCCAATAGGCACAAAGCCCTTGGACGATGCTTCTTCTTTTTCATCCTTGAAACCAACACATGGTCCAAGCGATGCCAATGGACAAACCTACAAGTGAAACTCAATTTGCACATTAGTCCATAGGGATTGTCATTAATTACCAAAACCACACATGAGGGCATACATGCCCTTTCACCCGTAGTGCTCGCCCTCAACCTTCTAGTCGCGGATATAAAACCACTTCTCCCTCCATCCCTGGACGGAGTCGGAGCTCTTGAGGGAGAAGTATTGGACAGTCGTGTCCACATGGATACCGCAACCTCCGATATCGTAGACTTCAGACCCAGAACCCGACTGCCTTTTTAGCTTGAAGAGCTTTTTGAAGAGGCCAAAGTGCGGCTCGATTCTAAGACAACACTCGCAGATAGTGATATAGCATGCAATGTGCAGAATATAATTTGGGGTCAGCTGATGCAGCTGGATCCCGTAAAAATAGAGTAACACTCGCACAAACTTCTGGAGGGGGAGAGAAAGGCCCCGAAGGACAAAGGCAAGGAACATCACTTGAAATCTAGTAGGGGTCGGGGATTACCTCTGGGCCAGGCACCTTGCATGCTTTGGCATCAGCAGGAAGAAGACCTTCTTGGCGGTGCTGCTTGAGCTCATGTTCCTTGATGGTGGTGCGCTGCCACGAGTCGTTGGTGACGTGCCTCCCCGTGCCCTTCTTCTTTCCGGCCGCAGCCGCGGTGCTAGAACCAGTGGCAGCATTGCCCTTCTTCTTGGTCGCAATAGCGATGTCGGTAGATCCAAATGCGGTCGCACCTTTCTTCTTCCCGATTTTCTGTTGGCGGTGGGAGCGAAGGAAGTAACTGGGGAAGGTTTTGAGATCGTCCAGCGCAACAGCATGGCTAGGAGCAGCAAAGCAGCAGCGGGCAATGAGAGAAGTGCAAGGAGGAAGATAATGAACTGTGGGGAATTTACGGCACATGAATCCCTACTTAACCTCAAAGCAGATGCAATCCAATGGCCAGAAGCACATTAACCATACACATGACGCACATCAAGGCAGACGCGTGGCAATGAAAATGTTGAACCGTCGTTGCGCTTTCCCTACTACGCATGAAAATCAAGGAGACGTAGTTAAAATGAAGATTACACATGCCTAGTCAAATCTCAGTCAGAGATGGGGACCCACTTTCATCACGTCTCGTCAATACCGCTTGGGTGGGCAAATGAGATCATCTAATCGTCAGCACTGATGTCATCTGCTTCAGCAGAGGATAGACTTGACTACTTAAGTCCTTGCTTGACTCTGCGAGTCAACCAAGCACTCGGGGCTACTCCTAACAGGAGCGCTGGCCGCGCACCCGAAGATTTTCATAGGCATAGAACTGCCTTCATTAAAGCATTACTCCTCTTCAACTCAACACTTAAATTATCAAGGGTTACTCCCATAGGGAGCGCTGGAAATATTTTCGGCTAAAACAAGGAACGACAGCAGTCGAAAGTATATTCAAAGTCCTCACCCGAGTCTACGACTCGAATAGGCACTCGGGAGCTACTCTCATAGGGAGCGCTGGTCGCGCACCCTATGAAAATTTTGAATTGTCAAAGCATGTGTTGATTACATACACACTCGAAATGGCGACTCCGCCCCATATTCTCCCTGCAAAGAGACTACGTCTCCGGGATTACCCGAATCACCTCCGCAGTGACCAAAACTTCGGATACCGCGTTTACAACGTGAAGGTAAGACCTGAGAAAGGCCTAGCAACGCACCTATTGCACTCTACCAGATATGAATCATGCCTACAGGCACGATGACATAAGTCTTGACAGACGCGTCGAGTGCTCACACCTAAACACTGAAATTCGAACTCTGTAAGACCTCCGTTGCCTGAGTCAAATGATGCCAACATTATTCAGAATTCGAGTCTGGGACTCGAATTTGAGTAGATAGCGATATTTTCCCCTAAGACAGTTAACTGATCCCGATCCTTCGGGTGAATCAGGCACGCTTATCGACAATCCCTATGACATAAACTCCAGTACCCTAAATAACTTCGGATGAGCTTATATCCCACGCACTCGAAAACTTATAGTCTCCATCCGAATCTGCGATTTGGCTGGACACTCGGGGGCTACTAACGTGGGTATACCTTACAAGTACCTAAGATTAGCCTATACGGTTCAGCCCAAGAAGGAGTACACGGTGCAATCGAAGCCCAATAAAGATTCGGGTGGCCCGCTGGAAGTTTGACTTCTTGGAGGACATGACAAAGTGTAGATAGAAACTTAAAGGAAAAATCTAACTTGTAACCGACTCGATCTGCTACCCCGAGACCTAGCCTCCCTATATAAAGGCTAGGAGGCGGCAGCGAGGAGGACAAACGCATACACCCCCGCATACACACTGTCAGATTGCATATGCGCACCATTGTAATCTTCGACTCCCTCATAATCAAGAGCAGACAAGCAGGAGTAGGGTTCTCTACGAGGCATGAACCTGGGTAAACCTCGTGTCACCCGTGTGCTTGTTTGCTAGCCGATCGATGCCTCCAGAGCTCCCCACTTGCTCGAACTAAGTCCATCAATGATGGGCATTGATGAGTTAACCCCTCGTCACTCATACTTATAAGATTTGCAGGAAAGCCCGAGTCGAATCCGGTTCCTCAAGCCGATGAGGGTTGGAAATGAAGATGAACAACCTAAAGAGCTAAACTATAGTAATGCACCGTCTCTAGAGTATACCGTGGAAGATCTAGTAGAGATGATTGCATTGAAGAACCCCGGTATCGAAGGTGGTAATGAGGCCATATACCAACAATTTTTAAATGAAGTGGCCATAAAGGTACCTGAGTTAGAAATGGAGTATAAAATCTAGCTGAGAAACTTCCAGCTAAGCTTGATGATATATTTGAGACCACTATTAAGATACATGTAGGAGTTAATGAGATAGCTGCAATTTATGATTTATGTGCTAGTGTTTCAACAATTTCTAAGAGTTTATTTTATAAACTAAACCTAGGGCCATTTGAAATTACTGAATTGAAACTCCATCTAGCAATTCTACTTATAAGCAAGATGTGGAAATCAAAGAAACATAGTTGTTAACATCAAAGGATATCCCACACTTATTGATCTTGTTATAGTTGATATGCCTGAAGATCCTATAGCGCCTATCATTCTAGGTAGGCCATTTTAAGAACTATCAAATCCTTAATTAACTTACATGAAGGGAATGTGAGAATAGGACTACCGTTTAGAGGACCATTTGTAGTTCACTTTCCTAGAAAGAAGAAGTCTAAGACTAATGATGATGGGATCACAATCTTGAAAACTAATTACTTCAGAGTGGATATTCCACTTCCAAAACCAAAATCAAAATGATCACCATTTAGGTCAAGCTAATTGACCTTAACTAGAAGTGCTTCATAGGAGACAACCCATGTGAAATAAAATTTTACGTCTTTGTGTTAGTGTTTTTTTTGTACTAATAAAGAGTATTTAAATATCTGGTTCTCACACTGCCCTACCCTACTATGACCAAAATGGGCTCCGGGATACTTCACCGGAGCCTATGGCGTGGCGGCGACGCGACAGCAAGCTCAGCCGGAGTTGGAGATGACGACAACCTCCTACTCCTTCTCCTGCTCGACGCGGGTGCGCTCCCTATTCATGGCCTCCCACTGCACCGTCACGTATGCCTGGTGCTGGTGGCGGCGGGTTCCAGGTGGCCTCGTGCACAGTGCTCCTCCCCCTACCTAGGGCGCGACGCTTGTTCGTCGCCCATGCAGCTCGCATGGAGCAGTGCTACATAGTCTCTAGTGCGCGGTGCTCAACGTCATCGGTGTAGACGTAATCCCCGTAAATTATTTGCTCGCCCGAAGACTCATCGCTGGATGGCATGTACGTGTCCGGTGAGGACGGGGGCACGTCAAAGTTGGAGAGTTGTAACTCGTCGGAGTCCGAGAGCTCAAGCGACGGAGATAGGGACCGCCGAGCGGCACATGAGCTCCTCGCCTCCGTGTCATTGCGCGTTTGCCAGAAGAAGCGGTTCTCCATGCTCCCGTGATCCGCATCCTTGGCCTCACATACGCGGAGGCGCTCTGACACCGGCACCCCGTGGTGGATGTACCGCAGCAACACGCGCTTGCGCGTACCATCGACAGTGATGCGCCGCTTGCGCTCCTACTCGTCGATTTGGCCGTGGATGGGACTGTCGCGGGAGGCACCGCTGCGGCTAACCTAGCTTCCCCAAGTCCGATTGAATGGCAGTGCAGCGACATTTGGCTTTGGGAGGGGTGGATTTGTAGCTGGAGGACGGATTGCGCGAGAGCGGCGGCGGAGAGTTGGAGGAGAGGAACGAAGACTCAGGGTACGACCTAGAGATGTGGTCGCGAACCCTACATATGGAGGTCGATGCGGAAAATTCACGGGATACCCCAGAAAAATATGGGCCGAGTTGTGTTTACGGTTTTTGTTTGGGTCAAAATTTAGGTAAAAACCCGTAAAGACGCCGAATTTTTCAGTTCGTGCCTCTTTTCGATTTCTTCTAGAGATGCTATAAAAGGATCCAGGACTTTGAGGTGTTCCACCAACTACCAGTCGGTTATTGAGGTCAGAAATCACCTTCCGGCTCCTACCACCCATGCATGGTGGCATTGGAGAGTAGGATGGGAACCAGGGTGTGCGCTAGCGGATGGGACCATCGTGGGATGCACCACTGCGGCCAACCTAGCCTCCCCCGAGTCTGATTGAACGGCGGCACGACGACATTTGGCTTTGGGAGGGGTGGATCTGCAGCTGGAGGACGGATTGCACGTCGGAGGTGCGGCGGCGGAGTGGTGGAGGAGGGGAACGAAGACTCGGGTCATGACCTGGAGATGCGGTTGCGAACCCTACATATGGAGGTCGATGTGGTGAATTCATAGACTACCAAAAAAATTATGAGCTAGGATGTGTTTACGGTTTCTGTTTCGGATCAAATTTTGGGCAAAAACCTGTAAGGATGTCTGAATTTTCCTATTCGTGCCTATTTCCGGTTTCTGCTAGAGATGCTCTAAGGGGATCCAGGACTTTGAAGTGTGCCACCAAGCCCACCGCCTACCAGTCAGTTGTTGAGGTTAGACATCACCTTCCGGCTTCCACCACCCATGCATGGTGGCATTGGAGAGTAGGACGGGAACCAGGGTGTGTGCTGCAATAGTTTCTTCGATCATGCTATAAATTTGTATGATATCGAGTTAATTAAGTTAAAATGGTGTTGTAATTTTGCTTACTATCACTTACATTTTTCATTGCAAAACATCAAATATGATGTCATCCAGATATGGCGCTCACGCGCCCCGCATAGTTGTAAGTTCTTCGCGTGGCTGGCCTCGAGAGACCGGTGTTGGACGACAGATCGTCTGGAGCGGTGCGGTCTCCCGCGGCCGCCCAACTGCCCGCTTTGCGATCAGGAACCGAAGAGCATCCAACACATTCTGCTTGGTTGTGTGGTGGCCCGGGAAGTCCGGGTATGGACGCTACTTCGGTGGGATAGACCACTGTGGATACCCGCTGTGGGCACGGACCTGCGGCTTTGGTGGACGACAAGACCTTGCGAGAAGGCCCACCAGCGCGACCTTTGGACAGTGATCATCCTAGTGTTCTGGAGCATTTGGAGGCACCGAAACGACATGTTGTTCAACGGCGTGCGCCCAGCGGTGGAGACCATCAAGACGAGGATCATGGGCGACTTCGAGCAGTGGCGGTTAGCCAGGCTGTTCCGATCAGAGGTGTTTGGCTTTCCGGAGCCGGTGACCAGGTTATTAGAGGGAGAGTAGGCTTAGGTGTTTGGGAAGCTACCACCCCTATGTTGGTAGCGTTGGCCCACCGGCTTGCGGTGTTGTAACTGCCGTCGGCAGTTTCTTCTATGTATTCGGTACACCTTCCAAGGTGTATCCTAGAAAAAAAAAATACGATGTCATCGAGTGGTCAACTCGGATGGATGAAGTCCCGCTTGTAAGTTTTTAATCGGTCTCAACAGTCAGGTCTTGGCTCTCTCCCTCGTTTAGTCGATCCCACTCATGTTAGAATCTTAACACAAGAACGGTGAAAAAGACTAGGATAAAAACCCTCATTTGTGAGGTTGGTTTAGAAAGAGGATGGAAAACTTAGCAACGAGCAACACTACCGGGAAAACCGAGTAGCATGCTTGGGCGGAGGGAACAAGTGGTAAAAAACTTCTCGAAAGAACGTTATGTTCTAGTAGTAACCTTTTTCTCCAAAAATAAAAAAAAAAACCAGAAGAAGCTGAAATTCTCTCGGTTTTGTTATTCTAACAGCTCTCTCCCTCTTGCTGATGGTGGTGGAGATGTGGTGCTACCGCGCTACGCACCGACAAACTGATAACTATGATTTAAAAACACGAGCTGACGAGCAACCTAACCCACCTCCTCCGTCGTAGAAAAATTAAGGCCCTCTTCATTTGCGTGTTGAATGGATGTCCTAAATTTGCAATACACGCAAGGAATTTGTGAGCTGTCAGGAGTTGGCCAATGCATCATCTTCACCGGTCGATCCAACACGTCCGAGCACGTCCAAACCTATCCGCGCGAAGGCCATAGGCCACAAAGGCCGACATCGCTCGCCGGGCTAGTTCCTTGGCATTTTAGGAGACCTTGAAGAAGATCCTGGAGAAGAAGGAAGAGGCCATCGTCGAGAGGGAAGAGAGACGGCGCATAGAGAAAAAGGCCACCGCCAAGACCTTTGTCGAGCTCCAAACGAGGTCTATCGAGGTGGAGGAGGCCAATGCCAAGACCAGGCTAATGGAGATCAAGACCAAGGCAAAGACGAAGGAGACCGAAGCCAAGGCCAAGGAGGCCGAGGCCAGGTCTAGGGTGGCAGAGGCAGAGGCCAAGACAAAGGAGGCCGAAGCCAAGATCATGGCCGAGGAGAATGCCATCATGCTCACCGATCTGGACACCATTGCCGATCCCGATCGCAGGGTTTGGGTCATGAGGAAGCAGCAGACCATCCGGGCATGGGATTGTTTGAGCTGATTGGCAAAACTATGGCCAGCGACAAACTCCAGGTTTGGGCACCGCGGAGGAGCTCTAGTAGCATGTTTGGGCTGAGGGAACAAGTGGAAAAAAACTTCTCGAAAGAAGGTTATGTTCCAGTAGTAACCTTTTTTTTTCCAAAAAAAACAACCCAGAAGAAGCTGGAATTCTCTCGGTTTTGTTATTCTAATATACCGCTCTACGCACCGACAAACTGATAACTCTGATTTAATAACACAAGCTGACGAGCAACCTAACTCGTCTCCGTTGTACTCCGTAGTAAAAAATAGAGGAAATTAGGGCCCTCTTCATTTGCGTGCTGGATGGATGTTCTAAATTTGCAATACACGCAAGGAATTTGTGAGCTCCCAGGACTTCAGCGTGTTCTGAAGTTCGAACCCGGACAGAATGCCGCAACGATGGGCACCGAATCAAGTCAAATAGCCATCGAGTAGTAAATTGACACCGCGGAGCAGCTCGGCTATGGTGTTCTTGTTTTTTTACGTGGGTAGCTGATGTTGCCTTGTTAAGTAGTCTCTTTGTTTACCTCAAAAAAAGAAAATGTAGTCTCTTTGTTTCTAGGTTCTCCGTCCATCTCGAAATAGATGTCGTATATTCATCCAAATCTGAATCTCTAGATTTAGATAAATTTATGATATTTATTTTCGAACGGAATGAGTATTATGAGATGTTTCTGCAGTTTTAATTAAATTGCTATAATCTCTTACATCTAGGAATAGATGAAGTATAAAAATATAAGATGCTTTAACTTTTTTTGAAACACATGTATCCAGATACCATTTAGTGTGTATGTTCATTCATTTTGTTCCGAACATACAAACTAAAAAACGTCTAGATACATGCGTTTTAGAAAAATGGCAAAAACAACTTATACATTAAAACAGATGGAGTAGATGCCATCAATCGGGATCGTCCATGGAGATCACATTTACTTTGTTGGTCGGTAGCAGGCACCGATGTCGTCGTAATAACTAATAACTTCGGACAGGACAGATCGTACAATGTTTTTTTCTCCCCCCATTTCATATTTTTCTCAAAATATTAGCTTTGGTCAAAGCAAAATCTTATAAGGTTTAACTTCATATATTGAAAAAAATGCAACACCTAAATACTAAATCAATATTATTACTAGAATCATCGCGAAATATATTTCATACTATACACATGTGATATTGTAGATCTACCATTCGCAAAACAAAACAAAAAAGATATTGTAGATCTAGATATTTGTTCTGTATTTATTAGATCAAATATTTCAATATCATGCATACTATGAACTAAACATGTAAAATGGGATTCGAAGGGAGAAGTACAGTAAGCTGAATTAGTAGTGTCTGGCACTATTGGATCAATCCACCCTGGGCAGGAGCGGTGACACTTGTGCACTCTGTAAATTAAGGGCTCTCTTTGATTATTTGCGTGTTGGATGTATGCTCTTCTAAATTTGCAACACACGCAAGGAATTTGCTGAGCTACCAGGAGTTGGCCAATATGCACCATCGTCAGAAAGAGAAAAGTTCAGGCAGGAGGCCCCTGTTTTTAAAGTACGAACCCGGATAGAATTCCGCAACGAATCAAAAAAATCAAACAGGCTTGGAGTAGCTTGCCGGCGCTGGCAAATATCGGGGGGTAGCTAGACCTCGTGGTTCTCGTGTGGTCCGAGTGTCCCTGAGCAGATCGTGATAGATCGCTCTGTGCAGATCGCATTTAATTTGTTGGTCGGTAGCAGGCAGCTGTGAGGTGCACTGGAACGCTAGATCTGAGCAGCGGCTGGGGCCAAGGGCTGTACCTGCGAGCAAGCACCGTATGCCGGCTTTGCACAGTAGCAACTGTCGCTCGGCGCGGGGGGCATTGCCTAGCTCATATCAAGCGGCAGCACGAAACAGGTCCAACGATTGACGAGGCAGCTCCAAATCAAACTCTGACCAGGGTTTATCGAAGTCCACCTTCTGGAGCCAGTCCCAGCGACATCTCAGGGCGAAGTTCATCAACCGGATATTGGAAATACATAGGGCCCCGTATCGCTTCGGCGAACACAACTTCTCCCACGCGACCAAGTAGTGGCCGCCCTTGACCTCCCTTCTCCCTTTCCAAAGGAAGGCTCGAAGGATCTTGTGAAACGCCACCAACGTCTCTCTCCAACTGCGCCCTTCTTGTCAGAGTGGTTCTAGTAGATCGCAATCCTTGTTAGCCTTTCATCTTTGTAATAAGTAGAATCTTGTAACCATTTGTCTCTCTCCAATAGTTCAGGTAAGGAAATTGTTAGTACCAGCGCGAGCGCTAGGGACATCTGACGATACGTTTTTCCATTACCTTGTAGCACTGGGAATTTTTGGTGCGCCGACACGTCGTGCCTGTAACATTAATTCAACTGTGTACATAGCTAGGTTTGACGTCGATGTGATTGCTAGGTTCGACATCGACATGATTTTCTAAGGTTGTTAGATGTTGCCAATATGCACGATATAAGAGAAGTAATAGACATGAAATATTATAGGAACAAAACGGTGTATATTTTCTATGCATATAGTAACATGGAAAATATATTTGCTAGCAGGAAATTGCACACCATTGAAGAGTAAAAGTATGGAAACTATATGCAACTATGGTTGTAAAGTTGTGTTGGTGAATTACTGTCTAATAGAAAATTTACCATTGGTAACTGTCGACAAATTATGGCCAAAAATCACGCGCACACTCGAAGACTTGCCGTAGGTTAATTACCTCCGAGTAACTTAGGTAAGTTACCGTCGAGTAACAAAAAGGAGCTGAAAAAATACTGCCGTACACGTAGGTAAACTACCTTTGAAAAGTTATGGCGGGAAAGGTGCATGTGTCAAAAAATTATCATCGAGTCGTTAAAAACAGGGACGTTAAAATAATACTGCCGTAAACGTATGTAAATATGAATGAAAAATTACTGCCAGAAAGTTGCGTAAAAGATTACCACCAAAAAGATATGCCAGAAGAATACCGTCAAGTAATAAAAGGAAGGAGCTAAAAAATATTGTACACGTACGCTAACTACTAGCTGAAAGTTAAAGCAGGAAAGACATGTCAAAGACTTGCCGTCGAAGTTTAAAAAAAGTACGCCAAAATACTGCCGCAGACAGGGAGGTGGTGTTTTGGCTCATGGTTCAAATGAATCTATTATGAAAAATGCATAAAAATAAAATTTAAAATGTCAAAAAAAGTTGAACAAAAATTTCGCATGTACATCTAAATATTCTATGTTGATATACAAGTTATTTTAGGAAAAATAAACATTTTATGTTGCTTCTGTAAAAAGACAAAAGAATATACGTGAATAGTCATGTTGTTGCACCACAATTTGTCTTTTTTCGCAGGGCACAAAAAATGGTCATTTTCCCGAAAACTTGTGTACGAACATATAATGTCTATATGTACATGTATATATTTTTTTCTATTTTTTTAACATTTTAAAATGTGCATTATAATATGAATTCATTTGCACCCGCGAGCCGAACTGAATCGAGTAGATATACGTAATTTTTTGTTTCAGAGGTAGACGCAGATGACTACAGCAGTAAAATTACTGCTGAAAAAGTATCGTCGAATAGTCTAAAAGTCCTTAAAAAAAGAATAGTCTAAAACTAAAAAATCAAAAAAAATAGTGTACTATAGCATAAGCCACGTGGAGGAAGCTAATTGGAAGAAATTAAAACATCTGCGGTACCTAGACGTGGAGCAAGGAGAGGCTTTAACCCTTTGCCACTTAATACTTAATACTATACTAGTACTCTGTTCCTTCAAAATATAAGATATTTTAGCTTTTATAAACGATGTATCTCGACTCAGTTTATGTCATGTCATACCAAAAAGAATCTAGATACAATCGTTTGACCGAAGTTAAAACATTTTATATTTTATAACGGAGGGAGTATACATGACGAGCTAAACATTAAAATGGGATTCAGCAGGGAGATGAAAAATACTCCCTCCGTTCAAAAATATAAGACGTTTTAGGTTTGTGAAATAAATGTATCTAAACGTCCTTTAATGTATAAGTTTACACTAAAAATTGTCTAGATACATTTGATTTATAAAACTAAAACATCTTATATTTTTGAACGGATGGAGTAATAGCTTAGCTGTGCCTGCGAAACTGGATCCATCCTGAGCGGGAGCGGTAGCACTTTTGCACGAATCAATCAAGACGGATAAAGAGAGAAATAGTAGATCTCAGCAAATTATGGGAACTCTGCACTAGAATAGATAAGTTAACAAACCATATCTTCTGCAGCCTGCAGGAACAAACAACCTGACTGCATTGCTTGGATAGAACAGTATTACTGTACTAAATACAGGGACCTTGCCCGCAGACACAGCGGAACGCTCGTGTCGTGCTGCTGCCAATCCAGCGGCAGGCCCTAAAGCATCTCCACTCGTCTTCTCCTAAAGGTCCTCTTAGGTGAAATGTAGATGTTGGCGTAGAAAAACTCGCTCAGTCCTCTACTCTAAAACCGGAATAGTGCCCACGCGGTTCAACTAAACATTTGGCGCCTCCAAGCCGAATCCAACACGAGGAGGATCGAGGGCGCTGGCGCAACTTGAAAAAGGTGACGGGCCAGTCTTGTCGGCGAGACATCAAAATCTTCCCTCCCTTTTCTCCTCTCTTTTCCCTCTCTTTTTCCTCCAGGTCGCCCAGTCCCGCCACCCCCCCTCGCCGCCCACTCCCGTCATTTTCCCGCACCACCTCTCCCCTCCCGTGCGCCACCCGCCGCCACCACCATGCCGCTGAAGAGGTACCAAGCTCCCCGCGCGTCGACGGCCGCGAGAAAAGGGAAGGCCGACAAGCAGCGGCCGAAGGGGATGACCAACACGGAGTAGGCGTTCGACATTCAGCGCCGCCAAGTGGAGAACGCCAGCCGCCGGCTGGAGGAGAAGAACTCGAGGCTGCGCAGGGCGGCGAAGACGCAAACGTTCGGCAAAACTATGTTTAATTTTCGACGACCTTTTAAATGTTTAAATTTACAATTGCGATTTGGAAGACTGTTGTAGGAACGACGACCCGGAGACGGTGACCCCGGATAGGGGATACCTGTGCCGGCACGACACAAGGCGAACCGCTGGACCACGTATGGGGAGGAGGGGGAGTGGAGATGCTCTCAGGGCTCAGCCGCCCATCCTCCTCACACTCGTGCTTAAACCACACCACAGATCATAGGCAAGAACACTCACCCCACCTTCACGCGCTTCTTACATGGATCACGAACAAAGTTCTCTGGTTCATGCAAACAGCAACTAATCGTCGTACGAACTGCAAAAATAAGTTGATCACCCCAACTCTGCACAGGGTGTTGGAGCCAAAGAAAGAAAAACAGAGTCCACCAATCACCATGCAACGCAGGAACAAACACGTATTAGCACGTGCTCCCTCCGTTCCAAAATATAAGATGTTTAGTTTTGTGAAGACAATATATCTAGTCATCTTTTAGTGTGTAGATTCGGAGTGAAACATCTTATATTATATTAGCCTAACAATGCAAATCTCTCTAAACCTACATACTAAAAAGAATCTAGATATATTATCTTCACAAAGCTAAAACATCCTATATTATGAAACGAAGGGAGTAGCATGCAAATCAGCAATGGGCCAGGCCTGGGGGACGGCTGGATTGACCGTTTCCTAGAGCCACCCTCGCCGCGAGCTTTTTGGAGAACGCAACGTCTGCAACCGTGGGAGATGGCGTGAGCTGTAGTGCTGCATCGAAATTCTGGCGGGAGAAATTCGATCACCGCACACCAAAACTCAACCCCATTTAGTGCCGCTCACTCACCGCTGAATTCCAAATCCATCATTTCCTTTCCAATCGAACTCTTCCCTCTTCCGAGATCCATGGTGACAGTGGGAGCTTGTTCATCGGTTTGGACCAAGAACTCGGAGTCGATCGTCACCTGCGTGCCTTCTCCATCTTCCCCGACCTATGTACTGTTGAATCCTTTTCCTCTCTTAGTAAGAAAGCTTTAACCCTTGATGTGGTTGATTAGATCTATAAGATTGCTATGGAGGTTCATAGATCTATGTTGATTGGCACACCTTAGTAGTTCAATGCTTAGAATAGGGCGGCTTCGTGATGGTGGTTGTAGATTCTGAGCTCCATGGTTTAGGTCGCCATGCCTTCTTCGCTGTCCAACATAGAGACGGTGCTCATGCCTTCTTCTGTGTCAAGCACATGGACGGTGATCCTTCGTTCGTGCCCTTGGAGCACAGACACGATGGTCATGTCGTTGTCCGCCTTTTCACTGACTTTTGCACTAAATCCTACTCCTGAGCTTGTAAGAACCTTTGTGCATGTATTGCTTGTTGATCAAATCATGTGCACCTTTGTAGCATAGGTCTTAGCACCTTCTCCCGGTTTTTCTGCTCCCTCGGTGAAGATTGATATGACCTAGATGTAGCCTGACAATGCAAATCCTGAGCCATGGAAGTATTTGCCCAAACCTCCAATGGTTTGGGAACCAGCTTTGTCAGGATTCGTCCTGAACAGGATCTGCGAGCTAGTCAGCAATGGGATATAATTTGTCCGAGGCTTCAAAGAACACAATATGCAGAGTGTTTGCAATGATGTTCTTGACTACACAGGCATTACAATTACCCTAGTAACTTTACAAACACACCGGGAAGTGAAAAAAGGTGGATGTTGTTGGGCCTAGGTTAGGGCATTTGAAGGAGTGACATTTTGTAAGGAGAGTACGGCCTTCACGATGGATGAGGACAAGTTGATGAAATACCTCATGGTTAGGATGCACATCACCCTTTGCTTTAGTTTTTACTTGTTGCTAAACTAACGCCATGTTTTCTAGCGTTGTGCGAAGCACCAAGATTTTATCAACAAAACTCATTCCCAACTACAAGCAGATGAAGATGATCTTCAAGGTTAAGAATGTGAGTAACGAGCGCTTCCTCTCACATCGATCTTTCTCGAGGGCGACCCAACCCTAGCCGTCGTCACCCCTCCTCCTCCTCCCTTCCCCTCGGCGCTGCCTGAGAAGGTCACCGGAAAGCCGCGCGTCCGACCACGATGGTGGCGGCGAGGATTTCGCCCTAGATCTTCTGGCCTGGGGCCTCGGATGTCGGGGCGGCGGCTCTATATGGCAGACACACGGGCAGCTCTCCGTTGGGCTACGTGGCGGCGGTGTTGGCGGCATCTCTCGATCGTGTGGGCGGCGCGGGTGCAGCGGAGGGAGGTCTTGGCGTGACGTTCGTCTACGGTGTCCTCTCGACCCGGATCTAGATCTAGAGGGCCCTTTCTCAGCGTGACGGCGATGGCTTGAGGACTTGGCGGGGGCTGAGACGGTGCCAGGTGAAATCTTGGCCCGACCTGTGCGGTGCCGTCAATGGTGACGCCCACAGGCGCCACTTCCTCTCTGGGGGCGTCGTCATGGCGATGTCTTCTCCCACAGCCAGGCTCCGGGTGGAAACCTTGGTTCAACTTGCTAGACCGGGTGGTGGCGGCGATGCTCTCGCCGCTTCCTTCCTAGGGGCACCTCCGAGGAGTTCTGGTTCCTCTTGGCTTCCGCGTGTCTGGTTCGTTGGGTGGAAGGATGGGCGCTTTTTGTGGTGATGAAGATTCGTGGGCACCAGCTCGGTGCTTGTGCTGGCGTTGGCAGTTGGCGTGAGCTCGGAGGATTGGCTTACCGGCAAGGACGATGCTCCACGGTCCGGAGCGAGAGGGCAGGGTGCCCTCTCCGGCGGCGGTCTTGTTTGGGCGGTGCGACACAGGCCGACGTCTGGTCAGTGTCACCGACATTCACTTTTGGTTTCGTCTACTACTCTAAGGTCTCGTTCTCCTCCTCCTGCACTTCTTGTCAAACGTCAAGCTGGCTTCTTGGAGATTGATGCACAATGCCTCTGTCAAGCAAGCTTGCCCCTTTGCAGCTGGGTCACATGTGTTCATGGTCTGAAGTTGTTCCCAGTGGTGGACACTTCAGAAGAGCTCGCTACCGGTGCGAGGATCGTCCGGCATGTTGTTGCTAGTGCTATGCTGTTGGGATTCATGTGCTCGTTTAGTGTAGTTGTGTTATGTTTTTAATTGCTTGATCTGTGTTCTGCTTTGTAAGAGGACTTACTCAACACCGTTCGGCCGATTTGGCTTTATTAATTTAAAGCCGGGCTGCAAAGCCTTCTGTCTAAAAAAAAGAATGTGAGTAATGAGCGTCTAATGGTGTCACGCTGGTGGAATCTATCAACTACCTTGCAGGTAACAAGGTCCATCTATCAACTACCTTGCAGATAAAAAGGTCCATGGTAGCTGGTGTTCGTGAGCTGCCGAGGTCATGTATATTTTGGAACCTGTTGTACTCTTGATTCCACTAGTTAGAAATCGATCAAAACTGATGCCTGAACAGTAATATTTTAGGAGGTGGTATATACTAACCTCTCCGATGGTAAACTTGTGATGCATCACGTGCCATAGATTTTTTGGTTAGCTCGTGGTGCATCGGGTAACTGCTAGTTATGATGCCTAGTACCACCCCTTATGATTAACTGTGTTATGTTGAACTCATTTCTTTGTCAATTGTGTGTTGAGTGCTATGTGCTGGGTAACCTCACCACTCAATGGAAGAGGATACGACAACACTGGTTGATGTTGCAACCAGACGATAGGTCTTGTGTTTTGTTTAGGATGGGAAGCCGTAACGTGGATCCAAAGTTGTTTCCCCGAGCCATGATCCCCAGTGACAGACATCCAAGAGCCCCAAAATATCCCCAGGCTACCTATCATACCCTAAGGTTCCCAGTGTGCTTGTACAACACAACTTCAATACTAGAATGATATGTATTTATTTCTCAAAAAAAAAAATGATATGTATTTAGGAACAGAGAAAGTAACAACAAAACTTCACTTCATAGTATCAACAGATAACTATTACCTATGTTCCAAAATATAAGATGTTTTAGTAACCTATTTTCGGCTACTAAGACTTTTTATATTTAGGAACTAAGGACGTACAAGCGAGCGATACAGTAAAATAACAAAAGTTGTGGCAGTGGAACCAAAAACGCAACGTGTAGCACCTCATAAGTAAAGTACCAGCTCTTATTACATACTCCAATATTATCACCAGATATAAACAAATGACAGTACAGCCTGCTCCATGTATTTTGACACATCAACGCGAGTATAACACAGCAACCGATACAGGTATTTCAAGAAAGTGTCCACTGCAAAAGCTCCACGAGGCAGCAGATCTCACGCAATGAAGCAGCTATGGCTTAAAGAGTACTTCTGTCAGAAAGTATTCTTACGAACTTGGGAGAAAGCTAGACAAAGTCCAGTTACCTGCATGTGCCAAAAAGGAGCACATCCACCACACCAACCTGTTCGCGCATGTGTGTGGCTTGCACAATGTTGGAAATCACAAATCCAATTACCTGCAAAGCATATGTAGAGCACATCTTTGAAGGTCTGTTGCGTGAAGTTTCCATGACCAAGCTCTCATTGTCACGTCCAGGGAACCACACTCTTGATTTCAGGCTCTACAGGTAACAGGTTAGCACCATACTTATTGTTTTGGTCACTTGTAAGCACCGCCTTGGTCACTAACACATGCTATATATATTCTCACCGCATGCGTAACCCATATGGATTTACGGTACTGCTGTCAATCCGGACAATGAAACACTAGTGAATGATGATAAATGTTCAAAATCCCGGAAACTTATGAGTGTGTGGCGATTCTTCTGCACTAGTTTGTTCACCATTATTACTTAAACGCATGAAACTGTGCCAACTGAGGGTTGATGACCAAAAAAAAGTTTGACCAATGGGAAAGGATCTCTTCCTTAGCTATACGTTGTTAGGTAGACTAGACCTCTCCAGCATGTTTTTTAACACGGGATAGCACCCCATTGGTCAAAGAGCGCTTCCGCGACTCGAACCCGGGTGGGCTGGCTGGGCACCCCCGAGCTCTAGCCACCAACCAAGCATAGCAGACCATCACAAACTACGAAATGTGAAGCACAAACAGAGCTGAGTGGTTGCATGAAGCAATGCATTTTGATAACTGCAAAGGCCTATTACTTCAGCTGGTCTTTTTTTTTTGTACATTATGGAGCAAGTACAGATTATTTGGCCAATGTTTTACCGTACAGTGAATGACCAAATGAACCCTCATTGGTACCAGATAAAAGCCATGCAATTTGAGCATAATGCAAGAATCCTACGTTCATTTGCAGGTACAGAACAAATGCAGAGACAATAAACTATCGATTCTGGGCAATGACAGTAAACTATCGATTCAGTGACTACAGAGAGGCTGGTCGATCTGAAACTTCACTACTGTACGTTATTGTACACTCGAAAAGAAGCATGAGAAATTAATACTCCACTAGATAAGACACATTTGATCCGTTATGATCATCTCATCGGTTATGCCATAAAAAGCTAGACACGTTATTATGATCATCTCAATGAAATTATAGAATATGGAAAGCTAGACAAATTTGATTATTATGTGATATTAGGACAGTACAAATTCCAATTGCGTAAGTTATACCTTTTGTCTTACAAAATGAATTAATTAGTACTCCCTCTGTCCCGAATTAGATGTCGCAGATTTGTCTAGGTTCGCATGTATCTATCTACTAAAACGTGTCTAGATACACACGAATCTAGACAAATCTGTGACATCTAATTCGGTACGGAGGGAGTAGATAAAAAATGATACATGCTACAGTACAGTTGGATAAAACTTGGATCTCAACATATATTAACCCGTACAAGAAAACATAAGATATTTACAATGAATTGTGAGTGCCCTTAGCAAGACTAGCCGCCTAACAGTTGCTACCAGTTTAAGCAACAGACAGACTGTGACACCACTATCAATTAACTGTTCGTTTGTTCAAACAGAAAAGGTGATCACTGATCAGGATGCACATAAATCAGATCTGCACTGGTATAAGTGATAGGTTTTGGAAACAGCATATGCCGAGTGGTAAGTGGTTAAGCACTAGTACAAACCAGACCTTCAGTCGCAAAATTACTAGACGTTGGCTGCTGGTTATGTACTGTGATCACATATAGATCTTCGCCCTATCTTGGTGGCTATAATCCTGTTGCTGCAGGTATGTATCTGATACAGTAATAAAGATGGCCTAGTAGTAGTCACCAAACTAATCCATGCTAGTACTATAGTCTATAGGTATTTATGACTTCAGTAGTAAACCAAGAAATTACTAGTAGAAGTTATAGCAAATGTGTCCTATTGTCGAGATGGCAAAGCATCAAGAAAGATATCGATTTTGCCATAAGTATTTTTGCAGTGGAAGTTTATCTGTGATCATTACAACATCCGAACATCGTCAATCAGATTTTTTTCATAAAGTCCCAATTTTGGTGCATTGATGGACGCTACAAAATGATGTGTGCCAAGTTCCTCTTACCACCAATGAATAATAGTGTGGTGCAAAAATTGCCCAGGGATAATTGGATACAAGCAACGTCAAATATCGCATCCAAATCAACCTAATTCATTTTTAAAATCTATTCGAATCAAGCGTTGAATACACCGAATGGTATGTCTCTAAACTATGTTTCATGTGTAAAAAGCATAGATAGTTAGATGCACACAATTTTGTTTCGCTATACGTGAAACTATCAGCCACTGCTTTCTACATGTGAAGTACCAGTTCTATTATCATGTTATATGAAGCTTGCTCTACCCAAAAAATACAGTGAGATGAAACTTGGACATGATAACTGTGGTTTCTGTTAGATTCTATGAATTGTGAGATGATAGTTGGCATGTCAAAATCAGGGCTGTAACGCTCTAATTTTGAGATTTTGCATCAGATGGCCAACCAGGATAAAAAAAAATCTAGCACCCTTGCAATTCAAAGTAGGTAGTACACAAAAAAAGATAGACATGAAGGATCTAATTTATCAGAATGTGAGAACTGTCAACAAAATAAGGTGCTGGTAAAGCTGATGCCCTCACGATCCTAGTTCATTCAGCTATTTTCACCATGCATGGATTGTATTTTAGTATCACAAGTAATCCTCACCGTTTTTCTTGCTAGTCAGAATAAGATTGAAAAAACAATTTACGAAAGCATGTACCCTATTCATTCAGAACAGGAAATATTATTCAGACACATGTACAATTACACGTTTTTCTTGTTCCTCGATCAGAGTCTACAACTGCATATATTTTTTCCCAAGTACTTATTCTAACTCTCATTCATTGGTGATCAGCACTTTACATCTACTACTTTCAAACAAGTTACATCTGTTGGGGTCAACATCAACTCCTATGGCATGTCAATCTCCATGCGCTGAAAACCGAAGTCTCCAAAGTTCTACTGCGCTGTATCAAAGATGGTTTATGATCCACCCTAATTTGTCCCTGCTGCTACATATGCATCTGTCTAGGGAGTATGAGTATGGACTGACCTTACTGTCTGCTTTGTTTTATAGCAAACAAGCCACACACATAGCATCCTATATATGATCCATTTCTTACGCGGCGACGCATCTCTCCCACCGGCCAAGCACCGAGCTGACCGTCCCTCCACCGTGCCGGTGCGCAAACTTTGTCACGGCCTTCCACACACATGCATCCCACGCCCTGGCTGTCTCCTTGATTGACCGGGGTTCCGGGATATCACCAAGGGCATTGCGGAACGCCCCATCCACTGTGGCCGAGATGGCACAGGAATTCTTCCTGCAGGTAGGCAAAGCTATTGTGAAGCAGGGGCAGATTTGGATATGCCGATGATCAGCAGTAGGAAACAAGCACGAACAGGCTCAACTCACCTTAGCACCTCATCTCCTTCGTGATTTATAAGCACCGGAGAGCTACTCGGATAATCTGGGGGGATGAATAGCTTCTGGGGCAAGACAAGAGACTGCATCTGTCAGAGAGTCAGTCAGTACATTGTAGTACATACGGGATGTGGTGCAACGTGCAGAAAGTGCCTCAACTTCGAAAACAAAAGTACCATTTCAGATGTTGCAAAGAGTAATTTCGCGGTAGGTGAAAGCGACACGGCGCAGAAAGTCAGTTTGATCATTATCCCACCATCGCAAGAGGCAATCCCATCCATTTCAGAGTCACCAGACATGCTGATCACGGTATCGATCAGTGTGCTGTTAATAGATTTAATCTCTTCCAACAGAGCATAATTAGCATTCTGTCAAGAAATGTTCAACGTATGTTAGACTGTTATATGAAGTGATGACAAACAGAAAATCACTTGTGCTCCAATAGAAAAGATAACGAATGGCACTGGGTTGGCAACTTAAGAACCTAATGATCAATCGTGTTACCTGTGTTTTCTGCCTCTTGATGCTTATTTCGCTGCTCCATCCAGAGTCCGAGGCATCACACTCAAATGCCATGCAACTGCTATCAATACTTCCAGATAGTAGCGATTCAGAGCATGATGCTGTATTACTGAAAACACGCTTCATTTTCTTCACAGTATTAGTTCCAGCAAACTGCTGCTGTTGAGAGGATTTGCAATCCAAAATTGTGCCAATTTTCCCATGTGGCACAATGTCACCGATGCTAAGAACGGACCAGATTGAATTAGCTGAGCTGCGCAGTGCTGCTGGTGACGAAGACCTCATCTGATGTTACATACGAAATAAGCACGGAACTGTCAGTATAAACTATTGCAACAATTCATGAACTATGACTACCTGAGCAATCTGGTACACTTACCGCATCAATTAGGCGATCGATGGGCTTCCTAGTCACTGGTGTTCTGTCTTGACCTCGTGCCTGATCCTCTGCTTGACTAGCTGCTATCTCTGCCTGAAGCGGTGAGGATGACATTGTTGGTTTAGTAGGAGTGACTTGGTTAGAACTATTTGCTTTTGGTGGTGGTGGTGATGGTGCTGCCGCATTGTCGTGCAGCAAGAAGGCAGATATGGTGTTAACATCCTTTGAGAACGCGGACATCACCAGAGCACATGGTGTAGCTGGTGCAACCACTGGCGTAGAAACTGGTGAGGGGGTCAAGCACTCAAGCATACTTGTAGACCAAGACTGCAATATTCCTGGTGAACTGATTGAGGAAGGACTTGCCATTCCTAGCAAATGGTTGCCATTGTTATGTTGATCAGCCGGTAGTGTTCTAGCCGTAGTTGTTTGCCTTGACTGCAAAATGCTTGCATCTGCAGTTTGCTTTTGCTGTCTACTGCAATAGAAAAAAGGTTAAATATATTACATAAAGAGCATTAGACAAATATCTCATGGTTACTTCTGAAAAAAGGGAATACGAGTGAACAGAATTGTTATCAATGCTGCTTACTACAAAATGTTAAGCATAAATGAAAAGTTACTTTAAGAAGAAAACCAACATTCCATTACTAGTACTTCATGCTATAAAGAGTGACATGTTCTGTTGAATCAGAAGCTAGGGTGACAGTCTGAGCTATCCGATATTTCTTATTGTTCTATTTTGATATTTTAAAGGAAATATCATTTCCTCACACAAAAAAAGTTGATCTTGATATCTCCAGATTTGTCAAAGCTATCGCTTTTACCAACCTGTTACCACCAGTGATTGGGGATGCATTGCCAGCAAGATTGATGACTTGAGGCTGCTCACCACAGTTCTGCAACTGATATCCTGTATTCACCTTAGCCGCATCGGCTTGTTGTGCTGGCATTAGGCCTGAAGTTTTAGGTATCATAGGCTGAGAAGTTGGCGTTGGAGTAGCCCTCATCACCGCATCTGGCATTACAGAAGAATTGCCTTTCTGTAAAGCCTGAGGTGTATTAGCCCGTTGCACTTGGCTACGTGACTGCATTCGGCGTTGTAGGCTTTCACTTTTTCTTTTCTCAACAATGAGCAACTTGTTTGATATATTTCTCATGTAGTCTTCCTGGACAATTTTTATATTAAATTAAATCATGACAGCATGACCCAAGAATGAATCAAATTGCCAAGTAAAATATATCTAATGCATAATTGCAGCTGTGTAACATTACTTCGGTACTTCCTCGAATTCACCAATTAACTAGCAGAAACATATAATTGGGTACAGTACATGAAAATGCAAGATTCCTACAATCTGAAAAAATGACAGGAAAAGGCTAATCGACTGGTGAAGAAGCATGACTAGATAAATGCACCTTACTGTTGGTCCCACTGAATGCTTCCTCCTCAAATTTAGCAACCAAACTTTGGGCCTCCTGGGAATAAGGCTCATATCTAGGCTGATAATATGAAACTAATCTGCTGGTTCTGAATAAAATTAGAAAGAAATGGGGTTAAGTTAAGATCATACATCGATGGAGGAGCTTGTATTATAACAATCTCAACTTATGTATTTGCGATACTGCCCCCACAATTAACCATTTAAAAATTTTTAATACCAATAAACTCATTCGTGACGATGCAGACAAAATATATTATAAATGTGAACACGGCACCAGGCAGCATAGAAAACTTACCATTTTTTAGAATAATCAAATTAGACTCACATGCACATAAAAAGGTATACCAACTGCGGAGACACATCGTCAAATTAAGCGAGAACAACGCATTTAGCTACAGAGGTAACCAACTAAACCCATCTACAAAATTATTAAGAAGTATCCTCCGAAAACCAAGCTAAGCCCAAGTACTACTTAAGGTCCCATCGCGCCCGATTGATTCACTGGCTACCAATTTCGGAGAACCGCGACAAATGTACCTAGGCAGATAGGGACATGGATTGATGATCGATCGAACTAAGCAAGGACACACAAATCACTTCGAGGCAGCAGCCCGCAAACAGGAATGGCGAAGAACGTCGGCTGAGCGGAAACCCTAAGCCCTGAATAAATAACCATTCGATCCAACCACGGGGCAGAGGCTGCATCCCGACGGAAACTGAGAATCCACCCGAAAATCGAGCTACGGAGGATGGTGATCCATCGCGAGCGGGGACGGGTGGAGGGTGCAGTAGGTACAGGCTGAGGAAAGGGATGCGCGGTGCGGTCGTGCGGACGCGGGGAGGGGGAGGAGTGGTAGCTACGCTTACAGATTTCGAAGCATGTCGTTGCGGAAGCCGGGCTTCTCCTCGGCCAGCCAGTGGCGGCCTCCGCCGGCTGCGGCCGTCGGAATCCCTCACTGTGGAGGTGGCGGTGGCGTGCGAGCGAAGGGGAGGCTAGCTGTACGCAGTACGCGGTCGCTTTCTTGCAATCGTGAATCGTCCCAACGAAACGGTCGGTGGGCTCGCGCGTTGAGGACATCTCCACCCTCGATCCAGAATGTCCTATTCTGGGTCGCACTGCGGTGATTTGGGTTCTGGCCTTTCAACCGCGTGACCTATCCATCCATGCTAACAAATAGATCCTCGCTGAAGCGCGCATCGGTATTTTCAGTGTGTTTCTGTTGTCTTCCGTCTTTTTTTCCTGCTTCCTGCTTGTTTTGGACATTTCCCGCTATGTCCAGGCGTAGCCATAAAAAAAGACCAGCCAAGATAGGCACAACCACAACCACCCCACAGAGCACCATGCTGGTCGTCCGCGTCGTTGTACCGGCCTTCGTGGCAACCTCGACGTCCGCAGAGAAGAGCTCAACCGCGACTTGTCGTCATGGTGGCCGGACCCGCCGGAGGCACCGGACGTATTGTCGCCTCTCATTCTGGGACAGACGCAGATGTTCAGTATGTGTCGTGACCACCGGCGAGCCTTTCACATGAAAGGTAATGGACCGCGTTTTCTGCCGGAGCACCGGCGGCGTCTAGCGCTCACAGACGTGCGCGACGAGCTCCGGTAGCGGTGTGGGCCAATCCCTACGACGCTTACCTATGTGGCTGCCTCACCCAAGTTGAAGAGGAGTTGCACACATAGCTTACAATTTGCCGCTCTCTCGAAAAAGAATGGGGTTTTGTCGATTCACCGTCGTCGCCAGCACCGTAGGCAACACATAGTTAGATTGTTGTTCTAGGTGAGATTTTCTTGTAAAAAAATTCTACACCTGAATGAAAACTTGTCATTGTAAATGGCCGATGCTCACATTGCAAATTTGATTCCAAACATGATACACGAAGACTACACAACCTAGTCTAGTACTAAGTGATACATTCGATCCGGATTTACGGATGCAGTATAGTACTTTTTTCCCTATTAGAACTAGGTTTAATATCTTTGAAAACAATATTTAAAGGAAAATAATAACGCACGTCTACAAGACTTGTTTTTTCGTTTTACCTTCGGTTCACCGGATCTTTCTAGTTTATTTTATAATATGGATTGTGTAAATGGATGCAGATAGGTCAGGGTTGAAGAAAGATAGTAATGCGCATATTCATGCGTAATGATTTAATATAGATAAAATTTATGGACAGCACATCCCGATATACTAGAGCCCCTGCGAGTCACAGGCATATCAATAGTATTTTGATCCAACCGTTTGTACCGCGAAGCACCGAGCTACAAAAAATTAGTAAGTGAAAACACAGATCAAAGCATTTAGAAGTGATATTGTTGTTGTTCCCTAATGGATCGCTAAGCGAAGATCGTACTCTCCTTTCTGTCACTGAGTTTCCTATGAGATCACCGCTAAACAAGTATCTCACCTCAAGCCTTTATAAATCTCTAGAATTTTGGATACCTACAAGTCTATAGGTCGACACAAGAGACAAAAAAACAAAAATACACGTCTCTATTCAATTAATACACATTACTGAAAGGGCATTTATGCCCTTCCTATTATTTTGATGTTTGTTGACAACACTTGGATAGGTTTAATCTGCTGTTAAATGTTTCAGAAGATATCATCTGCTCTCGTGTATTTTGCACTGAAGGTTTAGAGCTTCACTGGATCATGCATGTGCAGGAACATTGTCCCAGCCGGACTGTCCGGCTGATTTACGCCGCAATGTCCGCCCCCGGCTGGACTGTCCGGTTGGGTTCGGCTGGACTATCCGCCCCTGAGAAGTGGGCGACTTCGTCAGACATTCAGAACATCATATCATACACTCCCCAGACTCAATCCGGACACTGGCAGGAAACTTTGCCAGGCCGGAATGTCCGGTCGGTTTCGCCTGGAGTGTCTGGCTGATGTTGGCTGGACTGTCCAGGGTAAGTGGCTCCCAATGGCTCTAATTCTAGGGGACCTATATAAAAGCCCCTTCTTCTACCTTGGGAGTTGCTCGTCCACCTTAAGAACTCCAACACCATTTGAGCCACCAAATCCATAAGATCTCTTCACTCGACCATCCAAAGTCATTGATCTTTGGAGAATCGAAGGAGGGGGCCTTGCTCTACAGCTTCACCATGAGAGATCTTCATTTCCCCCTCATTCACTTGAGGGCCACTTACTCTAGTGTTTCTTTGGAAACCCTAGCTTGTGATTTGGTTCTTACTAGCTTATCTTTGATTGTTTGACAGCTAGCTTGTATTCGGAAGCCTCCAATTAGGTTATGGATGTGTGTCTCGAACTTATTGTAAAGGTGCCGGCTTCCACCTCGAAGGTTGCCATATAGTGGAAGAGGTGAATCGAACCCATTGGGGTGAGGTTCATCGGAGAACAAGGGAGGCCTCTCGTGGCATTGGTGGTTAGAAACCACCCCCTCTCCAAACGTAGACGTACTTCCCCTCAAAAGGAAGGAACTACGGGAAACAAATCCTTGTGTCTCCGCGTGCTCCACTTTGGTTACTTCTATCATTTACCACACTTTACTTATCTAGTTCTTGCTTAGTATATGTGCTAGATTGACATATAGGTAAATTCACCATAGTTGCATAATCTAGAGATTTACCTTTTGTGTCAAACCCAAATTGAAAATGAGTAAAATTTGAAGTATCACCTATTCACCCCCTCTAGGTGCCCATACGATCCTTTCAATTGGTATCAGAGCCTTGGCTCTTTATTCGGGCTTAACCGCCTAAGAGATTATGGGTAACTCAGGAGATGAGGGAGGGAGTGAGGCTAGCAACTCGGTGACCATGGTAGATCTCAAGAATTTGGAAACAAGCTTGAGCTCTACCTTGGGCAACGAAATCCAATAGTTGCATCAACTTGTTGAGAAACTTGCTATGAATAAGCCAGCCTCACCTCCTCCCTCTCAAGAGGAAACACCACCTAACCCAAAGGAAAATGCTCTGGCTAAGCCTATAGGTGAAGTGGTGGGGGATGAACATAATTCCACTGACTCGACCACCAAAAGGGGTGATGGGAAGGAAGAGCACCATGCGGTTCCCGGATGGTACTCTCCCGATCCTCCAATCCCTCATCCACATATAAATAATAGAGGTGACCCACCTAAGTTAGTTGCACATACTTTTGCTCAATGGAAAGTTTTAATGAAATCTCATATGCGCAGCTCTTGCATTGATTTGTGGAACATTATTGAAGAATGACTCAAAATTGAGGATCCAACCAACTTGACTAGAAGAGAAGTGGTCAATAGCCAACTCAATGCGACTGCCTTGCACATGATCCAACTTGGAGTGGGGCCAAAGGACTTTCCCCACATTGAGAACTACAATACCGCCAAGGAAGCTTGGGATGCTCTCATTGACTTGTTTGTTGGCAATGAGAGCATGAGAAGCAATAGGTATGATGCCTTAAGCAATGAGGCTGGAGGATTCTTTATGAAGGATGGTGAGGATCATGAAGACATGTATCGAAGACTCAAATCCACAGCCACCGCCTTCAGGAATGTTGGTGAAGGGAATATGCCCGAGAGGCAATAATAAAGTGGTTATTATCTTATTCCATGTTTATGATAAATGTTTATTTTGCATGCTATAATTGTATTAATTGGAAACGTTAATACATGTGTGTTTAATAAACAAAATACAAAGTTCTCAGTAATGCCTCTCATATAAACTAGCTCGTTGATTAACAAGATAATCAAGGTTTCCTGATCATGGACATTGGATGTTGTTAATAACGAGGTCACAACATTGGTGGAATGATGTGATGAACATTCATCCGAAGTATAGCATTACGATCAGAGTCATTATGTTTATATTGCTATAACATCATACGAAGTAATCTTAGTCCTTAGACCATAAGATCATGTTAATTGCTAACACCGGAAGAGTATCTTGATAACATCAAACGTCACACCGTAACAGGGTGACTATAAAGGTGGGTTCAGTGCTACGAAGGTGTTATGTTGAGGCTCATGGATCAAGAGTGGGATTTGTCCATCCCGATGATGGATAGATATACTCTAGGCCCTCTCGGTGATATCACATTGAAATAGCTTGCAAGCAAGTGATGTGATCACTAGAATGTTATATCACGAGAACGAGAAAAGAGTGCATGTCGGTAACGAGATCAAACTAGGTATTTAGATGCCAATGATCGAATCTCGGACATGTAATATATCGTGAGACAAAGGGATTAAGTTACTAGCGTTAAAGGTTCACACGATCACAAGAGTCATCGTTGAATGTGTGGGAGTCAGTACGGATCTCCAGGTCCCGCTGCTGATTATTGATCGGAGAGGGGTCTCGATCATGTCTGTATTATTCGCGAACCGTAGGGTGACAGACTTAAGGGATACCGACACCATTTAGGAGCAAATATGTTTCAGATAAATATTAAGAAAGCGCTGGAATCATTTCAATGGAAACCGGAATTGATTCGGGTAAAATTGCTGAAACTGGTTCTGTATGTGATATTGAAATGTTGCAGGGAGTTTTATGTGAATGTTTGTTAATTAAAGTAATTAACAAAATTCTGAATAAAATAAATAAAAGTGTTTATTTAAATAGAAAATGCATTTAATTTGGTGGACATTAAATGCAAAGTGAGTGGAGTTGAAATTGATGTGAGTGGGCTTAGTGGAAGCTCCACCCACATGAATGAGGGAGAGGTGGGGGCACCCACCATGGCCGGCCAAGCCATGGCCTTGGGGCTGCGCCCCATCCCCTATAAAAGGATCCCCATGGATCCTCTCCTCTTGCCCCACCTCCTCGTGAAGGTTCTCTTCTCCCTCTAGTTATTCCCCATGGTCTCGGATTAGCGAGATACATGTTCCCAGTGGCTTTATCTGAAAAGGAGTTGCTGCTTCCGCTGCATCGCTGGAGCGACGAGGCGGAGGTTGTTCGGTGGACCGAACATGTGTGCGATCACGAATGCACTGCTACTTTGCGGTGCTGGACTTGATGGTGCTGGACCTGATGGTGCTGGAACTGCTGGACCTGAAGGACTTCATCACGATCTTGAGATCGGCAAGTGTACGACTACATCATCCACGAGTTCCAACTCGTTAACAAAGCTTTGCTGTCTTCATGGGTAAGTTCTCTATGGATGTATATCCACCCGTTGCTTGTATCTATTAGATAGATCCTGGCGTATAGTTCCCATCGTAGGAAATTTTTTGTTTTCTATGCCGCGAACCCAACAATTGGTGCCTCTCACATTGATTATGCTTGGATCAAGAGGAAGTACGTGAGTGCTCTCATGCCTTTCGAGCCCACTGACTTGAAGAGTCTCCAAGGAAGACACAACTACCATCTCATAACCTCCAATGAAGTTATGCAAGAGATGGCCGCTTTCAAGGTTGCTACCAAGAATGCCAAAGACGCTCGTGCTCATGCCATTGGAATGAGTAGTGATGTCAATCTTGCCTTGAAGTCCAAGGTTGTGGAGTATGATGAATATGAAGGGAGTGATGAGGGACTTTCAATGAGCCACCCCGAAGATGTCAAGGTTGCTCATGGTGAATACATGGCCTTCTATGCAAGAAACTTTTGGAAAGACCCCGCCAAGGCCAAGATGGAGATGAAGAAGCAACCCCAATGGGAGAGGAGACAATGGGTCTAAGTTGAGAACTTGCTTCAATTGTGGTGACCGCTACCACTTTGTTGTCGGTTGTCCCTATGAGAAAAGAGAAGATCATGGGGTAAACTTGTGTTGAAGAAGACCTCCAAAGCTCCTTACAAGAAACCCTTCATCAAAAGGAATCCCACCAACAACAAGAAGTCGGGTGAAATTGTCTTGATAACACATGAAGAATTCTCCTCCGACAATGATGATGATGAAGATGAAGAAGAGGAAACATCAAGTGGTGTGGCAGCTCTTGCCACTACTTCTACACCTATATTCTCACTCTTCGACTCTCCAAATGAGAATATCTCCAACAAGAACGTCACTTGCCTTATGGCAAGAGGAATGGAGGTATTATCATCATCACACCCCACCTCCTTAGTTGATGATGAATTTGATGATGAGTTATCCCTTGAGGTCAAAAAAGAATTAGTTGCTTTTGATGTGTTTATAAATAACTTGCAAGGGGATCACAAGAAACATTTTTTGTACCTCTTAAATCAACTTGCACACACATAAGAGCTTCTACATGAGAGATGTAAATTAGGAAGAGAGAACATGATTGAGGTAGAAGCTCTAAGTAATGCTCTAGAAGAAGAACAAGAGACTAGGATGTCTCTTGAAACTAAACTTGAGGGGCTTGATGAAGCAAATGATCTCATTATTAATAAACTCATCAAGGAACATGATCATGCTATTGCTAAATATAAAAAGGCTAAAAAGGATAAGATTGAGTTTGGTGTTGTTCATGAAAAACTTGTCAAGGGCTTTAGGATGCTTGACAAGGCTCACAAGGCCTTGGAGAGTGAACTCTTGTTGATCAAAAAGTCTCGTGAAAAGCCTCAAACTCAATTGACCAATATTCCTTGACCTAGTACTTTCATTCATGTTAGTTGTACAAATATACTTGAAGAAAATTCTAGGTTGAAGGGGGAGCTAGCTAAGGCCACCTTTCCCAAAGGAAACAAGTCAATTGATGACCTCTTGAGTAAGCAGAGGTCAAATAGTGAGAAAGGGGCATTGGCTTTGTCTCGAAAGGCAAGAAGAAGAAGAAGAAGAAGAAGAAGAAGAAGAAGAACAACAACAACAAGAAGGCCAAGCCCGCACAAGAAAAAGACAAGGTCACTGTGGGTAGTAAGACCACGAATGGCAAAACTATGTCTCATGATGACTTTGTGGGAAGTGATAACCCTCACTATGTATTGATGCGTGATTATTATGGTGATGTATATGCACAATATGTTGGCCCATTTGATGGTTATATTGCTTGGTCTGTTTGGGTTCCCAAGACCCTTATTGCTAACAAAAGAGGACCCATTGAAAAATGGGTACCTAAAAACTAGTTTGATCTTTTGTAGACCTATGCTTCTAGAGGGTCAAAATGGGTGCTTGATAGTGGATGCACAAGTCATATGACCGGAAGCGCATCTAGTGTCAAGGAGTTGAGACCAAATGTTGATCAAATATCCGTAACATATGCCGACAAGTCAAAGTCTAAGGTAATGGGTTTCGGCAAAGTTATGGTTGCACACGATATCATTCTTGTGGACGTCATGCTTGTTGAGACCCTTGGCTACAATTTAATTTTAGTTTGTGCTCTTGGAAAGATGGTTTTTGCCGTCTTTATTGATAATGATATTGTGATCCTCATGTGGAGCAAGTCTCTAAAGGTCGCTTTCGTTGGGTACGTCGAAAATGACTTGTATGTGGTGGACTTTTCGGGGAAATCCACTACAAGTGTGATGTGCTTATTCAGAAAGGCTGATGTGGGTTGGTTATGGCATCACCGTCTAGCCCATGTCAACATGAGAACTTTGCAAAGCCTCCACAAGGATGGTCATATTGTTGAACTAAAAGAAAATGTTTGATTTGCCAAAGATCGTGTTTGTAGGGCATGTGTTGAAGGAAAAATGCATGATTCTCCCCACAAGCCAAAGAACTACATCAAGTCTAAGAGGATCTTGGAGATCCTTCATGTGGATCTCTTTGGTCCTCCATCTCATGCAAGCCTTGGTGGGAAAAAATATTGCTTGGTGATTGTTGATGACTACTCAAGATACACTTGGGTGTATTTCTTCAAGCTGAAAAGTGAGACCCAAGAAAACTTAATTGACCTCATCAACATGGCTCAACGTTAACACAATGTCCCGGTATTAACAATAAGAAGTGACAACGGTACCGAGTTTAAGAACTACACATTGAATGGATTTCTTAGTGATGAGGGAATAAAACATCAATATTCTGCTACATATACCCCTCAACAAAATGGTGTAGCTGAGAGGAAGAATCGGACTCTTATTGATATGGCAAGGACCATGTTGGCAGAGTTTAAATCTCCATACAATTTTTGGGCTGAAGCAATCTCCACCGCATGCCATGCATCAAACCGTCTCTACCTCCGTAAAGAATTGATCAAGACTCCATATGAAATTCTTACCGGTAACAAGCCCAACGTTTCATACTTCCGAGTGTTCGATTGTAAGTGTTTTTATCACATTAAGGATGTTCGTTTGTCCAAATTTTGTTCCAAAGCATTAGAGGGTATTTTTGTTGGTTATGGTATCGAATCCCACACTTATAGAATCTATGACAAGCTCTCCGGAGTTGTCATAGAATCTTGTAGTGTGTTTTTTAAAGAATATGATGGTCCCCAAGGGGGGCGTGTTGATGTCTATGATCTAGATGATGAAATGCCTTAGGATGCCATAGGAAGAATGGGTGCGGGATTCATCCACCCTATTGAGGAACCCCTTATTGCGGATCGAGAAGAACTATGCTCTACTCAAGTGGATCCCTCATCTTCACAACATCAATAAGCTTCTATCGAAGAGGACAATGACCCAAGCCAAAGACAAGTTGTGGACCCTCAACCAAATGATCAGGAAGAAACCTCTAGCCAGGAGGTGCTTGAGTCTCCATTTGCCAGAATGTCCAGCGGTGCTAAGTCTATTGCACAAGGAAGATCTGTAGAAACTGCCATAAGGGAAGCCCAGACCAAGGTTAATATTTGCCTCTTGAAGAAGAGAATGATTCCAATGATGATCAAGGTCAAGTTAATGGTCAAGACGAGGACCAAAATGATGAAGTGATCCCCACAAGAAACAACAAGGAGATCGAAACTCGTCGCCAAGCTAGAATGGATAGAATATTGGAATTAAGGGACCACACTCTTGAGAATGTGGTAGGATATCTAAGAAGAGGGATATCCACTCGAGCTCAACTGAAGAACTTTGGTGAGCACCAAGCACACATTTCCATGGTGGAACCAAAGAAAGTTTGGGAAGCTCTTGAAGATTCGGATTGGTTGGATGCAATGCACAAAGAGCTCAACAACTTTGAGAGAAACAAAGTATGGAAGTTAGTTGAAAATCCAAAATATTACCCAATGTTACATGCACCAAGTGGATATTCAAGAAGAAGCAAGATGAGCATGGAATTGTTGTGAGGAACAAGGCAAGATTGGTTACACAAGGGTTCTCTCAAATTGAAGGCATTGACTATGGAGAGACATATGCACCCGTGGATCGCCTTGAGTCCATCCATATCCTTCTTGCTTATGCGGCACATCATAACTTTAAATTACAACAAATGGATGTAGAAAGTGCATTTCTTAATGGTCCATTGCATGAGTTGGTATATGTAAAGCAACCCCCGGGGTTTGAGGATCCCAAGTTACCAAACCACGTCTATAAACTTGATAAGGCGCTCTATGGACTCAAACAAGCCCCACGCACATGGTATGAGCACCTTAGAGAGTTGTTGTTAGACCGTGGGTTTGAGGTTGGGAAAATCAATCCCACTCTTTTTACTAAGAAGGTCAATGGGGAGCTTTTTGTATGCCCAATATATGTTGATGATATTATCTTTGGCTCATCTAACAAAGCTTTTAATGATGAATTCTCAAAGCTTATGACTAATTGGTTCCGGATGTCTATGATGGGAGAATTGAGGGTATTTCTTGGCTTTGATATCAAGCAAGTAAGAGGAGGGACATTCTTCAACCAAGCCAAGTATACTCAAGATATGCTCAAGAGATTCAACATGAAAGATCTAAATGGAGCTCCCACTCCCATGGCAACAAATACCCATCTTGAACTAAACCCAAAAGGTAAAGATGTGGATCAAAAGGTATACCGATCCATGATTGGTTCTGTTATGGGTCTCCTTGTGGATTTACCCTTGGAGTGGCCCGATCTTCACAGATTTGAGGCGGAAGTGAGGGAAAACACGATGAACACGATGAACACAACTCTAATGCAAGGTAAAGATACAAACACACACCAAATCACACCCAATTCGATTTGCTCCCGTTGGTTCGAACAACCAATCCAATAGAATCCTCGGCGAGAGACCTTGCGGTAGAATCACCAAAGGAGAGATCGGCAAGCGGACGGTAGAATCGAAACCAAGGAGAGAGTAGCAACCAAGTAGAATCCCAAAGGGGAGAGACCAAGCACTACTAGAATCCTTGATAGGGAGAGACCAAACACTTGAGGAGGGTCTTGACAACTTGGAGAAGGGCACCGACTCCAAGGCCTTGTACAACTCATAGATTTACTATTGAGAGGGGGTTCCCATCTAGGGTTAGGCACATGCCTCAATTCATCATCATCTCTAGGGTTTCAAGGAGGGGGTGGGGGCATATATATAGGCCAGCCACGAGCTAGGGGTAAAACATGCATAAACAGGAAGTTTGGGACGTTACATGGGCCAAGCCTAGCTCGAGGCGCGCAGGCCCACGATGCTTGGTCTGGAGACTCCGGTGTAGCGATCCGGAGACTCTGGTCTAGGCTAGAGACTCTGGTCGATCTCCGGTTCAACCTCCGGAGGGGGTCACTGACTGTCCTAGGCGTTGGTTCGGGGCTCGGTCCGGAGACGGGCCGGAGACTTCGGTGTGGTAGACCAGAGACTCCGGTGTGCTGGTCCGGAGACTCCGGTCCTGCTTCAGCAGCTTCTTGCGTCTTCTCTTCCAGGCCTCTTGCTTGGGTGTCTTGGCTCTAGAGCCATCCTTTCTGCATCTCCTTGGCATCATGTTCATGGACCTAGTCACATCATGGGCATTTGTCTCAAGTAGGATTCCATTCGCATAATAACCAACAAAAGGCAAAGCATGGAAGGAGTTCACCTTTGGAGTGATGATTAGCGTGGCATGATGTGGACCAAAGGTGGTTTCCGTATGTTGGGCTACATCATCTCCCCCCACTTGAAAACGAGTCGACCTCGACGATGTTCGTTCATCATGCAAGGAAGGAGGTGTGTCCTTGGCCTTGTTCTTGTACATGGTCGGATCACCAGTGTCGAAGCCATTCTCAAACTTGTTGAAGAGCTTGTGGTACATCTTGCCATCATGTTGTGGTTGGAGATCTTGTAGCCTTATCCTTGTAGTTGGTGGTGTATCTTGGGTACCTTGCAAAACCGACAACAAAGAGAGAGAATTGTATGAATGATTGTTAGTATGGGTCACACTCAAGTCTCTCTTCTCACATTTTGTGGCTTGCGTCGTGGCACTCATGATTTTTCCACTCATTTTTGGCTTGTGGCACTCACTCTCTTGATGGTGGTTCACTCTCTCACCACTCGTCTCACAAGGGTCCTTAGCTTGATTTATCTTGTTAATGGGTGTCATGTTGGATGCGGTAACTTGGCTAGGCGTCATGGGTTGTAGCACAAATTTCTTGTCGTTCCACTTGAAGGAGTATTGGTTGGTGGAACCATGATGTATTGCTTCTCTATCGTATTTCCATGGCCTTCCAAGTAGCATGTGGCACACGGACATTGGCACGACATCACACTCAATGGTGTCTTCATATGGTCCAATCTTGAAGGAGACGTGGACCTTTGATGTTATCTTGAGTGCTCCATTGTCATCAAACCATTGGACATGGTAGGGGTGAGGGTGCTCTATGCATTGCAACTTTAGTTTCTCACAAAGCTCCATACTTGCGAGGTTTTGGCAACTACCTCCATCGATAATCACTTTTATGGACTTGCCATCAATTCCGGCACGAGTTTGGAAGATATTGAGGCATTGGTCCTATCTTGGGATGGAGTTTGTTGGCGAGATTTGTGCTATGACACAGGGCTCGGATCATGCTCGCATACAAGTGTGTCATCCTCTTCCATTGCGGCTGTCCTTGCAATAGCTCGTTGAGTGAGAGCTTCATACTCCTCTTCACTTACGGAGTAGGTTGTGCCATTCTCATCTGTAAGCATCACTCGTGAGTTGGTGCACTCATATGGCTTGTGACCTTTCACTCCACACTTGAAGCAAGTGACTTGACTATCCGATGTCGTGTTGGAGGAGGGTGCTATCGCGGTCTTTGCTTGCTTGGATGAGCTCGTTGCTTGGTTTGTTGGCTTTGCGGGAGCATTTGCATTGATGGACGCAAAGTATGACTTGGGCTTTTCGTATGCATTCTCCTTTTGCAAGTGCCGCTCAGCTTTGGTAGCTTGATGGAGGAGCTCGGTGAGGTTCTTGTATGGTTGAAAGTCAACAATCTTCCTTATTGGGCGGCTCAAACCGTTGAGGAACCTTGCTATGGTTTGCTCTTCGAGTTCTCTCACATCAGCTCGCATCATGGTTTTGTCCATTTCCTTGTATAACTCTTCAATTGACTTGGTGCATTGTTTCAAGTTTTGTACCTTGTCGAAGAGATCTTGGCAATAATGCTCGGGGACGAAGCGTGTGTACATCACTTCCTTCATCTTGGTCCAAGTTTCAATTGGAGGTTCCTCATTCTTCTCGCGGTTCCTTTGGAAGTCTTCCCACCAAACATTTGCATAGTCCTCAAACTCAAGGGATGCCATTGCAACTTTCTTCTCTTCGGAGTAGTTGTGGGCTCGGAAAATCTTGTCAACTTTGAGCTCCCAATCAATGTATGCATCGGTGTCTTCTTCTACCTTGAACTTGGGCATAATGAACTTGAGCTTCCCAAACTTGCCCTCTTCATGTTCACGGTGGTAGTTGCGGCGATCTTGCCTTATGCTCGCTTCACTTGGTGCACGTGGTGGTGGAGGAGGAGCTTGATTTTCTCGAGGACGCGGTTGAGGAGGAGCTTGATGCGCAAAGTCTCTTCTACGCCTTTGCTCGGGATCATTTGCATTCATTGGTTGTTGATGACGATGGTGGGGTTGAGCATAGCGGTTGTTGCGTCTCGCGCGGTGTGCAACCTCGTCATCATCACTTGTATCCCGTTGTGGTGCTCAATGAACTTGTTGTTGATGGCGATGGTCATGGTTCGGGTGTTGGCGCCTATCAACGCGGTTGTGTTCACCATGGCGTTCTTGCTCTTGGGGTGGTGGTGGCGCTTGTACCATAGCTTGTTGTGGAGGGCAACCATGTTCTCCTTGGTTTTGCGGATGCGCCTGGTGATCATGGTGTCGATGACGTCTTGCGTGGTGTGGTTGTTGATGTTGTGGCTCAACCACTTGTTCAAGGCGATGACGAGCTTTATATTCACCATTGTGGTGGTGGGGTTCTCCATGATGAGAATGGGGGCGTGTGGAGTCGCCATGATGACTTGAGGAGTGATACATTGCAAATGTATCTATAATTTTTGATGTTCCATGCTTGGTTTTATCTACTTTCTTGTGTTTTGTTCCAACTTTGGGGTACTTTTCATATGATTTCTTGGACTAACCTATTAACAAGAGACACAGTGCCAGTTGCCTGTTTTCTGCTGTTTTTGGTTCCAGAAAGTCAAAAAATCAATATTCTCGGAATTGGACCAGACAAAAGCCAAAGTTGATATTTCCCTGGAAGACTCACGGAGCCAGAAGGAGAGTCGGAGAGGGGCCACAGGGTGGCCACACCACCCCATGGCGCGGGTCCCCCCAGGCCACGCCAGGGCATGGTGTGGGCCCCCTGGCCGCCCACCGACCTTGCCCTCTGGCCTATAAGAAGCCTCCCGAGGCATAAAACCTAAATCGTCAAGCCTCCAACCACAAAAAGTTCTGCAGCGCCGCCGCCACCGAAGGAGAGATTCAGGGGACAGAAAGTCTCTGTTCCGGCACCCTGCTGGGACGGGGAAGTGCCCCTAGAGCCATCTCCATCGATCTCCACCGCCATCTCCATCACCATTGCTGATTCCCATGATGAGGAGGGAGTAGTTCTCTCTCGAGGCTAAGGGTTCTACCGGTAGCTATGTGTTCATCTCTCTCTCTATGCATGATCTTATTGTGATCATGAGCTTTGTAATCAAGTAGATCTACCTTGCTACTCAAGTGCTTTAATAGATCTCTTCTCTCCCCATGTGTGTGAAAGTGACAGCGTGCACACCATGGTGGCACTTAGGCTAGAGATTACAAATACTTGTTATGAGTTATATTTGGAGTTGGATGTGTCTATGAAATTGTAGTGTTTGTTTGAACTATCTAGTGTTCAAGGTGACAGTGTGGGGTTATCTAGATGGGAAAGGCTTACTTTGAGGTGTGTTGTTATAGCCCTACCATCGATTAGAGTGTTCAACCGGAGAGTAGTTAAGAGTAGTATCATAAAGAGAAGATATTTATATGAGAGTGTTCACTAGTGAAAGTATGATCCCTAGGCCTTGTTTCTTAGCATTGATACACCATTTGTTACTAGATCTGTTACATGCTTGCTTGCTTCCATCTTTATTTCAGTTTGCCTTTAGTTTCTTCCATGCCATCAAGTTATTTTCTAGCACCGTTATCACTTATAATTATCCATACCACTTGTATTTCACTATCTCTTCACTGAACTAGTGCACCTATACATCTGACAAGTGTATTGGGTGTGTTGGGGACACAAGAGACTTCTTGTATCTTGATTGCAGGGTTGCTTGAGAGGGAATACCTTTGACCACTTCCTCCCCGAGTTCGATAAACCTTGGGTGATCCACTTAAGGGAAAACTTGCTGCTGTTCTACAAACGTCTGCACTTGGAGGCCCAACAACTATCTACAAGAATAGAAGTGCGTAGACATCAAGCTATTTTCTGGCGCCGTTGCCGGGGAGGTAAGGTAAAAGGTATTCACACCGGAGGATTAAAGAAGAAGAACCTCCCATGGCAAACGCCTATTTTCTGGCGCCGTTGCTGGGGAGGTAAGGTAAAAGGTACTCACATCCTCTGGTGTGAGTGCTCGAAGTTATTTCCTTTAGATTCTGCAATTTTGTCCTTTTGTTTCTTGTTTTTATTTTAACTAGTTAGGCTTAATGGAAAACAACAACAAAATTAGAGAGCTTTATAGTATTTATCTTGTGTTAGGACATGAAGTGTTTGAAGAGAAAATTAAAAAACCTATGGAACTTCATTTGCATGCTAATAGCAATGTTGTTAGTATGAATTCTTTGGACACCATTATTGCTAATGCTATGGAAAAGTCTAAGCTTGGGGAAGCTAGTTTTAATGAAAATGATCTTTTTAGTTCCCCAACTTTGGAAGATAGCTATTCTATTGCTTATGATGATACCAAACCTCCAATATATGATGATTACAATGATGAATATGATATTTTCAGTCCACCTACTATTGAGGAGAAAATTAATTATGATTACAATATGCCTCCTATATTTGATGATTATGGTGATGAGAATAATAATGATAGGTATTTTGTTGAATTTGCTCCCACTACAATTAATAAGAATGACTATGTTTATGTGGTGAGTATTAATTCTTTTATGCATGTGCCTCATGATAAGAATGTTTTATGTGATAGTTATATTGTTAATTTTATTCATGATGTCACTGAAAGTTATTATGAGAGAGGGAAACATGGTTTTATGCATCTCTATAATATTAAGTTTCCCCTCTTTATGTTGAAAGTCTTGAAGTTGCACTTATTTTGCTTTCCTACGCATATTGCTTTGTGCTTTCTTGACTTGTTTCTTTACAAGATTCCTATGCATAGGAAGTGGGTTAGACTTAAATGTTCTCTGAATTTGCTTCTTGATGCTCTCTTTTACTTCAATTCATATTTCTTATGTGAGCATCTTCTCAAACTATCATGCCTAACTTAAAGGCGTTAAAGAAAAGTACTTACTGGGAGATAACCCAAAAGTTTTAGATAAGTCTTGGAAGTTATTACTTCAGTAATAACCGCTCCTTATCCTTTTTATTTGCTTTTTGTGCCAAGAGTAACCCCTAATGAGAGAGAAGTAATGATTGGGAAAGTTGCTGTCCCGAAACAGATTTCTGTGCTTCACCGTAAAAATTCATGTAAAATCTCTGTACGTCCTTTTGAGGCGTGAATTTTTGTGCTTCTGCCCCAGGTTGTTATCTAACTTTAGTTAGTTCAACACTTTTTGATTGAGCAACAGAAGGTCTTTGAAAAAAGTCGTCTTTACCCGCTGGTCTATTTTGACAGATTTCTGCTATTTTCTGCATTTGCTTCTTGTTGGTTCCTTTTTGAGTTCTTTTAGGGAATTGAGCTTTTTGAGGGAAGTGCTACAGTATCTAGTGTTCTAATGGGAGTTTATTTGGTTTCAGAACTGAACCTTAAGACTTATTTATCTTGAGTGCACTAATGTTGCTAATAAAGATTGTGTGAAGTTTTGTATGAAGGAAAATTTTCAGGTGTATGGAAGGAATGAGTAATGAGATGAAGGATGGACTAAAGCTCAAGCTTGGGGATGCCACACATGTCACCCCAAGAAATATCCAATAAGTACAAGCGTCAAAGCTTGGGGATGCCCAAGGCATCCCCTTCTTCATTAATAAAAATCCCAGGTTTCTTCCAAACGCTTCATTTTTATTGTTTCATGCACGGTTGTGTTGTTCTTGGAGCGTCTTCTTTTTCGTTTTCGTTTTGTTTTTTCGTTTGCTTTTGTTTGTTTGGTTTGCTGAATAAGTTGGTTGGATCCCAACACACTTCTTTTTGAGAGAGATACACCTCGTTATTCATTGCCTAGAACACTCTAGTTTTCATTCTTATTGTTTTGTGAGTGTTCTCTTTTGCTAGCACTGTGTTTAGCCTTAGTTTTCTTATGCTTTCAGCTTAGAACTTTTTAGTTCTTCCTTTTGTATTTGTGAGACAAGCTCACTGATCTTTATTTATTATTATCTTTGTGAGTTCTCTCAAATAGTTTGGTTTGGTTTGGAAAAGAGTAGGAAAGTTCATGCTTAAGTGGTAAAGAGAGCTTGTTTTTGACTATGGCCTATGCTTTGTCATGCCATGCTTGATATTGTTTTGGCTTTATGCTTAGTATTCTTTGCTATAGCTTGACTTGTTATAAACAATTGAGATTGCTTAATGTGCCTTGGATGAATCATGTGTTGTTTTAGCATATTAAAGCATAGTATTGTGGTATTCTCCTTTGATGATTTATTTGGGTTGACTTAGCGCATGCTCACACCATGTTATGACTATCTCAAGTCACCATAGCCTTTATGATCCTTTAGTTTTCAACTTGTAGTATCACTTTATGCTTTGATCAATGATGTTTTGTCGCGCTGCATGATTATGGCCATTATTGCTCTCTTAGTTTGTCGCTCCCAGTATTTTGCTAGCCTCCGTAACCAAGTATGAGTTCCACTCATGCATCCAACTCCCTAAACCAAGTTCTTCCAAAGATTCCACCATACCTACCTACTAGCTTATGCTATTCCAAGTATATTCATGTTTTTGTTTACCTTCCAAATTAAACTTGTTATGAGAAAACTAGTGATTAAAGCTCTCACAAACTTGATGGCACACTTTACTTTTCTTGCCCTTAATAAACTTGAACCATTGGGTCCTTCTTTGTTGTGTATATGCTTGCACTTTATAAGTTGAAATTAGCAGAACCATGTATCATGGGGAACGCTTTCAACATTGCACTTGTACTTTGTACCCCGTTGATATCATGTTCTTTTGCTTATGGATTTCGGCGGTGTGAAATAAAAGTGGAACTTGTAAGATCATGGAGTTTGTATGTGTGTTAGAGAAATGCCATGGGCCGCTAGCCTAAGCCATGCCTAATCATGGTGGAAACTTGCAGCATCACCATAATGAGCACTCTATGAAGCATCCTCAATAAAAACCTATGCAAATAGAAAATAAAAAGATCGCTGAGATGCTCATTATCTGCTTGCCTTGTCATTTTGATTATGGGATAGCTCTTGTATCATGTGCAAGGGGTACCCCATTGGCAGTTCTTAATGATACACATATACTTACAATGACAAGAGCTTACTTGTGACTAAAGTTTAGTAGCATGAGGATCGGTCTTCGTAACTAAGGGGCATGAGATTTCGGTTTATAACTTGTCAAGCATATCCTCTTAGTTGTGTCACTTTAACCTTAATCACCTTAAAGATGCTTATGATAGGGGCAATGAGAGCTGAAAGCTATAAGTACCATAATTTTTGGAAGCTCTTTATGAGACTTGAATCCCTACTTCCTTTTACAAAAGGCATTTCTTCCACCATTATATTGAGTCTCCACCTTCTAACTTTATACACCTACTTTGAGAGCATAGTGGCCATTCTTAGTTCTATGTGCATTGTCCCAAGACTAGTTTATTGATGCATAACTTGATATTGCTTGTTTTAAACTATTGTTTCTAGTCACTCTTATGAACTTTGAAGGTGTCATATGCATTTATATTTGATACTCTATTGAGGGACAAGCTGAATGCTACTATGCTATGCTTTCTTTATGTGAAACAAACAAACGTTTTGCAAAGCATTGTTATTCATGAATCTTTTGTTTGTGACTTTTCATGTTGCAATATAGTTGCTATGTCTTATTGTTAGAACTTTGTCTTTCATGCTATGTTGAAGTACTATGATCCCAGCTATCAATGTTTTACAAATACTTTGATCAAGTTTATGATGGTGCATGTCACCTCAAAAATTATTCTTACTTTTTATCACTTACCTACTCGAGGACGAGCAGGAGTTAAGCTTGGGGATGTTGATACATTGCAAATGTATCTATAATTTTTGATGTTCCATGCTTGGTTTTATCTACTTTCTTGTGTTTTATTCCAACTTTGGAGTACTTTCCATATGATTTCTTGGACTAACCTATTAACAAGAGCCACAGTGCCAGTTGCCTGTTTTCTGCTGTTTTTGGTTCCAGAAAGTCAGAAAATCAATATTCTCGGAATTGGACCGGACAAAAGCCAAAGTTGATATTTTCCCAGAAGACTCACGGAGCCAGAAGGAGAGTCGGAGAGGGGCCACAGGGTGGCCACACCACCCCATGGCGCGGGTCCCCCCAGGCCGCGCCAGGGCATGGTGTGGGCCCCCTGACCGCCCACCGACCTTGCCCTCTGGCCTATAAGAAGCCTCCCGAGGCATAAACCCTAAATCTTCAAGCCTCCAGCCACAAAAAGTTCTGCAGCGCCGCCGCCACCGAAGGAGAGATTCAGGGGACATAAAGTCTCTGTTTCGGCACCCTGCTGGGACAGGGAAGTGCCCCCGGAGCCATCTCCATCGATCTCCACTGCCATCTCCATCACCATTGCTGATTCCCATGAGGAGGAGGGAGTAGTTCTCTCTCGAGGTTAAGGGTTCTACCGGTAGCTATGTGTTCATCTCTCTCTCTATGCATGATCTTATTATGATCATGAGCTTTGTAATCAAGTAGATCTACCTTGCTACTCAAGTGCTTTAATAGATCTCTGCTCTCCCATGTGTGTGAAAGTGACAGCGTGCACACCATGGTGGCACTTAGGCTAGAGATTACAAATACTTGTTATGAGTTATATTTGGAGTTGGATGTGTCTATGAAATTGTGGTATTTGTTGGAACCATCTAGTTCTCAAGGTGATAGTGTGGGGTTATCTAGATGGGAAAGGCTTACTTTGAGGTGTGCTGTTATAGCCCTACCATCGATTAGAGTGTTCAACCGGAGAGTAGTTAAGAGTAGTATCATAAAGAGAAGATATTTATATGAGAGTGTTCACTAGTGAAAGTATGATCCCTAGGCCTTGTTTCTTAGCATTGATACACCGTTTGTTACTAGATCTATTACATGCTTGCTTGCTTCCATCTTTATTTCAGTTTGCCTTTAGTTTCTTCCACGCCATCAAGTTATTTTCTAGCACCGTTATCACTTATAATTATCCATACCACTTGTATTTCACTATCTCTTCACCGAACTAGTGCACCTATACATCTGACAAGTGTATTGGGTGTGTTGGGGACACAAGAGACTTCTTGTATCTTGATTGCAGGGTTGCTTGAGAGGGAATACCTTTGACCACTTCCTCCCTGAGTTCGATAAACCTTGGGTGATCCACTTAAGGGAAAACTTGCCGTTGTTCTACAAACCTCTACATTTGGAGGCCCAACAACTGTCTACAAGAATAGAAGTGCGTAGACATCAAGGAGCGCGCGCGAGACAAACTTGACGAGCTTGAATGGTGTCCATGACGGTTGTCGAGGTTGGCAATAGCTTGGTGAAGAGCTTGGAATTGAGCATTGTGCTCCACTTGGCGTTGCCTGTCACGGTAGTCAAATTCTCGAAAAGTTTCATCAAGTCGGTTCTCAAGCCTCTCAAATTGGGCATTGAATTCTTGGCGTTGCACCCATAAGTTGTGGCGCATGGCAAAACCATCTTTGTTGTTGAAGTTGCTATCTCCGCTTTCGCCACTTTCCCTAGACATGTTGTTTGACCACAAGTGAAATGAGGGTGGTATTGGTGGTATGGTATGTGCTACCTTGCCTCACCAAGTCAAAAATTGGAAAGGTTGTTCTTGCCGAGAGCAAAGCGAATACACAAGACACACACACACAAAGGCCTATGGTGGATGGGTAGGAAGGTGGATAACAAATGGAACAACCCAACAAAAAGGTTATTGTCAAAAGTGGGTAAAATCCAACCAAAAACAAAGTCAAAGGAAAAGGTCAAAAGGGTGACGAGAACCTACGACTATACACACACGGTGGTGATTAATGTGGCTAACACAACTATGAAAATGAGCAACAAACAAAATTGGTCCTAACAAAGACTAATGCTCGGTGTCATGCCAACACTAGGACAGACCGTAGCCCGTTTACCAAAAGATGGAGAAGCAACGGATTTGTACGCTTGCCTTGCTCTTGCTTGCACTCTTGCTTAGAAGCTTTGGACTCTCTTTTGTATTGGTATCTTTCTCTTTTTCTTTTGCTTATAAGCTTTTTTTGTACCTCTTTCTTTGCTATGCTATGGAGTCAAGTTTTTGATATTGCCTCTACACTATGACTTATGCAAGAGCAAGCGCACAATGCTTCGGCAAACACAAGATGAGCTACTCTCGATAGGTTAGGTAACACACAAAGGAAGAAGGGGTTAACAAGGGTGGTGCAAGTTATACCTTGTGGTGATGTCTCACTTGCAACCGTTGGTGGAGGGATGGTTCGAGTTCCGTGGTGTCGATGTCGAGTACGAGGCATTGCGGAAGCTTTTGTTAGTGATAGACACGCACACGAAACACAAATGTCAAAAGGAAATCAGTCGAAAAAGGAAAAGGGGGCCAAAAAATTTGTCTGGGCCGGAGACTCCGGTGTTGCTCGTCTGGACACTCCGGTGTCGGCCGGAGACTCCGGTCTTTGTGTCTGGAGACTCCGGTCTACCGGTCCAGAGACTCCGGTCTGGAGTCTGAACGACGAACAACTCATGTTCTTGAGCGGAAATTCGGCCCTTGAACCCTCAAATCCCGAAAATTTCGACCAAAATGGGCTGGGAAACGCATGGCACAAGTAGACCAACTCCAAAGACAAGTTTCTATTGGACTAAAACCATAATCAACTCACCAAAACAAGAGATCGATCCAAAGGCAATTTGGGTTTATATTTTTGGTATTTTTCAGTTTATGGTGGAAATCGAAGGGCGAAGTCAAATCCGTGGCAACCAAAAGCTGCTGATACCAGTTGTTATGGGTCTCCTTGTGGATTTACCCTTGGAGTGGCCCGATCTTCACGGATTTGAGGCGGAAGTGAGGGAAAACATGATGAACATGATGAACACAACTCTAATGCAAGGTAAAGATACAAACACACACCAAATCACACCCAATTCGATTTTCTCCCGTTGGTTCGAACAACCAATCCAATAGAATCCTCGGCGAGAGACCTTGCGGTAGAATCACTAAAGGAGAGATCGGCAAGCGGATGGTAGAATCCAAACCAAGGAGAGAGTAGCAACCAAGTAGAATCCCAAAGGGGAGAGACCAAGCACTACTATAATCCTTGATAGGGAGAGACCAAACACTTGAGGAGGGTCTTGACAACTTGGAGAAGGGCACCGACTCCAAGGCCTTGTACAACTCATAGATTTACTATTGAGAGGGGGTTCCCATCTAGGGTTAGGCGCATGCCTCAATTCATCATCATCTCTAGGGTTTCAAGGAGGGGGTGGGGGCATATATATAGGCCAGCCACGAGCTAGGGGTAAAACATGCATAAACAGGAAGTTTGGGACGTTACATGGGCCAAGCCTAGCTTGAGGCGCGCAGGCCCACGATGCTCGGTCCGGAGACTCCGGTGTAGCGGTCCGGAGACTCCGGTCTGGGCTGGAGACTCCGGTCGATCTCTGGTTCAACCTCCGGAGGGGGTCACTGACTATCCCAGGCGCTGGTTCAGGGCTCAGTCCGGAGACGGGCCGGAGACTCCGGTGTGGTAGACCGAAGACTCTAGTCTGCTGGTCCGGAGACTCCGGTCCCGCTTCAGCAGCTTCTTGCGTCTTCTCTTCCAGGCCTCTTTCTTGGGTGTCTTGGCTCCAGAGCCATCCTTGTTGCATCTCCTTGGCATCATGTTCATGGACCTAGTCACATCATGGGCATTTGTCTCAAGTAGGATTCCATTCGCATAATAACCAACGAAAGGCAAAGCATGGAAGGAGTTCACCTTTGGAGTGATGATTAGCGTGGCATGATGTGGACCAAAGGTGGTTTCCGTATGTTGGGCTACATCAGGTTCTTTGCTTTACCTTTGTGCATCTAGACCCAATATTGTGTTGAGTGTAGGAGTGTGTGCAAGATATCAAGCGGCTCCTAAAGAAAGCCATTTGATGGCGTTCAAGAGAATCTTTCGATATTCGGTTCATACCCCAAATTATGGTATTTGGTATCCTAGGGTCTCAACTTTCTCTCTTTGTGGATACACGGGTTCGGATTGGGCTGGTGACAAGGATGATAGAAAATCAACCTCCGGGGCTTGCCAATTCCTTGGGAGGTCCTTGGTGTGTTGGTCTTCTAAGAAGCAAAATTGTATATCTCTGTCCACCCCGAAGCCGAGTATGTGGCAGCTGCTAGTGCTTGTACTCAATTGCTATGGACGAGGCAAACTTTAAAGAAATACGGTGTCCATTGTGACAAAGTGCCTCTTCTATGTGACAATGGAAGTGCTATCAAGATTGCCTATAACCAGTGGATCATAGAAGGACAAAGCATATTGAGATCTGTCATCACTTCATTAGAGATCATGTTGCTTGAGGTGATATTGAGCTATCATATGTGTTAATCAAAGACCAACTTGCCAACATTTTCACGAAGCCACTTGATGAAGCAAGGTTTTGTTATCTGAGGAATGAACTAAATATCATAGATTCTAGGAGCTTGACTTGATCACCTTGCATACTCACCTATGTCTTGACTCTTATTTGGTTTAGGTGTAGGCATGGAGATAGGGGGAGTGCGGTCCTAATGAATTGGACTACCCCCCCATAATGCCAACATTAAGAAAATAAATCCTCTTAATATCATTTAGTGATATGTGAGCTTCATTGATGAGTAGTGGCTATGAACCCAAGGATAATTCTTTGCGGTGTCATGCCACAAACTCTTACATGGTGGCCTCGGCCACCGCCCTCTTCATAATTGAAGAGTCGGTTCTTGATTTGTTGGTTTGGATCTTAATTTTTCATCTTCTTGACTATCTATTGTTTCTTGGATCCCCACAGTACATCTTTTGAATTCCAAGCCTGTACTCATCCCTAAGACATGCTCCTCTTGCCACACATTTGTCCACTTTTTGAATCCGGGGTTTTCTGTTCGTGGGGGGCAAACTGTCCGCACTGAACCGACCAGAGTGTCCGGCCAAGACGGACACTCCACTTGATTTAGCCCGGACACTCCGGTGAATCTCACCTGGATAGTCCGGCCCCAGCAGTTTCGATCTTGTAAAAGGGGTTGGGGAGAAGTGGATGGTTCACTCCTCCTTCTCCTTCCCGACTTCCTCTTCTCCAAAATGTTGTTGCCATGACTAGGATATCCACCGGGAGGGCTCCTCCCCCCGGATCTGGCCGTTGCCACCGACCATTACCTTCCCCTTGCTGCTGGGACCTGTTCCCCTCCGGTGAAGGCTTCCATGGATGCTGGTATTGTGCCTCCCCTTCTCCATCGCTAGGGTTTTCTCTAGATGAATTTTTAGAGGCAATGACTGATCTCGATCCATGGATACATCATACTACATGCAAGTCTCATCATTGTAGTAGTTCTAGCAATCCCGATCTGCTCCGGTTGAACACTCTCGCACTGCCCGAAAAATCACCAGGACTCCCGCCGGACTGTCCGGCGTGTATAGGGCGGACACTCCGGCATGGCCGGAATGTCCGACCTGTACGCACTGGACTGTCCGAGTTAGGCGGAGTCTCCGGGGTGATTTTGCTGGACAGTCCGGGTGTTTTCAACCTGTACTGATCCTGCATTACTTTAGCTACTGCTTTGTGCCTACATCTCCTGGACAAATGTGCTTACCCATATGCTGCCCTTCTACTCTGAATTCACAGGTAGCTCTTAAAGGGGATCCGCAGCAGAAAACAAAAATTTTCCTACGTTGGAACCCCAAAAACTGCCTAGGATCTATCTATGTAGTAATGCGGTAACGGCCAATGCGTAGAGAATACATACCCTTGTAGATCATATGCGGTTAATGTTCCGAGGGGAACGTGGTTGATGTAGTCGTACTCGTAGCCGACCTCAAGGTCACGAAGCTCCTTGCAGGTCACCCCTTGCTCCTTCTTCATCGTGCAACAGCGCCGGCTCACGACATTTAAGTGCCCCAAGTGTTGCGCCTCGTGTCTTCGTACACATCTGGTGCACGATGAGACCTCCGGCTCCCCGATCCCACCGGGAGTGCAGAAGTTGATATCCGGCTAGGAATCCTTGCAACACAACGGCGTACTACAGGTGTGCCTTGTTCGCACAACCCAAACTTGGGGCCATGGTCACAAGGGCTAGAGAGAGAGGGAAGGTGGAAGTCAACCAAAGGACTTCTCCAAATATTGGTGTGTCTCATCCCACCCATGGGCACCCCTTTATATAGGCTAAGGGGGTGTGCCTTTCGCAAAGGCTAAGCCATGTGGGACTAAACAAGGGGAAGAGAGGGGTGAGGCGCATGGGCCCTTAGGGCTTCATGGGCCAGCCAGCCAGGGATGGGCCCCACCCCGCGCACAGCCCTAGGCTGGCCGGGTGGGCCCCCTTGTGGCAGCTGGGCCTTGGCCCTCTTGGCTCTTGGCCCTTCCCTCTTTCGGTTTTCCCTCATGGGCCTTTATTCACTAGGAAGTTTGGCCCATTAGTAAAATAACCCTTCAAATTAGATTTTAATATTATATTTAATATTAATTACACTAATTAATATGTAAATACATATTAAAAAACCTGATTCAAGCCGAAACACCTTTCGGTTCCCCTTTCTATATCCCCGAACAACTTCGGAATTCCCGAAATGATTCCGGTCCTTTATTCCTTCTCCGAACAGCTTCGGATCTTTCCGCGGAACAATTCCGGCTTTCTCTTTCTCTATTATGATTCCGACTTACAAATGATCGCTCTCATTATACCCTTAAGTGTATCCTCTCATGGCTCAGGAATGCTCTAGACATGATTGTTGGGGATATACTTTCCGGGTATCCTCACAGTTCCTCACTGACCAGGGTGGCCCACTTCAGGTTAGAGCTTTGCTTCACGGGCGGCCCAGTCAGGGAGAAGAGACGGAGTCCAGTCCGGCTACGGGAAGGCCCACAAGACTTACCGACTTAGGCCCGTAGTGTTACTTGTAGTTCAAGATGTACTCTGTAACCGACTCTTAGTCGTGGCCGGATAGATCTCTCCTATAAACCCTAGGCCGGATATCTATATAAGCCGTCCTAGGGAGATCCTTTAGGCCAACACCTCAATAGTCTACAATCTCAACTCGCACAGGCGAAACCCTTGTAACCCATATTCCGGCTCTGCCGTATTACTAGATTGCGAGCAGGAGTAGGATCCGTCCAAAGCCGGCGGATTCGAACCTGGGTAAACTTGTGTGCTCACCGTCCCGGAACACCGTACGTCTCACACCCCTCTCTTCCGCACGCCTCGAGGACCCCCTCATGGCGTACTTGTCCTCAATCCGACGACAATGATCTGTATCAATGATCAATAGAGGGACCAGGGATATCCATGTGACCCCTATGCGTTCCTGATGACAATGTCGTTTGAACCACTAAATGTAGCATCCAATTCCTTTTGTTTCTTGATACAACTTGTCCGAGATCCAATCATTGGTATCACATACCTTGTTCAATCTCGTTCACAACAAGTTCTGTTTTCTTGTTACCATGATATTACATCCCCGTGACTGAGTCACATGTTGCAACATTTATGGATATAATCTCACCAAGCCGGCCGTATGTATCTTTACCCGTCATGTGGGTGAACAAATCCTGGTCTTGCAGTCACATGTCATCTACTGTTCCTTTGGAATACCCAACGTACACCTTTATGGCCACCGTATTACCAGATGACGGTTGATGTAGTCTAAGCAGCCTCGAGAAACAGTGAGTAATATGAGCGCACGGTCTAAGGAAAAGGAGTCTAGGTATAGCTGTTGCAACAATGAACTATATGACTTGATCGTGTTGCAATCCATCGAGGAATGTCCATCACATCATTCTCCAATGATATGACCCCATTGTCAATTGGCATAATGGCCCATGATCTTGAAACCCAGATCATCCTCATGACCAATGAACTAGTATGAATAGAGGCTACTAGGGACTTGGTTATTTCATACCACACCTGTACCAACGTTTCTACTTGGCACAGTTATAGCACAATATGAAACTATTATAAACTAATTGAGATATGACAATAAAAACCTATTTATTATTTGCCTCTAGGGCATATCTCCTTCAGTCTCCCACTTGCACTAGAGTACAAATAATCTAGCTCACATTTTACTCATGTAAACCATATACCATATGCGTTTACAGATCATGCATGCTCATAGGAAACATCATGTCCATGTTCTGTTTTACCAGATCATTATGTCTTTTGCAAATCGTTAATGTCTTCCTAATTTTGACATTCAATCCATTATCTTATAATGGGTCGAAGCATTTGTTTGGAAACAAGTGAGACTTTGTTTCTAGTGTTTATAATGACGGTCGTTTTCACTGTTGTCATATAAACTTCGCAACACACGTTGATATCCTTTGTGTATATACTGTATTCATGGCAGCAGAATGAGGCTGAATTCCAGGAGCTTACAGTGACTTTAGATCAACCTCGGGGGCTTTCTCATGGGCACTAGGCCCTGGGACACATCATTCTACGTTAAAAGCGAACTAGCCCCGCCATAATATTATACATCACATCAGATGGAGCTTTTATACTTCTATATCTATGTAGATCCTAGTGCATGAAATGCAACTATGCCACTTACTTTGCTTCTTGCCATTTATGTACAAACTTAATTCTGGTTTAGTGATCAACTTAGGAATCACTTAAAGACATGCTCTTATAGTTAAGACTTTGTCCTTCCAACCAGAACTTTGGGTCACATTGCGTCGAGTATACAACATGGTTATATGGAAGAACCTACGACTGAGGCATAGGAGATGCAACACATCTCTTTCTTTCAACCATAGTCACTATACTAACTCAATGCTTCATGCAGCAAAAACTTCTTTTTTACCTTGTTCCATTCTGAGATACATCAGAATCTTGCTTAGGACATTCTGAATATCTTTCAGAATCAAGTCCAGGAAGCATTCGACATTTGGTGTTTATTAAACTCACCAATCTATCTCGATAGATCTTATTGTTTAATAACTTCAACTTCATCCTTATTTATCTAACTTAAATATTATTAACACCAATCACATCATTCACATATGTCGTCCACGTATCCCAGAATGATTTCACACTCCCACTCAAATATGAAATTCATGTTTGAGATCCAGGGATTTCACTTAGCTCCCACTCAAAATATGTCAGCTGCATATTATGAATTAGCCAAGCTGATTTGCTCCCACTCAAATTTAGGTCCTCTCGATAATCTTGGACATTCCAAAATTCTTTGATCATCATCAATTTGAGAATTCCAATTACGAGACTTCAATATCCATATATTTCTAGTGTAAATCCAAAAGACTTAAGCATCACTACTATTGTAGTCAACTCCTTGAATTTTTCCAAACTTGTGACAAATCGAGCTCTTTGTCATTCATTAAGTTTCATTTCCTTCTTATGACTTTGCAGTCATTCAGAAATATCAAGCAAACTTCTTTACTTTAATAAGATCAAGTAACATGTTACTTTGCAATCTTAAATGTAACTTAATATATGATTTTATGACTCCTAGTCATTTCTCGCACTCAGGTCCATCACGCTTATTTCTAATTTGTAGGTATGTCTTGTTCAAAACATGACAAGTGAATCAATAACATAATTCCACAAACTTGTAGAATATATAGTTGAATCCTACTTTCTTTAGTAAAAGTATTGAAACTTTATGATCATTATCATTGGTTTATCCTCTATATGTAGAGTTTGGATTCACGAAACAAATTCCACTGCGCCACTCAACAATCTAGAGGTAAGGTCAAATACCTTGTTTTGATATTTTACTTTCTTCCACCTGTATCTTCATCAAGACACGTCAAGTTTGGACAATAATAGGTTTGCCCCTTTGTGGAAAATGCATTCATAGCTTCCTAAGAATGCTCTACAAAGAATTGTTTATTTGCCACGATTTCGACTTATCGAAATCTCTAGAAACTCGAACTTGCCATAACACTTATGGTGTTGTTTCCACGAATCTTTTAGATGTTCCTTTGTATTTCAAATGAGTGTTTACTTATTTCAATCTCTAACTCTAAACGATAACTATAACCCCTATAAGAGATGATATTATACCATATGTATCTTAATACATAATGATTATGATGTATAGATAATTCAGCACACTTTGAATTCATCCAATTATCATAATTTGTGAAACATCTTTCACAAGTCCCTTTATGCTAAACTTAACTTGAATACTTCAGTCACGTCGATCAAATCGAAGAGACTTCGTATTCTTGTTAATTTCAATATCCTCCTATTGTTGTGAACTCATTTGAACAATTCAAATCATTTTGAACTCATGTTTCATTAAGTAAATACTCTTATTCACTTAAGTCCACAATAAATGATTTCCACTACTTGTTGAAAATACGATACATCAATATGTATAAGATTCAACATTTCTTCGCATATCACCGTTTTACCAGAATGCGGAATTTTAGTCATTCTGCCCAAGAGGCATGGTTTTGCACTGCTAACTGATGGACCATGGATATCCATGTGACCCCTATGCATTCCTGATGACAATGATCAACAGAGGGACCAGGGATATCCATGTGACCCCTATGCATTCCTGATGACAATGTGGTTTGAACTGCTAACTGTAGCATCCAATTCCTTTTGTTTCTTGATACGACTTGTCCGAGATCCGATCATTGGTATCACATACCTTGTTCAATCTCGTTCACAACAGGTTATGGTTTCTTGTTACCGTGATATTACATCCCCGTGACCGAGTCACATGTTGCAACATTTATGGATGTAATCTCACCAAGACGGCCGTATGTATCTTTACCCGCCATGTGGGTGAACAAATCCCGGTCTTGCACTCACATGTCATCTACTGTTCCTTTGGAATACCTAACGTACACCTTTATGTGCACCGTATTACCAGATGATGGTTGATGCAGTCTAAGCAACCCCGGGAAACAGTGAGTAATATGAGCTCACGGTCTAAGGAAAAGGAGTCTAGGTATATTTGTTGCACAGGTGAACTATATGACTTGATCTTGTTGCAATCCTTCGAGGAATGTCCATCACATCATTATCCAATGATATGACCCTGTTGTCAATTGGTATAAATGCCCACGATCTTGAAACCCAGATCATCCTCATGACCAACGAACTAGTATGAATTGAGGCTACTAGGGACTTGGTTGTTTCATACCACACCTGTACCAATGTTTCTACTTGGCACAGTTATAGCACAATATGAAACTATTATAAACTAATTGAGATATGACAATAAAAACCTATTTATTATTTTCCTCTAGGGCATATCTCCTTAAGCTCTCGTCCTCGTCGCTCTAGGGCTGCTCAGAAAGCCCATCCTTGGTCGAGTCGCACAACACCTAGTATCCATCGTTTATGGCTAGGACTACTGGGTCTCTAATCCCATTTGCTCCCCTAGCTTTCGTCTCTCAGTGTCAGTGTCGGCCCAGCAGAGTGCTTTCGCCGTTGGTGTTCTTTCCGATCTCAATGCATTTCATCGCTCCACGCAGGTTCCGGGATGAAGAGAGTGATGTCCATATTGATCCGTCCATGGTCAGACAGACTGCTCATGACCGTGCTACAGCTAAGAAAGAGAAGGTCAGAAGACTAAAAAGGGATGAAGCCAAGCGCATGAAGTTTGAGGCATTGACCACACTGGCAGAGTTGGGCACCGAGGAGTTTGTGGAGATGCGAGTCCAACAGTTCTATTCTCTGCAGCGCACGTCTGAGTATGATTGCTTCTGGAGGAATGAGCATGCCCTACTCTTTTCTGAGGTGTTTTGTGCTTTTAGGACTCCTGTGTGCCCCATGCAGTGGTTGGATATTTCGAAGCTCCAAGCTCACAGGTACTTTGAGGATGCTCTTTGGGTGACTGAGAAGATGGGGCTACACACCATCTTTCAAGCAAGAGAAGACTACATCATTGATTTGGTCCAGCAGTTCTATGCCACGGTGGTCTTTGGGGACACTACTAATATTCCCCTTGAGTGGATCTCTAGCACTACTAGGTGTCGCTCCAGCATGGCTCAGTTTGCACACATCCTTGGAGTGCCATTCAACCCCAATGCTCCTAGTGGTCACAGGATGCATGTACATGGTCAGGCATATGACAAGAAGCTGTTGGCCCTAATCTACTCTTAGAATGGTGTGGTGGGCCAAACCACCAACATAAAGCTCATCTACAACATTCTGCTTTGCATGTTTCGCCACACTCTCACTCCCAAGGCGGGCAACAAGGATGAGATGAGAGGTGCCGAGATCAATCTTATGGACCAAGCTTACTCAGTGTATGCTCATGGTCCAGATCATCCAGGTGGTGCCATAGATGTCATGGATTTCATCTATCAGGACATGTACAAGTGCATCACTGACAAGAAGTGTCCTATGTTTGCTCCCTATGTGATGAAGCTCATTGCTTCTTGATACGTCCAAAACGTATCTACTTTCCCGAATACTTTTGCTATTGTTTCTTCTCTAAACTTGTGTGATTTGGATGCAACTAACACGGACTGACGCTGTTTTCAGCAGAATTGCCTTGGTGTCTAGTTTTTGTGCAGAAAATCAACTATCAGGAAAAATCCTGTAAAATATGCCAAAAATCTTATTTCACCAAAAGACTCCCAGAGCCAGAATACGAGACGGAGGGGGGCTGGGCCCAGGTCACACCACCTGGCCGCGCGAGCTAGCCTAGGCCGCGCCAGGGGGTGGTCTAGACGCCCCAGACTCCCCCTCGGTCTCCCTCTTCGCCTATAAGATGCCTTCTTACCTAAAAACTCAGGGGGGAGTTCCGCTCCGCCGCCACCACCAGATTCCACGAAACAACACTTGAAACTCCGTTCTGGCACCCTGTCGGGACGGGGAATTGGAGGAGATCATTGCCATCATCATCACCATCGCTTCTCCATCGACCATCCATGTTTCCCCCATCTATGAGTGAGTAATCCCCCACTGTAGGCTATGGGGATGGTAGGGATTGGATGAGATCGTACATGTAATGGCATCAGATTGTTAGGGCATGGTGCCTAGTATCTTCTATTAGTGCTTTATGACTTTGTTGCGACTTGTTGTGCTTAATGCTTGTCACTAGGGCCTGAGTGCCATGATTTTAGATCTGAACATGTTATTGATTCATTATGATAGTATTGTTTATGGTCTTACCTGCAAGTTGTATACACACGTTGTTGTCCAGAACCAATGGCCCCGAAGTGATAGAAATCGGGATAACCGGAGAGAATGGCTTTGATGTGAGGATCACATGTGTTCATGGAGTGTTAATGCTTTGCTCTGGTGCTCTGTTAAAAGGAGCACCTTAATTACCAGTAGTTCCCTTGAGGCCCCGCTGCAAACGGGCTGGTAGGACAAAAGATGTTGTGCAAGTTCTCATTGCGAGCACGTATGACTATATATGGAACACATGCCTAGGATTATCTAGTACTTGGATGCTTTATCTTATTTATCTGCAATTGCCCTATGTTTTGATTGCTATGTGAATTGTCTTGTCCATGCAACGCCCGCCCATCCATCCCTATGCCTACCGCACTCGAATCCTATTGTTTACTGCTATTGTTACTACTGTCTTTACTTTACTATTGCTGTTACTTTACTATTCCTACTACAAAACTGTTGCTACTGTTAAACTCCTGTGAGCAAGATTGTTTCCAGGTGCAGCTGAATTGACAACTCAGTTGTTAAGGCTTATAAATATTCTTTGGCTCCCCTTGTGTCAAATCAATAAATTGGGTTTCACTTCCCTCGAAAATACTTCAATACACCCCCTATACTTGTGGGTCATCAAGACTATTTTCTGGCGCCATTGGCGGGGAGCATAGCTTTATTTATTAAGTTCACTTGGATTCTCTATTGTTCGCTACCATCCATCCATCATGGGTAAGTCTCGTGATGGCAAGGTTCCTATTTTACCATCCACTACAAGAAGAGGTACGGTTCTAAACACCTCTGTTGCTCTTGATTCACCATTTGTTATGAGTAAGCTCGTTACACCACCACATACACATGCTACACACACTGCTACTACTGTTGAATCTGAAACTCTGATACTTATGATGCTGCTTCTACTGTGCTTGATAAGAGCGGTTCATTAGGTCCTTTCCTAGATGCTACGATTGCTAGAACTATAGCTGGAAATACTGAAACTCCTAATGAAGACACTACTACACCTGTTAGTTCTCCTGAGTCTAGTGAAAGTTATGATATTGAAGATGGTTATGTTGAGATCACCGATGAATTTATTAAAGAATGTAAAAACACCCATGATAGGAGCGCTGCTAAGAGTCTCCTTGAGAGGCGTACTATTAGACCCAAATTGTCTCCTATTGCTAAGTTTGCTGCTTCTCTCATAAACATTAAAGATAAATATTATGATTTCTCTCTCGATCTATCTTACATAGCTATTGTTTAGAAAGAACCTTTTTGTGGGACTAAGAATGAAAGTGCGGTAGCACATATGAATGAGCTTTCTACCGTGAGTGGCTTGTTTCTGATGATATTAAGATGCGTACTTACTTTGTTGCTAAGATTTCCCCCTTTTCACTGAAAGGAGAAGCTAAAACTTGGTTTAGTAATTTACCTCCTGGATCTGTTGATAGCCCTGATTGCTTGATTAGTACTTTCCTGCAGAAATATTTTCCTCCTAGTGCTAGACATGCTATTTTGTAGGAACTTTTTGATTTTAAACAGGGAGAAAAAGAGATACTGCCTGAATCCTGGGCAAGGTTTTGTGCTTTGATTCATGCACAAGCTGGAAGTCCATTACCTAAGAATGAGCTTCTTGATATATTTTATAATGGACTAACTTAAGAATCTAGGACATACCTAGATAGTTGTGCTGATTGTGTTTTCACGAATTGGACTCCCAAGGAAGCCGAGGAATTAATGGGTAAAATAAGCAAGAACTATGAAGATTGGAATCCTCCTGAACCAGCTATACGTGAAGTAATTATACTCGAACCTACTATACCGGTGCCTATTCCAACATCAAAGAAGAGGGGAGTTATTGCATTAAATGATGAAGTGATGAAGGAAGCTAAGAAATATCTTAAGGAGAAGGGAATTAAAGTCGCAGATGTCAAGAATTTACCTCCTATAGAAGAATTATGTAAGCCTATTCCCTACTCATTCACTATTGAGGTACACTCTCTCCAACACTTTGATGAAGGTGATATCCCTTACTCTAAACCTCCTGATCAATGCTTAGAAGAATTCGATATCTTTATTGTTAAGCAAGATAATTTTAATAAAAGGGTGCAAAATCATCTAATGGAAAACACTAGAGCTATTGTCGAGTTGAAAGATATTGGGGAAAGAACCTCTAATGATGTTAAAATGATTGTTAAACACTTTCAAATGGTTCAAACTCAAATAGATCAACTCATTAAAGTGCAAAAAGACTTGCTAGTTAACGCTGCTAAAGAAAAACATGCTTATGAAATTAGAACTAGAAGTGGTGCTGCTACCCAGGATCCTCTATATCCTAAGGGGCATCCCAAAAGAATTGAGAAGGATTCTCAACAAGCTGAAAATAGTGGCTCTACTCGTAAGAAAAGGAAAAAGAAACATAAAACTGTTGAAGAACCCTCTGAACCTGCTATAGATCCTAATAGTATATCTATCTGTAATGCTGAAATTGAAAGTGTTAATGAAGAAAATGAAGCTCCAAATGAAGAAAAAGTTGTAGAAGAACCTGAAAAGCACACTAAGAATACTAAATACACTAAAGAAGATTTTGTTGCTAAGAAATGTGGAAGTGAAAGAGAGACTTGGGTCGAAAAACCTATGCCTTCCCTAATAAGAAACACAAGTCAAAGGAAGATGAACACTATAATAAGTTTTATGAGTGGATGAAACCTTTATTCCTGCAAATTCCTTTGACTGATGCTATTAAATTGCCTCCTTACTCAAAGTATATGAAGGATATTGTCTCGAATAAAAGGAAGATCCCTAAGAAGAAATCTCTACTTTGCTTGCTAATTATTCCTTTAATGGTAAGGTTCCAAAGAAACTTGGAGACCCAGGGATTCCAACTATCCCTTGCTCTATTAAGAACAGTTATGTTAGAACTGCTTTGTGTCATTTGGGAGCTGGAGTTAGTGTTATGCCTTTCTCTCTCTATAAGAGGCTTCAACTTGAAAAACTAATACCAACTGATATATCTTTGCAAATGGCTGATAAATCTACCACTATTCCTGTTGGTATATGTGAGGATGTACCTGTTCAGGTGGCTCATAATTGCTTGATATTAGCTGATTTTGTTGTGCTTGAAATGCCTGAAGATGATAATATGTCTATTATTCTTGGGAGACCTTTTCTTAATACTGCAGGAGCTATTATTAATTGTAATCAAGGAAAGGTGACTTTCAGTGTTAATGACAAGTTACACACTGTCTATTTCCCCAAGAAGATTGATAGGACTTATGGTTTGAATTCAATTGAACATGTTGAGGGCATTCAAGTTGGAGAAATATAATGTCCCATACCAAGAGAAAAATTTGAAACTATTATGAATGAGACCATTGCTATCAAGGTTGAGGTAACATAATCATTAGTGGAATACAAAGTTTTGTCTCATATGAAATTGTTTTGGTAACAAGACCTAATCAACCTTGTTAACAAGAGGATTTCATTGAACAAAACAATGTTTTCACCATGATTATCTCCGTTTACTTTTATTCTATCCGTCTTAGTTTTTGCTTTCATTTAGTTTTCTTTTCTGTTGTCAGTTGCTTGCATGTTAGAGTGTCTTAGAACTTCTGTAGTTCTAGCCTTGTTTTGTCATTGCATCATTTCCAAAAAAATCTTTTTCTATCAGAAAATCATTCATCTATACCTGAGAAATTCCCAAAAATAAAGTGTCTCGAAAAATTCCAAAAAAACCATATTAAATTTTTGCGTGAAAAAAGGGGCAGAGGAGTGCCTGGGAGGTACCAGGGGGACCCACCAGGCAGGCTCACCACCTGGTGGCGCGGCCTGCCCTGGGTGGTGCCATGCCATGGTGTGGGCCACCCTGGCCCTCCACTAACTCTCTCACCTGCCACTTTCTTCTCTCTCCCGAGCAAGCTCCAGTTCATTGCTAAAAATCGTGTTCTTGCTGTCCTTGCTCTCGATTTTTTCGATCTCCTTGCTCAGCCCATCTTTGTTGCCGAAATTTGGAGCATTTGTTCTCCGGTATGTGACTCCTCCCCTTGTCCAAGTAGATTTGTGTTTAGTGGATTATATCTTGAGTATTTTGCTGCTATAGGTGACAGGTTATGAGTGCTTATAAGCTTGTTTGATGCTTAGAGATATAGTTTTGATGCATGTTTAGGCCTCTTACAAGTCCCTAGTACCCTTCAATATATTCACTTTGCAATCACTTGTTTAATAGGTGTTTAAATTTCAGAATAGAAGATGAATGAGCATCAACTAAACCAACATGAACTATGGGTGCCTGAGGTTATGAAGGTCCACCGGGAGGAGGAAGTTTTTCCTTCCATTTATCCATGCTCTGAGTTCATGAGAGCTGCAGGAATTCTCCAAGATTTCCACACTTTGGTTTCTAATGCAGGATTGGAGCACTTTTTGGAAGATGAACCTTGTCAATTTGTGAAGCTAACCATGTCTGTGGTGCAGGACTTTCAATTTAGTTACTCTTTGCCTAACCCCATGGTCCACTACAAAATTTACAATATTGCTGTCGACCTTTCTCTCGATGACTTATGTGCAGCTATTAAGGTACCTCAATGGGGATCATGTAGAAGGATTAAGGAGCGACTTGCACCACTCATGGATCTATACGCAGAAATTTGCCAAGGAAGTAGCTTCTCGAAGGAGAGTGGGAAAATCCGTAACATTCATCTCCCCTCCATTTGCTACTTTGCCTACTTTATTGCCAAGTGTGTTCTTGCTAGGAAAACTTCCAATAAGTTATCTTCATATGATCTAGCATTCATCTTTGCTGCTCTTAAACGAGATAGGTCTTACAACTTGGGTTCTTTGATAGCTTTCCGTCTTGCTGCTAACTGCGAGAAAGGTGGAATTTGTGGGGGCCTCATTGCTCCTGTGTCATGTGCAAGGGGTACCCCGTTGGCGGTTCTCTATGATACGTATATACTTACAATGACAAGAGCTTACTCATGACTGAAGTTGAGTAGCATGAGGATCGGTCTTCGTAAGTAAGGGGCATGAGACTTCGATTTATAACTTGTCAAGCATATCCTCTTAGTTGTGTCACTTTAACCTTAACCACTTAAATATGCTTATGATAGGGGCAATGAGATCTCAAAGCTAATGAGTATCATACTTTCAGCATTTGGAAGCCTTTTAAACTATTTAAAACCTTTTTCATTTCCTTGTTGAGTCTCCACACATTCTTTGAGCACTTTCTTGAGAGCATAGTTGTCATTCTTAGTGTAATGTGCTTGCCTCCAAACTTGATTGTTTGTGTTATGACTTTGATGCTTGTATCTTTGATATCTTTACTTCTAGTCTTCACCTGAACTTCAGAGGTGCCTTGGCATTCATAATAAAAGGCAAGCGAGATACCACTCTATCATACCTTGTTATGAGCATTGTAATGTTGCTTATATTTATACTTCATGCTACTTATTATTTTTGAGTTGGAATCTCTTCATAGCTTGCAATGACTATTAAGTAGACTCAGTAGCATACTCTTTATTATGAATTGCCTAAGTAGTTGATCACATGCTGAGAATATATACATCATATGAAGCAAATGTGTTCGTGAAAGTTCTTTTATCGCACTCAGTTTTCAACTAAATTGCTTGAGGACAAGCAATAAGCTAAGCTTGGGGGGAATTGATACGTCCAAAACGTATCTACTTTCCCGAACACTTTTGCTATTGTTTCTTCTCTAAACTTGTGTGATTTCGATGCAACTAACACGGACTGACGCTGTTTTCAGTAGAATTGCCTTGGTGTCTAGTTTTTGTGCAGAAAATCAACTATCAGGAAAAATCCCGGAAAATATGCCAAAAATCCTATTTCACCAGAAGACTCCCGGAGCCAGAATATGATATGGAGGGGGGCTGGGCCCAGGCCACACCACCTGGCCGCGCGGGCTAGCCCAGGCCGCGCCAGGGGGTGGTCTGGCCGCCCCAGACTCCCCCTCGGTCTCCCTCTTCACCTATAAGATGCCTTCTGACCTAAAAACTCAGGGGGGTTCGACGTTTTTCCAGAAGGAGTTCCGCTCCGCCGCCACCACTAGATTCCATGAAACAGCACCTGAAACTCCGTTCTTGTAGTATTGTTTATGTTCTTACCTGCAAGTTGTATACACACGTTGTTGTCTAGAACCAATGGCCCCGAACTGATAGAAATCAGGATAACCGGAGGGAATGGCTTTGATGTGAGGATCACATGTGTTCACGGAGTGTTAATGCTTTGCTCCGGTGCTCTATTAAAAGGAACACCTTAATTGCCAGTAGTTCCCTTGAGGCCCCGCTGCAAACAGGCTGGCAGGACAAAAGATGTTGTGCAAGTTCTCATTGCGAGCATGTATGACTATATATGGAACACATGCCTAGGATTATCTAGTACTTGGATGCTTTATCTTACTTATCTGCAATTGCCCTATGTTCTGATTGCTATGTGAATTGTCTTGTCCATGCAACGCCCGTCCATACATCCCTATGCCTACCGCACTCGAATCCTACTGTTTACTGCTATTGTTACTACTGTCTTTACTTTACTATTCCTACTACAAAACTGTTGCTACTGATAAACTGCTATGAGCAAGATTGTTTCCGTGTGCAGCTGAATTGACAACTCAGTTGTTAAGGCTTATAAATATTCTTTGGCTCCCCTTGTGTCGAATCAATAAATTGGGTTTCACTTCCCTCGAAAATACTGCGATACACCCCCTACACTTGTGGGTCATCACTTCTCAGGATCCAGTCACTCCACTGCTTTACACTGATCTTGTTGCACACCTTCCTGCCAAGCTACAGAGGAAGGCTGCCCCCACCACCAAGGCACCTCATGGCTACCTGATGTCTACGCACTTCTATTCTTGTAGATGATTGTTGGGCCTCCAAGTGCAGAGGTTTGTAGAACAACATCAAGTTTTCCCTTAAGTGGATCACCCAAGGTTTATGAACTCAGGGAGGAAGTGGTCAAAGGTATCCCCTCTCAAGCAACCCTGCAATCAAGATACAAGAAGTCTCTTGTGTCCCCAGCATACCCAATACACTTGTCAGCTGTATAGGTGCACTAGTTCGGCGAAGAGATAGTGCAATACAAGTGGTATGGATAATTATAAGTGGTAACGGTGCTAGAAAATAGCTTGATGGAGTGGAAAAGACTAAAGTAAAACTGAAATAAAGATGAAAGCAAGAAAACATGTAATAGATCTAGTTGCAAACGGTGTTTCAGTGCTTAGAAACAAGGCCTAGGGATCATACTTTCACTAGTGAACACTCTCATATAAATGTATTATCTTCATGATACAACCCTGAACTACTCTCCGGTTGGACACTCTAATCCATGGTAGGGCTATAACAGCACACCTCAAAATTCATCTTTCCCATCTAGATAACCCCACGCTGTCACCTTGAGTACTAGATGGTTCAAACAAACACCACAATTTCATAAAGACATCCAACTCCAAATATAACTCATAACAAGTATTTGAAATCTCTACCCTAAGTGCCACCATGGTGTGCACACTGTCAACTTCACACACATGGGGAGAACAGAGATCTATTAAAGCACTTGAGTAGCAAGGTAGATCTATAGATTACAAGCTCATGATAACAATAAGATCATGCATAGAGAGAGATGAACACATAGCTACTGGTAGAACCCTTAGCCTCGAGAGAGAACTACTCCCTCCTCATCATGGGAATCAGCAATGGTGATGGAGATGGTGGTGGAGATCGATGGACATGGCTCCGAGGGAAATTGTCTGTCCCAGCAGGGTGCCAGAACAGAGACTTTCTGTCCCCCGAATCTCCCCTTCGGTGGCGGCGCCGCTGCAGAACTTTTTGTGGATTTCTGATTGACGATTTAGGGTTTTTGCATCGGGAGGATTTTATAGGCGAAGGGGCGAGGTCGGCGGCCAGCCAGGGGGGCCACACCATGCCTTGGCGCGGCCTAGGGGGACCCACGCCTAGGGGTGGTTTGGCCACCCTGTGGCCCCCCTTCGTCTCTCCTTCCGGCTTCGTGAATCTTCCGGGAAAATAACGACTTTGGCTTTTGTCCGGTCCAATTCCGAGAATATTCATTTTCTGAATTTCTAGAACCAAAAACAGCAGAAAACAGGCAACTGGCACTGTGGATCTTGTTAATAGGTTAGTCCAAGAAATCATATGAAAAGTACTCCAAAGTCTGGACAAAACATAAGAAAGTAGATATAAACCAAGCATGGAACATCAGAAATTATGGATACGTTAGCAACGTATCAACATCCCCGAGCTTAACTCCTGCTCGTCCTCGAGTAGGTAAGTGATAAAAATAAAGAATAATTTTTTAGGGGACATGCACCATCATAAACTTGATCAAAGTATTTGTAAAAGATTCAAAGCTGGGATCATAGTACTTCAATCATAACATGAAAGACAAAGTTCTAGCAATAAGACAAAGAAATTATGTTGCAACATGAAAAGGCACAAACAAAAGATTCATGAAAAACAATGCTTTGCAAGGAGTTTGTTTGTTTCACATAAAGAAAACATAGCATAGTAGTATTCAGCTTATCCCTCATAGAGTAGTAAACATAAATGCATAGGACACCTTCAAAGTTCATAAGGGTGAATAGATACAAATAGTTTAAAACAAGCAATATCAAAGCTATGCATCAATCGAGAAGTCTTGGGAGAATGCACATAGAACTAAGAATGGCCACTATGCTCTCAAAGTAGGTGCATAAAGGTAGAAGGTGGAGACTCAACATAAAAGTAAAAGAAAGGCCTTCATAGAAGTAAGTAGGGATTCAAGTCTCATAAAGATCTTCCAAAAATTATGGTACTTAATAGCTTTCAGCTCTAATTGACCCTATCATAAGCATTTTGAAGTGATTAAGGTTAAAGTGAACAAACTATGGTGTATATGCTTGACGAAGTATAAGTTGGAAATCTCATGTCCCTTACTTACGAAGACCGAACCTCATGCTACTCAAGTTTAGTTACCGGTAAGTTCTTGTCATTGTAAGTACATGTGTATCATAGAGAACCGCCAACGGGGTACCCCTTGCCTGATGATACGGAAGAATCCCCATATCAAAATGACAAGGCAAGCAGACAACGAGCATCTCAGCAATCTTCTTATTTACCATGGGAATATGGTGCTTTTTTCTCTCTTTCCTCTTTTCATAATCTTTTTTCCTTTTTCTCTTTTTTCTCAATATCTGACTCTTTTTTATATAAGAAGAATGCTTCATAGACAGCTCATTATGGTTACGCTGCAGGTTTCCACCATGATGGCATGGATTAGACCAGCGGCCCAGGCGTTTCTCTAACACATATACATAACTCCATGGACTTACAAGATCCCCTTTCATTTCACACCGACGACATCCATGGACAAAAGAGCATGATATCAACTAGGTACAAAGTACAAGTGCAATGTTGAAAGCGTTCCCCATGAAAGCATGGTTCTGCTAATCCCCAACAAATAAGTGCAAGCATACACAACATAGATGACACAATGGTTCAAGTTTATTAAGGGAAAGTAAAGTATGCCATCAAGTTCGTGAGAGGTTTAATCACTAGTTTTCTCATAATAAGATTAATTTGGAAGGTAGATAAAAACATGAATATACTTGGAATAGCATATGCTAGTAGGTAGGTATGGTGGACTCTTTGGAATAACTTGGTTTTAGGAGTTGGATGCATGAGTGGAACTCATACTTGGTTACAGAGGCTAGCAAAAGACTGGGAGCGACCAACTAAGAGAGCAATAATTGTCATAATCACGCAAAGTGACAAAACATCATTAATTAAAGCATAAAATGATATTAGAAGTCGAAAACTAAAAGATCGTAGAGGCTATGGTGACTTGGGATAGTCTTAACATGGTGTGAGCATCCGCCAAGTCAACCCAAATAAAGCATCGAAGGAGAATACCACAATACTATGCTTTAATATGCTAAAACAACGCATGATTCTTTCAAGGCACATTAAGCAATCTGAATTGTTTATAACATGTCATGGTACAGCAAAAATCACTAAGCATAAAGCCAAACAATATAAAGCATGACATGATAAAGCCCGAGTCATAGTCAAAAACGAGCTCCTTTTGTACCACTTATAAGCATGAAACTTCCTACTCTTTTCCAACACCAATCGACTTATTTGAAACAACTCACAAAGATAATAATAAATAAAGATCAGTGAGCTTGTCTCACAAATCCACCAAGAAGAACTAAAAAGTTCTAAGCTGAAAGCACAAGAAAACTAAGGCTAAACATGGTGCTAGCAAAAGAGAACACTCACAAAACAATAAGAATGAAAACTAGAGTGTTCTAAACAATGAAAGCAGAGTGTGTGTCTCTCTAAAAAAATTGCTGGGATCCAACCAACTTATTGTAGCAAACCAAGAAAAATAAAACTAAAAACAAAAACAAAGACACTCCAAGAACAACACAATAGTGCATGAAACAATAAAAACGAAGCGCTTGGAAGAAACCTGAGATTTTTATTGATGAAGAGGGGGATGCCTTGGGCATCCCCAAGCTTTGACGCTCGTACTTCTTGGATATTTATTGGGGTGACACGCGTGGCATCCCCAAGCTTGAGCTTTAGTCCATTCTTCATCTCATTATTCATTCCTTCTATACACCTGAAATTTTTTCTTCATACAAAACTTCACACAATCTTTATTAGAAACATTAGTGCACTCAAGATAAATAAGTCTTAAGGTTCAGTTCTGAAACCAAATAAACTCCCATTAGAACACTAGATACTGTAGCACTTCCCTCAAAAAGCTCAATTCCCCAAAAGAACTCAAAAAGGAACCAACAAGAAGCAAATGCAAATAATGGCAGAAATATGTCAAAACAGACTAGCACGTAAATACGAATTTTTTCGAAGACCTTCTGTTGCTCAAATCAAAACGTGTTGAACTAGCAAAAGTTAGATAACAACCTGGGGCAGAAGCACAAAAATTCACGTCTCAAAAGGATGTACAGATATTTTACACGAATTTTTACGGTGAAGAACAGAAATTTGTTTCGGGACAACAACTTTTCCAAGCTTTACTTCTCTCTCATTAGAGGTTACTCTTCGAACAAAAAGCAAATAAAAAGGATAAGGAGTGGTTATTACTGAAGTAATAACTTCCAAGACTTATCTAAAACTTTTGGGTTATCTCCCAGTAAGTACTTTTCTTTAACGCCTTTAAGTTAGGCATGATAGTTTGAGAAGATGCTAATTACACATAATAGAAAAACGGACTCAGGTTCAAGTTCTGAAGTAATTACACGTATAGAAATTCAAAAAGAAATCGATACGATCCACGTCATAATCCATATTGGATTCCCTAATTTATTAAAGAAAAAAGGAGCAATCGAAGAATTAGAGAAAGATCTACAAAAGGAAATTTTCACATAAGAAATATGAATTGAAGTAAAAGAGAGCATCAAGAAGCAAATTCAGAGAACATTTAAGTCTAACCCACTTCCTATGCATAGGAATCTTGTAAAGAAACAAGTCATGAAAGCACAAATCAACAAGCATAGGAAAGCAAAACAAGTGCAACTTTAAGACTTTCAACATAAAGAGGGGAAACTTAATATTATTAAGATGCAGAAAACCATGTTTCCCTCTCTCATAATAACTTTCAGTAGCATCATGAATAAAATTAACAATATAACTATCACATGAAACATTCTTATCATGGGCCACATGCATAAAATAATTATTGCTCTCCCTATAAACATAGTCATTCTTATTAATTGTAGTGGGAGCAAATTAAACAAAATAGCTATTATTATTATTCTCATCACCATAATCATCAAATATAGGAGGCATATTTTAATCATAATTAATTTCCTCCTCAATAGTAGGTGGACTGAAAATATCATATTCATCATTGTAATCATCATATATCGGAGGTATAGTATCATCAAAGTAAATTTTCTCCTCCGTGCTTGGGGGACTAAAAATATCATGCTCATCAAAACTAGCTTCCCCAAGCTTAGACTTTTCCATAGCATTAGCAATAATGGTGTTCAAACAATTCATACTAACAACATTGCTATTAGCATGAAAATAAAGTTCCATGGGTTTTTAAATTTTCTCTTCAAACACTTCATGTCCTAACTCAAGATAAATACTATAAAGCTCTCTAATTTTGTTGTTGTTTTCCATTAAGCCTAACTAGTGAAAACAAGAAACAAAAAGACAAAATTGCAGAATCTAAAGGAAATAACTTCGAGCGCTCACACCGGAGGATGTGAGTACCTTTTTCCTTACCTCCCGGGCAACGGCGCCAGAAAATAGCTTGATGTCTACGCACTTCTATTCTTGTAGACAGTTGTTGGGCCTCCAAGTGTAGAGGTTTGTAGAACAGCAGCAAGTTTTCCCTTAAGTGGATCACCCAAGGTTTAGCGAACTCAGGGAGGAAGTGGTCAATGGTATCCCCTCTCAAGTAATCCTGCAATCAAGATACAAGAAGTCTCTTGTGTCCCCAACACACCCAATACACTTGTAAGGTGTATAGGTGCACTAGTTCGGTGAAGAGATAGTGAAATACAAGTGGTATGGATAATTATAAGTGGTAAAGGTGCTAGAAAATAGCTTTATGGAGTGGAAAAGACTAAAGTAAAACTGAAATAAAGATGAAAGCAAGCAAACATGTAACAGATCTAGTTGCAAAGGGTGTTTTAGTGCTTAGAAACAAGGCCTAGGGATCATACTTTCACTAGTGAACACTCTCATATAAATGTATTATCTTCATGATACTACTCTGAACTACTCTCCGGTTGGACACTCTAATCCATGGTAGGGCTATAATAGCACACCTCAAAGTTCATCTTTCCCATCTAGATAACCCCACACTGTCACCTTGAGTACTAGATGGTTCAAACAAACACCACAATTTCATAAAGACATCCAACTCCAAATATAACTCATAACAAGTATTTGAAATCTCTAGCTTAAGTGCCACCATGGTGTGCACACTATCAACTTCACACACATGGGCAGAGCAGAGATCTATTAAAGCACTTGAGTAGCAATGTAGATCTATAGATTACAAGCTCATGATCTCAATAAGATCATGCATAGAGAGAGAGATGAACACATAGCTACCGGTAGAACCCTTAGCCTCGAGAGAGAACTCCTCCCTCCTCATCATGGGAATCAGAAATGGTGATGGAGATGGTGGTGGAGATCGATGGAGATGGCTCCGGGGGCACTTCCCTGTCCCGGCAGGGTGCCGGAACAGAGACTTTATGTCCCCCAAATCTCCCCTTCGATGGTGGTGCCGCTGCAGAACTTTTCATGGATTTCTGATTGATGATTTAGGGTTTTTGCATCAGGAGGATTTTATAGGCGAAGGGGCGAGGTCAGTGGATAGCCAGGGGGCCCACACCATGCCCTAGCGCGGCCGGGGGACCCACACCTAGGGGTGGTTTGGCCCCCCTTCGTCTCTCCTTCTGGCTCCGTGAATCTTCCAGGAAAATAACGACTTTGGCTTTTGTCCAGTCCAATTCCGAGAATATTCATTTTCTGACTTTCTGGAACCAAAAACAGCAGAAAACAGGCAACTGGCACTCCGGCTCTTGTTAATAGGTTAGTCCAAGAAATCATATGAAAAGTACTCCAAAGTGTGGAAAAAACATAAGAAAGCAGATATAAACCAAGCATGGAACATCAAAAATTATGGATACGTTAGCAACGTATCACTACCCCCCCTGCTCAGGACATATTTGAGGATGATGAGATGGATGCGGATGCTTCTGACGGTGATGATGGGTCTGAGGAGGTTCTGGAGGTTGTGACCCGTGGCCCCCGCATGAAGCATGCCAGCAATGCATATGGCTTCACCACCTCCAAGGAGGAAGTGCACAAGAAGGTGAAGAAGGCCTCCTGGTGGAAGAAGCTTCTTCTTTGCTAGAACATTGCCATTCGCCATGGACAGTATGATGCATACAAGGAGAACATGAATGTGATGAAGGAGCTCAAGCAGATCAACCAGCCCATGGATGTTGATCCTGCTCAGCAGCAGACATCAGATGGCACTCTTTCCTATGGTCACTGGAGTTAGGGACATGTGGACTGGTCCATGTTTGAGGACGTGTCGTCTTCTTCTCGCCCTCATGGCCAAAGCTCTACCCAGGAGGATCAGGATGATGCGGATGAGGATGAGGATGGGGACAAGGATGAGGAGGAGGATGCCGACAACGACGACTACAGTGGCTAGGGTTGGCTTTGGGACGCTTTAGCTGTGCTCTTTTCCCTTTTGGTGTCTCGATGCCAAAGGGGGAGAAGTAGCCCCTTTATTAGGTTGCTACTGAGGATTTGCATGGGTACATGAGATTCATGTTGTTTCGATTTGCCTCTTTGAAGCTTCGTGTCTTTATCTTACTTGTTTGAGTACTATGTTGTGTTGAACTCCGCTATGTGTGTGGTGACATGCTTACCCGGTTATGTTAATGACTATGTTATGCCTAGTTTATCGATCTAGTTGTTATTATATCATGTCATAACTTGTTAGCTAAAAAATCTAGTGAGTATGTGATCCTAGGGTGTGTGATCTTGTATTCAAATGCAAAGCTAAAATTGGTCACACATCTAGGGGGAGCCTTATTATATTTTGTATATCTCCTAGTGTGAAAATTATTACCTATCCTATTTGCAAATCCTTGGGTTGTCATCAAACACAAAAAGGGGGGAGATTGAAAGGGCATTTATGCCCTTCCTATTATTTTGATGTTTGTTGACAACACTTGGATAGGTTTAATCTGCTGTTAAATGTTTCAGGAGATATCAGCTACTCTCGTATATTTTGCACTGAAGGTTTAGAGCTTCCTAGGATCATGCATGTGCAGGAACATTGTCCCAGCTAGACTGTCTGGCTGATTTACGCTGGAGCGTCCGCCCCCAGCCGGACTGTCCGGTTGGGTTCAGCCAGACTATCCGCCCCTGGGAAGTGGGCGACTTCGTCGGACATTCAGAACATCATATCAGACACTCCCCGGACTCAATCTGGACATTGGACGAAAACTTTTCCAGGACGGAGTGTCCGGCTGTGTCGGACTGTCCGGCTTATGTTGGCCGGACTGTCCGGGGTAAGTGGCTCCCAATGGCTCTAATTCTAGGGGGCCTATATAAAGGCCCCTTCTTCTACCTTGGGAGCTGCTCGTCCACCTGAAGAACTCTAGCACCATTTGAGGCACCAAATCCACAAGATCTCTTCGCTCAACCATCCAAAGTCATTGATCTTTGGTGAATTGAAGGAGGATGCCTTGATCTACAGCTTCACCAAGAGAGATCTTCATTTCCCCCTCATTCACTTGAGGCCCCCTTGCTCTAGTGTTTCTTTGGATACCCTAGCTTTGAAGGGTAACGGGTAGGCTACACTAGCGTAAAATCAAAAATTTCTACCGCGTCAACCAGGAATACTATTGTCATAGATCACGGGATTACCGCTAGACGCGCAGGTGCGGAACTCGATGAAGCACGTTGCGGCAGTGTAGATGTTCTACGTCTCCTCCTCGTCCTCGTCCCACGAGCAGCTCCCCTTTGCGCGGCTCGTCCAAGTGCTACAGATGCAGCACCTCCGAGGTATCCACACGTCCGGAGTAGAAGTCGTCACACGCCAGACTGCTAGGTCTGCGCGTGCAACACAGGCGGAAGAGGAGTGGCGGCTGGGTGGAATGCTCTCACCTTTTTCAGCTCGCCTTACTCCCTCTTATATAGGCATCCCTGGTGGGCTTCTACATTAGCAGCCCATTAGCAGCCTAAGCCTGGTCTAATTCGGATCCAATCCTCATTAGGCTTCCAGCCCCTAAAGTGTGTGACCCTATAGGTTCATACACGTATAGACATGACGCGAGTACACTTACTCTGTCAATAGTTGGTAGCGGCCTCTAGCAAGACGTGCCAACTCCTAAACGCATATAAAGATCATTCGGACGAACCATCACAAGGTTGAGTACATGTCTTTCCCTTTGCCTCACGATATTTGGTCTAGCTCTAAGCTGACCTCTCTTTCTCGATACTGTGATTCAGAATCCCTTTACTAGGTTAACTCTTAACCATATGTAGCACGGCCATGCATTTCTGGATCCGATCACTCGAGGGGCCCAGAGATATCTCTCTCAAGTAGAGAGGGGCAAATCCCATCTTGATTGACCGATGCCTTGCAGCATGTATCAGGACAAACCCGAAAGCTACCTTTATAACTACCCAGTTACGGAGTAGTGTTTGATAGCCCCAAAGTAGGTCGATCCACATCTCAAGTACATGCGACAATCTCAGGTCTAAGGACAAAACGTACACGATGTGTAGAGAGAGCTGCAAGTATTATTGCTAGTCTCATGTTGGGTCAGTCCAACCCCATGTTCATAACATGTGTCCACATCATTGGTTTGACATCTCCATGTCAATGACTTGCGAAACATAGTCATTAACCAATCGATGTGCTAGTCTAATATTCACGTGTGTCCTCGCATGAACTCCGACTAGGGACAATTATTAGATAACCATACAAGTAAAGAGTTTCACAAACAATTCACATAATTGCCAATCAATACAAGTTGCCTGGTATATGGATATTCAAGGAACATTATAATAACTCATGGATACACATGAAATACAATCATCTCTATGATTGCCTCTAGGGCATATTTCCTTCAGTCTCCCACTTGCACTAGAGTCAATCTAGAGAGTATCTAATACCTATTGCTCTTGTGTGCGCTTCATGCGCAGGCTGCGGGAGTGGCTTAGTCAAGGGATCAGCAACATTTGAGTCTGTATGTATTTTGCATAACATGACACTACCTTCATCAATGAACTCACGAATCAGATGGTAGCGCATGCGAATATGTTTGTTCTTCTGGTGCTGTCTAGGTTCTTTGGCTTGTGCAATAGCACCATTGTTGTCACAATAAACGTCCAAGGGATTGGACGAGCCCTGAACCACACCAAGAGCGATCAGGAAATTCCTAATCCAAACAGCTTCCTTTGCAGCCTCCGAGGCAGCAATATATTCAGCTTCTGTTGAAGAGGAGGCCACTGTATCTTGCTTGGAACTTTTCCAGCTCACAGCACCACCATTCATGACAAACACATAACCTGATTGCGATTTCGAGTCGTCTGAGTCATTAAGGTAACTCGCATCTGTGTAACCCTTTACACTGAGTTCAACCTCACCTCCATAAACTAGGAACATATCCTTAGTCCTTCTCAAGTACTTAAGGATATTCTTTACCGCTGTCCAGTGAATCTCACCTGGATCAGCCTGGTATCTGCTCGTAACACTTAGAGCATAGGAAACATCTGGGCGAGTACATGTCATTGCATACATGATGGATCCAATAGCCGAAGCATATGGAACCCTACTCATGCGTTCTCGCTCATCAGTGGTCGAAGGACACTGAGTCTTGCTGAGTTTAATGCCGTGAGACATGGGCAAGAACCCCTTCTTAGCCTCTTCCATGCTGAACCGTTTCAACACTTTGTCAATGTACGTACTCTGGCTTAATCCAATTAGCCTCCTTGATCTATCTCTATAGATCTTGATACCCAGAATATATGCCGCTTCTCCCAAGTCCTTCATAGAAAAACTATTTTTCAATGAGGTCTTAACAGACTCGAGCATAGGAATGTCATTTCCAATCAATAATATGTCATCCACATATAAGATTAGAAACACAAGTGATTTCCCATTTTCTTTCTTATACACACAAGGTTCTTGTTCGTTTTTGGTGAAGCCAAACTCCTTTACAACTTCATCAAATCGAATGTTCCAACTCCGAGATGCTTGCTTCAGCCCATAAATAGACTTTTGAAGTTTGCATACCTTTCCAGCATTGTTTGGATCGACAAAACCTTCGGGCTGCATCATATACACGTCCTCAGAAAGGATTCCATTTAAGAAAGCCGTCTTGACGTCCATCTGCCATATCTCATAATCGAAATGTGCAGCAATGGCTAGAATGATCCGTATAGATTTAAGCATCGCTACGGGCGAGAAAGTCTCGTCGTAGTCAACTCCTTGAACTTGTCGAAAACCTTTTGCAACAAGTCGAGCTTTATGGATGTGAACATTTCCATCCATATCAATCTTCTTCTTATAGATCCACTTGCACTCGATGGCTTTAAAACCATCAGGCAGGTCAACCAAGTTCCAAACTTGATTGTCTCCCATGGACTCTATCTCGGATCTCATGGCAATCAGCCATTTCTCAGAGTCTGGGTCCACCATCGCTTCTGCATAGGTCGCAGGCTCATCATTGTCTAACAATAATAACTCTCGCGCTTCGCGGAGCCTCGCCGACCTTCGTGGTTGTGGTGCTTCTATTGCCACGGGTTCCTCAACTTGTTCTGCTACAATAGCATCACTCGTAGAAGCATCCCCGACTGGCTCATCTTGAACTTCTTCAAGTCGCACCGACCTTCCACTCGTTCCCTTTGTGAGAAACTCTTTCTCTAGGAAAACACCGCTACGAGCGACAAACACTTTGCCCTCTTCTCGGTTGTAGAAGTAATACCCTAAGGTTTCCCTTGGGTATCCCACAAAAATGCACTTATCCGATTTGGGTGTTAGCTTGTCCGACTGAAGTCGCTTGACAAATGCATCACAACCCCAAATCTTTAGAAAAGACAAACTGGGATTCTTTCCAGTCCACATCTCATATGGTGTCTTAACTACGGATTTAGATGGTACCCTATTTAGTGTGAAAGCTGCTGTTTCTAGCGCGTAACCCCAAAATGATAATGGTAAATCCGACTGGCTCATCATCGATCGAACCATGTCCAACAAAGTTCGATTACGCCGTTCAGAGACCCCGTTTCTTTGAGGCGTTCCGGGCGGCGTGAGCTGTGGAACAATTCCGCAACTCTTAAGATGATTGCTAAACTCGTGACTCAAATATTCGCCTCCGCGATCAGATCGCAAGGCCTTTATTTTCTTGCCACGTTGATTCTCTACCTCATTTTGAAACTCTTTGAACTTTTCAAAAGTTTCAGACTTATGCTTCATCAAGTAGACATAGCCATATCTACTGAAATCATCAGTGAAAGTAATGAAGTAGTGATATCCTCCTCTGGCTGTCGTGCTCATTGGTCCACATACATCAGTATGTATGAGTTCCAACAAGTCTGTCGCTCTCTCGGGAAACCCCGTAAAAGGCGTCTTGGTCATCTTTCCAAGTAAACAAGCTTGACATGTCTCGTATGATTCAAAATCAAACGAAGTTAGAAGACCATCACCATGGAGCTTCTTCATGCGCTTTTCACTTATATGCCCCAAACGACAATGCCATAGATAGGTAGGACTCAAATCATTTGGCCGAAGCCTTTTAGCAGTAACATTGTAAACACATGCATTATCAAGATTTAAAATAAATAACCCATTCACAATGGGAGCATCAGCCACAAACATAGCATTCTTAGAGATTACACAACCATTGTTTGTACTCACGAATGAATAACCATCCCTCATCAAACATGAAGGTGATAAAATGTTTCGACCCATACTAGGAATGTAATAACAATTATTCAACTCCATGATAAATCCTGACGGAAGGTGAAGTTGCATGACGCCGACGAACAATGCAGCAACCCTTGCTTTATTTCCGACGCGAAAATCCACTTCGCCTTTTTGCACTTCTCTAGTCCTTATTAGCCCCTGCATCGAATTGCAAATATGAGCAACCGATCCGGTATCAAATACCCAAGAGTTAACATAAGAATCTGCGAGAAAAATGTCCACAACATTTACAACAAGCGTACCTGAGTGGGAAGTACTCTTACTTCCACTTTTCTTCAAAGAAGCCTGGTACTTGCTGCAGTTTCTCTTCCAGTGGCCATATTCGTGACAAAAGAAACACTCAGTGTCTCCTGCAGGACCAGCCTTTTGCTTGGGTGCAGGGTTTGGCTTAGGGATCGTATCCTTAGCCTTGCCCTTCTTCTTCTGCCAAGAAGTGCCCTTTTTCTTGAAGCTAGGCTTGTTCTGCACAGCCATCACATGGCTATGCCCTGCACACTTCTTAATGTCACATTCTGCTGTTTTTAGCATCCCACATAATTCATTAAGGCCCCTCTCCACCCCATGCATATGGTAGTTCGAAATGAAATGCCCATAGCTAGATGGAAGAGATGCCAAAATGAAGTCAGTGGCCAACTCTTGGCCTAATGGAAAACCAAGCTTTTCCAAAGTCTGACTGTAACCAACCATTTTGATCACATGGGGGCCTACAGCTGCTCCCTCTGCCAGCTTGCATTCCACAAAGGACTTAGCGACATTGTACCTCTCAGTCCTAGCCTGAGTCTGGAACATGTCCTTAAGCGCAACGATCATATCGTACGCTTCCTGATCCTCAAACTGTTTTTGAAGATCAGGTTCCATGCATGCAAGCATAAGACAACTGACCTCAAGAGATTCATCACATGCTTTCTTGTAGGCATTCTTAAGGGTAGCAGTTGCATTATCAGCAGGTTCATCCGGGATTGGGGTATCCAGAACAGTTTCCTTTTTCTCAGCCCTGAGAACAATTCTCAGGTTACGGACCCAGTCCGAATAGTTTGTTCCATTTAGTTTATCCTTTTCAAGAATCGAACGCAAAGCAAAAGGTGATGAATTGTTCGGTGCCATTGATCTACAACAAAAAATATGCAAAATACTAAGCCATGTAACCATGAAAGAGTAAAACATATTAAACAATTTAATAGCATATACTCCCACTTAAATCAACATCCCTCTATTGATACTAATTGATTCAAGATCCACAATTAACAAGTCGACTAGTGAGCTTTAGCATCACTGCTAGAAGACAAGGTAAATCGGTAAGCAACCTTTGCTAATCATATCACATATGACTCTTGTTGTTGGGTGACATCTCTATGTCAAACCTAGGCGCCCAACCTTTATGCCCCAAGGTCCTTAACTGTTAAGATGACCTTGTTAAGCTCACCAACCCTTATGCGTGTAGGTATCCGATACAAACCCATCCAGCCAAGGAAAACCGTGGCACCCTAATTTCATAGACCCACCAACGATTGTACAGGGCATAGGATGGTGCAAGGTTTGGTTGGGAGGGCATGGTTTAACTTAAACTTTGTGAGGGATCGTTCTACTTCTATCATCTAAGCATGCATAGTAGTAAAACGTATAAGAATAGCATTCACATAGATGTGATACAGTATGGCCCATTTTCTCATGGTGATCTCCATCGCCATAGAACCTGTCCACCATGATGATCTCCATCTTCATGCTCTATGCGAGCCATCCTCCAAGTGATGAGTTCTCCAAGAACTAATACAAGCTATTACTCCTAACATCTAGTAATCAAAATTACATGGTATTGGGATCATCACAAGTTGGCACGCAGGCCATTACAATAATTGACAACACATATGGCTCCAGCCGTGTTGCCCAACTCACGACACGCAGGTCATGAAAAAATACATACATGCATCACATACATTTTTTGGGCCATACTGATCACATAAATCCTGCAAAAACAAGTTGTGCATAGAATCGCATTCTACCGGATCATGTGAAATCGTACCACCTATGAACCTTAACGAGATACAAAAAGGGGGCTACGACTAAGGGGGGTCTAGGGGGTCTCCCCCTGCGGGGTTCGAAGGGGCAGCGCCCCTCGCGGTACCTTTTCTTTAAGGATTTTGATCGGCAATGATCCAATTTACCATAAACCGACCATAGTTCCGATTTGACCAAACTCCTTTGATCACGGTACGTCGATTCAGATCTAATTCCCGATTCGATCAATCATATTGATCTTCGCGTGATTCAGAAGGATTTATGTGTCACTGTCTACCCCGATGGCGGAAACCGACCGGTAGGGGTAAGTCGTTCGACGACCTTAGAATCACGATCACGGAAATTAAGATCATAGATCAATCCAGAAACACCGCCATACAAACGATCATATCATTCATATCAATCTACATATCACCATATGCAAACTTCCCGAACCTATGACTGAATAGCATCGGCTCTGATACCACTGAAGGGTAACGGGTAGGCTACACTAGCGTAAAATCAAAAATTTCTACCGCGTCAACCAGGAATACTATTGTCATAGATCACGGGATTACCGCTAGACGCGCAGGTGCGGAACTCGATGAAGCACGTTGCGGCAGTGTAGATGTTCTACGTCTCCTCCTCGTCCTCGTCCCACGAGCAGCTCCCCTTTGCGCGGCTCGTCCAAGTGCTACAGATGCAGCACCTCCGAGGTATCCACACGTCCGGAGTAGAAGTCGTCACACGCCAGACTGCTAGGTCTGCGCGTGCAACACAGGCGGAAGAGGAGTGGCGGCTGGGTGGAATGCTCTCACCTTTTTCAGCTCGCCTTACTCCCTCTTATATAGGCATCCCTGGTGGGCTTCTACATTAGCAGCCCATTAGCAGCCTAAGCCTGGTCTAATTCGGATCCAATCCTCATTAGGCTTCCAGCCCCTAAAGTGTGTGACCCTATAGGTTCATACACGTATAGACATGACGCGAGTACACTTACTCTGTCAATAGTTGGTAGCGGCCTCTAGCAAGACGTGCCAACTCCTAAACGCATATAAAGATCATTCGGACGAACCATCACAAGGTTGAGTACATGTCTTTCCCTTTGCCTCACGATATTTGGTCTAGCTCTAAGCTGACCTCTCTTTCTCGATACTGTGATTCAGAATCCCTTTACTAGGTTAACTCTTAACCATATGTAGCACGGCCATGCATTTCTGGATCCGATCACTCGAGGGGCCCAGAGATATCTCTCTCAAGTAGAGAGGGGCAAATCCCATCTTGATTGACCGATGCCTTGCAGCATGTATCAGGACAAACCCGAAAGCTACCTTTATAACTACCCAGTTACGGAGTAGTGTTTGATAGCCCCAAAGTAGGTCGATCCACATCTCAAGTACATGCGACAATCTCAGGTCTAAGGACAAAACGTACACGATGTGTAGAGAGAGCTGCAAGTATTATTGCTAGTCTCATGTTGGGTCAGTCCAACCCCATGTTCATAACATGTGTCCACATCATTGGTTTGACATCTCCATGTCAATGACTTGCGAAACATAGTCATTAACCAATCGATGTGCTAGTCTAATATTCACGTGTGTCCTCGCATGAACTCCGACTAGGGACAATTATTAGATAACCATACAAGTAAAGAGTTTCACAAACAATTCACATAATTGCCAATCAATACAAGTTGCCTGGTATATGGATATTCAAGGAACATTATAATAACTCATGGATACACATGAAATACAATCATCTCTATGATTGCCTCTAGGGCATATTTCCTTCAAGCTTATGATTTGGTTCTTACTAGCTTGTCTTTGATTGTTTGACAGCTAGCTTGTATTCGGGAGCCTCCAATTAGGTTGTGGATGTGTGCCTCGAACTTGCTGTAAAGGTGCCGACTTCCACCTAAAAGGTTGCTGTATAGTGGAAGAGGTGAATCAAAACCATTGGGGTGAGGTTCATCGGAGAACAAGGGAGGCCTCTCGTGGCGTTGGTGGTTTGAAACCACCCCCTCTCCAAACGTAGACATACGTCCCCTCAAAAGGAAGGAACTACGGGAAAAAAATCCGTGTCTCCACGTGCTCCACTTTGGTTACTTTTATCCTTTACCGCACTTTACTTATCTAGTTCTTTCTTAGTATATGTGCTAGATTGACATATAGGTAAATTCACCATAGTTGCATAATTTAGAGAATTTACCTTTTGTGTCAAAACCTAAATTGAAAATGAGTAAAATTTGAAGTAGCACCTATTCACCCCCCCCCCCTCTAGGTGCCCATACGACCCTTTCAATTGGTATCAGAGTCTCGGCTCTTTATTCGGGCTTAACCGCCTAAGAGATTATGGGCAACTCAGGAGATGAGGGAGGGAGTGAGGCTAGCAACTCGGTGACCATGGTAGATCTCAAGAATTTGGAAACAAGCTTGAGCTCTACCTTGGGCAACAAAATCCAACAGTTACGTCAACTTGTTGAGCAACTTGCTATGAATAAGCCAGCCTCACCTCCTCCCAAAGGCAAATGCTCCGGCTAAGCCTATAGGTGAAGTGGTGGGGGATGAACATAATTCCACTGACTCCACCACCAAAAGGGGTTATGGGAAGGAAGAGCACCATGCGGTTCCCGGATGGTACTCTCTCGACTCTCCAATCCCTCATCCACATATAAATAATAGAGGTGACCCACCTAAGTTAGCTGCACCCCCTCTAGGTGCCCATACGATCCTTTCAATTACTCTCATAGATTAGATGCACATAATCGATGCGATATTTCACCCTAAGCCACGGCCCGTGAGGATTACTCACTCATAACAATAAGATTAAAGATAGAAAACATTGTGCAAAATACTTAGATTAGAATCAAATATTTTTACAATGGTCACCGAATCACAAGTAGATCTCAAGTACAAGCTAATGACTATGGATATGGAGAGGATGGATGATGGAGAGGATGAACTATGGTGGTGTATCTCCTTTGGTGGTGGTGTGATGCAATCTGATAATGGCGGCCCTCTGCGTGGTGACTAGGACCTCGAAATGTATAGAAGTCTTCATGAAAGTTGTAGGGTTTGATGAGATGAAGCCAAGGCCACCTAGTACGGGCGGATGGTACGGGAGGAGCTTGCCCATACCAGTGGTCGTTAAGCTCTCTGGAGCCTAGGTTTCGACCCAGGATTGTTTGGTCGAGTGCACTTCCTCAAAATATTCATTTATGACTCTTGATTTCATCTTAAAAACATGATTTCCTACATAACACAATTCAAAACAATAGATTGCACATATTTGCACTAATTAGCCATTAGTAGCAAGGCTAGAGATATTCTTGGTCAATTACTTGACCAAAAACGAAGTTTAAACGCAGAGAAAGATGACTATTTTCATAGCCATCACTAAGCCTACTCGTCGGAGTCGAAGTCGGAGTGGTAGCAATGATGGCACATGGTGTCGTCAAAGAGGCTGACGGTGAGCATAGCTTCACCATCATACTTGAAGACAATGAAGTTGTCGAATTTGATTTGGTGTTGTTGGGCGAACTCCTCCCATCCGTTGGCGAGGCACATCTAGACGAGGCGGTCGAACAACACCTCCATTGGGAACGCGCCGGTATTGACACCTGCCACTCGAAGCATGACCTTCTAGGGCTCTGCGTAGTCGACCAGTGACGCGAATTTGCGGGGCAAGAGCATCCTGTCCCGCATCATGCCCGAGTGCATGGTCATGGAGAACTCAAAGCCAGCGAGGCTGATGTCGATGGGCTCGAGCTCGGGAAATAACGGTGGTGGTGATGGAGATCGTGGCGACATGCTTTGGTTGCGTCCCCCACGCCTTCCTTGATGGGCATAGCTAGGCCCTGGAGGTAAGGGAGACCATGGTGGCATGCTGCTCTGGCCGCACCCTCCTCTCAATCCAATGTCGCCGACCATGGCTTGCTACTAGTAGTGAAGGATAGGAGGGAGGAGAGTACGATGTGGAAAAAGATGCTCGTGGGTGGCCTGTTTTAAAAGGCACAACATTGGATGTCAGCATAGAGGCGAAAGCGGCGACATTGATGTGTGGCGGCAGGAGCACAGGCAGAAGGCGGCACCGCCAGCGTAGGAGGAGAAGCGTCAGCGGCGTGGCCATCCTACTTCTCTCCATTGATGGCTAGTGTAAGAAGGCTATTGGGTCGCTGCCATGCGGGCCCTCGGCCCCCGCGGGAGGACACTGGAGGACACGCCCGCTGTCCGCCCTGACGCAACCGTTGCCCAAATTTGGTGCATGGATGGGATGGGCCGGACACGTCGGTCCGGATGGGTTGCCCCGCTGGAGAGCTACGCACACTCCGTGAGTCCGTTCGGACGCATTCGGACGCCAGCGTTTGGGTCGGCCCATTGGATATGCCCTGAGAAATCTGTGCGATGCTATGGACCTAGCCTCAGCCCCCCTGCAGCATACCTGGCCATCGGACTGTGGCTGGGGCGGGCTGGTATGGACCGGTTCACTGGCTGAACCGGAAACACCAGAACTAGAGATCTCGTCGGTTTGTTAAGCGTTGTATGTGCGCTTGTAGCAACGACCAACTGAACTACTGCTTGTTATTGTACTTCATGGAAACAAATCCTTTTTAACTTTATCCATACATTGAAATTGGACAAAAACGCTCGACCGTGGCACAATTACTTCAAATTCTTTCAGAAGCAAACGCTTTGGAATATTCCATTCTTGTAGCAGCCACCACTTCGGATCTTGACCGTCTGCAATTTTTGGCCCCATATTCAGGATGTGCCATGAGGGAATATTTCCGCATTAATGGAATGCACACATTAATTATATATGATGGTCTAAGTAAACAAACGGTGGCATATCCATAAATGTCATTATTGTTATGCCGAGCACCAAGCCATGAGGCTTTCTCAAGGGATACTTTCTATTTACATTCCCGTCTCTTAGAATGACCCGCTAAACGATCGGACCATATAGGTGCAGGTAGCTCGACCGTGTTACCCGTGATTGAAACACAAGATGGAGACGAAGTAGATTTTCATCCTACTTGTGACAATTTGTTGTGCTTCTATTCGGCTTAGAACATCTCCACTCGCCCCCCATACGACATCCGACGTGGTCTGGTTTTGGGTCGTATGGGGGGCACCAGATTGGTTCATGAATTGGGGGTTGGCTCCCAGCCATGCCCCATAGAAAAAATCAAATATTTGAAAATTCATGCAAATACGATAATACTCTCGAGTTCACAACAGTTCAAATATATTTGTACAAAACTAAAAAAACTAATCTAGTGGCAGCCCCGGCCACGCCCGCCCAATCCAAGGCGATGGTACATCACCGCCACATAGTTGTCATCGTTGCTGGGCTCCTGCTTTAGCGGCGGCATGGTGCTGCAGCCCTGGTCCGGATCGCCACCACCGTTGCTCTAGCCCGAGCAGCTGGCCCCGTTGTTGTCACCCTCTAGGTCGATGAATAGGCCGAGGCGGCGCGCGCGCTCGGCCTGCTCGCGCCAATACTCCTCCGTGGACCAAGCCTTAGCGAATGCGTTTGTCGCTGGTGGCACGGCCTCGAAAGAGGCGCGCTCAGTGATGCGCTGGCCCGGAAACTCCTCTGGGTCCTCCTCAATCTTCAATTGGAGGGCGGCTACCTCGTACTCTGGCGGTGGTGTCCACTCCTTCTTCACCTGGTGCTGGGGCCTGGAAAGGCGCAAATGTCCATGGGGAGGCAAAGACGCTTGGTGGTCCCTGATGATGACGCTGCTCGAGCGCCTGCGATGATGTAGCGACGGGCTCTCGTCGTACTCATCCTACACCAAGGGGAGGGTCGCGGTGACAGAGACGACATGGGGTAGGGGAGTAGCGCGGTGACGAAGACCTCAACGAGGAAGAAGTCGAGGAGTATTGGGATGCCCATTGGCATGGCTCCCACTGCTGCCCTGGATAGCACGGATGCGGCTGCAATGGAGGCATCGCCAGTGGCAGGTTATTACCGGCGGTGATATAGTCCAGGACCCAAGCGAACGTCCTTCCTAGGGTGCTCCACCACCAAATCTGCCCTTGGAGGTTGTTGTCCTCTGGTGGGGGCCGTCGCCATCATAGGCTTCGAGACGGCCTGTCGCAGGTCCACGAAGAACTCTTCCCATGCTTGGACGTTGTTTGGATCCTAGGCGGGATCGTTCCACTCCTCCGGCGTGAGGGCGTCCTAGTAGTGTCGATAGATCTTCGACCGAGCGCGTCTAGCCACGAGGGACCGGCTAGACGGGTAGGCCACCGGTGGTGAGGGCACCACATGTCTAGTGGCGCTGGGTACCCCACCTCCCACAGTGCTCGTGCCTCATGAATGCGTAGCGAGCGCCGCCCAAAACCGTTTGCCATGACGCCATATCCGGGAAACCTCTCCATGGCCGTCGGGTGGGTGGTTGGGAAGGACAGGAGAGGAGGTTGCGAGGATGAAATGCGTCAACGGAGTGGGGGAGAAGGGTTTTTAACACCCAAGCAAGAGAGATGACCATTTAATGCGCGAGCGATGGCATGGCATGCAAGGAAGGAGGCATGGCGGACGGGATGCATTGGATGCTCGCCTGCGAAAGGCTGATCGGCGAGAAACAACGTCATTATACTAGGGCATGGAAGGCGAGGAGTAAGACGGATCAAACATGGACCGAACACGTCGACCGCTGACGCGGATAGGGGTGGTCCGGGACGACCAGCTGTTCGCCTTCTTCTCCTCTCCTTCCTGCTAGAAACACGGCATCTGGTGGCCTGCTGCCCCCCCTCCCGCGGGTTGGGTTCGCCCTAAGGCGCCGGATAACAAAACAGGACGCGCCGGAGCCAAATAAAATTTGGGGAGGAGGGGACAGGCTGGGCGTGAATTCGATCGCCAACGCCCCCGATAGCCATTTAGGCGGGCCTTAGGGCCCCGAGTGGATATGCTAATGCATGTAAAATGCATCCATGAACTTTGTACTCCCTCTGTCCCAAAATAAGTGACTTGAGTTTATCTAGATTCATATATATCTAGACACATTTTAAGACTAGATACATGTGAATCTAGACAAACCCAAGTCACTTATTTTGAGATGGAGGGAGTAGTTTATTGTGCCAGAACCCCCATTATCTTACAACTTTATTATATTTATGGGACTAACCTACTAATAGTTGCAAAAGTGTATAAGTTCTTGTTTCACACTTTGTGTTGTAGTAAATACATGAATATGGAAGGAAAGCGGCCATCATGGTGAAATTCAGAGTTTCCTGAAATCTGTCCCTACAGAACAATTTTTGACGATTGCCACGACAACCTCTGAAGATGGCGTCAAACGTGAAAGGTCAAAACATTAAAATCGTGGGAAACTTTAAGCCGATGATCCTAGATATAAAATTTTGGGATTTTGAGAGTTGGTGACATGATTGACTCCAACTCTTCCCATACTTGATGGATTCGGCCAAGTCATGACCCAAGGAGCTCCCAAAGGACAGTGAGGGGCCATAGGAAGGTTCTATAGGTGCCCAAGACCCCTTGGATCAAAGAGGCATCCATCCCATGGCCTAGATTACATTTCCACCTCTATAGAGGGAAATCCTATTTTTGGAGGCATCCACCCAGAGCCACGAAAATCCTCCTCCTTGGCAGATGCCAGGGAGGGGGAAGCTTCTCAAGATCAGCACCATGGCCAAGGAAGAAGAAGGGGCAAGGGGCCTCCGCCCCCTAGGGCATCCACTGCCCTAGGAGGGGTGCCGGGGCGGCGCCGCCCTGCGCCGCTGCCTCCTCCACGCCGGCGCCGCCTCTCCCCCATGGGGAGGCTCATCTCCATCACCATCTACAACAACTCTCCATCATCCTTGATGGCTGCAAGTGCACAGATCAATTGTATCTAGTTTCGAAATAAGAGTATCATACCCATAGAGAGCTATTGGTAAAGGTTTTTATGCCCCTCATTACTATTCACTAGAGAATACTTCTAAGTTATCTCTAATTCCAAGTAATGGTGTATAATAAAGAGTGTGTTTGGATAAGTGCTAAAGTAAAAAGGAACAAAGTAATTAACAAAAGTAAACTAAAGCAAGAGAGTGTCTATGAAGTGTTGTGTAATATGGTTGAGGGGTTCTCAAGGAGTGTAGGATTCACCACTAGCATGATATTATTAATCATAATTAGGATAACCTATTTCTTGTGTCATGATATGTGTGGAGAGAGCTCCATAATAAGATGTTCACTACAATGCTCGTAGGAAGCCACTTTGTTGAGCCAAGAATGAGGTCACCTCTAAATAACCACCGTGATGTCTAAGAGAAATCACCCATACCGACCACCGCAATTAAGGGTCTCCCCGTGGATATCGTAATTATCTTAGAGAGTCTCTCTTTATCCTCCTTTGACTGTGCAGGTTGCTTGCTGGCACCGATTGTCACGAAGCTCTCTGGGCGCACTTCCAAACACGTCCAAAGGATTTATCCCTCATCATTAGTCCCGAAGGCCAATGATATGTATCCAACTACACATACCATCAAATGAGAGAGACCAAACACAAATCATAAACCTATCATAGATTGGCAAGTCATATGGACACAAGAATAGATCATATTTATTGCAACTCCACAATAGTGCTAGGGTTTCTCCATCTCTCCCCAAGAACAAGGCAACTACTCATACATCAAGGGAATCAACATCATGGCAATTGTATGGATAAAATATGAAGGTACAATTGAATACAAGGGCAAATCCACAAAAGAGATTGGACTACAACAAAATAAACAAAGGGGGTTGATGTTGGAGACGATGTTGATGAAGATGACGATGAATATCGATGTGTAGTCCTTCAATATGCAAGTCTCCTCTCTCCCTCGAGTGGTATGGTTTCGTAGATCTTGTGGATGGTGGCTATGGAGGCGGCGGAGTGATACATTGTAAACGTATCTATAATTTTTTATGTTCCATGATTGTTTTATATCTACTTTCTTATGTTTTGTCCACACTTTGGAGTATTTTTTACACATTTTCTGGAACTAACCTATTAACAAGATACCACAATGCCAGTTGCCTATTTTCTGCTATTTTTGGTTTTAGAAAAGCTGGAAACAAAATATTCTCGGAATTGGACCGGACAAAAGCCAAAGTCAATATTTTACCAGAAGACTCGCGGAGCCCAAAGTAGAGCCAGAGGAGGGCCAGGGGTGGCGTGTGTCCCCTTGGCACGCCACCAGGTGGTGTGGGCCCCTGGTCCACCCTCTGACATCGCCATTTCGCCTATAAAAGCCTTCTAGGACGAAAACCCTAAAGACCAGATCAGAGTTCCACGAAAAGTTCCACAGCGCCGCCGCCACCGAAGAGGAGATTCAGGGGACATAAGTCTCTGTGCCGGCACCCTTCCGGGACGGGGAAGTGCCCCCAGATCCATCTCCATCGACTCCACCGCCATCTCCATCACCGTTGCTGACTCCTATGATGAGGAGGGAGTAGTTCTCTCTCGAGGCTAAGGGCTCTACCAGTAGCTATGTGTTCATCTCTCTCTCTATGCGTGATCTTATGAGATCATGAGCTTTGTAATCTATATATATATTCTGCTACTCAAGTGCTTTAAGTAATCTCTGCTTATCCCCACGTGTGTGAAGTTGACAGTGTGCACACCGTGTGGCACTTTGGCTAAGGTTACAGAAATACTCATCATGAGTATAATTTGAGTTGGATGTCTCTATGAGATTGTGGTGTTTGTTGGAATCATCTAGCGCTCAAGGTGATAGTGAGGGGTTATCTAGATGGGGAATGCGAACTTTAAGGTTTGTTGTTATAGCCCTACATCGTTCAACCAGAGAGTAGTTCAGGGTAGCATAATGAAGAGAAGATATTTATATGAGAGTGTCCACTAGTGAAAGTATGATCCCTAGGACTTGTTTCTAAGCATTCAAACACCATTTACAATTAGTCATGTTACATGTTTGCTTGCTGCCACTCTTATTTCAGATTGCAATTACCACTTATAATCATCCATATTACTTTTATTTCACCATCTCTTCGCCGAACTAGTGCACCTATACACCTGACAAGTGTATTGGGTGTGTTGGGGACACAAGAGACTTCTTGTATCTTGATTGTAGGGTTGCTTGAGAGGGATACCTTTGACCACTTCCTCCATGAGTTCGATAAACCTTGGGTAATCCACTTAAGGGAAACTTGCGACTGTTCTACAAACCTCTGCACTTGGAGGCCCAACACTATCTACAAGAATATAAGCATGCATAGACATCAAGCTATTTTATGGCGCCGTTACCGGGGAGGTAAGGTAAAAGGTACTCACATCCTCTAGCTACCAAGCTATGTTCTAGTACTGTTGATGGTGTGTGAGTGCTCGAAGTTATTTCCTTTAGATTCTGGAATTATATCTTTTTGTTTCTTGTTTTTATTTTCACTAGTTAGGCTTAATGGAAAACAACAAGAAAATTAGAGAGCTTTATAGTATTTATCTTGCGTTAGGACATGAAGTGTTTGAAGAGAAAATTAAAAAACCTATGGCACTTTATTTGCATGCTAATATCAATGTTACTAGTATGGATTCTTTGAACACCATTATTGCTAATGCTATGGAAAAGTCTAAGCTTGGGGAAGCTGGTTTTGATGAGTATGATATTTTTAGTCCCCCAAGCACGGAGGAGAAAAATTACTTTGATGATACTATGCCTCCAATATATGATGATTACAATGATGAGTATGATATTTTCAATACACCTACTATTGAGGAGACAATTAATTATGATTACAATATGCCTCCTATATTTGATGATTATAGTGATAATAATAATAATGATAGCTATTTTGTTGAATTTGCTCCCACTATGATTAATAAGAATGACTATTCTTATAGGGAGAGTAATAATTGTTTTGAGCATGTGGGTCATGATAAGAATTTTTTATGTGATAGTTATATTGTTCATTTTATTCATGATGCCACTGAAAGTTATTATGAGAGAGGGAAGCATGGTTTTATGTGTCTCAACAATATTACGTTTCCCCTCTTTATGTTGAAATTTGTGAAGTTGCACTTGAAGGACATATGCTGACGAGGGTTTCACTTATCAATGCCCATTGTTATGGACTAGGGTTTTGGAGAAGGAGGGAGCGCTGGAGACATCTATCGGCTAGCAAACAAGCACACATGGGACTCGAAGATTTACCCAGGTTCAGGCCTCGTAGAGGTCCCTACTCTTGCTTGTCTGCTCGTGGAATTATCAAAGGAATTGAAGATTACAATGGTGCGCAGATGCAATCTGGCGAGGTTTGTGGAAACTAGGGTTGCGTGTGTCCTCCTCGCCGCCCCCTCCTAGCCTTTATATAGATAGGCTAGGTCTCAGGTAGCAGGTCGAGTCGGTTATAGGTTAGGATTTTTCCCTTTGAATTTTCTATCTCTAGCTTCTTCTTGTCCTTCAAGCAATCGAGAGTCCGTAGGTTACTCGAGTTCTTCATTTGGGCCTTGGCGACACCGTGGGCCTTTATGTATTCAGGCCGTATATACCAAGCTCGAGTACCTGTAGGGTATGCCCATGTTAGTAGTCCCCCGAGTGTCCAGTTGAATCGTAGATTCGACTGGAGACTTTATGAAGCCTTTCGAGTACATGACTAAGTACATTTTTCGACTGCTCTGTTTATGTCATAGGGATTGTTGATGTGCATGCCTGATTTTAACCAATGTATCGGTATCAGTTAACTACCTTAGGGTAAAACAACGCCACCTACTCGAACTCGAGTCCTTGGACTCGAATCCGGAAAAGTGCTGGTGTAATTCGACTCAAGCCACGGAGGTCTTACAGGAGTCAAATTCCAGTATATGGGTGTGAGCACTCGACACGTCCGTCAAGGCATGTTCATCGTACCTGTAGGCACGGATATATTTCTGGTAGTGCGCAGCTTAAGTAGTTGCCAGGCCTTATTCAGGTCTTATCTTCACGCTATAAGCGCGACATCCGAATTTTATCATCGCGGAGATGATTCGGGTGACCCAGGAGATGCGGTCTCTTTGTAGGAAAAAAATATGAGGCGGTGTCGCCATAATCTTCGAGTGTGGATGTTATCAACATACAGTACTTTGTACAAATAATCATAGGGTGCGCGACCAGCGCTCCCTCTGGGAGTAGCCCCCGAGTGCCTGGTTGAGTTGAAGACTCAGGCAGGGACTAAAGAACTTTTGCAACTGCTGTCGTCTTTTATTTGTTTGTTTCAGTCGAATTTGCTTCTGGCGCTCCCTATGGGAGTAACCCATGTCCATAGTCGAATCGTGCTTCGAGTGATTGGGTTTTGCTTTGATTGTTCATGTTCCTGTAAAAGAAGAAGAAAAATCGTAGGGTGCTCGACCAGCGCTCCCTATGGGAGTAGCCCCCGAGTGCTTGCTGGAGTTGAAGACTCGAGTAAGGACTAAAGTAATCGAAGTCTTCTGCTACATAGTTTTTGATGACGTCAGTGCTGACGATTTCATGACCTCAGTTTCCCGTGTGAGCGAGTTTGATGGGACGTGACGAGCGGTGGGTCCTACTCCCTGACTCTGATTTGACTGGGCGTGCGTAATCTTTATTTTAACCATGCCTCCTCGATTTCCGCGCGTAATGGGAGTAGGGGGACGGTTCGCATTTCAGCTCCTCCACGTGTCGAGCACGATGAACGCCATGCGTCCAGTAGGGTTTTTCTGAGCCGTTGGATTGCATCTTCCAGGGGTTAAGTAGTGACGCCATGACGGTAAATTTCTCATCTGCTTTCATTCATCCTTTGCCTTCATCGCCATTGCCGCTGCTCCTCTGCTTTCTCTACGCTCTTTTCCCTCCGCGGCGCTGGACCAACTCCGCACGTTTCCCAGCTACTTCCTCCGTTCGCATCGCCGCCGCGTGATGGGGAAGAAGAAAGGAGGTGTTGCAGCCAATTCCGCTGCTGCCGTTGCTGCGACGAAGAAGAAGGGTGGCTCTGCCGCTAGAGGCACTAGTGCCGCTACCGGCGGGAAGAAGAAGGGCACGGGCACCCGCGTCACGAATGGCGCGTGGTGTCCATCTGTCATCAAGTCCTTGGATCTTCGTCTTCTTTGCCAAGATAGAGTGTTGTCCGCCGCAGTCGCCGACGCGCACGTCCCCAGTGGCGAGGTAATTCTTTCTCCTCCTACCGGTTTTCAAGTGATGTTCCTAGCGTTCATCATTCGCGGCCTCTCTTTGCCCCTGCATCCTTTCTTTGGGGGCCTTCTTTGTTTTTACGGGCTCCAGCTCCATTAGCTGTCCCCCAATTCCATCCTCCACATAGCTTGCTACATCACTCTTTGCGAATGCTGGCTCGGAATCGAGCCGCATTTTGGCCTCTTCAAGCGTCTCTTCAAGTTGATGCGTCAATCAGCGTCTGACTCTGTAGTCTACGATGTAGGCGGCTGCGGAATCCACGTCGATCCATCTACCACATACTTCGACATCAAGCTGGCGATGTTCGTCCAAGGGTGGAGGGACAAGTGGTTCTACGTCCACGACGAAAAAGCTGACGGAGAACACTTCGGACTCGCACCTTTTGACCCGGCAATGTCGTGCCAGAGGAGGCGCTCCTGGAAGAATGTGGTCATGTCCGGCGAGTCCGCGGAAACATATGTGATGTACGAGCGCGTCTGCGACCTCGAGAGTCGCATAGGCAAAGAGGAGGGAGGCTGCACCCTCATTCGCACGTGGCTGCACCATCGCGTCCAGCCCCTGTAGGCTAGAGTCCACCCCATATTTCACTGGGCTGGTGCTCACGATGTCACTCGCGTGTCTGCCGATGGCATGTCCGCGAGTGAGGTAGATAAAAGGTTTCGACTGGTCACCAAGTACACCGTTAAAATTGTGCTCCCCAGTGAACCAGTCGTTCCTCCATTTGATGCTGCTAACCCTCCTCCTAAGGTATATTTGTGCTACATAGTAGCTTAGTTTGTTGATTTACTCTTTGCTGTTTCTTTGCTTTGTGCTAAATTATGGTCTGTATGCAGGATTGGGCGGTGTCACCCTATATGCCCCCTCTTCCTGAGGGGGTTATCCCTCGCGAATCCTTGGAAGAGGACGAGTCGGAGTCGACCGTCCCATCTGATGTGGAGGAGGAAGCCCCCAAGTCAGGTAGTCCGGATACTCGCAAGCGTTCGCGCAGCGATGATTCCGATGCGTCATCTCCTTCGACTCTGGAAGGTGTAGGTGTTGGTGCGGAGTCGCCGATCCCTGCCATTCCTGTGAGTGCCGTGGCGCCATCTTCTCGCAATAAGATGCGATTGCCAAAGGAGTCCTCATCAGAGTCGGGGGAGCCAACTTTTGACTTTGATAAGTTTGATTGGTAAGTTTTCTAGTTGCCCTTTTTTGGTTCTTCTCTAGATTTGCCCTTTCTTGATGTTGGTTTTGTCTTGCAGCCAGCAGGCGTCATCATCTTCTAACGACGTCCAATTTTTGAAAGAATCGGGAGTCGCAACCTCAAGGGCCAAGGAAGAGGTCGAGTGTGCTCCTTCTCCTCCATTGGCGGCCCACTCCGGGCACAACTCTTCCAACTCTCCACATGATGGGGAACATCAGATGGTTGCCCAGATGACTGCACACCAATCGACTTCAGAGTCATTGGAGGATCATGTAAGTGTAGGGTTTCTTCTTTTGATGTTGCAGTCGATGTTATCTATGGCTTCTGCTGATCCTTTGTTGTTTTTCCTTTTGCGATAGCTCCTTGTGAAGGAAGCCGCTCACTTGGCGGAGCAGGTGCTTGCGATGGGCCGCTAGCATGCAATGCTGGAGACGCATCGTGTGGTAGAAAGTAAGTGCTCTTCACTTCTCCTTCTTTTGCATCGTTTTTATGTAGTCGACTGATAGTCAATCCCTTTTGTTTTGTAGCTGAACATAATGCCCTTCCGCGCAACGCCACCACCATGGAGAAGACACTTGCCGCGGCTGTGAAGGGCCGTGATGAGGCAATCGCGGTGCATGACGAGGCACAAAGGCGTGAAGAGGATCTGCGTGCCTCCATCACAGCCAGGGAGAAGTTGTTCGAAGAACAGCTTTTCTCGATTGCCAAGGCCCTCTCAGGTACCTTGCTTGGATATCATTGTCTTTCTCTGTTCGATTTTTGCCGTTGCCGCTGATTTTCGTGTCCATGTGTGGGTTTACGTACAGATGCTGGCGATTTGAGCTTCGACCCTCAGGCCCTCCGCCGTGACGATGCCTTGGTGGGTGCGCTTCCAGCAGTCGAGGACCGCAGTGCCGCCGTTCAGGATATGCTCTCCAAGGCCAAGGGCATGCTCAGTCGCCTCCGGGAGGAGTTGATGCCCAAGGCTGAGCTAATCGAGAAAATGAACGAGATGGTGGAGTCTCTCGTCGGGGGTGTTCCTGCAAGCTTCAAGAACTCGCACCGTGCGGCTGGCGCGTCAATGTCACTCGCCATGGTGCAGGCCCACGAAGTCGAAGTTGATCCTGCAGCGGTTTCGAGGGCGATGCCCGTTAGCGCGGACGGCCAGCAGGTAGTCTTTGCTCCCTTCGCGACTGCCTGTGGCAAATATGGGCCGCAGCTGATTAGCACAGTTGCGAAGTACTCTGAGGAGCTGCAGCGAACCAAGAAGGCGGCAAAGGCTGCGGCATCAGGGGCTGGCGGAAAGTCAGTGGCATCTGATACCGCCACAGACTCGATGAGGCCCCCGAAGCCGTCTAAGTCGAAGAAGCCAATCGCTCCTCAGTAGCTTTGTAATAGTTGATTAGTTTATGTCTTTTGTCAAGAACATGCCTTTGGTGAGTGTATCTGCTGATACTTTTGCCAATCTTGAATGCACTCGAATCTTTTGTTTGTGTGTCGTTTTGATCTTCTTATTGCTTCTTGCTTGGCTTGTGGTAGGGTACATCAAGTGATCCTTTGAGGGAACCTCAGGATTCGCCACCCCTTTGATACTTTGGCACCACCGCGCTCCAAGGTGGATGAGTTGTCGCTGCTTTCGCGACTGCATGATTGCGTGAAGCAGTTGGAGCGTGAATTGCCCGTGCTCCGCGGTAACGTGGATGTATGGAAGTCAAAGGCAGAGAAGGCCACCACCCGAGAACAGTATCTGCTAGGGGAGATGACACAGTTGGGCGACCAATTTAAGTGTTAGTTTGCTTACTCTTATCTTTTCCTTGTAGTCACTCGCAATGGTGTGTTGTCCTTATGCTTCCGTTGTTGCTTTGTATAGTTGTCAGCGTGCGCCATCCGCAGGATGAGAAGGATAGGATTGCTATTCGCATGCATGATCTGACCCAAGAGCAACTTCAGGAGAATGGATACTTCTGGGTGGATCATGATCGTGCGATTGCGATGGCGACCCTGCAGGATCGTGCATCGCGAGTGCTGCACTTTCTGAAGAAGTCGCAGTCATGCTTGAAGAACATTTATCGGACGATGTTTCCGCTGGATGTTGCTCCATCGAGCCTGCTGGCTCTCCTTTCCAAGTTCCAAGACCTAGCTGCGGTTCGCAAGTGTGTAAGGCAACCGTTGGTGGCTGGTGCCAAGGCCGCTCTGTCGTTCGACTGCATAGGCCTGATGTAGATGTTGTGGCAATTGCGGCTGCGCCACCTGCGCCACCAGCAGGTTCTGCTTGGAATATGGTGCCGCATTATCAGGCGGTGGATCGCCCAGCAGAGGAGATTGTCGACTTCTTCGAGGAACAAACCAACGTTCTCTTGTTGCAGTAGTGGTTTAGTTTGTATCCTGCACATAAACGTATCAGTGTTGTAAAGTTCGTATGTAATGATGTGCATAACCGATTGTCGATGATGTATAAAAGAGCTTGTTTTTAGCATGTATGTTTTGCGAGTGTGCTGCACTATGCGATTCCTTTTCGTTAGCCTGGCCATGCGCTTATCTCAGTCCCTTGTCAACTTGTCAAATGCGTTGCAACTGGGTTGTTGTGTGTCAAGGGTTTCGATTGATGTGCCAGCTACTCAGGAATATCGTGTTTTAGTTCGTAGAACAGATGTGTATAGGGTGGCACAGCCCCCTAGTGGATAAGTTGCGAAAGAATAAAGGAGAACACAGAGTTTTGGGGCACTTAGCTTTATTTATTCGCGAGACAGTACGAAGTACACTGTGTGGCTAAGTAGCCTTGGCTGAGTGCCTTATTTGCAATGTAAAAGTAAAAACGACTAAGGGTAGAAGCGTCGCAGCTGCGTGACGTTCCAGGGGTTGGAGTATGCGACTCCTGTCTCTAAATCTTGAAGGCGATAGGTGCCACCTGGGATTACTTCTGTAATCACGTATGGTCCCTCCCAGGGGGACTCGAGTTTGAGATGTCCTTGCTGCTTCAGTCACAGGACCAGGTCGCCTTCGACGAAGGATCTGGGGCGTAGCCTCCTACTGTGGTAGTTGCGCAGGTTTTGCTGGTAGATCGTTGATCTTTCCGCGGCGATTTCCCTTGCCTCGTCAAGGAGGTCGACGGAGTCTTCGAGTGCAAGGGATGACTCCTGCTCACTATAAGCGACCACGCGCGGCGCCTTGTACCGTACCTCGGCGGGTAGCACCGCTTCGGCCCCGTGCACCATAAAGAACAGGGTGTAGCCCGTAGCACTGTTTGGAGTTGTGCGTAGACTCCAGAGTACTGATTGCAGTTTGTCTAGCCAGCAACCCGCGGCTTGTTCGAGTGGCCAGAGGAGTCGCTTCTTGATGCCGCCGCAGACGAGCCCGTTCGCCTTTTCAACCTGACCGTTGGTCTGTGGATGTGCTCACGAGGCGTAGCTGGTGTTGATTCCCAGATTCTCACAGAATTCTTGGAACTCCTTGGATGTGAAGTTCGTTCCATTGTCTGTGATGATGTTGTGTGGCACTCCGAAGCGGAAGACGATGGACTCGAAGAACTTGACTGCGCTGTGCCCTGATTGATTGGTCACTGGCATGGCCTCTATCCACTTGGTGAACATGTCGACTGCCACCAGGAGGTAGACGTAACCTCCTCGTGAGGACTTGGGGAGCTTGCCGACCATGTCGAGTCCCCATTGCGTGAAGGGCCAGGCCAATGGGATTGGTCGGAGCTCTGCGCCAGGTGCGTGCGGCTTGTCCGCGAATCGTTGACACGCGTTGCATTTCTGGACGATATCCTTGGCGTCGCGCATGGCCGTTGATGGCTCGTGATTAATGTAGAGCTCGTTGGGAACCCCAAGAGGAAGGTATGATGAGCACAACAGCAAGTTTCCCTTCAGTTATGAGACCAAGGTTCAATCGAACCAGTAGGAGCAAGGAAACACCCCAAAGGTTTTACTAGCTAAGCTTTGGCAGGGCACACTACCGGTGCTACTAGCAACGTGGAGACCCGCACAACACAACCACAGAACTTTGTCCCCAACTTGCGATTAGGTTGTCAATCTCATCGTGTTTTGCGGAAAACAAAGGATTAAACGTATCGAATGGAAAGAAGTAAAATTTGCAGAAAGTAAACACAAAGCAGTAAAAGATTGTAGATTGTATGTAAAGTAAAAGGACCGGGATCCATAGTTCACTAGAGGTGGCTCTCCTTAGATAGATAACATGCTGGGTGAACAAATTACAGCGGGGCAATTGACAAACACCGAGAAAGCAATACATGCATATACTAATCATCTTGACTCCTCTGAGACTTGATTGGGCATTACAACATAATACATAGACCGCCATCCAACTGCATCTATGACTAATAATCCACCTTCAGGTTATCATCCGAACCCCCTCCAGTATTAAGTTGCAAGCAACAAATTATTGCTTTATGAACAGTGTGCAAAGTAAAAAATACGATTGTTCTATGAACAAAGGATTGTTGTTTTCTCCCTAGTAGCAACATCACATCTAGTACCTTAGAGATTTCTGTCACTTCCCCAGATTACCAGAGGCATGAACCCACTATCGAGCATAAATACTAACTCTTGGAGTTGCTAGCATCTACTTGGCCAAGATAGCTACTAACAACGGAAAGCATGCAAGATCTCAAATAACAAAGACATGATAGAATCAATAATCAATCTGAAATAGCATCTCAATATCCATCGGATCCCCGCAAACACAACATGTATGGATTACAAATAGATGATCTTGATCATGAACGGAGCTCACAAGATCTAAACATGAAAGCACAAAGGAGGAGAAACCAGCCATCTAGCTACTACATGGATCCGTAGTCTAAGGATGAACTACTCACGCATCACACCGGAGGCTTGCATGGTGATGAAGAAGGCCTCCAGGGTGAATTCCCCTCTCCGGCAGGGTGCCGAGAAGAGCTTCAGATCCCTCCCGATCTAGGGATGGAGATGACGGTGGCTACAGAATCTTTCGTGGATTTTTGATCGGGTACTTAGGGTTTTCGTCCCGAGGGCAACTTATAGGCGGAAGGAGAGGCCGAGGGGGTGCCGGGAGCGGCCACACCACCCCCTGGCATGGGCCAGGCCTGGCCGCGCGGCCAGGTGGTGTGGTGGCTCCCTGGCCCTTCTCCGTCTTGTATTCTGGCACTTGATCCCTTCCGAAAAATAGGCACTTTGGCTTTTGTCCCGTCCAATTCCGAGAATTTTCATTTTCTGACTTTCCTAGAACCAAAAACAACAGAATACAGGCAGCTGGCACTGTGGCTCTTGTTAATAGGTTAGTCCAAGCAATCATATGAAAAGTACTCGAAAGTTGGAACAAAACACAAGAAAGTGGATAAAACCAAGCATGGAACATCAAAAATTATAGATACGTTTGCAATGTATCAGTCGTAGGCCAGTAGAACCCAGCTCGCAGAGCTTTGGCCACGAGGGCGAGACTGCCGGCATGGTGTCCGCAGTTTCCCTCATGGATGTCGAGGAGAACAGCTCTTCCATCAGTCGTGGAGACACATCGCTGGAGTACTTCTGTGATGTTGCGCTTGTATAGTTCGCTGTTGATAACAGGGAATACCTTGGATCGCCGCGCGATGTGCCGTGCATTAGTCGAATCGTCCGGTAGCCTTTTGCTGAGGAGGTACGTGATGTACGGCTGAGTCCAGGATTATTCGATCATCATGACGCTCATTGGTCCTTCGAGTCCCCATTGCGGCTCCAGGTCATCGAGTGCCATTGGCTCATTGGGTGGCGTAGCCCCCGAGTCCGTTGCTGTGCTTGTTTTCTTCTCTGCTGCCTTTGGCTTGATGGAGCGTTCACAGATGCGCTTGAGAAATACCCCAGGTGGTATGGGGGCGCAGGTAGAGCCTATGTTGGCGAGTGCGTCCGCCTCTTCATTGCTTTCACGGCCTACGTGCCGCAGCTCGCAGCCGTCGAAGTCCCCTTCGAGAGTGTCGTAGAGGTCGCGGTAGGCGATCATGTTGTCGTTCAGTGCATCGCACTCATGCATTGTTTGGTTGACGACCAACTTGGAGTCGCCGTATATAATGAGACTTTTGGCGCCGCAGGCTTTTGCCATCCTCATCCCGTGTAGCAGGGCCTCGTATTCAGCTTCGTTGTTGGAGGCGGTGAACAGCATTCGCATGATGTACTTCAGCTTGTCCCCTTGAGGCGATGTTAGTATGACACCTGCACCTGCTCCGTCCTTCCGCTTGGATCCATCGAAGTGCATTGTCCAGAGGTAGGACATATCTGGTTTGTCAGGGAGCTGGTTCTCCATCTAGTGCACGAGGAAGTCAGGAAGAACTTGTGACTTTATTGCGTCGCGCTTTTCATATGTAATGTCTCGTGGAGACAATTCTATTCCCCAAAGCGCGACTCATCCCGTGGTGTCGGGGTTATTGAGGATATGCCCCAATGGGGCGTCGTTGACCACCATGATTGGGTGTTCCTGGAAGTAATGGCGCAGTCGCCGGGCGGTCATGAAGACGTCGTACGCCAGCTTCTGGTAGTGCGGGTACCACTATTTTGTTGGCGTGAGGACCTCGCTGAGGTAGTATACTGGGCGCTGTACCCCGTGGACCTTGTTTTCCTTGGCTCGCTCGACGACAAGCACTGTGTTGACCACCTGGTTGGTGGTGGAGATATACAGTAACAGCGGCTCCCTTTCTCGTGGGGTCACCAATACTGGCGAAGTGGATAGCAGGCGCTTGAGGTCTTCGAATGCTTCCTGCGCTTCGTTGGTCCACTGGAACTTTTCAGCTTTGCAGAGGAGTTGGTAGAAGGGTAGTGCCTTTTCACCCATCCAACTGATGAATCGACTGAGGGCCGCAATTTGCCCAGCCAGCTGCTGGACGCCCCTTATGTTTTTGGCTTCTCCATGGCCAGTATGAATTTTATTTTCTTCGGGTTTGCCTCGATTCCTCTCGCGGAGATGAGATACCCGAGTAGTTGCCCAGATGGGACACCAAATGCGCATTTGTCTGGATTGAGCTTGATCCGGTAGCGGTCGAGGTTGGCAAAGGTTTCGTGCAAATCGTCGATTAGGGAGGCTTCCTCCTTGGTCTTGATTACTATGTCGTCGACATAGACTTGAATGTTGCGACCAAGTTGGTCCTTGAGGCAAGCCTGCATGCACCACTGGTAGGTGGATCCTGCGTTTTTTAGCCCGAAGGGCATTGTGTTGTAGCAGAACACACCGAAGGGCGTTGTAAATGTTGTTTTCTCTTGATCTTCCTCCTTCATTCGAATCTGATTATAGCCTGAATAGGCGTCGAGGAAGCAGAGGCGCTCGCACCCCGCGGTGGAGTCGATGATCTGGTCGATGCGCGACAACGGGAAGTGATCCTTTGGGCAGTGCTTATTCAAAGACGTGAAATCCACACACATCCGCAGGATATCCGTGTCCTTTTTTGGTACTAGCACCGTGTTAGTGAGCCAAGTGCTTTCCTTGATATCGCGCATGAATTTGGCATCGAGGAGTCTGTTGATCTCCATTCTAACTGCCTTTGCTCTTGGCTCATATAATCGCCGGATTGTTTGCTTGACTGGCCTTGCGTCTGGGTTGACGTTGAGTGCGTGCTCGGCGAATTCCCTGGGAACTCCTGGCATGTCCGTAGGACACCAGGCGAAAATTTCCCAGTGCTCTCGGAGGAATTCGACGAGCGCAAGTTCCTATGTGGGACTCAAGTTGTTGGCGATGAGGGCCATTTTGGCGGGATCCGATGGGTGGACCTGCACTTTCTTTGTGTGCACTGACGAGTCGAAAGATAGATCAGGTGATCTTGGCCGGCTTAGGGGAGGCAGACTGTTGTCTATCGACTCCTTTAGTCTCGCGAGTTCTTCCTGCATGCCGAAGAACTGGGAAATTCTGTTGAATTCCCTGTCGCAACTGTCGGACCTCTCGAAGCTCCCGTTGACTATGATGACGCCATTGGGACCTAGCATTTTGATTTGCAGGTAGGCGTAGTGTGGTACTGCCATGAACCTAGCGAACGCGATACGTCTGAGGATGTAGTGGTACTATGAGGGCCAGTCGACGACCTCAAAGTCGATGCGCTCGCGCCGAAAGTTTTTCGACGTGCCAAAGATGACGTCAAGGTTGATTTTGCCTAGGGGATATACGCCTTTTCCTAGGACGATGCCGTGGAATGTTGTGTCCGAGGCCTCTAGGCAAGTCAGAGGGATCCTCATTGCTCGCAAGGTACTCGCGAATATAAGGTTGATGCCGCTTCCGCCGTCCATAAAGACGCGGCTTATGTCGAAGCCTCCGATTTGCGCCTCGAGTACGAGGGGTCAATGGCCTGGACGAGGTACTTGAGGCGGATGATCGCGTTTGTCGAAGGTGATGCAGGACTCGCTTCCACTGAGGTACTCAGTGGTAGATGGTGGCGAGTTTGTGGCCAAGTTGACTTGGCGAGTGATGGCCTTCTGCACCCGATTCGAGGGGCGTCCCTTTTGGATCATCATGGTACCCATGGCCCGTGGGTATGGCTCGCCTCCGTGGTGCTGGTCCGGCGTAGCTGCATTTGGGGGTGGTCCAGGTGGTGGTGGCGGAGCTCCATGTGCTACGGCGCCTGGAGCCGCTCCGTAGCCTCTTTCGACTACGTTGCGATTCATCCGAACCAATCCCTCATGTAGTTTGAGGAACTCGCGGCAATCCTTGAGGAGGTGGCTGGACTTCTTCTTTCCATCATGCTTGTCGATGTAGAAGTGCACCGTGCATGGCCCGGATAGTTTGTCTTCAATGGATGTCGCGGGTGCCTCATCACGATTGCGGCGTTGCCACACTTGCGTGGTTTTCCCGGAGTCGCGGTATCCACCGCTGCGGTAGCCGCTGTTGCGGTTATCATCACGTCTGTCGGCGTAGCCAGCTGCGACCATGTTGACGTCGTCGCGATCATTATAGATGCGCATGCGACGTTTGCCTCGGCGGTCGCGTCTGCGCTCGAGTTCTGCCTCCTCGTCGGAGTGAGCGCGGTTTTTCACCGAATCTTCTCCATCAGCCCACCGATTCGCGATTTCCATCAAGTGGTTGATGGTCTTGGGCTTTGAGCGGCCCAGCTCCTCCCTGAGCTCTATGCGGTGGACGCCACCGTTGAATGCGTCAATCGCGCGATCCTCCGAGATGTTCTCTGTGGAGTTCTTGATAATGGACCACCTTTGGATGTAGGAGCACAGAGATTCGCCCGATCTTTGCTGGCAGCATCTCAGCTCTTCGATTGATGCAGGCAACTTGTACGTGCCCTTGAAGTTGCGCACGAAGCTGTAAACCAGCTCATCCCAACTGCGAATGGATCCGCGTGGGAGGTTGTTGAGCCATGCTCGGGCGGCGCCTTGCAGCTGTAGCTGTAAGCATTGCATGGCCGTGCTTCGACTACCGTCGTGGAGCCTGACGGAGCAGATGTGGTCCTCTAGCCAGATCTTCGGGTCCTATAGGTCGTCAAACTTCAGGTTCTCCGATGGGAGTTTGAACCCCTTGGGCATTCGCTTTTGCCTGATGGACCTGCTGAAGCATCTGGCGCCGCAGAGCTCCACATCTTCCTCTTCCAAGTCAGTCGACCGAGCATGCCGCGCCCTTGATTTGTCGATCTTGCGATGTGTGAGGTCATCGCGCGCATCATAGTCATGGTCATGTCACCGTGAGCGGCGGCGTCGAGACAGGTCGTGACTGTCATCACTAGATGAGGGTGAGGAGTAGCGCTTTGCTTTTCTTCGGCTCCGGTGTTGGCTCCTTGTCGAGGGCGGCCTCGATTAGTCCCAAGCCCGCGATCATAGATCAGTGCATGGCGGCGCGAGGATCTCCAGCTAGCGGCTGGTTATTGAGGAGGTACATGGTGACCGTTGTCACTGCAGCTTGTGGCGTCTTTGGGACCACATTGCCCCGTGTGTCGACCGTCATGGAGCTGAAGTCGAGGACCTTTGCAGCTTTGATGCGTTCTTGCTCGGTGAGATGGGCATCCGGGATCGTCTTTTGTTTGCGATGTACTCGTTGCCCTTTGAGGAGGATCCTCCATGGGAGGAGAGCCCAACACGTCGAAGACTTGACTCATCTGCCGCCCTTTTGCATGCTTCGAGTTGCGCGATTGTTTGCGCTTGGCGCTTAAATTCCTCCTTTAGGAGCCAATGATAGCCCATCAGAAGTTCTTGCGAGGAACCGGGGGGTAAAGGGTTGCCCCGTAGGGCCTCGCGGCAGCCAGCCCATTCAAGCTCATTGAGCCTGAACACGACGCGTTCGACGGTTTGCTCGTTGGTTATGGTTGGAGGTTCGATTTCTCCTCCATTGTTGGCGCGGGTGCGATTGCCACCGTTGCCGCCATTGCCACCGAGAGGCGGGTCGGTTTCATTACCGCGATTGCCCATGTTGTCACGGTTGGCGGAGGTGTCGCCTGCGTTGATGACGGCGCACATGAAGTGATTGGGGAAGCTGCTACTTCCACAGCTCTCAGATCCGGAGCCGTAGGCTCCATCTTCAGTTGCTAGATCGCTCAGATCGGAGTCACGACTGCTGTCGCTAACTGTGTTCTCGACTGATGCCGGGGCGTTGAGCTCACTGAGGGTGCCGATCGATGGATGGAACCATAATTCTGGGGCAATCGACGGCATCGTCAGCTGGTCAGGCATGCAGAGCAAGCCCATCTAACCAACTTGGAAGCGGAAGCTCCCAATTGCCAGGCTAATTCCGTCGCCCACGGACTCGAAAGCCGGGCGAGTGGCCGGCGTGTGGACTGTGAAGTCGAATGCGCCGAAGAGCTGGTGAATCTCCGTTGTTGCGGAGTTGTAGATCGCGGTTGATGGGGCCGAAGAAGCCGCAACATCAGCACTCTCAATTCCCACAGACGGCGCCAATTGACGAGGGTTTAACTCATCAATGCCCATTGTTATGGACCTAGGTTTTGGAAAAGGAGGGAGCGCTAGAGACATCTATCAGCTAGCAAACAAGCACACAGGGGACTCGAAGATTTACCCAGGTTTAGGCCTCGTAGAGGTCCCTACTCCCGCTTGTCTGCTTGTGGAATTATCAAAGGAATCAAAGATTACAATGGTGCGCAGATGCAATCTAACGAGGGTTGTGGAAACTAGGGTTGCGTGTGTCCTCCTCGCCGCCCCCTCCTAGCCTTTATATAGATAGGCTAGGTCTCGGATAGCAGGTCAAGTCGGTTATAGGTTAGGGTTTTTCCCTTTGAACTTTCTATCTCTAGCTTCTTCTTGTCCTTCAAGCAATCGAGAGTCCGTAGGTTACTCGAGTTCTTCATTTGGGCCTTGGCGACACCGTGGGCCTTTATGTATTCAGGCCGTATATACCAAGCTCGAGTACCTGTAGGGTATACCCATGTCATATGCCCTGAGAGGCAATAATAAAGTTGTTATTATGTATTCCTTATATATGATAGATGTTTATTTTGCATGCTATAATTGTATTGATCGGAAACTTCAATACATGTGTGTTTAATAAACAAAAAGGGTTCCTAGTTATGCCTCTCTTATAGACTAGCTTGTTGATTAACAAGATGATCAAGGTTTTCTGATCATGGACATTGGATGTTGTTAATAACAAGGTCACAACATTTGTGAAATGATGTGATGAACATTCATCCAAAGTATAGCATTATGATCAAGTCATTATGTTTACATTGCTACAACATCATACGAAGTAATCTTTATCCTTATACCATGAGATCATGTTAATTTCTAACACCGGAAGAGTATCTTGATAACATCAAATGTCACACCGTAACAGGGTGACTATAAAGATGGGTTCAGTGCTACGAAGGTGTTATATTGAGGCTCATGGATCAAGAGTGGAATTTTTCAATCCTGATGACAGATAGATATACTCTGGGCCCTCTCGATGATATCACATTAAGATAGCTTGCAAGCAAGTGATGTGATCACTAGAATGTTATATCACGGGAACGAGAAAAGAGTGCATGTCGGTAACGAGATCAAACTAGGTATTTGGATACCGATGATCGAATCTCGGACATGTATTATATCATGAGACAAAGGGATTAAATTACAAGTGTTAAAGGTTCTCACGATCACAGAAGTCATCGTTGAATATGCAGGAGTCAGTATGGATCTCCAGGTCCCGCTTCTGATTATTGATCTGAGAGGAGTCTCAATCATGTCTGCATTATTCGCGAACCGTAGGGTGACACACTTAAGAGTTACCGGACACCATTTTGGAGCACATATGTTTCAGACGAAAGAATTGCAAAGCGCAGGAATTGTTTCGATAGAAACCGGAAATTGTTTCGGGTGAAATTGCAGAAAGTGGTTCTGCATGTGATATTGAAATATTGCAAGGGGTTATATGTGAATGTTTGTTAATTAAAGTAATTAACAGAATTCTGAATAAATTTAATAAAAGAATTTTATTAAATGAGAGATCATTAAACTTAGAGAATTTTAATGCATTTAAAGTGGGGACTTTAAAGGGGAATGTGAAGAGGCATTTTAATGTGGAGGGGTTACCACCACATGAATGGGGGAGGTGAGGGTCACCCCCCATGAGGCGCCGGCCATGGGGAGGGGCACCCCTCCTCCTATAAAAGGCCCCCTCTTCCTCCTTCTTCCACACACCTCCTCGTGAAGGATCTCTCTCCCCCTCTAGAATTATTCCCCCATGGTCTCGGATTAGCGAGATACATGTTCCCGGTAGCATTTCGTATCGAAGGAGTTGCTGCTTCCGCTGGATCGCTGGAGTGAGGAGGTGGAGGTTGTCCGGTGGCTTGAACGTGTGTGCGAGGACGGATGCGCTGCTGATTTGCAGTGCTCGGACTTCCACATGATCTTGAGATCGGCAAGGGTACGACTACATCAACCACGAGTTCCTACTCGTTAACAAAACTCGTTGTCTTCGAGGGTAAGTTCTCGATGGATGTATGTCCACCCGTTGCTATGTACCTAGTAGATAGATCTTGGCGTATAGTTCTCATCGTAGGAAATTTTTTGTTTTCTATGCTGTGGACCCAACAGTGGTATCAGAGCCTGATCTATGCGTAGGTGCTTTGCACGGGTAGTACACATTTGTTTATATGTGGGCGATGATGATCATGTTATTGCATCTTCTATGTATTTTGGATATTGGTGGCATAGTGGGATGAAGCGGCCCGGACCAACCTTAAATGTCATCGTACATGAGGCCGGTTCCACGAGTAACATGCAACTAGTTTTGCATAAGTGGCTGGCGGGTATCTATCTCTCCAACTATAGTCAATATCTGATTTACAACGAGTTTCTAATAACTTGGTTATCCTCGTTGTGGTTCACGTTCGTAGGTAAGAACGGTTCTATCTCCGAAAGCCCTAAGCCACGTAAAACTTGCAATTGATAAATTAGAGGCGTCTAGTATAGATCGTTGCTGGGCTAGTGTATTGATATGGTATTGTTGTAAGTAGATGTATGATAGATACTCTTACAACACATTCAACGTGTAAGTTCCATAGACCTTGGCCTTACACACAAAGGAATGATAGAGATCATACCACGATGCAAATGATAGAGATCAAATGCATGGACCATATCATCTCACTTTACACATTAGATGTTAGCATCTTATACTGCTAGTTTGGCGTTTTCTGTAGCATTGTAAGATGATCCCTCATTTAGATATCAAGATAAAAATGTGTTCTTCCTTAAGTATGCACCGTTCTGTGGATCGTGTTTCGAGACATCACGTGATGATCGGGTGTACTCGAATCTACGCTTTCATAGGAACGGGTGTAAGACAGTTTTACACACGTGAATACTAAGGTTCTTACTTGGTGATCCTAGCATGTACATACATGGCCTCGGAACACGGACCGAAAGGTTAAGCATGAGTCATATAGTTGATATGATGCCCATATAGATGCTCGCCTTTGAAGCTACATCAACTCACATGATGATCGGACTTGGTGTAGTGGATTTGGTTCATGTAATCACCAAAAGGACACGAGGGATGTCGTTTTTGAGTGGGAGTTCATTAGTAATTTGGATTAGTTGAACTCACTCTATCATAAACTTAGTCTAAATAAACTTTACAAATTCTGTTGTAGATGGCACCACCTGCTTTTAATTTCAATGTGTTCATGGAGAAAGAGAAACTTGCTGCGAATGGTAGCAACTTCACCAACTGGGCTATGAATTTGAGGATTCTCCTCATTGCTGCACAAAAGCAATATGTGCTAGAGGCGCCGCTAGGCCCCCCACCAGCTCCTGATGCCCCTGACAAGGAAAAGAATGTCTATATGACTCGTCAGGAGGACCACAACTTAGTTCATTGAGGCATACTGTATGGGCTAGAGCCAGAACTTCGAAAGCGTTTCGAAAATGGCAATGCCTTTGATACCATGGGAGAATTGAAAATGATTTTCAATACCCATGCTACCTTAGAGAGTTATAATGCTTCAGAAAAGTTCTTTAGCTGCATGATGGAGGAGAACAGCTCCGTTAGTGAGCACGTACTCAAAATGTCCGAGTACGCCGATAAGCTTGTGTCCTTGGGAATAACGATTCCCATAGACTTAGGCATACATCGTGTTCTCCAATCTCTGCCACCTAGCTACAAGAGCTTCGTGATGAACTATAATATGCAGGGCATGAAGAAGTCTCTTCTCGAGCTTCTGTCAATGCTTAAGACTGCAGAAGTGGAGATTAGGAAAGAACATGAAGTGTTAATGATCAATAAGACCACCGGTTTCAAGAAGGACAAGAAAGGCAAGCACAAGGGAAAGAAGGGTGGCAAATCTGTTGCCACACCTAAAAAGAAACCCCGAGCTGGCCCTAAGTCTGACACTGAGTGTTACTATTGCAAGGGGACTGGCCATTGGAAGCGCAATTACCCCAAGTATTTGGCGGACAAGAAGTCCGGCAAGGCAAACAAAGGTATATATGATATACATGTTATTGATGTGTACTTGACTAGTACTCGCAGTAGTGATGACCCACAAGTATAGGGGGTGTATCACGGTATTTTCGAGGGAAGTGAAACCCAATTTATTGATTCGACACAAGGGGAGCCAAAGAATATTTATAAGCCTTAACAACTGAGTTGTCAATTCAGCTGCACCTAGAAACAATCTTGCTCACAGCGGTTTATCAGTAGCAACAGTTTTGTAGTAGGAATAGTAAAGTAACAGCAGTAGTAAAGCAAAGACAGTAGTAACAAAAGTAGTAAACAGTGGGATTCGAGTGTGGTAGGCATAGGGATGGATAGACGGGCGTTGCATGGACAAGACAATTCACATGGCAATCCGAACATAGGGAAATTGCAGATAAATAAGATAAAGCACCCAAGTACTAGACAATCCTAGGCATGTGTTCCATATATAGTCATACGTGCTCGCAATGAGAACTTGCACAACATCTTTTGTCCTGCCAGCCCGTTTGCAGCGGGGCCTCTAGGGAACTACTGGCAATTAAGGTACTCCTTTTAATAGAGTACCGAAGCAAAGCATTAACACTCCGTGAACACATGTGATCCTCACATCAAAGCCTTTCCCTTCTGGTTATCCCGATTTCTGTCACTTCGGGGCCATAGGTTCCGGACAACAATGTGTGTATACAACTTGTAGATAAGACCAGAAACAATACTATCATAATGAATCAATAATAAGTTCAGATCTGAAATCACGGCACTCGGGCCCTAGTGACAAGCATTAAGCACAACAAGTCGCAACAAAGTCATAAAGCACTAATAAAAGATACTAGGCACCATGCCCTAACAATCTGATGCCATTACATGAACGGTCTCAACCAATCCCTACCATCCCCATAGCCTACAGCGAGGGATTACTCACTCATAGATGGGGGAAACATGGATGGTCGATGGAGAAGCGATGGTGATGATGATGGCGATGATCTCCTCCAATTCCCCGTCCCGGCAGGGTGCCAGAACGGAGTTTCTGGTGCTGTTTCGTGGAATCTGGTGGTGGCAGCGGAGCGGAACTCTTTCTGGAAAAATGTCGACCCCCCCGAAGTTTTTAGGTCAGAAGGCTCCTTATAGGCGAAGAGAGAAAAATATGCCAAAAATCCTATTTTACCCGAAGACTCTAGGAGCTAGAATACGAGACGGGGAAGAGCCCTGGGGTGGCCACACCATCCCCTGGCGCGGCCTGGCCTGGCCCGCGCCACCAGGTGGTGTGGCCACCCTAGGGCTCTTCTCCGTATCGTATTCTGGCTCATGGAGTCTTCGGGTGAAATAGGATGTTTGGCATATTCTCCCGGATTTTGCCTGATAGTTGATTTTCTGCACAAAAAGTAGACACCAAGGCAATTCTGCTGAAAACAGCGTCAGTCCGTATTAGTTGCATCCAAATCACACAAGTTTAGAGGAGAAACAGTAGCAAAAGTGTTCGGGAAAGTAGATACGTTTTGGACGTATCAACTCCCCCAAGCTTAGCTTATTGCTTGTCCTCAAGCAATTCAATTGAAAACTGAGTGCGATAAAAGAACTTTCATGAACACATTTGCTTCATATGATGTAAATATTCTCAGCAATGTGATCAGCTACTTAGACAATTCATAATAAAGAGTATGCAACTAAGTCTACTTAATAGTCTTTGCAAGTTATGAAGAGATTCCAACTCAAGCATAATAAGTAGCATGAAGCACAAACATAAGCAACATTACAATGCTCATAAAAAGGTATGATAGAGTGGTATCTCGCTTGCCTTTGATTATGAATGCCAAGGCACCTCTGAAGTTCAAGTGATGACTAGAAGTAAAGATATCAAGGATACAAGCATCAAAGTCATAACACAAATAATCAAGTAATGGAACAAACACAAAGAATGACAACTATGCTCTCAAGAAGGTGCTCAAAGAATAAGTGGAGACTCAACAAGTAAAAGAAAAGGTTTTGAATAATTTGAAAGGCTTCTAAATGCTGAAAGTATGGTACTCGTTAGCTTTGAGCTCTCATTTCCCCTATCATAAGCATCTTTAATGTGGTTAAGGTGAAAGTGACACAACTAAGAGGATATGCTTGACAAGTTATAAATTGAAGTCTCATGCCCCTTACGTACGAAGACCGATCCTCATGCTACTCAACTTCAGTCACAAGTAAGCTCTTGTCATTGTAAGTATATACGTATCACAGAGAACCGCCAACGGGGTACCCCTTGCACATGACACGGTAGCTATCCCATAATCAAAATACAAGGCAAGTAGACAATGAGCATCTCAGCGATCTTTTTATTTACTATGTGCATAGATTTTTATTGAGGATGCTTCATAGAATGCTCATTATGGTTATGCTACAAGTTTCCACCATGATTAGGCATGGCTTAGGCCAGCGGCCTAGGCGTTTCTCTAACATACATACAAACTCCATGATCTTACAAGTTCCACTTTTATTTCACACCTCTGGGATCCATAAGCAAAAGAACATGATATCAACTAGGTACAAATTACCTATGAAGTGTTGAAAGCGGTCCCCATGATACATGGTTCTGCTAACTTCAACTCATAAAGCGCAAGCATATGCACAACAAAGAAGGACGCAATGGTTTAGGTTTATTAAGTGCAAGAAAATAAAGTGTGCCATCAAGTTCATGAGAGGTTTACTAACTAACTTTCTCATAACAAGGAAACATTTTATTCAGAAGAAAACAAGGCATATTGAATATGCACGGAAGTAGCAAATGATGCTAATGGGTAGGTATGGTGGACACTTTGGAAATGTTTGGTTTAGGGAGTTGGAAACTTGAGTAAAACATACTCGGTGAAAGTGATGGCTAGCAATAGTAAGGGAGCGACAAACAAGAGAGCAATAGCTGTCATTATCATGCTTGCAACAAAACAAGACTACTCATGGCATGAAAGTGATTCAAGATCCTCAAGGAAAAATAATTCATCAAGGCTTAACTGATTATTACAGTCATGTGCATGCGTGAGCATGTGCCAAGTCAATCAAATGAATCATTCAGAGGAGGATACCACGGTGTCATACCAATTTATGAATAGAGCAATGCAAGCGAACATTCATGAGACATGCTACAAACTATTAGCGAGCTGGAGCTAATCATAAGAAGCAAGAACTACTAAGCATCCAAAGAAAACATACACTCTACATGAACGGACTAAGCATGCCCACAGTGAAGAGTATATGTACAAAAATGAAAACAGATAGAGTTTGTTACCAGCCTCTTACCATGCCTCAAGTTTTCATTAATCCTCATTATTGCTCTTCACTTGTGTGGCTTGAATAATAATATGAAACCAATATCCACTGAGGACTGCCGAACCCTGAAGCAAACTTGCAAAAACCAAAGAAGAATGACAAATATTTTTGGTGTTTTCGATTTTTAAACAAGAACCAAAAGAGAGGAACAAGCAAAGCAAAATCTTTTTGGGTTTTTTGAAAAGTTCAAACAAAGCAAAAAGGGAAAAACAAACCAAAGCAAAAAGAAGAAGCAAACCAAAGAGAAGCAACAGAAATATTTTTGGTCTTTTTGTGTTTTTAGAAAGCAAAAAACAAAGAAGAACGAAAACATGAATATACAAAGTACCGATGCAACATGATATGAAGATGAGTGCGGTGTCGGCGTACCTCCCCCCAAGCTTAGGCTTTTGGCCTAAGTGGGTATCAATCCATGTACGAATAGGGGTTCCAAGCGGGCGGATCTTGGTAAGAATGGTCATAGATGGGCCCATGAGAAGAGGAGGAAGCTCCCCAATCATAAGCGGGCTGCTGATATGAAGACTCTCCCTCATTCAAGGGCTGGACCGAATCATCCGTGACCTCCCTTCTAGTGTCCTGCTCCTGTTGGGAGAGCTCTCCCAAGTACGTGTCAAGCTCCTCCTTAGTGAGAGACCATCTTTCCTTGTTATCAAGGTTAAACAAGACAGGTACAGGCAAAAGAACAACACGCTCGGACTTGCTCTTTCTCCAACCAGCTTTGAGAAAGGTTATTTCATAAGACAACTCACTCAAACTAGCCCACGAGGAAATAAATTTATGTTGTATCATGGAATTAAAATCAAGCCTCTCTCTAGGAAACTGTAGGTCTAGATGATGAGGCACTAAACCATGCAATGCTAGTAAACGAGAAGCAATGAGGCCTCCACAAATTCCACCTTTCTCACGGTTAGCAGCAAGACGGAAAGCTATCAAAGCACCCAAGTTGTAAGACCTATCTCGTCTAAGAGCAGCAGAGATAAATGCTAGATCAAACGAAGATAACTTATTGGCAGTTTTCCTAGCAAGAACACACTTGGCAATAAAGTAGGCAAAGTAGCGAATGGAGGGAAGATGAATGTTACGGATTTTTCCACTCTCCTTCGAGAAGCTACTCCCTTGGCAAATTTCTACATATAAATCCATGAGTGGTTCAGGTCTCTCTTTAATCTTCCTACATGATCCCCATTGAGGTACCTTAATAGCTGCACAAAAATCATCAAGAGAAAGGTCGACAGCTATATTGTAAATTTTGTAATGGACCATGGGGTTAGGCAAAGAGTGACTAAATTTGAAGTCCTGCACCACAGACATGGTTAGCTTCACAAATTGACAAGGTTCATCTTCCAAAAAATGCTCTAACCCTGCGTTAGAAACCAAAGTGTGGAAATCTTGTAGAATTCCTGCAGCTCTCATGAACTCAGAGCATGGATAAATGGAGGGAAAAACTTCCTCCTCCCGGTGGAACTTCATGACCTCAGTCACCCAAAGCTCATGTTTGTTTAGGTGGTGTTCACTCATCTTCTATTCTGAAATTTAAACACCTATTAAACAAGTGATTGCAAAGTAAATATAATGAAGGATTCTACTCATAGGGACTTGCAAGAGGCCTAAACATGCATCAAAACTATATCTCTAAGCATCAAACAAGCTTACAAGCTCTCATAACCAGTCACCTACAACAGCAAAATACTCAACATATAGTCCACTAAACACAAATCTACTTGGACAAGGGGAGGAGTCACATACCAGGGAACAAATGCTCCAAATTTCAGCAAGAAAGATGGGCTGAGCAAGGAGATCGAAGAAATCGAGAGCAAGCACAGAAAGAACGCGATTTTGAGCTATGAACTGGAGCTTACTCGGGAGAGAGAAGAAAGTGGCAGGGGAGAGAGTTAGTGGAGGGCCAGGGGTGGCCCACACCAGGGCATGGTACCACCCAGGGCTGGCCGCGCCACCACATGGTGTGCCTACCTGGTGGGCCCCCTGGTACCTACCAGGTACTCCTCTGCCCCTTTTTTCACGTAAAAATTTAATATGAATTTTCTGGAATTTTTCAAGACACTTTATTTTGGGGCATTTTTCAGAAATAGAGGAATGATTTTCTGACAGACAGATTTTATTTTATTTTTTGGAAACATGATGCAAGGACAAAACAAGGCTAGAACTACAGAAGTTCTAGCATGCAAGCAACTAACAACAAAAAGAAAACTAAACGAAAGCAAAAACTAAAATGCAAAGGATAGAAATAAACGGAGATAATCATAATGAAAACATTGTTTTGTTCAATGGAATCCTTTTGTTAGCAAGGTTGATCAAGTCTTGCTACCAAAACAATTGCATATGAGACAAAACTTTGTACTCCACTAATGATTATGTTACCTTAACCTTGATAGCAATGGTCCCAATCATAATAGTTTCAAATTTTTCTCTTGGTATGGGACAATATATTTCTCCAACTTGAATGCCTTCAACATGTTCAATTGAATTCAAACCATAAGTCCTTTCAATCTTCTTGGGGAAATAGATGGTATGTTCCTTGTCATTAACATTGAAGGTCACCTTTCCTTGATTACAATTAATAACAGCTCCTGTAGTATTAAGAAAAGGTCTCCCAAGAATAATAGACATATTATCATCTTCATGCATTTCAAGCACAACAAAATCAGTTAATATCAAGAAACTGAGCCACTTGAACAGGTACATCCTCACATATACCCACAGGAATAGTGGTAGATTTATCAGCCATTTGCAAAGATATATCAGTTGGTATCAATTTTTCAAGCTGAAGCCTCTTATAGAGAGAGAAAGGCATAACACTAACTCCAGCTCCCAAATCACACAAAGCAGTTCTAACATAACTGTTCTTAATAGAGCAAGGGATAGTTGGAATCCCTGGATCTCCAAGTTTCTTAGGAACCTTACCATTGAAGGAATAATTAGCAAGAAAAGTAGAAATTTCTTCATTAGGAATCTTCCTTTTATTCGAGACAATGTCCTTCATATACTTTGAGTAAGGAGGCAATTTAATAGCATCAGCCAAAGGAATTTGCAAGAATAAAGGCTTCATCCACTCACAAAACTTATTATGGTGTTCATCTTCCTTTGACTTGTGTCTCTTATCAGGGAAAGGCATAGGTTTTTGGACCCAAGGTTCTCTTTCACTACCATGTTTCTTAGCAATAAAATCTTCTTTAGTGTATTTAGTAGTCTTAGTGTGGTTTTCAGGTTCTTCTTCAACTTTTTCTTCATTCGGAACTTCATTTTCTTCATTACCACTTTCAGTTTCAGCATCAGAGATAGATATACTATTAGGATCTATAGCAGGTTCAGAGGGTTCTACAACAGTTTTATGTTTCTTTTTCCTTTTCTTACGAGTAGAACCACTATTTTCAGCTTGTTGAGAATCCTACTCAATTCTTTTGGGATGCCCCTCAGGATATAGAGGATCCTGGGTAGCAGCACCACTTCTAGTTCTAATTTCATAAGCATGTTTTTCTTTGGCAGCATTAACTAGCAAGTCGTTTTGCACTTTAACGAGTTGATCTATTTGAGTTTGAACCATTTGAAAGTGTTTAACAATCATTTTAACATCATTAGAGGTTCTTTCCACAATATCTTTCAACTCAATAATAGCTCTAGTGTTTTCCATTAGATGATTTTGCACCCTTTTATTAAAGTTATATTGCTTAACAATAAAGATATCAAATTCTTCTAAGCATTGATCAGGAGGTTTTGAGTAAGGGATATCACCTTCATCAAAGTGTTGGAGAGAGTGTACCTCAATAATGGATGAGTAGGGAATAGGCTTACATAATTCTTTTATAGGAGGTAAATTCTTGACATCTGCAGCTTTAATTCCCTTCTCCTTAAGACATTTCTTAGCTTCCTTCATCACTTCATCATTTAATTCAATAACTCCCCTCTTCTTTGATGTTGGAATAGGCACAGGAATAGATGGTTCAGGTACAATTACTTCAGGTGTAACTTGTTTAGGAGGAGTCCAATCTTCATAATTCTTGCTTATTTTAGCCATTAATTCCTCAGCTTCCTTAGGAGTCCTATTCCTGAAAACACAATCAGCACAACTATCTACGTATGTCCTAGATTCTTCGGTTAGTCCATTATAAAATATATCAAGAAGCTCATTCTTAGGTAACGGATTTCCAGCATGTGCATGAATCAAAGCACAAAACCTTGCCCAAGATTCGGGCAATACCTCTTTTTCTCCCAGTTTAAAATCAAAAAGTTCCTGCAAAACAGCATGTCTAGCACTAGGAGGAAAATATTTCTGCAGGAAAGTACTAATCAAGCACTCAGGGCTATCAATAGATCCAGGAGGTAAATTACTAAACCAAGTTTTAGCTTCTCCTTTCAGTGAAAAGGGAAAAATCTTAGCAACAAAGTAAGTACACATCTTAATATCATTAGAAAACAAGCCACTCATAGTAGAAAGATCATTCATATGTGCTACCACACTTTCATTCTTAGTCCCACAAAAAGGTTCTTTCTCGACAATAGCTATGTAAGATAGATCGAGAGAGAAATCATAATCTTCATCTATAATGTTTATGGGAGAAGCAGCAAACTTAGCATCAGGAGATAATTTGGGTCTAATAGTACGCCTCTCAAGGAGACTCTTAGCAACGCTCCTACAATGGGTGTTCTTACATTATTCAATAAACTCATCAGTCATCTCAACATAATCTTCTTCAGTATCATAACTCTCACTAAACTCAGGTGAGCTAACAGGTGTGGTAGTGTCTTCATTAGGAGTTTCGGTATTTCCAGCTATAGTTCTAGAAATCGTAGCATCTAGGAAAGGACCTAATGAACCACTCTTATCAAGCACAGTAGAAGCAGCATCATAAGCATCAGAAGTTTCAGATTCAGCAGTAGTAGCAGTGTGTGTAGCATGTGTATGTGGTGGTGTAACAAGCTTACTTATAACAGACAGTGAATCAAGAGCAACAGAGGTGTTTAGAACCGTACCTCTTCTTGTAGTGGATGGTAAAATAGGAACCTTGCCATCACGAGACTTACCCATGATGGATGGAAAGCAGCGAACAATAGAGAATCCAAGTGAACTTGATAAATAAAGCTATGCTCCCCGGCAACGGCGCCAGAAAATAGTCTTGATGACCCACAAGTATAGGGGGTGTATCGTAGTATTTTCGAGGGAAGTGAAACCCAATTTATTGATTCGACACAAGGGGAGCCAAAGAATATTTATAAGCCTTAACAACTGAGTTGTCAATTCAGCTACACCTGGAAACAATCTTGCTCATAGCAGTTTATCAGTAGCAATAGTTTTGTAGAAGGAATAGTAAAGTAACAGCATTAGTAAAGCAAAGACAGTAGTAACAAAAGCAGTAAACAGTGGGATTCGAGTGCAGTAGGCATATGGATGGATGGACGGGCGTTGCATGGACACGACAATTCACATGGCAATCAGAACATAGGGCAATTGCAGATAAATAAGATAAAGCACCCAAGTACTAGACAATCCTAGGCATGTGTTCCATATATAGTCATACGTGCTCGCAATGAGAACTTGCACAACATCTTTTGTCCTGCCAGCCCGTTTGCAGCGGGGCCTCTAGGGAACTACTGGCAGTTAAGGTACTCCTTTTAATAGAGTACCGGAGCAAAGCATTAACACTCCGTGAACTTATGTGATCCTCACATCAAAGCCTTTCCCTTCTAGTTATCCCGATTTCTGTCACTTCGGGGCCATAGGTTCCGGACAACAACGTGTGTATACAACTTGTAGATAAGACCAGAAACAATACTATCATAATGAATCAATAATAAGTTCAGATCTGAAATCATGGCACTTGGGCCCTAGTGACAAGCATTAAGCACAACAAGTCGCAATAAAGTCATAAAGCACTAATAAAAGCTACTAGGCACCATGCCCTAACAATCTGATGCCATTACATGAATGATCTCAACCAACCCCTACCATCCCCATAGCCTACAGCGGGGGATTACTCACTCATAGATGGGGGAAACATGGATGGTCGATGGAGAAGCGATGGTGATGATGATGGCGATGATCTCCTCCAATTCCCTGTCCCGGCAGGGTGCCAGAACGGAGTTTATGGTGCTGTTTCGTGGAATCTGGTGGTGGCGGCGGAGCGGAACTCCTTCTGGAAAAACGTCGAACCCCCCGAAGTTTTTAGGTCAGAAGGCTCCTTATAGGCGAAGAGAGAGGCCGAGGGGGTGCCTGGGGGGCCCACACCACCCCCTGGCGCGGCCTGGCCTGGCTCGCGCCACCAGGTGGTGTGGCCACCCCAGGGCTCTTCTCCGTCTCGTATTCTGGTTCCTAGTGTCTTCGGGTGAAATAGGATTTTTGGCATATTTTCCGGGATTTTTCCTGATAGTTGATTTTGTGCACAAAAAGTAGACACCAAGGCCATTCTGCTGAAATTAGCGTCAGTCTGTATTAGTTGCATCCAAATCACACAAGTTTAGAGGAGAAACAATAGAAAAAGTGTTCGAGAAAGTAGATACGTTTTGGACGTATCAAGTAGCACCTGGGTATTTGATACGGGATCGGTTGCTAATATATGTAACTCGGTTCAGGGGCTGCGGAACAAGTGACAACTAGCAAGGGATGAGGTCAGGATGCGGGTCGGCAATGGATCAAAAGTTGATGTGATCGCCGTCGGGATGCTACCTCTCCATCTGCCATCGGGATTAGTTATAAACCTGAATAATTGTTATTTGGTGCCTGCACTAAGCATGAACATTGTATCCGGATCGTGTTTGATGCAAAGTGTTTATTCCTTTAAATCTGAAAACAATGGTTGTTCGATTTATAAGAATGATATCTTTTATGGTCATGCACTTGTGTTGAATGGTTTATTTCTGTTGGATATCGATAGTAATATTATACATATTCATAATGTTAATGCTAAAAAGATTAAACTTGATAATGATATATCTGCATATATGTGGCACTGCCGTCTAGGTCATATTGGCGTTAAACGCATGAAGAAACTCCATTCTGATGGACTTTTGGAATCACTTAATTTTGAATCATTTGATACATGTGAGCCATGCCTTATGGGCAAGATGACTAGAACGCCGTTTTCCGTTTCAGTGGAACGGGCAACAGATTTATTGGAAATCATACATACAGATGTGTGTGGACCAATGAGTGTGTCGGCGCGAGGTGGATATCGTTATTTTATTACTTTCACGGATGATTTGAGTAGATACGGGTATATCTATTTGATGAAAAGTCTGAAACCTTTGAAAAGTTCAAGGAATTTCAGAATGAAGTGGAAAATCATCATAATAGAAAGATCAAATTTCTTCGGTCTGACCGTGGAGGTGAGTATCTAAGTTACGAGTTTAGCACACACATGAAAGAGTGTGGAATAGTTTCACAACTCATGCCTGCCGGAACACCACAACGTAATGGTGTGTCGGAACGTTGTAATCGTACTTTATTGGATATGGTTCGATCTATGATGTCTCTGACTGACTTGCCACTATCATTTTGGGGTTATGCACTTGAAACAACTGCATTCATTTTAAATCGGGCACCATCTAAATCCGTTGAAACGACACCGTATGAATTATTTTTGGAAACAAACCTAAGTTGTCATTTCTTAAAGATTGGGGATGCGATGTTTATGTGAAGAAACTTCAACCGGATAAACTCGAACCCAAAGCGGAAAAATGCGTCTTCGTAGGATACCCTAAGGAAACGATTGGGTATACCTTCTATCATAGATCCGAGGGCAAGGTTTTTGTTGCCAAGAATGGATCCTTTCTTGAGAAGGAGTTTCTCGCGAAAGGTATGAGTAGTCGGAAGGTAGAACTCAAAGAGGTTATTGAATCTTCTCTTCATGAAATGTCTAGTAGCGCAGCACTGGAAATTGTTTCGGAGTTGACTTCACCTAATGAAGAGAGAGCTAATGATATTGATCATGAAACTCCGAAAGAGGACACTACCGAACCTCGCGGGTCAAGCGGGACACGTGCAGCTCCTGAACTGTACGGCAATCCTGTTGTGAATTTCATGGTTGATGAAATGGATGACCCTGCGACGTATGAAGAAGCGATGATGAGTCCGAATTCCAACAAACGGCTAGAAGCCATGAAATCCGAGATGGAATCCATGTACGAGAACCAGGTTTAGACCTTGGTGGACTTACCTCACGATCGAAAGGCCGTTGAGAATAAATGGATTTTCAAAAGAAAAACTGATGCTGATGGTAATGTGACCATCTATAAGGCTCGACTTGTACAAAAGGGGTTTCGACAAATTCAAGGAGTTGACTACGATGAGACATTCTCTCCCGTAGCGATGCTTAAGTCGGTTAGGATTATGTTAGCAATTGCTTCATATTTCGATTATGAAATATTGCAGATGGATGTCAAAACTATGTTCCTCAATGGTAATATTGAAGAAGAGTTGTATATGATACAACCTAAGGGTTTTGTCGATCCTAAGGATGCTAATAAGGTATGCAAACTTCAGCGATCCATCTATGGACTGAAGCAAGCATCCCGGAGTTGGAATCTCCGCTTTGATGAGGTGATCAAAGAGTTTGGATTTGTCCAAACTTATGGAGAGGCTTGTATTTACAAGAAAGTGAGTGGGAGCAATGTGGCATTTCTGATATTATATGTGGATGACCTATTATTGATTGGAAATGATATAGATCTTTTAAATAGTGTTAAAAGTTATCTAAATAGCAAACTTTCGATGAAAGACCTTGGTGAAGCGTCATATATATTAGGCATTAAAATCTATAGAGATAGATCAAGGCGCCTAATTGGGCTATCGCAGAGTACATACCTTGATAAGATATTAAAGAAGTTTAATATGGATGGAAGTAAGAAGGGGTTCTTACCTATGTTGCAAGGCAAGACATTGAGTAAGACTCAAAGTTCGGCTACGACGGAAGAAAGAGAGATAATGGATAAGATCCCCTATGCCTCGGCCATAATCTCTATAATGTATGCCATGCTATGTACAAGACCAGATGTGGCACATGCTATTAGTTTGACTAGTAGGTACCAATCTGATCCAGGTTCGGAACACTGGATAGCAGTCAAGAACATCCTCAAGTACTTGAGAAGAACTAGGGATATGTTTCTTATATACGGAGGTGAAGAAGAGCTAGTCGCTAAGTGTTATGTCGATGCTAGCTTTGACACCGATCCGGATGACTCTAAGTCTCAATCCGGATACGTATTTCTCTTGAACGGAGCAGCAGTTAGTTGGAGGAGTTCCAAACAACCTGTGGTGGCTGGATCAACGACGGAGACGGAATATGTTGTTGCTTCATAAGCGGCGCAGGAAGCGGTTTGGATGAAAGAGTTCATTACGGAACTAGGTGTGGTTCCTAGTGCATTGGACCCGATGGTGATCTATTGTGACAACAATGGAGCCATAGCCAATGCCAAGGAACCGAGGTCTCACAAGAATTCCAAGCATATTAAGCGTCGGTTCACTCCATCCACGAACATGTCAAGGATGGAGATATAAATATTTGTAAAGTACACACGGACCTAAATGTAGCAGATCCGTTGACTAAAACTCTCCCTAGGGAAAAACATGATCAACACCAGAACTCAATGGGTGTTAGATTTATCACTATGTGAACTAGATTATTGTCTCTAGTGCAAGTGAGAGACTAAAGGAAATATGCCCTGAGAGGCAATAATAAAGTTGTTATTATGTATTCCTTATATATGATAGATTTTTATTTTGCATGCTATAATTGTATTGATCAGAAACGTCAATACATGTGTGTTTAATAAACAAAAAGGGTTCCTAGTTATGCCTCTCTTATAGACTAGCTTGTTGATTAACAAGATGATCAAGGTTTCCTGATCATGGACATTGGATGTTGTTAATAACAAGGTCACAGCATTTGTGAAATGATGTGATGAACATTCATCCGAAGTATAGCATTACGATCAAGTCATTATGTTTACATTGCTATAACATCATACGAAGTAGTCTTTATCCTTAGACCATGAGTTCATGTTAATTGCTAACACCGGAAGAGTATCTTGATAATATCAAACGTCACACCGTAACAGGGTGACTCTAAAGATGGTTTCAGTGCTACGAAGGTGTTATATTGAGGCTCATGGATCAAGAGTGGAATTTGTCAATCCCGATGACGGATAGATATACTCTAGGCCCTCTCGGTGATATCACATTAAGATAGCTTGCAAGCAAGTGATGTGATCACTAGAATGTTATATCACGGGAACAAGAAAAGAGTGCATGTCGGTAACGAGATCAAACTAGGTATTTGGATACCGATGATCGAATCTCAGACATGTATTATATCATGAGACAAAGGGATTAAATTACAAGCATTAAAGGTTCTCACGATCACAGAAGTCATCGTTGAATATGCAGGAGTCAGTATGGATCTCCAGGTCCCGCTTCTGATTATTGATCTGAGAGGAGTCTCAATCATGTCTGCATTATTCATGAACCGTAGAGTGACACACTTAAGAGTTACCGGACACCATTTTGGAGCACATATGTTTCAGACGAAACAATTACAAAGCGTAGGAATTGTTTTGATAGAAACAGGAAATTGTTTCGGTTGAAATTGCAGAAAGTGGTTATGCATGTGATATTGAAATATTGCAAGGGGTTATATGTGAATGTTTGTTAATTAAAGGAATTAACAAAGTTCTGAATAAATTTAATAAAAGAGTTTTATTAAATGAGAGAGCATTAAACTTAGAGAATTCTAATGCATTTAAAGTGGGGACTTTAAAGTGGAATGTGAAGAGGCATTTTAATGTGGAGGGGTTACCACCACATGAATGGGGGAGGTGAGGGGTCACCCCCCAAGAGGCGACGGCCATGGGGAGGGGCACCCCCTCCTCCTATAAAAGGCCCCCCTCTTCCTCCTTCTTCCACACACCTCCTCGTGAAGGATCTCTCTCCCCCTCTAGAATTACTCCCCCATGGTCTCAGATTAGCGAGATACATGTTCCCGGTGGCATTTCATCTAGAAGGAGTTGCTGCTTCCGCTGGATCACTGGAGCGAGGAGGTGGAGGTTGTCCGGTGGCTTGAACGTGTGTGCGAGGACGGATGCGCTGCTGATTTGCGGCGCTCGGACTTCCACACGATCTTGAGATCGGCAAGTGTACGACTACATCAACCACGAGTTCCTACTCGTTAACAAAACTCGTTGTCTTCGAGGGTAAGTTCTCGATGGATGTATGTCCACCCGTTGCTATGTACCTAGTAGATAGATCTTGGCTTATAGTTCTCATCGTAGGAATTTTTTTGTTTTCTATGCTGCGGACCCAACATCACTTGTTTTGCTTTCCTATGCTTGTTGCTTTGTGCTTTAATGACTTGTTTCTTTACAAGATTATTTTCATAGGAAGTGGGTTAGAATTAAATTTGTTCCATATTTGCTTCTTGATGCTCATTTCTTATGTGAGCATCATCGAAATTATCATGCCTATCTTAATGGCTATAAAGAAAGAGCTTTTGGAAGACAACCCATTTTATTTTTACTTTCAGTTTATTTTTGTTTTGTTGAGTCTTGGAAGTTATCGCCTCAATAATAACCTCTCCTTATCCTTTTTGCGTGTTTTTTTGTGCCAAGAGTAACCTCTAATGAGAGATAAGTAATGCTTGGGAAAGTTGATGTCCTGAAACAGATTTTTGTGCTTCGCTGTAAAAATTCGTGAAAAATCTCTGTACGTCGGTTTGAGCTAAAAAAAATTGTGCTTCTGCCCAGGTTGTTATCCAACTTTCGTTAGTTCAACACTTTTCGATTTGAGTAACAGAAAGACTTCGAAAAAAATTGTTTTTACCTGCTGGTCTATTTTGATAGATTTCTGCCATTATTTGCATTTGCCTCTTAATCTCTTTATCTTTGAGTTCTCTTTGATCATTTGAACTTTTTAAAGGAAGTGCTACAATAGCTTGTGTTTTAATGGAAGTTTTACTTGTGTTGAAACTGAACAAAAAGACTTATTATCTTAAGTGCACTAATGTTGCTAATGAAGATTTTGTGAAGTTTTGTATGAAGGAAAATTTAAAGTGTAGGGAAGAACAATGTGATAAGGTGAAGTATGGACAAAAGCTCAAGCTTGGGGATGCCACCCGTGTCACCCCAAGAAATATTCAAGAATTACAAGCGTCAAAGCTTGGGGATGCCCAAGGCATCCCCTTTTTCATCAATAAAAATCTCAAGTTTTCTTCCAAACACTTCATTTTTATTGTTTCATGCACAATTGTGTTGTTCTTGGAGTGTCTTCATTTTTGTTTTTAGTTTTATTTTGCTTAATTTGCTTGAATAAGTTGGTTGGATCCCAACACACTTCTTTTGGAGAGAGACACACCCCGTTATCCATTGCCTAGAACACTCTAGTTTTCACTCTTATTGTTCTGTGAGTGTTCTCCTTTTCTAGAACTGCGTTTAGCTTTAGTTTTCGATTGCTATTGGAAAAGAGTAGGAAGCTTCATGCTTATAAGTGGTACAAAAGGAGCTTGTTTAGACTGTGGCCTAGACTTTATCATGTCATGCTAGATATTGCTTTGACTATATGCTTAGTGATTATTGTTGTAGCATGACTTTTTACAAACAATTGAGATTGGTTAATGTGCCTTCAAAGAATCATGCGTTGTTTTAGCATATAAAAGCATAATATTGTGGTATTCTCATTTGATGCTTTATTTGGGTTGACTTGGCGCATGCTCACACCGTGTTAAGACTATACCAAGTCACCATAGCCTCTATGATCATTTAGTTTTCGACTTGTAATATCACTTTATGCTTTAATTAATAATGTTTTGTCGCTTTGCATGATTATGGCCATTATTGCTCTCTTAGTTGGTCGCTCCTAGTCTTTTGCTAGCCTCCACATGTACCAAGTATGAGTCCCACTCATGCATCCAACTCCAAATAAAACCAAGTTATTCCAAAGAGTCCACCATACCTACCTATTAGCACTATTGCTATTCCAAGTATATTCATGTTTTTATCTACCTTCCGAATTAAACTTGTTATGTGAAAATTAGTGATTAAAGCTCTCACGAACTTGATGGCACACTTTACTTTCTTGTACTTAATAAACTTGAATTATTGTGCCCATCTATGTTGCGTATATGCTTGCGTTTTGTAAGTTGGGAATTAGCAGAACCATGTTACCATGGGGAACGCTTTCAACATTGCACTTTATTTAGTTGATATCATGTTCTTTTGCTTATGGATCTCGGTGGTATGCAATGAAAGGGGAGCTTGTAAGGCTCATGGAGTTCGTATATGTGTTAGAGAACCGCCTGTGCGGCTGGTCTAAGCCATGCCTAATCACGGTGGAAACCTGCAGCATAACCATAGTGAGCAATCTGTGAAGCATCCTTAATAAAAAAACCTATGCAAATAGGAAATAAAAAAAATAAAAAAACCCTATGCAAATAGGAAATAAAAGGATCGCTGAGATGCTCACTGTCTGCTTGCCTTGTCATTTTCATATGGGAAAGCTTTCATATCATCGGGCAAGGGGTACCCGTTGGTGGTTCTCTATGATACACATGTACTTACAATGACAAGAACGGTTGCCCGTTGGTGGTTCTCTATGATACCCGGGGTGTGATGCGGCCCGGAGGGTGCCACGCGGCGACTCGAGCGGTTGCTCTCCCCCGGGGTTAAATACCGCTCAGGGGGAGCGGTTCCCCCACCTGTTGCTCACTTTCCCCCTTGCCTTCCTCGCGCTTTCCGTTTCTCCATGCTTTGCCTCCACTTTGCTGCGCCGCCCGTTCGTGGTCCTTGGCGACACGAGCCCCCGCTTCTCGACTCTCGCGATGACTGCGGATGAGGAGGTGATGGTGTCAGCCCGCAGTGCTTGGTGTGGATCCTCGATGACAGAGGACCATATCACGAAATACCTCGCCACACGGGTCCTCCCACCGGATTCGGAGGTGGTGGTGCGGCTCGCGCCGATGGTGGAGGAGGAGCCACATCCCTAGGAGGGGGAGCGGGTCATCTTGTCGCACCTCGCTCGCGGCCTTGCTCTCCCGACAAATAGTTTCTTTCCGACTTTCCTCGCCTTCTTCGACCTTCATTTCCACCATCTCAGCGCTAACGCCATCGGCATCCTCGCCCACTTCGTCGCCTTCTACGAATGCTACCTTAGGATCCAGCCGGATCTCGGGCTCTTCTGTCGGCTCAATCACGTTGCAATGTGTAAACATGGTTAGAATATCTTACTTTATTGATGCATCTGCCTCTTTTTCACTTCCTTCCTTGGTTTTCCTCATTAGTGTTTCTTCTCCCAGCTCCTTGAGAAATAATTCTTCCTCTTTGCGTTGATCCTCAAGTTGCTGAGCCATCATGTGTTTTATCACCGTCCTTGGAAATGGAAGGAGTTCAATATACGAAGGCACCTCCCTCATTGGATCGACAGGGGCCATCATTATTGGTTCTTCTTCATCAGCTGGCTCAGGTGGCGGAGTATGATGAAGCCGGTCCTTCTTTGGAGCTTCAATATGTTCTCTAAAAGACTAAAGGGTTTGCAAGACAATATCATCATCGAGTTGCAGTTCACTAGCATTTTATTTTACCTTACCAGAGTCTTTATAAGCATTGAGACAATCATATTCAATTTATATACCTCCTTCGCCTCCTAAATCAAATCCCTATGTTTCCCTATTATGGCCAATTCGTTCTAAAAGTTCCCAAGCTTTTATTATAGTTAACTCCATGAAAGAACCTCCTGAATTCGTGTCAATCTCATGTTTAATTTCTTAAAGTCCTCCATAAAAAATATGCAGTACATACCATTCTGGTAAATCATGATGGGGACATTTGTGAAGTAGAGACTTATACCTTTTGTAGGCTCTTACCAAACCTTCACCTGGGAAGTGTTTGAAGTTTGTAATTGCCCTTCTTACCTCAGCAGTCTTCACCTTGGGAAAGAACCAAGACACAAATTCTATTTAAGCTTTTCCCGGGTATCAATTTTCCCTACAGGGCAAATTCTATACCAAGCCAAAGCAGTATTGGTTAGAGATTGGCTAAACAGTTTAAGTTTTAATTCATCATCAGAATAACCTCTCAATTTCAGAGTACAACATAGCTCGATAAAGTGCATTAAATGATTATAAGGATCCTCATCGGGATCATCTCCTGCAAAAGTTTTTTAATAATAGTGATAAAACGAGGGTTAACCTCGTACTCTGGTTCGCTCCCACTCGGGAATTCTTTCACTAATCCTCTACTGAATTTCCCAAGGTATTTAGTAGCATCGATCTGATTAATCAGTCTAAGTGAAGTCATGGTGTTTACCTGAAACTAGTAAACAACTTTAGTAGAACAATGAGTAAAACGAATAACTAAGAACAAAAACCAAAAGCTCTTAGCTCCCCAGCTACGGCGCCAGAAAATAGCTTGATGACTGCAAGTGCACATATCAATTGTAGCTAGTTTTGAAGTAAAGGTATCGAACCCACAGAGACCTATTGGTAAAGGTCTTTATGCCCCTCGTTACTATTTACCAAATAATACTTGTAAGTTGTCTTTGATTCCAAGTAAAGGGTGTTTGAATTGTTTATGTTTGTTTGCAGAAAAGTAATTAAAACAAGTGAAAGAAAACAAGTAACAAGATTGTATGAAAGTGTGGTTGAACTCAATAGGGCTAAAACGTTCTCGGGGATGTAGGATACACTGCTAGCATAGTAATATCATTATATCTAATCAAGATAACATACTTCTTATGTCATGATATGTGTGGAGAGAGCCCCATAATAAGATGTTCACGATAAGGCTCATAGGAAGCCACTTTGTTGAGCCAAGTGTGAGGTCACCTCTAAATAACCACTTCAATGCCTGAGAGCAATCACCCATACATGCAACCACAATTAAGGGTTTCCACATGGATATCATAATTAGCTTAGGGAGTCCCTCTTGAACCCCTTTGACCGTGTGGGTTACGAGCCGGTGCCAATCTGTCACGGGGCACTCTGGGTACGCTTCCACAACACGTCCAAAGGGTTTCTTACTCTCTTTAGTACCGAAGGCAAATGATATGTGGTCGACTTCACATATCATCTAAAGAGAGAAATCAAACACAATTCATAATTATATCATAGACAAGCAAGTCATATGGACACAAGAATAGATCATCTTTATTACAAGTTCATAGTGGTGCTAGGGTTTCTCCATCTCCCCAAGAACAAAGGAACTACTCACTCATAGAAGCAATCAACAACACCATCATAATCAAATGGATGGATTAAAATATGGGTGTAGATTTAATGCAAACCACAATTGGATCTGGAATTACAAAAAGATCTAATAGATGCAGGATGGAGCAATGGTGGTGATGAAGATGCAGCGGTTGATGGTGAAGGGGATGATGCGTTGTCCTCCAATGATCCACGAAGCAGCTAGGATTTTTCCCTAGCCAAGTTTCTCCTTCAGATCCCTTTTGGATGTGGTGTTTTGTGGTTTCTGGTGGTTGTGAATGTTGGATATCCCTCTCATCTTCACCAGAAGAAACTATTTGACGAGGCGGTCCTGATGGCGCCTGGTATGGGCGGACTGTACGGGCAGGCTCCGCCCATACCAGTGGTTGTTATCGGTACTAATGCCTCCTCCTTGTTTGTTATTCTTCCAGGTGCGAAGGTAAATTCATAAAATGGCTTTTATCACTTAGAAATATCATATAATTACACAATATGACAACTCTAATTGATATGTTCATCTATGACTCCATGATTTGTGATCCTGTTGAAATAAGAACGAAATACTGCGCGTATACGCAGTGAAATACAAAAATCCCTACTCTATTTATGCAGAAACAAGAGGTAAAATATGCTTCAATTTTGGATGCATCATGTGTTTTATTTTTTGCTGGCTCCAAAGGTTCCGGATTGGCCGAGCTGGTAACCCTCGGGTTTCCGACCCAGATGATGGAGTCAGACTCGGGAGACGGGGTGATGGATGGCTTGCGTAGATGCTCCAAGGAGACCCCTGGCGGGATCACCTGCCTGATGGATCCGACTCGTGCGAGCGAGTCGGCTGCCTCGTTGTTGGCACGAGGGACGTGATGGAACTCACATCCGTCAAAGCAGGCCCTGAACTTCTGCATGTGGAAGCGGTAGAGGGCCATGTTCGCATCATGGGCGTCTCATTCTCCGGATACCTGCTGCACCACCAGATCCGAATCCCCGAAGCAGAGGATTCGGCCAATGCCTATCTCCCTAGCAAGCCGGAGGATGTTGATACATTGCAAATATATCTATAATTTTTGATGTTCCATGCTTAGTTTTATCCACTTTCTTGTGTTTTGTCCACACTTTGGAGTACTTTTCATATGATTTCTTGGACTAACCTATTAACAAGAGCCACAGTGCCAGCTGCTTGTTTTCTGCTATTTTTTGTTCCAAGGAAGTCATAAAATGAATATTCTCGGAATTGTACGGGACAAAAGCCAAAGTGCCTATTTTTTCGGAAGACATCAAATGCCAGAATACGAGACGGAGAGGGGCCAGGGGGGCACCACACCACCTGGCCGTGCAGCCTAGCCTGGCCCGTGCCAGGGGGTGGTCTGGCCGCCTCCGGCACCCCCCTCGGCCTTCCCTTACGCCTATAAGATGCCCTCGGGATGAAAACCCCAAGTACACGATCAAAAATCCACGAAAGAGTCTGTAGCCGCTGTCATCTCCATCCCTAGATCGGGAGGGATCTGAAGCTCTTCCCGGCACCCTGCCGGAGAGGGGAATTCACCCTAGAGGCCTTCTTCATCACCATGCAAGCCTCCGGTGTGATGCGTGAGTAGTTCATCCTTGTACTACGGATCCATGTAGTAGGTAGATGGCTGGTTCTCCTCCTTTGTGCTTTCATGTTTAGATCTTGTGAGCTCCGTTCATGATCAAGATCATCTATTTGTAATTCTGCATGTTGTGTTTGCGAGGATCCGATAGATATTGAAATTCTATTTCAGATTGATTATTGATTCTATCATGTCTTTGTTATTTGTGATCTTGCATGCTTTCTGTTGTTAGTAGCTATCTTGGCCAAGTAGATTGACAACCTCATCGCAAGTTGGGGACAGAGGTCTGTGGTTGTGTTGTGCAGGTCTCCACGTTGCTACTAGCACCGGTAGTGCGCCCTGCCAAGGCTCAGCTAGCAACACCTTTGGGGTGTTTTCTTGCTCCTACTGGTTCGATTAAATCTTGGTTTCATAACTAAGGAAAACTTGTTGTTGTGCTCATCATACCTTCCTCTTGGGGTTTCCAACGAGCTCTACATCAACACTAAGCCATCAGCCGTGCACCAATGCCTTGTATTCGGCCACATTGTTCGAGGCCTTGTAGTGGATCTGGAGGACGTACTCCAGCCAGGGCCGACTCTATATTTTTTCGGGGCCCTTGGGTGAAGTCGACAAAATGACCTATAATGACAATATATACGTATAACAAGATATATAGATGATATATGTGCCAATTTAATTTGCAAAATATTTAAAAGCATATAATCACACGTTCATAGTCGAGATGTCTATAAATAATTGTCAAGCACTAAAGCATTGTGATATTTAGATAGAAAAAATAAAAATGGTAGGAAAACATAACAAGTATTCCATGCTAGCGAACACCTCAAAAAAACCAGCCTAATTGTGTGGTTATATGCTTTTAAATATTTATAGACATCTGGCGACAGATTAATTAGAAGGGATTAGAGCAACTGATTAAAAAATCTTGACCTAGTCGCGAGCAGTAGATTATAGACAAACCTTTTTGTTAAGAAGGGATTAGAGCAGCAGCTTAATTAGAAGGATTAGATGAGGGATTAAGAAGGGATTAAGGATAAATTGTAAATGACAGAGGAGATTGTTGATGGAGAGCAGCTGGACCTGGAGAGCAGATGATATGGTGTCACGGCGAATCGGCGAGCTATGACCTGGGCGGACGTCGTATTGGCGAGCGTCGCGAGACGAGAAGACGGCCAGAGAGACAGAGAGTCAGGGCGAGCCTCGCGAGACCGTGAATTCTGGAATTCACGACCGATCAATCGATCTCTCTTTTTAGGTAATCGATCGATCTCCTCAGCCTCGCGCCTTGTCTGGGGGGCGCTCACGCTCAGCGCATAAAAAATTCTTGCCCCCCCCGTCGTCCTGGGCCCTTGGCCGTCGCACATCCTTGCCATGGGCTAGAGCCGGTCCTGACTCCAGCCAGTCCCACTTGGGCGAGGTTAGGACGATGCCGACTCTCAAGCCCCCGAGCATCTTCGAGCCATCGAAGTGCATCTTCTAGTGACCCGAGTCGGGAACCGGTGGTAGGTACTGGGTCTCCGCCCAGTCGACTAGAAAGTCCGCCAAGGCCTACGACTTGATCGTCAACCTTAGCTCGTACTAGATGGAGTAGGTGGCAAGATCAGTTACCCATTTGGTGACTCAGCCGGTGGCGTCCTTATTGCCAGTGATCTCCAAAAGGGGTGCAGTTAACACCACCTTAATCGTATGCTCCTAGAAGTAGTGCTTGAGCTTCTTGCACGCCAGGTACACTCTATAGCACATCTTCTAGTAGTGGGGGTAGCTCTGCTTCGAGAGGGAGAGGCCTTCACTTAGGTAGTAGACGGGCCTCTGAACCAGCTGAGCCTTGTCTTCCTCTAGGCGCTCCACCACCAGGACGACACTGATGACCCGGCTGATCGCTGCTATATAGAGCAACATTGGCTCCTTGCTAGCCGGCGTGGCTAGCACTAGTGTTGCGGATAGGATGTGCTTGAGGTCGTGAAATGCGTCATCCGCTTGTGAGGTCCAGGAGAACTTGTTCGTCTTCTTCATCAACTGGTAGAGTGGGAGTGCCTTCTAGCCCAGCTGGCTGACGAAACAGCTGAGGGAGGCCAGGCATCCGGTGAATTTCTGGACTCCGAGTAGGCCCTTGGGTGGTTGCATCCTCTCGATGGCCACAATCTTCTCTAGGTTCACCTTGATTCCCTGTTGCGAAACAAGGAAACCGAGGAGCTGGTCGGATGGGATGCCGAAGACGCATTTCTCCGGGTTCAGCTTCATCTGGTACCGTCGGAGGTTTCCGAACGTCTCCCCCAGGTCCTCGAGAAGGGTGCGCTTCTCCATTGTCTTGATGATGATGTCATCCATGTATGGATGCATGTTCCGGCCGATCTGCAAGTGCAAGCACTTCTGCATGCATCGCTGATAAGTGGCGCTTGCATTTTTAGACCAAAAGGCATGGTTACGTAATAGTAAGTCCCATACAGGGTTATGAATGACGTCTTCAGCTGGTCAACTGGATTCAACCGGATCTGATTGTAGCCAGAATAACAATCCAGGAAGGACAACAAGTCGCAGAAGACCATGGATCTATAACTTGATTGATACGGGGCAAGGTCAAGGGGTCTTTCGGGCATGCTTAGTTCAAGCTGGTGTAGTCGATACACATGCGCTAGGTCTTGTTTTACTTCAACACCAGGACTAGGTTGGCCTACCAGTCCGGGTGGTACACATCCATCATGAATCCGACTGTGAGGAGCCGGGTAATCTCATCACTATGATCTACCTTTTCTCCTCCGCGAAACGGCGAAGGGGTTGCTTGACTGGCTTGGCATCTGGCCGCACATGGAGTGAGTGCTCGGCGAACTCCCTCAGGACACCTGGCATGTATTTGGGCAACCACGCGAAGATGTCTCGATTCTCATGGAGGAAGTCGACGAGCGTGCTTTCCTATTTGCTGTCCAAGCTGGCACCAATGGTGATGAACTTGGTCGGGTCAGACGGGTCGAGTAGGGTCTTCTTTGTCTCCTTTGTCGGTTGAAAGGCCATGTGTCCAGTTAGCTTTAAGCTAGCTGACACTTCGTGCTGAGCCAACACAACATTGCGCATGATAGCACGCTTCTCCTCAGAAATGATGAGGGCTTCAGCTATCTTCGAGCCCGCCGATGTGCACTCCATCGACCGCCTGAAGCAGCCGGCCATGGTAATCACGTAGTTTGGCCCTGGCATCTTCATCTTGAGATACGTGTAGTAGGGGACATCCATGAGCTTGGCGAGGGTGGGAGCCCGAGGAGAGCATGGTAGGTGCTGGTCAGGTTCACCAGTTCGAACCATACCGGCTCATAGCAGAAGTTCTCCTTGGTTCCGAAGATGACGTCCAGCCGGATTTTTCCCAGCGGGACCCATGCTGGTCCTGGCAACACACCGTGGAACGCTGTGGTGGTCGGCTGCAGGTCACACTCCCGGATGCCTAACTTCTCTAGGGAGGCTCGGTAGAGCAGGTTGAGGCTGTTGCCACCGTCAATGAGGACACAAGAGAAGCGACAAGTGCGCTCATTGGAGATGAGGAGGGGGTCGAGCACCAACGCGTAGCCCCCGAGATTCAGCAGGAGGTTCGACTAAACCTCCTGGCTCCAGGTTGTGGGAGTCTCTAACTATTTCAGGTATTGGGGGACCGGGGGGACGATGGCATTCACTTCCTTGGAGCGCCATCTGCGACTGTTCTTATCGTCCGACTCTGTCTCGAAGATGTAGTAGTTGGCATGCGGCTGTAAGTACCCGTTGTTGTTGTTGTTGTTGTCGGCTGCCCTAGCCGGTGGTGGTCCACCGGGAGGGGCCGGGGGTGGAGGAGGCAGGCCCCCTTGGTCCTTCATCTGGCGGGTCCAACTGCAATTCCGAGTGGTATGCGTGGCTGGCTTGAAGGGTCCACTGTGCCACTTGCACAGGCCGTCGAACATCTGCTCGAAGGTGAACCGTGACTTCTGCCTTCTTGCATCGCTAGCCGGTGCCTCTGGCGCGCCCTCCATAGCATTGACCTGCCTCGCATGGTAGCGGGGCTTCTGCTGTCCGACTGGCCGATCGCCTTGGAAATGGTTGTCGTTGCCTGACCGTCTTGATGATCCGGCCTCCCCGTCCAGTTTACTTGGCCGTTCGTGACCCGGATCTGTAGGAATCGTTCAACCTTCGACGTTCACCCGGAGGGGTTTCTTCATTGCTGCATTGGCCATGGCGTACTAGTCCACGACCGTGATGAGTTACGCCATGATTTCGGCTTGTCACACAGCAGCCGGTGGCGAAGCATGATGCCTTCTTGGCATCCCTCGATGAAGAACCCGATCGCCTGGCTCTCCAAATCACCTTCACAAGTGTTGCACAACTCTGTCCATCTGGTGAGGTACTCGAGGTCCAACTCATGGTCTCCCTGGATGCACAGGGCCAAATCGGGAGGGCGACCCGGACGCTTGTACGTGTCGTTGAAGTTGCGGATGAAGACTTTCTTGAAATCGGTCCATGCATTGATGCTGTTGGGCGCGAGGCTATTGAGCCAAGTTCTTGTCGACCCGGTCAGCATGAGGGGGACGTAGCGCACCGCCACGCACTTGTTCCCATGGGCGATTATGATTGTTGTGGCATAGTCGGTCAGCTAGTCTTCCGGCTTCATGCTGCTGTCATACTTGGGGGTGTCCCACGGTAGCCTGAACTTATCCGGGAACAGCTTGTTTTGGATGCATGGTTTGAAACAAACTGGTCCCGTGGAATCTTCCTCCTTCGTGATGCGTGCTTGATCCAGGAGCTCGATGCAGTCACGTGCATCTGGAGTATTCGGGTTGGGCGCTCCTACCCATCCCATAGACGAAAACCAGCCGATCGTGTTGCCACGGCTGGTGGAGGGGCAGGCGGGGGGTTTCTGTTTACTGCTTGCCCATGGCGCGGCTGGCTCCTGTGGCCCGAGTCATGGAGCTTGCTGCGGGATTTTCCCATCGGAGGGGATGATGCCTGCTGGGTGTCACGAGGTGCGCCCTTGCTGTTGCCGGGTAACTTACTTGCGGTGACCCAGCATACCACTGCATGTGTAGTACACTATAGTCATTGATATGACATTCACCGAACACCATTCTGTAAATATCACACCCCTTAGAGTGGTACAATAGAAACATTGTGGGTCCATATTACAAACATACACATATCATTTTATTACAAACCAAGAGTTCTCAAACTTCAAGTATTATGAAATTATAAACCAAACTTAAGTAGTTTCAGTGGAAGATATAAAATCCAAACTTATACTTCGAATTGAGCTCAACAACGTATTCTATATAGTTCCTGTTGCTCGGCTCAATTGATTTACTAATAACTAAGGCAACAACTCAGACTCGTTGCCCTCCACTCCATAGCGTATCTCGTAGTCCACCCCTTCAACTCCTCTGGATAGGTTGGGTTCCTCGTAACAGACGTCCTCTTGTCCATCAGCTATGTACATCGAAGTGTCTTCTGGATTCTCAGAGTCTAAGCAGGGGTTCAAAACAAAGAGTGAGTAACAGTGTTACCCAACAAGTTCATTATATGCAATGCGGGAAGTTTGATGCTCTATCTACCACCTTGGACAATAAGTCCTTGGTACTATGCAATTTTCGTAAACATTTCTTCAAAGATTGATTTTATTATCAAAAACTAGACCCATCAGCCTTCACAGGTTGACCAGAACTTCATGGAGTTCCTTTCCTGCCGCGTTCGTAGCTCCTTCCCGGAACAGGGAGTAACATGTCACAATGCTTACACTCCGCAGAGGTGCGTTGCTTTAACCATGAGAGACCAACTCCTTGTTGCACAACCGGGCGTACTTTCCCATCCACAATTCCATGACATGGGGCCCAGTAGGTGATCCAAACCAATCACTGCCCTCTCCGCGACCCCATATGTCTGCACGATCCTCCGGGGCTGACTACACCTCCTTTAAGCCTCCAACTAGGGCAAGCTATAACCCTGGTGAGTTCCCGAAGACTCTATGAAGTGGTGATGCCCCTGGTAAGCTCCCTAAAAGGCCCGACTATACCTCTGGCAGCCACTCATAAATAATCTACACACCGAAATCGTGGGGCCTAAGGGTGCCCATCCATATGTTGGATCCATACCAGGAATCCCAACGTCACGATAAGGTCATTTTGCCTCCATATGAAAGGAAGAAGATACAGCTGACTTCTCTGTCCCATTCCAAATCTCATGGTTAACGCGTATTATACGGCGCTAGAATCACTGATGTCATGGGTTGTTAAGCATATGTGACTGATACGTCCAAAATGTATCTACTTTCCAGAACACTTTTGCTATTGTTTCTCCTCTATACTTGTGTGATTTGGATACAACTAATGCGGACTGACGCTGTTTTCAGCAGAATTGCCTTGGTGTCTACTTTTTGTGCAGAAAATCAACTATGAGGAAAAATCCCGGAAAATATGACAAAAATCCTATTTCACCCGAAGACTCCAGGAGCCAGAATACGAGACGGAGAAGAGCCAGGGGGTGGCCACACCACCTGCTGGCGCGGGCCAGGCCAGGCCGTGCCAGGGGGTGGTGTGGGCCCCCCAGGCACCCCCTCGGCCTATCTCTTCGCCTATAAGGAGCCTTCTGACCTAAAAACTTCGAGGGGTTCGATGTTTTTCTAGAAGGAGTTCCGCTCCACCGCCACCACCAGATTCCACGAAACAGCACCAGAAACTCCGTTCTGGCACCCTGCCGGGACAGGGAATTGGAGGAGATCATCGCCATCATCATCACCATTGCTTCTCCACCGACCATCCATGTTTCCCACATCTATAAGTGAGTAATCCCCTGATGTAGGCTATGGGGATGGTAGGGATTGGATGAGATCGTTCATGTAATGGCATCAGATTGTTAGGGCATGGTGCCTAGTATCTTCTATTAGTGCTTTATGACTTTGTTGCGACTTGTTATGCTTAATGCTTGTCACTAGGGCCCGAGTGCTATGATTTCAGATCTAAACATGTTATTGATTCATTATGATAGTAGTGTTTTTGGTCTTACCTGCAAGTTGTATACACACGTTGTTGTCCGGAACCAATGGCCCCGAAGTGACAGAATCGGGATAACCGGAAGGGAAAGGCTTTTATGTGAGGATCACATGTGTTCATGGAGTGTTAATGCTTTGCTCCGGTGCTCTATTAAACGGAGCACCTTAATTGTCAGTAGTTCCCTAGAGGCCCCGGTGCAAACGGGCTGGTAGGACAAAAGATGTTGTGCAAGTTCTCATTGCGAGCACGTATGACTATATATGGAACACATGCCTAGGATTGTCTAGTACTTGGATGCTTTATCTTATTTATATGCAATTGCCCTATGTTCTAATCGCAATTTGAATTGTCTTGTCCATGCAACGCCCGTCCATCCATCCCTAAGCCTACCGCACTCGAATCCCATGGTTTACTGCTATTGTTACTGTTGTCTTTGCTTTACTACTGTTGTTGCTTTACTACTCCTATTACAAAACGGTTGCTACTAATAAATTGCTGTGAGCAAGATTGTTTCCAGATGCAGCTGAATTGACAACTCAGTTGTTAAGGCTTATAAATATTATTTGGCTCCCCTTGTGTCGAATCAATAAATTGGGTTTCACTTCCCTCGAAAATACTACGATACACCCTCTATACTTGTGGGTCAAGACTATTTTCTGGCGTCGTTGCCGGGGAGCATAGCTTTATTTATCAAGTTCACTTGGATTCTCTATTGTTTGCTGTTATCCATCCATCATGGGTAAGTCTCGTGATGGCAAGGTTCCTATTTTACCATCCACTACAAGAAGAGGTACGATTCTGAACACCTCTGCTGCTCTTGATTCACCGTCTGTTATGAGTAAGTTCCTTACACCACCACATACACATGCTACACACACTGCTACTACTGCTGAATCTGAAACTTCTGATGCTTATGATGCTACTTCTACTTTGCTTGATAAGAGTGGTTCATTAGGTCGTTTCCTAGATGCTACGATTGCTAGAACTATAGCTGGAAATACCAAAACTCCTAATGAAGACACTACCACACCAGTTAGCTCACCTGAGTCTAGTGAGAGTTATGATATTGAAGATGGTTATGTTGAGATGACCGATGAGTTTAGTAAAGAATATAAGAACACCCATGATAGGAGCGCTGCTAAGAGTCTCCTTGAGAGGCGTACTATTAGACCCAAATTGTCTCCTATTGCTAATTTTACTACTTCTCCCATAAACATTACAGATGAAGATTATGATTTCTCTCTCGATCTATCTTACATAGCTATTGTCGAGAAAGAACCTTTTTGTGGGACTAAGAATGAAAGTGTGGTAACACATATGAATGAACTTTCTACCATGAGTGGCTTGTTTTCTAATGATATTAAGATGCATACTTACTTTGTTGCTAAGAATTTTCCCTTTTCACTGAAAGGAGAAGCTAAAACTTGGTTTAGTAATTTACCTCCTAGATCTATTAATAGCCCTGAGTGCTTAATTAGTACTTTCCTGCAGAAATATTTTCCTCCCAGTGCTAGACATGCTATTTTGCAGGAACTTTTTGATTTTAAACAAGGAGAAAAAGAGGTATTACCCGAATCTTGGGCAAGGTTTTGTGCTTTGATTCATGCACAGGCTGGAAGTCCATTACCTAAGAATGAGCTTCTTGATATATTTTATAATGGACTAACCGAAGAATCTAGGACATACCTAGATAGTTGTGCTGATTGTGTTTTCACGAATTGGACTCCCAAGGAAGCCGAGGAATTAATGGGTAAAATAAGCAAGAACTATGAAGATTGGAATCCTCCTGAACCAGCTATACGTGAAGTAATTATACTCGAACCTACTATACCGGTGCCTATTCCAACATCAAAGAAGAGGGGAGTTATTGCATTAAATGATGAAGTGATGAAGGAAGCTAAGAAATATCTTAAGGAGAAGGGAATTAAAGTCGCAGATGTCAAGAATTTACCTCCTATAGAAGAATTATGTAAGCCTATTCCCTACTCATTCACTATTGAGGTACACTCTCTCCAACACTTTGATGAAGGTGATATCCCTTACTCTAAACCTCCTGATCAATGCTTAGAAGAATTCGATATCTTTATTGTTAAGCAAGATAATTTTAATAAAAGGGTGCAAAATCATCTAATGGAAAACACTAGAGCTATTGTCGAGTTGAAAGATATTGGGGAAAGAACCTCTAATGATGTTAAAATGACTGTTAAACACTTTCAAATGGTTCAAACTCAAATAGATCAACTCATTAAAGTGCAAAAAGACTTGCTAGTTAACGCTGCTAAAGAAAAACATGCTTATGAAATTAGAACTAGAAGTGGTGCTGCTACCCAGGATCCTCTATATCCTAAGGGGCATCCCAAAAGAATTGAGAAGGATTCTCAACAAGCTGAAAATAGTGGCTCTACTCGTAAGAAAAGGAAAAAGAAACATAAAACTGTTGAAGAACCCTCTGAACCTGCTATAGATCCTAATAGTATATCTATCTGTAATGCTGAAATTGAAAGTGTTAATGAAGAAAATGAAGCTCCAAATGAAGAAAAAGTTGTAGAAGAACCTGAAAAGCACACTAAGAATACTAAATACACTAAAGAAGATTTTGTTGCTAAGAAATGTGGTAGTGAAAGAGAGACTTGGGTCCAAAAACCTATGCCTTCCCTAATAAGAAACACAAGTCAAAGGAAGATGAACACTATAATAAGTTTTATGAGTGGATGAAACCTTTATTCCTGCAAATTCCTTTGACTGATGCTATTAAATTGCCTCCTTACTCAAAGTATATGAAAGACATTGTCTCGAATAGAAGGAAGATCCCTAATGAAGAAATTTCTACTTTGCTTGCTAATTATTCCTTCAATAGTAAGGTTCCTAAGAAACTTGGAGACCCAGGGATTCCAACTATCCCTTGCTCTATTAAGAACGGTTATGTTAGAACTGCTTTGTGTGATTTGGGAGTTGGAGTTAGTGTTATGCCTTTCTCTCTCTATAAGAGGCTTCAACTTGAAAAATTAATACCAATTGATATATCTTTGCAAATGGCTGATAAATCTACCACTATTCATGTGGGTATATGTGAGGATGTACCTGTTCAGGTGGCTCACAATTGCTTGATATTAACTGATCATTAGTGGAGTACGAAGTTTTGTCTCATATGCAATTGTTTTGGTAGCAAGACTTGATCAACCTTGTTAACAAAAGGATTCCATTGAACAAAACAATGTTTTCATTATGATTATCTCTGTTTATTTCTATCCTTTGCATTTTAGTTTTTGCTTTCGTTTAGTTTTCTTTTTATTGTTAGTTGCTTGGATGTTAGAACTTCTGAAGTTCTAGCCTTGTTTTGTCCTTGCATCATGTTTCCAAAAGAAAAAAAATCTGTCCGTCAGAAAAATATTTCTTCTATTTCTGAAAATTGCCCAAAAATGAAGTGTCTCGAAAAATTCCAGAAAATTCATATTAAATTTTTACGTGAAAAAAGTGGCAGAGGAGTACCTGGGAGGTACCAGGGGGGCCCACCAGGCAGGCACACCACATGGTGGTGCGGCCAGCCTTGGGTGGCGCCATTCCCTGGTGTGGGCCACCCCTGGCCCCCCACTAACTCTCTCACCTGCCACTTTCTTCTTTCTCCCGAGTAAGCTCCAGTTCATTGCTCAAAATCGCGTTCTTGCTGTGCTTGCTCTCAATTTTTTCGATCTCCTTGCTCAGCCCATCTTTCTTGCTGAAACTTGGAGCATTTGTTCCCTGGTATGTGACTCCTCCCCTTGTCCAAGTAGATTTGTGTTTAGTGGATTATATATTGAGTATTTTGCTGCTATAGGTGATTGGTTATGAGAGCTTGTAAGCTTGTTTGATGCTTAGAGATATAGTTTTGATGCATGTTTAGGCCTCTTGCAAGTCCCTATGAGTAGAATCCTTCATTATATTTACTTTGCAATCACTTGTTTAATAGGTGTTTAAATTTCAGAATACCAAGCATGAACAACCATACTTTTGGAGAGATATTTGAGAGTGATGCACCTAGAAGGTCGAGGCCCTCGAGGACAGCCTCTCGAGCTAGGCCATCATACAATGAAGATCTCATTGCAACTCGTATTGGTAGTGAAAGGGATGATGGGGATGCTCACCCATCCTCTTTTCCTTGTTTTAGTTTCTTACAAGTTGTAGGTATTCTTGATGATTTCTTGCTACTGATTGAGAGGGTTGGTTTGACCTCATATATGCAAGATGAGAGTGCGCAATACGCTATGCTCACCAAAACTTTTGTTGAGAGCTTCACGTTTACTAACACACCCTATCAGTCTACTGTCTCTTTCAAAATCTATAATCTGCCCTTCACCATGCCTTTGGAGAGATTTTGCAGTATTGTAGGTGTGCGCATGACAGGAACCGTGAAGAAAATTCAAGGGCGGCCCGCTGATTTGTTGGAGCTTTACCGAGGGGTGACCAATGATGATGACCGCGTGGCGCAGCGTGGAAAGATAAGAAATATCCAACTCCCTGCTCTTAGATACTTTGCATATTATCTTGCTACTAGTGTACTGGGTAGGGAGACCACAAGTAATATCTCCAACTATCATTTAGCTTTCCTTGCTACTGCGCTAAACAATGATACTCGGTACAATCTTGGCTCGCTTATTTCTCGCCGCCTAGCTTCTAGGGGGCCTATCCTTGGGGGCATCATTGCATCGCGTATAGTAATGCATTAGGTCTTTTAGTGGATCCCTATGATGCTATGCTGGCACCATAGAGGCTTGACCTTGTTGCCATGAAAACTCATCACTTTGTCACTGCTACTTCTGATTTGAACAATCCAGTATATAGGATGCTTTTCACTGATGGGGATGAAAGGGAGATCCTTTTGCCACAGCCTGCTTTGTTTAGTGTTCACAGGAGACCGTGGTCGCGCTCCAAGGAGGAGGTGGACGAGTAGCTTCGCTTGCTGGGTTTCCACGAGCAGCACCAGGAGGATGTGCCCTCCTATGATTACTCCGCGCATTACAGAGGGACGTACTCGAGTTCGCACCAGGATGAGGGGACCTCTTCGTTGTACCAGGGTGACACTTCATCCTGGCCAGCTTGGGATTGATACCCACTTAGGCCAAAAGCCTAAGCTTGGGGGGAGGTACGCCGACACCGCACTCATCTCCATATCATGTTGCGTCGATACTTTGTATATTCATGTTTTCGTTTTCTTTTTAGTTTTCGTTCTCTTTCTTTGCTTTTGCTTTCTAAAAACACAAAAAGACCAAAAATATTTATGTTGTTTCTCTTTGGTTTGCTTCTTCTTTTTGCCTTGGTTTTCTTTTCCCTTTTTGCTTTGTTTGAACTATTCGAAAAACCCAAAAAGATTTTGCTTTGCTTGTTTTTCCCTTTTGGTTCTTGTTTAAAAAAATCAAAAACACCAAAAATATTTGTCGTTCTTCTTTGGTTTTGTGAGTTTGCTACAGGGTCCAGCAGTCCGTAGTGGAATATTGGTTTCATATTATTATTCAAGCCACACAAGTGAAGAGCAATAATGAGGATTAATGACAACTTGAGGCGTGGTAAGAGGCTAGTAACGAACTCTATTTGTTTTCATTTTTGTACATATACTCATCACTGTGGGCTTGCTTAGTCCGTTCAAGTAGGGTGTATGTTATCTTTGGATGCTTAGTACTTCTTGCTTTCTTATGATTAGCTCCAGCTCGCTAATAGTTTGTAGCATGTCTTATGAATGTTTGCTTGCATTGCTCTATTCATAAATTGATATGACACCGTGGTATCCTCCTCTGAATGTTTCATTTGAATTGACTTGGCACATGCTCACGCATGCACATGACTATGATAATCATTTAAGCCTTGATGAACTATTTTGCCTTGAGGATCTTGAATCACTTTCATGCCATGAGTAGTCCTGTTCTGTTGCAAGCATGATAATGACAGCTATTGCTCTCTCATTTGTTGCTCCCTTACTATTGCTAGCCTTCACTTTCACTGAGTATGTTTTACTCAAGTTCCTAACTCCCTAAACCAAATATTTCCAAAGTGTCCACCATACCTACCCATTAGCATCATTTGCTACCTCCGTGCATATTCAATATGTCTTGTTTTCTTCCGAATAAAATGTTTGCTTGTTATGAGAAAGTTAGTTAGTAAAGCTCTCAAGAACTTGATGGCACACTTTATTCTTACACTTAATAAACCTGAACCATTGCGTCCTTCTTTGTTGCGCATATGCTTGCGCTTTATGAGTTGAAGTTAGCAGAACCATGTATCATGGGGACCGCTTTCAACGCTTCATAGGTACTTTGTACCTAGTTGATATCATGTTCTTTTTCTTATGGATCCCGGCGGTGTGTGATGTACTCGACGATCGACGTAGAGCTCGTTGGGAACCCCAAGAGGAAGGTATGATGAGTACAGCAGCAAGTTTTCCCTCAGTTATGAAACCAAGGTTTAATCGAACCAGTAGGAGCAAGGAAACACCCCAAAGGTGTTACTAGCTGAGCTTTGGCAAGGCGCACTACCGGTGCTAGTAGCAACGTGGAGACCTACACAACACAACCACGGAACTTTGTACCCAACTTGTGATGAGGTTGTCAATCTCACCGTGTTTTGCGGAAAACAAAGGATTAAACGTATCGAATGGAAAGAAGTAAAAGTTTGCAGAAAGTAAACACAAAGCAGTAAAAGATTGTAGATTGTATGTAAAGACAAAGGACCGGGATCCATAGTTCACTAGAGGTGGCTCTCCTTAAGATAGATAACATGCTGGGTGAACAAATTACAGCGGGGCAATTGACAAACACCGAGAAAGCAATACATGCATATACTAATCATCTTGACTCCTCTGAGACTTGATTGGGCATTACAACATAATACATAGACCACCATCCAAATGCATCTATGACTAATAATCCACCTTCAGGTTATCATCCGAACCCCCTCTAGTATTAAGTTGCAAGCAACAGATTATTGCTTTACGAACTGCGTGTAAAGTAAACAATACGATTGTTCTATGAACAAAGGATTGTTGTTTTCTCCCTAGTAGCAACAGCACATCTAGTACCTTAGAGATTTCTGTCACTTCCCCATATTACCAGAGGCATGAACCCACTATCGAGCATAAATACTAACTCTTGGAGTTGCTAGCATCTACTTGGCCAAGATAGCTACTAACAACGGAAAGCATGCAAGATCTCAAATAACAAAGACATGATAGAATCAATAATTAATCTGAAATAGCATCTCAATATCCATCGGATCCCTGCAAACACAACATGTAGAATTACAAATAGATGATCTTGATCATGAACGGAGCTCACAAGATCTAAACATGAAAGCACAAAGGAGGAGAACCAGCCATCTAGCTACTACATGGATCCGTAGTCCAAGGATGAACTACTCATGCATCACACCGGAGGCTTGCATGGTGATGAAGAAGGCCTCCAGGGTGAATTCCCCTCTCCGGCAGGGTGCCGGGAAGAGCTTCAGATCCCTCCCGATCTAGGGATGGAGATGATGGCGGCTACAGACTCTTTCGTGGATTTTTGATCGGGTACTTAGGGTTTCGTCCCGAGGGCAATATATAGTCGGAAGGAGAGGCCGAGGGGGTGCCGGGAGCCACCACACCACCCCCTAGTGCGGGCCTAGCCTGGCCGCGTGGCCAGGTGGTGTGGCCGTCCCCTGGCCCTTCTCCGTCTCGTATTCTGGCACTTGATCACTTCCGGAAAAATAGGCACTTTGGCTTTTGTCCCGTCCAATTCCGAGAATATTCATTTTCTGACTTTTCTGGAACCAAAAACAGCAGAAAACGGGCAGTTGGCACTGTGGCTCTTGTTAATAGGTTAGTCCAAGAAATCATATGAAAGTACACCAAAGTTGGAACAAAACATAAGAAAGTGGATAAAACCAAGCATGGAACATCAAAAATTATAGATACATTTGCAATGTATCAACATCCCCAAGCTTAACTCCTGCTCGTCCTCGAGTAGGTAAGTGATAAAAAGAAAGAATAATTTTTGAGGTGACATGCACCATCAAAGACTTGATCAAAGTATTTGCAAACCATTCAAAGCTGGGATCATAGTACTTCAATCATAACATGAAAGACATAGTTCTAGCAATAAGCAAAGAAACTATGATGCAACATGAAAAGGCACAAACAAAAGATTCATGAATAACAATGCTTTGCAAGACGTTTGTTTGTTTCACATAAAGAAAACATAGCATAATAGTATTCAGCTTGTCCCTCAATAGAGTAGCAAATATAAATGCATAGGACACCTTCAAAGTTCATAAGAGTGACTAGATACAATAGTTTTAAACAAGCAATAACAAGTTATGCATCAATCAACTAGTCTTGGGACAATGCACATAGAAGTAAGAATGGCCACTATGCTCTCAAAGTAGGTGCATAAAGATAGAAGGTGGAGACTCAATATAATGGTGGAAGAAAAGCATTTTGTAAAAGGAAGTAGGGATTCAAGTCTCATAAAGAGCTTCCAAAAATTATGGTACTTATAGCTTTCAGCTCTCATTGCCCCTATCATAAGAATCTTGAAGTGATTAAGGTTAAAGTGAAAAAACTATGGTGTACATGCTTGATGAAGTATAAGTAAGAAATCTCATGTCCCTTGTATACGAGGGCCGCTCGTCATGCTACTCAAGTTTAGTCATCGGTAAGTTCTTGTCATCGTAAGTACATGTGTATCATAGAGAACCGCCAACGGGGTACCCCTTGCCCGATGATACGGAAGAATCCCCATATCAAAATGACAAGGCAAGCAGACAACGAGCATCTCAACATTCTTCTTATTTACCATGGGAATTTGGTGCTTTTTTCTCTCTTTCCTCTTTTCATAGTATCTCTTTTTTTCTCTTTTTTTCTCAATATAGGACTCTCTTTTTTTATAAGAAGAATGCTTCATAGACAGCTCATTATGGTTACGCTGCAGGTTTCCACCATGTCAGCATGGATTAGACCAGCGGCCCAGTCGTTTCTCTAACACATATACATAACTCCATGGACTTGCAAGCTCCCCTTTCATTTCACACCGACGACATCCATATACAAAAGAGCATGATATCAACTAGGTACAAGTACCAAGTGCAATGTTGAAAGAGTTCCCCATGAAAGCATGGTTCTGCTAATTCCCAACAGATAAGTGCAAGCATATACAACATAGAAGACACAATGGTTCAAGTTTATTAAGGTCAAGTAAAGTAAAGTGTGCCATCAAGTTCGTGAGAGCTTTAATCACTAGTTTTCTCATAGCAAGTGGAAGGTAAACAAAAGCATGAATGTACTTGGAATAGCATAAGCTAGTAGGTAGGTATGGTGGACTCTTTGGAATAACTTGGTTTAGGGAGTTGGATGCATGAGTGGAACTCATACTTTGTTGTGGAGGCTAGCAAAAGACTAGGAGCGACCAACTAAGAGAGCAATAATGGCCATAATCATGCAGAGCGATAAAACATCATTGATCAAAGCATAAAGTGATACTACAAGTTGAAAACTAAAGGATCATAAAGTCCATGGTGACTTGGGATAGTCATAACATGGTGTGAGCATGCGCCAAGTCAACCCAAATAAAGCATCAAAGGAGAATATCACTATACTATGCTTTAATATGCTAAAACAACGCATGATTCATCCAAGGCACATTAAGAAATCTCAATTGTTTATAACAAGTCATGCTACAGCAAGGAATACTAAGCATAAAACAAAAACAATATCAAGCATGTCATGACAAAGCATAGACCACAGTCAAAAACAAGCTTTTTTTACCACATAAGTATGAACTTTCCTACTCTTTTCCAAACCAAACCAAACTATTTGCAAACCAAAGTATGAAAGAGGGGGTCCAACCGATTTATTCAACAAACTAAGCAAAAAAAGCAAATGAAAACCAAAACGAAAACGAAAAATAATACGCTCCAAGAAAAACACAACTGTGCATGAAACAATAAAAATGAAGCGTTTGGAAGAAACCTGGGATTTTTATTGATGGAGAAGGGGATGCCTTGGGCATCCCCAAGCTTTGATGTTTGTACTTCTTGGATATTTATTGGGGTGACACACGTGGCATCCCCAAACTTGAGTTTTAGTCCATCCTTTATCTCATTACCCATTCCTTCCATACACCTGAATTTTTTTTCCTTCATACAAAACTTCACGGAATCTCATTAGCAACATTAGTACACTCAAGATAAATAAGTCTCAAGGTTCATTTCTAACACCAAATAAACTTCCATTAGAACACTAGATACTGTAGCACTTCCCTCAAAAATCTCAATTCCCCAAAAGAACTCAAGAAGGAACCAACAAGAAGCAAATGCAAAAAATGGCAGAAATCTGTCAAAACAGACCAGCAGGTAAGACGAATTTTTTAGAAGACCTTCTGTTGCTCAAATCAAAAAGTGTTGAACTAACGAAAGTTAGATAACAACCTGAAGAAGAAGCACAAAAAATTATAGCTCAATCCGACATAGAGAGCTCTCACACGAATTTTTACGGTGAAGCACAAAAGTCTGTTTCGGGACAGCAACTTTCCCAATCATTACTTCACTCTCATTAGAGGTTACTCTTGGCACAAAAAGAAAAATAAAAGGGTAAGGAGAGGTTATTACAGAGGTAATAACTTCCAAGACTCATATAAAACTTTTGGGTTATCTCCCAATAAGTATTTTTCTTTAACGCCTTTAAGTTAGGCATAAGAAGCAAAGAAAGAATCAAGTGGTCTGAAATGAAGAAGCATTAAGACCAACTTTCTTGCCCTTACCTCTCTTACTTTTATTCTTAACCTTGGGGAAAATATGATTGTTTGGTGGAGAATAAAGGTGCATGGTCCCCTTTACCACATCTATTATCGCTCCAAGAAGTTCTAATAGGGACCTTCCAAGTGTAATTTGTCCTTTTCCTGCACATTCAATAACATAATAATCAATAGAAATTGTTTTTCCAAGGATCTTTGTAAACACTCCTTCAGCTATTCCAAGATGTAATATGGTAGTATTATTAATAAGAGATATTTCTTTTCCTCCCTCAATGATCTCCCAAGTATTTAGAGATTTATAAATTTCTTTGGGCATAAGGCAAAATTCAGACATGATATCACAGAGAGCTTGAAAAGTTTCAGTGTTCATCTCAATCTTTACTGTAGGAAACCACTTTGATGGTTCAGAGTTTCTTGGAACATAATAGTGATGCTCCCTAAGCATATTATAGCAACTTTCTAATCTAGTAGTGCTAGCCTCAAGAGTGTCCAACCTAGCAAATATTTTTGCGAAAAAAGTATCAGTTTGGCTAGGCAAGTTGTAAGTGAGGATCAATTTCTTTATAGCATTAATAGCATCATCCTCATTACAATGGAGGAAATCTCCTCCCACAACAGCATCTAAAGCATATCTATAGAAAAGAGCAATTCCAAGGTAAAAACTGCTAAGGAACAAGCTTTGAGTCATTTTAGGCTTAGTTTTTTCATGTAGATCGGAGATTCTAGACCAAGCTTCCTAAAAACTTTCCTCAATTCCTTGTTTAAAAGTGAAAATCATTTCCTCGGGTGACATAGTGATAACTTAGGATAGGAACTAAATTTTTTTTGTGTTTTCAAATAAGAAAGCAAACTTGTAAAACTAATTTTTGTGTGTTTTTGAATAACAAAACAAGCAAACAAAGCAAAAGAAACTAAGAAAAACAAAAACAACAAAGTAAAGAGATTGGTTATGAGGGACTCCCCTTGTGAAGATGTCCTTGACTCCCCGGCAACGGCGCCAGAAAAGTCTTTGATGTACTCGACGATCAACGTAGAGCTCGTTGGGAACCCCAAGAGGAAGGTATGATGAGAACAACAGCAAGTTTTCCCTTAGTTATGAAACCAAGGTTTAATTGAACCAGTAGGAGCAAGGAAACACCCCAAATGTGTTACTAGCTGAGCTTTGGTAGGGCGCGCTACCGGTGCTAGTAGCAACGTGGAGACCTGCACAACACAACCACAGAACTTTGTCCCCAACTTGCGATGAGGTTGTCAATCTCACCGTGTTTTGCGGAAAACAAAGGATTAAACGTATCGAATGGAAAGAAGTAAAAGTTTGCAGAAAGTAAACACAAAGCAGTACAATATTGTAGATTGTATATAAGGACAAAGGACCGGGATCCATAGTTCACTAGAGGTGGCTCTCCTTAAGATAGATAACATGCTAGGTGAACAAATTATAGCGGGGCAATTGACAAACACCGAGAAAGCAATACATGCATATACTAATCATCTTGACTCCTCTGAGACTTGATTGGCATTACAACATAATACATAGACCGCCATCCAACTGCATCTATGACTAATAATCCACCTTCAGGTTATCATCCGAACCCCCTCCAGTATTAAGTTGCAAGCAAAAGATTATTGCTTTACGAACTGCGTATAAAGTAAACAATACGATTGTTCTATGAACAAAGGATTGTTGTTTTCTTCCTAGTAGCAACAACACATCTAGTACCTTAGAGATTTCTGTCACTTCCCCAGATTACCAGAGGCATGAACCCACTATCGAGCATAAATACTAACTCTTGGAGTTGCTAGCATCTACTTAGCCAAGATAGCTACTAACAACGGAAAGCATGCAAGATCTCAAATAACAAAGACATGATAGAATCAATAATCAATCTGAAATAGCATCTCAATATCCATCAGATCCCCGCAAACACAACATGTAGAATTACAAATAGATGATCTTGATCATGAACGGAGCTCACAAGATCTAAACATGAAAGCACAAAGGAGGAGAACCAGCCATCTAGCTACTACATGGATCCGTAGTCCAAGGATGAACTACTCACGCATCACACCGGAGGCTTGCATGGTGATGAAGAAGGCCTCCAGGGTGAATTCCCCTCTCCGGCAAGGTGCCGGGAAGAGCTTCAGATCCCTCCCGATCTAGGGATGGCGATGATGGCGGCTACAGACTCTTTCGTGGATTTTTGATCGGGTAATTAGGGTTTCGTCCCGAGGGCAATATATAGTCGGAAGGAGAAGCCGAGGGGGTGCCGGGAGCCACCACACCACCCCCTGGCACGGGCCCAGCCTGGCCGCATGGCCAGGTGGTGTGGCCGGCCCCTGGCCCTTCTCCGTCTCGTATTTTGGCACTTGATCACTTCTGGAAAGATAGGCACTTTGGCTTTTGTCCCGTCCAATTCCGAGAATATTCATTTTCTGACTTTCCTGGAACCAAAAACAGCAGAAAATAGGCAGCTGGCACTGTGGCTCTTGTTAATAGGTTAGTCCAAGAAATCATATGAAAAGTACTCCAAAGTTGGAACAAAACACAAGAAAGTGGATAAAACCAAGCATGGAACATCAAAAATTATAGATACATTTGCAATGTATCAGTGTGAAATAAAAGTGGAACTTGTAAGATCATGGAGTTTGTATGTATGTTCGAGAAACGCCTGGGCCGCTAGCCTAAGCCATGCCTAATAATGGTGGAAACTTGCAGCATAACCATAATGAGCATTCTATGAAGCATCCTCAATAAAAATCTATGCACATAGTAAATAAAAAGATCGCTGAGATGCTCATTGTCTGCTTGCCTTGTTATTTTGATTATGTGATAGCTCCCGTGTCTTGTGCAAGGGGTACCCCGTTGGCGGTTCTCTATGATATGTATATACTTACAATGACAAGAGCTTACTTGTGACTGAAGTTGAGTAGCATGAGGATCGGTCTTCATAAGTAAGGGGCATGAGACTTCGATTTATAACTTGTCAAGCATATCCTCTTAGCTGTGTCACTTTAACCTTAACCATTTAAAGATGCTTATGATAGGGGCAATGAGAGCTCAAAGCTAATGAGTACCATACTTTCAGCATTTGGAAGCTTTTCAAAATTATTCAAAACCCTTTTCTTTACTTGTTGAGTCTCCATTTATTCTTTGAGCACCTTCTTGAGAGCATAGTTGTCATTCTTTGTGTTTGTTCCATTACTTGATTATTTGTGTTATGACTTTGATGCTTGTATCCTTGATATCTTCACTTCTAGCCATCACTTGAACTTCAGAGGTGCCTTGATATTCATAATCAAAGGCAAGCGAGATACCACTCTATCATACCTTTCTATGGGCATTATAATGTTGCTTATGTTTGTGCCTCATGCTACTTATTATTCTCGAGTTGGAATCTCTTCATAGCTTGCAATGACTATTAAGTAGACTCAGTTGCATACTCTTTATTATGAACTGTTTAAGTAGTTGATTGCATTGCTGAGAATATTTACATCTTATGAAGCAAATGTGTTCGTGAAAGTTCTTTTCTCGCACTCAGTCTTCAACTGAATTGCTTGAGGACAAGCAATAAGCTAAGCTTGGGGGGAGTTGATACGTCCAAAACGTATCTACTTCCCCGAACACTTTTGCTATTATTTCTCCTCTATACTTGTGTGATTTGGATACAACTAATGCGGACTGACGTTGTTTTCAGCAGAATTTCCTTGGTGTCTACTTTTTGTGCAGAAAATCAACTATCAGGAAAAATCCCGGAAAATATGCCAAAAATCATATTTCACCCGAAGACTCGAGGAGCCAGAATACGAGACGGAGAAGAGCTAGGGGTGGCCACACCACCTGCTGGCGCGGGCTAGGCCAGCCTGCGCCAGGGAGTGGTGTGGGCCCCCCAGGCACCCCCTCGGCCTCTCTCTTCGCCTATAAGGAGCCTTCTGACCTAAAAACTTCAGGGGGTTTGACGTTTTTCTAGAAGGAGTTCCGCTCCACCGCCACCACCAGATTCCATGAAACAGCACCAGAAACTCCGTCCTGGCACCCTGCCGGGACGGGGAATTGGAGGAGATCATCGCCATCATCATCACCATCGCTTCTCCATCGACCATCCATGTTTCCCCCATCTATGAGTGAGTAATCCCCCGTTGTAGGCTATGAGGATGGTAGGGATTGGATGAGATCGTTCATGTAATGGCATCAGATTGTTAGGGCATGGTGCCTAGTATCTTCTATTAGTGCTTTATGACGTTGTTGCGACTTGTTATGCTTAATGCTTGTCACTAGGGCCCGCATGCCATGATTTCAGATATGAACATGTTATTGATTCATTATGATAGTATTGTTTTTGGTCTTACCTGCAAGTTGTATACACACGTTGTTGTCCGGAACCAATAGTCCCGAAGTGACAGAAATCGGGATAACCGGAAGGGAAAGGCTTTGATATGAGGATCACATGTGTTCACAGAGTGTTAATGCTTTGCTTCGGTGCTCTATTAAAAGGAGCACCTTAATTGCCAGTAGTTCCCTAGAGGCCCCGCTGCAAATGGGCTGGCAGGACAAAAGATGTTGTGCAAGTTCTCATTGCGAGCACGTATGACTATATATGGAACACATGCCTAGGATTGTCTAGTACTTAGATGCTTTATCTTATTTATCTGCAATTGCCTTATGTTCTGATTGCTATTTGAATTGTCTTGTCCATGCAACGCCCGTCCATCCATCCCTATGCCTACCGCACTCGAATCCCACTGTTTACTGCTATTGTTACTGTTGTCTTTGCTTTACTACTATTGTTGCTTTACTACTCCTATTACAAAACTGTTGCTACTGATAAACTGCTATGAGCAAGATTGTTTCCAGGTGCAGCTGAATTGACAACTCAGTTGTTAAGGCTTATAAATATTCTTTGGCTCCCCTTGTGTCGAATCAATAAATAGGGTTTCACTTCCCTCGAAAATACTGCGATACACCCCCTATACTTGTGGGTCATCAGTGACTTATGCAATTGGAACCCTAAGTTCCATTGTTGATCTTTATCATCACTTAGGATGATACTACATCTTATTTATTAGAGAAGATATCATTTTCTTTCTCAAGATCATAGATGATAACACACAATTTGCAATATTTTTGATAAAGACTCTTCAAAGGACATGAGCAAGTTATGAACTTGCCTTGTGACTACAAGGTAGTGAAGTCGGATGCTTCCACCTGACCTTGAGCTCTAGTTTCTACAAAGAACCATTATTGCCCGGTAAGGACAATATTTAAAGAAGCAATATGAAATGCATAGTAATGTCATGCAATGATTTATTATTCGCTTCTTTGCATGTTTTACCCCTTTAATAAAAGTTTGCTATTCTCTTTAAAAGACAAATATCATTCTATGAATTTATTTCATTTTAATACCCTTTTAAATATTTTCTGAAATTCCTTTAAGGAAATAAGATTTATTTTTTATCACCTCAAATTTACTTTTCAAAAAAACAAATTAGTATTTTTCTAAAATAATATATCCATTTAGGATCTTAAAAGTGGATTTTATTCAATTTAAAGTGTTTCATATTTTTTATAAAATTCAAAAGTAACTGGAACAATAAAAAATAAACCTAAATTTTAGTTGCCTAGAACTTCTATTGATTATTTTTACTCATTAGAGAGTATTTTTGTGAGTTCATAGATAATTATTTATATTTTTACGATTTTTATTTATTTTTCTAAAGCTGTTTTTGTTTCAGGGGCATATTTGTAATTACTTCCTTTATAGATAACCCTATTAAAATATGGGCCTATCCCATTGGGTTGGCCCGGCCCAACCTAACCCAGCCCACTTGGCCTGGTTACGACCACCAGGGTAGTACTGGGCTGCCCACAGGCCCAGTACCCCTCACGCACTCACACTCCTCTCTATCTCTCTCTCGCTCATGCGGTCATTTCCTCCGTCTGCTGCCGCCACCGCACATGATTCTGGCCGAATCCGGCCGCTGTTGCCGCCGCCATGGTGCAGGGTGGCTAAGTCGACGACGTCGTTCCATCCTGTCCAAATAGATACGTCGCTGGGGATATCTCTTGGCTGCGCTGACCCCTGACCGAAACTAGGGTTAGGGTTGGCCGCTCTAGAGGATCGGCGATGGTGCGCTGGGTTCTCACGGCGTACACCTCTCTTCTCCAGTGGATCTGATGCGCGGTAGGTGTGGGTTGCAGCGCCTCTTCGGGGTGCTCCCCGTGCTGCCGCTTCCGCTTCGCCACCGGTCATCCACTGCTTCCTCTTCGGTTCTTTTTGCGAGGACTATGAGTAAGTCTGACTACTCCCCTTCTGTGCTCTCTATCCTCTGCCTTGCTCGATAACCTCTGTGTGCCTCTAGTGTTCAATCCCTAATTGGGGTTCCTGGTTTGATTAGGGTTTGTCCCCCTAGTTTGATTATGATGGCTTCATTAGGACTGATTGTAGCGGTTATACTGTCCTGGATGTTTATCCACTTAGGCTAGTGGTGTGGATTTCACTATTGTTTCATGATCCTAGTACTAACAATGGTACTGTCAGTAATTGTTCACTTGATCTTTATACACTAGTTTGTGTTGATCTTTCACATTGGAGTTAATATGATACTCCTATGATTCTCTGATTGTATATATACAACCATGATTATGATTCCTGAGTGTCCATTCCAGGAAAATGATTAGTTAGCTAACTACCAGTTTACTGATGAAATCTAAGTATAGTATCTGCTTGGTTTAGAAGTTATACTTGTGAAACCTTCTTTAGAATGGTACACAAGTGACCATACTTCTATTGGCTAAAAATTTCCTGTGTCCAAGTATGGCTGAGCTAAATGAATTGAAATCTTCTACTGGCTTTATTATCCTAAGATGCTACAAATCTATTAGCCTATGATGCTGGTATGAGGCATAGCTAAGTAAAATTAAGTTTGTTACTAGCTGCCCCTTATAGATGTGCCCTGATGCATGGGATTAGCTAATGATTCTTAAATTCTTTAAGAAAATGATTGGTATCATCACTGTTAAATATTAATCCTTAAGATCATTAGATTTCAGAGGTGCTACTCCTTAAGGGATGTGCCCTGAAATCTTGTTCTAAGGCTGTTGTTATATAGGAATGTGGAGATTTGAGTTTATATTCAAGATCTATGATGCATAAGCTGAGATCTTGGATTTGTTTGTAAGGATTTGTCATTGGCTTTCATCTAAATACTTCTGGGATGGATGTACACCCCACTTGGGTGTTTTTCTGAGAAGATCAAATAAATAACACATGCTCATTTGACTCTATGATGCTCTGATCATGTGGTGGTGTTATTTGCACTCACCAGATTATTTGTTGATTGATGAGGTTGTGTGTTGCTTGTTGCTTGCTCTACCTCTGCACCACCTGGTGCTGCTCCTGTGACTTTGTGCTTGACCTTGCTTTCCACCTGCTCCACCCCTTCCTTATGTTACCATCAAGTGGAGATCTGATGGTTGATTTGGGTGAGTTGGTGGAGTATTTGGCTATAGTTTCAGCAAGCTCTATTGCTGTGAATGTGTGTCTGAGAAGGAGAAATGAGCTACTGTGTTCTCCATCGACTGGTGCTCTGTCTGGTTGCTTGTACTACTGCTGTTGGCTTGACAGCACACTCCATGCAGTTAGTTGACTGAGCTGTGTGTGTGTTGTGCATGTGGATCAGCTCAAGTAACTTGGCTTTTACTTTTACATGTTTACTGATTGGCGGCCTGGTGAAACTTACTTTTATCCACTTGGCTTTTACTGTAATCTTGACTATTTGTTGATAAGAACAGATACTTCCCTTTGGTGAAACTTACCCCTTTACTTACTCAATGATGTACCATGAACAATGCACTTCACTATTCACCACTAAGAGTAAAAATTATCTAACTAACCCCTAATTTCCTTTCTAGTTGTTTATCTTATTTGCAGGAACAAGATTTGGACTCACAAGATTAGTATAGGAGTAGATAGTTAGTATAGGTTCTACTTGTAACCTTCTTTGTAATCTTTTTGTAAAGGATCTTGTAAAGATATTATTACAAGTTAATAAAGTTAAATTTCTGTTCTTTGTAACCTTATACCTTTGATGTATTTGTCATCAGCTGCGACTTTATTATAAAGTGGAGAAATACGATTTATTTATTATTTAATTTTCCTTGCCATTAATTCTTATTATTGATTACTATTTCTTTATTATAATCAAACAATATTAATAAGGTTTTCTTTTGGAAAACCCTTCAATATTAATAACTTATAATAATTAAATACTTTCAATTTGATTTGAATTTCTAATTTGAATTCAAAGTAATTTCCCCAAATTCTTATTACTGCCTAAAGGTCATGTCAAAATTCATAGCAATCACTAACAAGAGCTATTCCTACCTCTAGTTAGTGAAAGAAACTCTGATCCCTTTAGTGTTTTGTTTTGCGAAAAAATTACCCTGATTTTACAGATGCATGCATGCACAAACTCATATTCCTATTTCTACCCTTCGTTGGATCCTAATGCTGGGATGTTATAGACTTCCCCCCTTAAATTAAACTTCGTCCCGAAGTTTGCGGATGGGTACCTGAATAATTCCGGATATGCTTCCCTCAGGTCATCTTCTTTCTCCCAGGTAGCTTCTCGTTCTGGGTGATTTTCCCACTGTACCTTGCAATGTTTGATTTCCCTGTTTCTCAACCTTTTCTAGTTTTCCTCTAGAATCTTACAAGGTTTCTCAACATAAGTCAAATCTGCTTGCAACTCAATCTCTTGATGTGTGATGGCATCATCGGGAACTTTAAGACATTTCCGAAGTTGTGAAACATGGAAAACATTGTGAACCTGAGCTAACCTCTTTGGTAACTCCAGAGCATAAGCTATTGTTCTATTCTAACTTAATATCTTGAATGGTCCAATGTACCTTGGACTTAATTTTCCTTTGACTCCGGACCTCTTCACTCCCTTCATCGGACTTACTTTGAGATATACCATATCTCCTACTTTTGGATGCCATGATCTACGACTTTGATCAGCATAACTCTTTTGTCGACTCTGATCTCTCTTCAACCGATCTCTAATGATATCGATGATATCTTGTCTTTCCTTGATATAATCTGGTGCAAATTCTTTGCTACTACCAGGTTCATACCAGCATATAGGTGATCTACACATTCTTCCATATAGTACTTGATAAGGTGCTGCCTTCAGACTACCCTGATAGCTATTGTTGTAGGAAAATTCTGCCAATGGTAGATGATCTTCCCACGAACCTCCAAAATCAAATGCACAAGCTCTAAGCATGTCTTCCAAGATTTGATTGGTCCTCTCTGTCTGGACTCCAGTTTCTGGATGATAAGTTGTGCTAAAATCCAACTTTCAACCTAGTGCTACATGTAATTGTTTCCAAAATGCTGATGTAAACACAAATCCTCTATCAGACACAATTTTCTTGGGTACTCCGTGCTTACTCACAATCTCTTTGACATAAACTTCCACTAATTTCTCAGCATTATCCTTTTGGTTCACTGGAATAAAATGTGCACTTTTTGTGAGTCTATCCACAATTACCCATATCATATCTTTTCGCTTTGATGTCATGGTAGTCCTGTGATAAAATCCATACCAATTTCTTCCCACCTCCATTCTGGAATTTCCAAAGGCTGTACTGGTCCTGCTGGACTTTGATGTTCTGCTTTAACCCTTTGGCAAGTATGGCATTCCGATACATATTTTGCAATATCTCTTTTCATATTATTCCACCAGAACAATTCCTTTAAATCCATGTACATCTTTGTACTACCCGGATGTATGGAATATGGTGTTTCATGAGCTTCTCGAAGTATCACTTCTCGAATCTCTGTCACATCTGGTACACAAAGACGGTTTTGAAACCATAAAGATCCATAATCTCCTAAGTGAAAAACTGAGGTTTGACCTTGAGAGATTCTTCGAACTTCTTCAGTAATGAAAGGATCTTCACCTTGATGTCTATAAATCTCATGTTGAAGATCACTACTCTGTTCTTCAATTACTCGCATAGTAGATAATCCTCCCAGAATTTTTGTACTAATAAACTATATTTCCATCCTTTCCAAATCCATCTGTAGTTCTTTCGGCAGTTCTCTATTCGAAGGTTGTATATCTGTGCTTTTCTGACTTAAAGCATCTGCCACAACATTTGCTTTTCCAGGGGTATAATTGATTGCTAGATCATAATCTTTAATCAACTCCAGCCAACGCTTTTGCCTCATATTCAATTCCCTTTGAGTGAAGAAATATTTGAGACTTTTATGGTCAGTATATAACTCACATCTTGCCCCATAAAGAAAATGTCTCCATCCTTTTAAAGCAAACACTACTACTGCTAATTCTAAATCATGGGTTGGATAGTTCACTTCATGTGGTTTCAATTGCCTAGATCCATAAGTAATTACCTTACGATCTTGCATAAGCACACAACCTAATCCTTCCTTGGATGCATCACAATATACTGTGTAATCTTTTCATGGTTCTGGAATTGCTAGGATTGGTGCGGTAGTTAATCTGGTCTTCAACTCCTGAAAACTCGCCTCGCACCTCTCATTCCATATGAACGGTGTGCTCTTTCTTAACAATTTGGTCATTGGTCCAGCTATCTTGGAAAAACCTTCAATGAACCTCTGATAATATTCGGCCATACCTAGGAAACCTCGGATTTGCTTCACATTAGTTGGTGCCTTCTAATCCAGTACTGATTGAACTTTGGATGGATTTATATCAATTCCATTCATACTGATCACATGACCAAGAAACTCTACTTCATCTAACCAAAATTCACACTTACAGAACTTAGCATAAAGCTTATGTTCTCTTAAGATTTGTAATGCTACTCTCAAATGTTCTGCATGCTCTTCTGTATCTTTGGAGTATATCAGAATATCATCAATGAATACTATGACAAATTTGTCCAAATACGGCATGAAGATTTTGTTCATCAAATTCATGAATATTGCTGGTGCATTAGTCAGACCAAAAGGTACGACTAAATACTCATGATGTCCATACCTTGATACAAATGTTGTTTTAGGAACATCTTTAGGTTTAATTTTTATCTGATGGTATCCTGATCTTAGATCAATCATGGAGAATACTCCTTCTTCCTTGACTTGGTCAAATAAATCTTGTATCCTTGGTAATGGATACTTGTTCTTGATAGTGACATTTTTGAGATTTCTATAATCCCCACACATTCTCCGTCCACCATCTCGTTTATCCACAAAGATCACCGGAGTTCCCCACGGAGATACACTTTCCTGTATGAATCCTTTATGTACTAATTCATCAATTTGCTCCTTAAGCTCTTTTAATTCCTTGGGCCCCATCTTATATGGTGCTTGAGCGATTGGTGTTGTACCAGGTATCAGGTCAATAGTGAACTCTATCTCCCGATCAGGTGGCATTCCTGGTAATTTTGCTGGAAAAACATCTTGAAACTCCTTCACCACTGGAATATCTTCTAATTTTACCCCCTTCATTGAGTTCAACTGCAGATCTACCATGATATGACTATGTTTATCCGCCTGATAGACTATTCTTCCTCCACTGGGAGACCTGATTGAAACGGTTTTTTCTTCACAATTGATCTGAGCTCCATAGTCTGTCATCCAATCCATTCCCAGCACTACTGCTATTCCTTTTAATGGGATCACATAAAGATCCGCATAATAGGTTTGACCACATATTGAGATGACTTGGTTTAGTTTAATATGCCTAACTACCACAATCCCTCCGGCAGTAACTACGGTCATAGGTTTTTCTAACGGTGCCCTTCTAATCCCGAATTTATCACAAAACTCTTCAGATATGAAAGAAGGTGTTGCACCAGTATCAAATAAAACTTTTCCGGGATTTGTGAGAATATTGAGTGTACCTATCACCGCCTGATTTGCGTTATCCACCTCCTCCAAGGTTGCGCAATTCAGCTTTCCCGTAGGTCTACCTCTCTTGCCATTATTATTTTTGGCATAGCTTCCACCTCTGTTAGACTGTCCACCTCTGCCTCCAGTGGCTTGTCCTCCACCTTTTGTGGGCCAACCACCGGGTGGTTTGTTTGGGCAGTCAGGCTTAATATGACCCTTTAGTCCACATCCATAACAAATTATCACTGGTTTCTGACAATCCTTGCTGATATGTCCCAGAAGTTTGCAATTATGACATATGACATTCCTTCTAGGGTTGAATTGTCCTCCAGTGTTGTTGCTACCCCTGTTGTTGTTGTAGGGTCTGTTTCTGGGTTGAAACTCCAGATTGGTTTTGGGTTTACTTGCCTGAATCCTCTTCGTCTCCTTCTTTGCTCTCTTCCTACGGTCCTCTTGGACATTTTTGTAATCATCTTCAAAGGTAATAGCTGCATCAAGCAACTGTTGAAAAGTTTGAGTGTTGGCAAGCCTCAACTGCATCTTCACAAATGGATTTAGTCCACGCATGAACCTCTTCTTCCTACTCGCCTTCGTGCTAACTTCTTCACCAGCATAACGAGATAAATCACTAAACTACCGAATATACTTCATGACACTAGAGTATCCTTGTTGCAGTTCTTCAAACTCCCTACGCTTCAACTCTATGATACTTTCCGGAACATGATATTCACGGAATCTTTGTTTGAACTCCTCCCAGTTGTACTCTCTTCCTGGAGGTTGTATTGCTAGCTGACTCTCCCACCACGTTGCAGGTCCGGTCAATAAATGTTTTGCATACCTCAATTTCTCTTCCTCATTGCATCCTACAGTTCTCAATTTTCTTTCGGTATCTGTTAACTAGTCCTCTATATCCATTGGTTCAGGAGCGGATGCGAAAGGTAAAGGCCTGGTATCCTAGAAATCCGAAAGACTAACACCACGTCCTTGAGGTGCCCTTGGCTGTCCCACACGGTCTGCTAACCCCTCCATGAATTTATTCTGGGACTCTTGCATCATTTGCATGTACTGCATAAAGTTCTGCTCCATCAACAGCCTCATTGGTGGTGGTGGTGGTAAATTTGCTTGCATTCTAGCGTCTTCATCCGCCTTTTCTTTGGCTTTGCGCTCCATGCGCTGCTGCTCAGTCTCGTTTTCTACACCTGTTTCCATACCCCCTAGTCCTATAACATAAGCGAATACTCATAATTACATCATGCATATATGTTCTGAGCTCAACTTCATGCACAGAACTAGTCACACAATGGAAAACAAGATCCAAATAAGAACCAAATATGCATTATACACATATTCTACATTACAAGCAACATAATTTATACAACGTGATTACAAGCCCTTACTCATTAAACATTACAAGCTCATGTGGTACTATCTCACTTATTTATTAACATCAAGTCCTCCAACTCCAACTCTCGTCTCCTGCGAAGATGCTCCTAATCAAAGTCACACTCCCCAGAAGTTCCGTCGGTCATCGTACATACCCGGAGTACAACCGTTCTGACATGAAGTACGACACACCGACTGTGAAACGACTGGCCTCTTCGACGGACGATATTCAGTATCAGAAGTCTCCGGACTTGACACATCATCCTGTTGAAGTGTATCCATACGTTCCAACTCATCTAAAGTATCTACCAAATCATCTTCATCACTTTCTTCTTCATCCATCTCCTGCATCCCGATTCTAGAGGAATCTACAGAATATTCCCCTTCTAGTGCCCCCAAGTACTATGTTGGGTACGATAGTCCTCAGCTATGATTGGATAGTGCACATTATCTGGAATAGGATAATTTTCTATTGACTCAAACACCCTTTCTTAAGGATCTTCCTCCTCGGACTCTACATCTTCCACATGGACATCTCTTCCATCAACGGAATAAGATCTTACGCCCATGCGACTAGTCTGCCTGATATCTCCAACTGAATCTTCCACAGGAATAGGATTCCCGGCAGATCCATCCATTGATCCGTACCTCCATCCTTCAGAATTCCCAATAGGTAGTTCCGAATCTTCAGTTCCCCAAGAACTCTATGGTACTGGATGACTAGTGCCCTCATTAGGATATCTAATAGGTTCTGGTATCGGTGAGTAAGGATATGGTGTAAAAGATGTTGGATCTATAGGTATATCCTTGAAAACTGGGTTAACCCTATCCACTGCTTCATTTTCCAGTTTAGATGCTAACTTCTCCCTTCTTTCAGGATTCATTAAATCCTCTAGCATATCAACCTGGTCTTCTAAAATAACCTGATGTGTCTTATAGAAAGACCCAACCATCAGTCGATACATATCCATAAACTTAGAGGCTAGTTTTGGATGCTTCCTTACTAAAGTAAGATGATCCGGTTCCGGTTCCTCATCTATAGAGTCATGAGGAATCACAGAATATGTGCTTCCAGCTAACTCTTCTGCTTTGTGTTCCCGAACATTGGCTATTGCCTCCACAATAGCAACATGATATGATGCTAGGTGACTTCTACCTTCTCCCATAGGTAGGTTGTGATATAAACCAAGCTTCTTTGGTAGTTGGATACTAACACGATATTTGGCTAATATTCGCCCATCATGGTAGGTAATGGTATTGACTGGGATATTAGTTGTGCAACCAAACACCCTTAGAAGTTCTCAAAGATGTTCAGTTAAAGCCCCCTGATAATCATCGAGAGTCTCTTCTTTCCTTGCCAAAGTCTGTTTTGGAAACTTTGGTGCCATTTCCACTGTATATATATAAATATATTAGTATCCATTAATTATAATGATGCATAATAATAAAGAATTATCACACTAAAAAATATAACAAAATATTCTCAATTGAATATTCATCATATAATCTAGAGAACTCTTTACCCTTGCTCCTAGACTCCTACCGTTATTTCCCTTTACTAGGTTTCCAACCTAAGGTCAAAGCAATTGCTCTGATACCAGCTACGGTGACCCAGCATACCACTGCATGTGTAGTACACTATAGTTGTTGATATGACATTAACAGAACATCGTTCTGTAAATATCACACCCCTCAGAGTGGTACAACAAAAACATTGCGGGTTGATACATTGCAAATGTATCTATAATTTTTGATGTTCCATGCTTGGTTTTATCCACTTTCTTGTGTTTTGTCCACACTTTGGAGTACTTTTCATATGATTTCTTGGACTAACCTATTAACAAGAGCCACAGTGCCAGCTGCCTGTTTTCTACTGTTTTTGGTTCTAGGAAAGTCAGCAAAAGAATATTCTCAGAATTGGATGGGACAAAAGCCGAAGTGCCTATTTTTCCGGAAGTCATCAGATGCTAGAATACAAGACGGAGAGGGGACAGAGGGCGGCCACACCACCTGGCCGCGCGGCTAGGCTTGGCCCACGCCAGGGGGTGGTGTGGCCAGCCCAGGCACCCCCTCGGCCTCTCCTTCCGCCTATATATTACCCTCGAGAAGAAAACCCTAAGGGCCCGATCAAAAATCCACGAAAGGTTCTGTAGCCACCGTCATCTCCATCCCTAGATCGGGAGGGATCTGAAGCTCTTCCCGGCACCCTGCCGGAGAGGGGAATTCGCCCTGGAGGCCTTCTTCATCACCATGCAAGCCTCCGGTGTGATGCGTGAGTAGTTCATCCTTGGACTATGGATCCATGTAGTAGCTAGATGGTTGATTCTCCTCCTTTGTGCTTTCATGTCTAGATCTTGTGACCTCCATTCAGGATCAATATCATCTATTTGTAATTCTACATGTTGTGTTTGCGGGGATCCGATGGATATTGAGATGCTATTTCAGATTGATTATTGATTCTATCATGTCTTTGTTATTTGTGATCTTGCATGCTTTCCGTTGTTAGTAGCTATCTTGGCCAAGTAGATGCTAGCAACTCCAAGAGTTAGTATTTATGCTCTATAGTGGGTTCATGCCTCTGGTAATCTGGGGAAGTGACAGAAATCTCTAAGGTACTAGATGTGTTGTTGCTACTAGGGAGAAAACAACAATCCTTTGTTCATAGAACAATCGTATTGTTTACTTTACACGCAGTTCGTAAAGCAATAATCTGTTGCTTGCAACTTAATACTGGAGGGGGTTCGAATGATAACCTGAAGGTGGATTATTAGTCATAGATGTAGTTGGATGGCGGTCTATGTATTATGTTGTAATGCCCAATCAAGTCTTAGAGGAGTCAAGATGATTAGTCTATGCATGTATTTCTTTCTTGGTGTTTGTCAATTGCCCCGCTGTAATTTGTTCACCCAGCATGTTATCTATCTAAGGAGAGCCACCTCTAGTGAACTATGGATCCCGGTCCTTTTAATTTACATAAAATCTACAATCTTTTACTACTTTGTGTTTACTTTCTGCAAACTTTTACTTCTTTCCATTCGATACGTTTAATCCTTTGTTTTCCGCAAAACACGGTGCGATTGACAACCTCATCGCAAGTTGGGGACAAAGTTCTGTGGTTGTGTTGTGCAGGTATCCACGTTGCTACTAGCACTGGTAGTGCGCCCTGCCAAGGCTCAGCTAGCAACACCTTTGGGGTGTTTCCTTGCTCCTACTGGTTCGATTAAACCTTGATTTCATAACTGAGGGAAACTTGCTGCTGTGCTCATCATACCTTCCTCTTGGGGTTCCCGGCGAGCTCTACATCAACATCGCACCAACACTTTTCTGGCGCCGTACACTAAGCCATCAAGCATTTTTTTGGCGCCATTGCCGGGGAGTCAAGGACATCTTCACAAGGGGAGTCCCTCATAACCAATCTCTTTACTTTCTTATTTTTTGTTTTGCTTAGTTTCTTTTTCTTTGTTTGCTTGTTTTCTTTATCAAAAACACACAAAAAATAGTTTTACAAGTTTGCTTTCTTTTTCAAAAACACAAAAAAATTAAGTCTCCTTTAGTTGTTGCCTCTTCCTTAGCTCACCATGTTGATCCCTAAATTCACCCTGAAAGACCTTTCAATTGGTAGTGGTTCTATAATTGGGAAGATAATATTGAAGAATTCTTTAATCATGTTAGTAAACATGAGGATACTGAGGATAGATCCCTTGCAGAACTTGCTCCAAACTACGAGATTGATGTAGCTTATTTAATTCACATGTTAGAAGCTAGGTTTGTTAACCTCAACCCCTTAATGCAAGTAATGTTTCTTAAGCTTAAAGAAATTGAGGACCCTGAAAAGAGGGATTTTATTCTAGAAACTTTGCTTAAGGAATTCTATGATGTTGCCAATGAAGCTAGGAAAGTCTTTGAACATTTCAATATGCTAGGCTCATGTGTAGATGTTGTTGGTACACGAGAAAAGATGAACAAAAACGAACCTAATGGGGAGGAACCTAAGATACCAATACCCTTTAAACTAGTAGCAATACATGATGCCATAGAAAAGAATCTTGATTGGATTGTTCCTGCAAACCCTTTTGATGAGAATAGTGAACCTAAGAGCATTGAGAGAGGATCCTATAGAACTTATTTGGATGATATACCTTGCCTTGTTGAAAATATTTCTGGTATTGATCTTAATGCTTCTTCATTTGAGAACACTTGATTCTTTTTCTTTGCTTCTTATGCCTAACTTAAAGGCGTCAAAGAAAAGTACTTATTGGGAGATAACCCAAAAGTTTTAGATGAGTCTTGGAAGTTATTACCTCTGTAATAACCTCTCATTATCCTTCTTATTTTCTTTTTGTACCAAGAGTAACCCCTAATGAGAGAGAAGTAATGATTGGGAAAGTTGCTGTCCTGAAACAGATTTCTGTGCTTCACCATAAAAATTCGTGTAAAATCTCTGTACATCCTTTTGAGGCGTGAATTTTTGTGCTTCTTCCCCAGGTTGTTATCTAACTTTAGTTAGTTCAATACTTTTTGATTTGAGCAACAGAAGGTCTTCGAAAAAATTCGTATTTACCTGCTGATCTGTTTTGACAGATTTCTGCCATTTTCTGCATTTGCTTCTTGTTGGTTCCTTTTTGAGTTATTTTGGGGAATTGAGCTTTTTGAGGGAAGTGATAAAGTAGCTAGTGTTCTAATGGAAGTTTATTTGGTGTTACAACTGAACCTTAAGACTTATTTATCTTGAGTGCACTAAAGTTGCTACTAAAGATTGTGTGAAGTTTTGTATGAAGGAAAAATTTCAGGTGTATGGAAGGAATGAGTAATGAGATGAAGGATGGACTAAAGCTCAAGCTTGGAGATGCCACGCGTGTCACCTCAATAAATATATAAGAAGTACAAGCGTCAAAGCTTGGGATGCCGAAGGCATCCCCTTCTTCATCAATAAAAATCCCAGATTTCTTCCAAACGCTTCATTTTTATTGTTTCATGCACGGTTGTGTTGTTCTTAGAGCGTCTTCTTCTTCATTTTTGTTTTTTTGTTTTTTGTTTTTTTGTTTGCTTTAGTTTTCTTATTTTTATGAATAAATTGGTTAGACCCCCTCTTTCTTACATTGGTTTGCAAATAGTTTGGTTTGGTTTGGAAAAGAGTAGGAAAGTTCATACTTATGTGGTAAAAGGAGCTTGTTTTTGACTGTGGCTTATGCTTTGTCATGCCATGCTTGATATTGTTTTGGCTTTATGCTTAGTATTCTTTGTTGTAGCATGACTTGTTATAAACAATTGAGATTGCTAAATGTTCCTTGGATGAATCATGCGTTGTTTTAGCATATTAAAGCATAGTATAGTGGTATTCTCCTTTGATGCTTTATTTGGGTTGACTTGGCGCATGCTCACACCATGTTATGACTATCCCAAGTAACCATAGCCTTTATGATCCTTTAGTTTTCAACTTGTATTATCACTTTATGCTTTGATCAATGATGTTTTGTCGCTCTGCATGATTATGGCCATTATTGCTCTCTTAGTTTGTCGCTCCTAGTCTTTTGCTAGCCTCCACAACCAAGTATGAGTTCCACTCATGCATCCAACTCCTTAAACCAAGTTATTACAAAGAGTCCACCATACCTTCCTACTAGCTTATGCTATTCCAAGTATATTCATGCTTTTGTTTACCTTCCAAATTAAACTTGTTATGAGAAAACTAGTGATTAAATCTCTCACGAACTTGATGGCACACTTTACTTTTTTGCATCTAATAAACTTGAACCATTGGGTCCTTCTTTGTTGCGTATATTCTTGCGCTTTATAAGTTGAAATTAGCAGAACTATGTTTCATGGGGAACACTTTCAACATTCCACTTGTACTTTGTACCCCGTTGATATCATGTTCTTTTGCTTATGGATCCCGGCGGTGTGAAATAAAAGTGGAACTTGTAAGATCATGGAGTTTGTATGTGTGTTAGAGAAACGCCTGGGCCGCTAGCCTAAGCCATGCCTAATCATGGTGTAAACTTGCAGCATCACCATAATGAGCACTCTATGAAGCATCCTCAATAAAAACCTATGCAAATAGCAAATAAAAATATCGCTGAGATGCTCATTGTCTACTTGCCTTGTCATTTTGATTATGGGAAAGCTCCTGTATCATGTGCAAGGGGTACCCCGTTGGCGGTTCTTTATGATACACATGTACTTACAATTACAAGAGCTTACTTGTGACTAAAGTTGAATAGCATGAGGTTCGGTCTTCGTAAGTAAGGGGCATGAGATTTCGGTTTATAACTTGTCAAGCATATCCTCTTAGTTGTGTCACTTTAACCTTAATCACCTTCAAGATGCTTATGATAGGGGCAATGAGAGCTGAAAGCTATAAGCACCTTAATTTTTGGAAGCTCTTTATGAGACTTGAATCCCTACTTCCTTTTATAAAGGCCTTTCTTCCACCATTATATTGAGTCTCCACCTTCTACCTTTATGCACCTACTTTGAGAGCATAGTGGCCATTCTTAGTTCTATGTGCATTGTCCCAAGACTAGTTGATTGATGCATAACTTGATATTGCTTGTTTTAAACTATTTGTATCTAGTCACTCTTATGAACTTTGAAGGTGTCCTATGCATTTATATTTGCTACTCTATGAGGGACAAGCTGAATACTATTATGCTATGTTTTCTTTATGTGAAACAAACAAACGTCTTGCAAAGCATTGTTATTCATGATTTTTTTGTTTGTGCCTTTTCATGTTGCATCTTAGTTTATTTGTCTTATTGCTAGAACTTTGTCTTTCATGTTATGATTGAAGTACTATGATCCCAGCTTTGAATGTTTTACAAATACTTTGATCAAGTCTTTGATGGTGCATGTCACCTCAAAAATTATTCTTTCTTTTTATCACTTACCTACTCGAGGACGAGCAGGAGTTAAGCTTGGGGATGTTGATACATTGCAAATGTATCTATAATTTTTGATGTTCCATGCTTGGTTTTATCCACTTTCTTGTGTTTTGTCCACACTTCGGAGTACTTTTCATATGATTTCTTGGACTACCCTATTAACAAGAGCCACAGTGCCAGCTGCCTGTTGTCTACTGTTTTTGGTTCCAGGAAAGTCAGAAAATGAATATTCTCGGAATTGGATAGGACAAAAGCCAAAGTGCCTATTTTTTCGGAAGTCATCAGATGCCAGAATACGAGACGGAGAGGGGCTAGAGGGCGGCCACACCACCTGGCCAGGCTTGGCCCGCGCCAGGGGGTGGTGTGGCCAGCCCAGGCTGATGGGTTCGTAGCATGGAAAACAAAAAAATTCTACCGCAAGAACGAACAAAACCTAGATCTAATTTAGATAAAAGCCAAGATCTAATCTATTAGACATGTGCAACGAGATAGATCTGTACTAACCCTTGTAGACACGAAAGCGTTACGAGATTAGATCTCGTGGTTGATGTAGTCAATCACTTGCCGATCTCAAGATCGAGTGGACGATCCTTCCGGCGCCGCGTTCCGGCAGCGCTTCCGCAGTCGGTCACACGTGTGGAGTCGAAGCAGACCTTCCTCTCCCCGTTCCAGCGAGCAACGGAGGTAGTAGATCTCTCCACGGAATTCCAGCAGCACGACGGCGTGGTGGTGGTGGTGGAGTGGAGAATTCTGCAGGGCTTCGCCTAAGCCTGAGCAGAAAGAAGGAGGAGGAGAGAGGCGGCTTGGGGCAAGATTGGAGGATCAAAGGGGGGTGGCGCCTCCACCCCTCTATATATAGAGGGAGGGGTGCGGCCTAGGGTTCCCACCCCTAGGCCCACCCCTTAGGGCCGGCGCACCAAGGAGGTGGGGGGAGGAGTCCTCCCCCCCAAGTCTCCTCTTTAAATTTCCCTTATCTTATCTTGGTTTTCAAATAAACTCCAAATTATCTTCTAGAACCTTCTGGAACATTCCGAAACCTTCTAGAATCCGCATACGAACACTCCGGAACATTTCCTAACTCAGAAAAAGATCCCCGTTATATGAATCTTACTCCCCGGACAATTCCGGAGCTCCTCGTGATGTCCCGAATCCAATCCGAGACTCCGAACAACATTCGGTCTCCAACGCACATTCCATATCTACTTAAAACAACTTCGAACCTTAAGTGTGTCACCCTACGGTTCGTGAATATGTAGACATGACGGAGACACCTCTCCGATCAATAAACATCAGCGGGATCTGGAGATCCATAACGACTCCCACATACGCAACGATGACTTCGTGATCGATTGAACCATTAACATACGAAACCAATTCCCTTTGTCTCGCGATACTCTACTTATCTGAGGTTTGATCATCAGTATCTCCATACCTAGTTCTACCTTGTTACTGACAAGTACTCTTTACTCGTTCCGTGATATGTCATCCCTTGAGACCCAGTCACATGCTTGCAAGCTAACTAGATGACATTCCACCGAGGGGGCCCAGAGCATATCTATCCATCATATGGATGGACAAATCCCAATCTTGGTCCATGCGCTTCAACAAATACTTTCAGAATACCCAATGACACCTTTATAACCACCCAGTTACGAAGCGGCGTTTGATGTCATCAAAGTACCCATCCGGTGATGGTGATTAACACAACCTCACGGTCGAAGGATTAGGTTACTATGCATTTAAAAGATTATAGCAATACGAACTTAATGACTTGATCTTTATGCTACGCTTACTATGGGTGTGTGTCCATCACATCATTCTCCTAATGATATAACCTTGTTATTAATCACATCTAATGTCCATGATCAGGAAACCATGATCATCAATCAGTCAACAAGCTAGTTGAACAAGAGGCTTACTAGGGACTCTTTTATGTTTACAAAACACACATGTATTAGTGTTTCCTAATAATATAATTATAGCATGGGATGTAAACATTCATCATAAACACAAAGATATAATAATAACGACTTTTATTATTGCCTCTTGGGCATATCTCCAACAGTCTCCCACTTGCACTAGAGTCAATAATCTAGATTACATGGTAATATACCTAACACCCATAGCGTTCTGATGTTGGTCATGCTTTGCCCTAGGGAGAGGTTTAGTCAACGGATCTGCCACATTCAGATCAGTGTGTACTCTGCAAATATTTATGTCACCATCTCGGACATAATCGCGAATAGCGTGGAAACGTAGCTTGATATGCTTCAGCTTGCTATGTGACCTTGGCTCCTGTGCATTAGCTATGGCACCTGTGTTGTCACAGTAGATGGCCATCGGGTCCAACGCACTGGGAACCACGCCAAGTTCTGTAATGAATTCCTTCATCCATATGGCTTCTTGTGCAGCCTCCGAAGCAGCTATGTATTCCGATTCAGTTGAAGATTTCGCCACAACGCTTTGCTTTGTACTCCTCCAGCTCACTGCAGCACCATTCAAAATAAATACGTATCCCAACTGTGACTTTGAGTCATCTGGATCGGTGTTCCAACTAGCATCGGTGTAACCGTTTACAACAAGCTATTCATCACCTCCATAAGAAAGAACCATATCCTTAGTCCTCTTTAGGTACTTTAGGATATTCTTGACCGCTGTCCAGTGCTCCATTCCAGGATCACTTTGATATCTGCTAGTCAAACTAACAGCATGTGCTATATCCGGTCTTGTACACAGCATGGCATACATGATAGAACCTATGGCCGAGGCATAGGGAATATTATTCATCTTCTCTCTATCCTCTGCCGTAGCTGGACTTTGAGTCTTACTCAAGGTCTTACCTGACAACATGGGCACGAACCCTTTCTTGCTCTCTTCCATTCTAAACTTCTTTAGAACTTTGTCTAAGTATGTACTTTGTGAAAGCGCTATTAGGCGTCTTAATCTATCTCTATAAATCTTGATGCCTAGAATATATGCCACTTCGCCAAGATCCTTCATTGAAAAACTATTATTCAAATAGGCTTTGACACTTTTAAGAAGTTCTATATCATTTCCAATCAACAATATGTCATCTACATATAGTACTAGGAATGCTACAGAGCTCCCACTCACTTTCTTGTAAATACAAGCTTATCCATAAGTTTGTATAAATCCAAAGTTTTTGATTACTTTATCAAAACGTTGATTCCAACTCCGGGATGCTTGTTTCAGTCCATAAATGGAGCGCTGAAGTTTGCATACCTTGTCAGCATCTTTAGGATCGACAAAACCCTTGGGTTGTACCATATACAACTCTTCCTCAATGTCACCATTAAGGAACGCCGTTTTGACATCCATCTGCCAAATCTCATAATCGAAATGTGCAGCAATTGCTAACAAAATCCTCACAGACTTTAGCTTCGCTACTGGTGAGAATGTCTCATTGTAGTCAACTCCTTGAATTTGTCGGAACCCTTTCGCGACAAGTCGAGCTTTATAGACGGTAACATTACCATCAGCATCTGTTTTTCTCTTGAAAATCCATTTGTTCTCGACAGCCTTACAGCCATCCGGTAAGTCCACCAAAGTCCACACTTGGTTTTCGTACATGGATCACATTTCGGATTTCATGGCTTCTAGCCATTTGTCGGAATCTGGGCTCACCATAGCTTCTTCATACATTGCAGGGTCATCAGCGTTGTCCACCAACATGACGTTCAAGGCAGAGTCATACCAATCAGGAGTGGTACGAACCCTCGTTGACCTGCGAGGTTCAGCAGTAACTTCGTTCGAAGTTTCATGATCACCATCATTAGCTTCCTCTCCAATTAGTGCAGGCGGCACAAAAACATCTTCCGGTGCTGCGCTACTCTCAAATCCGAGAGAAGGTTCAATAACCTCGTCGAGTTCTACTTTCCTTCCAGTCACTTCCTTCGAGAGAAACTCCTTCTCAAGAAAGGATCCATTCTTGGCAACAAAAACTTTGCCTTCGGATCTATGATAGAAGGTATACCCAATTGTTTCTTTAGGGTATCCTATGAAGACGCATTTCTCCGCTTTGGGTTCAAGCTTTTCAGGTTGTAACTTCTTTACATATGCTTCGCAACCCCAGACTTTAAGGAACGACAACTTAGGTTTCTTACCAAACCACAATTCGTATGGTGTCGTTTCAACGGATTTAGATGGTGCCCTATTTAAAGTGAATGCGGCTGTCTCTAATGCATAGCCCCAAAACGATAGCGGTAAATCTGTAAGAGACATCATAGACCGAACCATATCTAAGAGAGTTCGATTATGACGTTCGGACACACCATTACGTTGTGGTGTTCCTGGTGGTGTCAATTGCGAAAGTATTCCACAATTTCTTTAAATGCATGCCAAACTCGTAACTTAGATATTCACCTCCGCGGTCAGAACGCATAAACTTAATCTTCTTGTTACGATGATTTTCCACTTCACTTTGAAATTCCTTAAACTTCTCGAAAGTTTCGGACTTATGTTTCATAAAGTAGACATACCCATATCTACTTAAGTCATCCGTGAAAGTGAGAACATAACGATATCCACCACGCGATGCTACACTCATTGGACCGCACACATCGGTATGTATTATTTCCAATAAGTCTGTAGCTCGCTCCATTGTACCAGAGAATGGAGTCTTAGTCATTTTTCCCATTAGACATGCTTCGCATCTTTCAAGTGATTCAAAAAGTCCATCAGAATGGAGTTTCTTCATACGCTTCACTCCAATGTGACCAAGACGACAGTGCCACATGTATGTAGAATTATCATTCAATTTTGTTCGTTTAGCATCTATGTTGTGAACATGTGTATCACTACTATCGAGATTCAGTAAGAATAAACCATTCATCTCAGGTGCATTACCATAAAAGATATTACTCATATAAATTGAACAACCTTTATTCTCAGACTTAAAAGAGTAACCGTCTCGCAATAAACAAGATCCAGATATAATGTTCATGCTTAACGCAGGCACCAAATAACAATTATTCAAATTTAAAACTAATCCCGAAGGTAGATGTAGAGGGAGCGTGCCGACGGCGATCACATCAACCTTGGAGCCATTTCCAACGCGCATCATCACCTCGTCTCTCGCCAGTCTTCGCTTATTCCGCAGCTCCTGTTTCGAGTTACAAATATGAGCAACCGAACCAGTATCAAATACCCAGGCACTACTACGATTACTAGTAAGATACACATCAATAACACATATATCAAATATACCTTTCTTCTTGATGTTGCCATTCTTCAGATCCGCCAGGTACTTGGGGCAGTTACGCTTCCAGTGACCAGCACCCTTGCAGTAGAAGCACTCGGTTTTAGGCTTAGGACCAGCCTTGGGCTTCTTAGCAGGTGCGGCAGCTTTCTTGCCATCCTTCTTGAAGTTGCCCTTGTTCTTAGGCTTGCCCTGTCTCTTGAAATTGGTGGTCTTATTGACCATCAACACTTGGTGCTCCTTCTTGATCTCCACTTCAGCAGTTTTCAGCATGGACGATAGTTCAGGCAACGTCTTGTTCATGCAGTGCATATTGTAGTTCATCACAAAGTTCTTGTAACTTGGTGGCAGTGATTGGAGGAGACGGTGAATCCCCAACTCATTGGGAATCGAAATCCCTAACTCTTGGAGCTTGTTTGCATACCCAGACATGGTGAGCACGTGCTCGCTAACGGATCTTCCCTCTTCCATCTTACAGTTAAAGAACTTTTCGGAGGCCTCATAGCTCTCCATGGCCGCGCGAGTCTCAAAAATTAGCCTGAGCTCCTTAATGATCTCGAACGGGTCGTGGTGCTCAAAACGCTTTTGGAGCTCCGCTTCTAAACCGTACAGGATGGCACACTGAACTGTGGAGTAATGATTTTTCCGAGTGGCGTAAACATTCTGTACGTCATCGGTGGCATCATCTGCAGGTGGGTCACCTAGCGGTGCATCGAGCACATAGGTCAACTGACCAGCCCTGAGGACGATCTTCAGTCCACGGAACCAGTCCGTGAAATTGCTTCCATTGTTCTTAAGCTTTTCTTTCTCTAGGAACGCATTGAAATTGATGGAGGGGGTCGCCATAATCTACAACAAATTTGCAAGTAGTTTAGACTAAGTTTATGATAAATTAAGTTCAAATTTAATTCTTAAATTAACTAGGTGAACTCCCACTCAAAACAACATCCCTCACATTGTCTTAGTGATTACACGAACCAAGTCCACTACACCAAGTCCGATCTTCACGAGAGAAGATGTAGTTTCATCGGCGAACAGTCTTCATGTTCATCATATCATTTATATGACTCATGCTCTACCTTTCGGTATTCCGTGTTCCGAGACCATGTCTGTACATGCTAGGCTCGTCAAGATAACCTTAGTTTCCGCATGTGCAAATCTGGCTTGCACCCGTTGTATGCACACGTAGAATCTATCACATCCGATCATCACGAGATGCTTCGAAACGACGAGTCTTAGCAACGGTGCCAACTAAGGGTGAACACTTTATTACTTGATATTTAGTGAGAGGGATCATCTTATAATGCTACCGTCGCGATCTAAGCAATACAAGATGCATAAAGGATTAACATCACAGGCAATTCATAATGAGTGTGATATGATATGGCCCTTTCTTCTTGTGCCTTTGATCTCCATCTCCAAAGCACGGACATGATCTCCATCATCACCAGCATTGCGTCAAGGTCAGTGGCGCCGCTTCATGGTTGTCCATCATCACTAGCAACTATTACAACTACTTGGAATAAAGCTATTACAAGATGAATAGACACGCAGGTCTTAACAGAATTAAAGACAACCATTAGGCTCCTGTCGGTTGCCATATTACAACAAGGATCATTGCATACATCAAATATAGTCACAATCACATGATGGCCATATCACATCACAAAACCCCTGCAAAAACAAGTTAGACGCCTCTAATTTTCTTTGCATGTTTTACGTGGTTTGGGGCTTTCGAACAAGAATGGATCTTACCTACGAAACTGAACCACAACATTGATACAAGTGCTATCAAGTGCAAAGTGTAAATTGGATCTATACTATGGTGGGAGAGACAGACACCCGCAAAGCCACTTGTGCAAAGCAAGTTACACGTCAAGCGTGGAGCAAGTCTCATGTGCGATGACATGTAAGGTTAGCCCGAGCCGCTTCATCCCACCATGCCGCAAGATGCAAAGTACACAAAGCAAAAAACGACACAAGCACCAACACCCACAACACCACTGTGTTCTACTCGTGCAACAGATCTACGCATAGACACGGCTCTGATACCACTGATGGGTTCATAGCATGGAAAACAAAAAAATTCTACCGCAAGAACGAACAAAACCCAGATCTAATCTAGATAAAAGCCAAGATCTAATCTATTAGACATGTGCAACGAGATAGATCTGTACTAACCCTTGTAGACACGAAAGCGTCACGAGATTAGATCTCGTGGTTGATGTAGTCGATCACTTGCCGATCTCAAGATCGAGTGGACGATCCTTCCGGCGCCGCGTTCCGGCAGCGCTTCCGCAGTCGGTCACACGTGTGGAGTCGAAGCAGACCTTCCTCTCCCCGTTCCAGCGAGCAACGGAGGTAGTAGATCTCTCCACGGAATTCCAGCAGCACGACGGCGTGGTGGTGGTGGTGGAGTGGAGAATTCTGCAGGGCTTCGCCTAAGCCTGAGCAGAAATAAGGAGGAGGAGAGAGGCGGCTTGGGGCAAGAGTGGAGGATCAAAGGGGGGTGGCGCCTCCACCCCTCTATATATAGAGGGAGGGGTGCAGCGTAGGGTTCCCACCCCTAGGCCCACCCCTTAGGGCCGGCGCACCAAGGAGGTGGGGGGAGGAGTCCTCCCCCCCCCCAAGTCTCCTCTTTAAATTTCCCTTATCTTATCTTATCTTATCTTATCTTGGTTTTCAAATAAACTCCAAAATATCTTCTAGAACCTTCCAGAACATTCCGAAACCTTCTAGAATCCGCATACGAACACTCCGGAACATTTCCTAACTCAGAAAAAGATCCCCATTATATGAATCTTACTCCCCGGACAATTCCGGAGCTCCTCGTGATGTCCCAAATCCAATCCGAGACTCCGAACAACATTCGGTCTCCAACGCACATTCCATATCTACTTAAAACAACTTCGAACCTTAAGTGTGTCACCCTACGGTTCGTGAATATGTAGACATGACAGAGACACCTCTCCGATCAATAACCATCAGCGGGATCTAGAGATCCATAACGGCTCCCACATACTCAACGATGACTTCGTGATCGATTGAACCATTATCATACGAAACCAATTCCCTTTGTCTCGCGATACTCTACTTATCTGAGGTTTGATCATCAGTATCTCCATACCTAGTTCTACCTCGTTACTGACAGGTACTATTTACTCGTTCCGTGATATGTCATCCCTTGAGACCCAGTCACATGCTTGCAAGCTAACTAGATGACATTCCACCGAGGGGGCCCAGAGCATATCTATCCATCATATGGATGGACAAATCCCAATCTTGGTCCATGCGCTTCAACAAATACTTTCAGAATACCCAATGACACCTTTATAACCACCCAGTTACGAAGCGGCGTTTGATGTCATCAAAGTACCCATCCGGTGATGGTGATTAACACAACCTCACGGTCGAAGGATTAGGTTACTATGCATTTAAAAGCTTATAGCAATACGAACTTAATGACTTGATCTTTATGCTACGCTTACTATGGGTGTGTGTCCATCACATCATTCTCCTAATGATATAACCTTGTTATTAATCACATCTAATGTCCATGATCAGGAAACCATGATCATCAATCAATCAACAAGCTAGTTCAACAAGAGGCTTACTAGGGACTCTTTTATGTTTACAAAACACACATGTATTAGTGTTTCCTAATAATACAATTATAGCATGGGATGTAAACATTCATCATAAACACAAAGATATAACAATAACGACTTTTATTATTGCCTCTTGGGCATATCTCCAACACAGGCACCCCCTCGGCCTCTCCTTCCGCCAATATATTGCACTCGGGACGAAAACCCTAAGGGCCCGATCAAAAATCCACGAAAGAGTCTGTAGCCGCCACCATCTCCATCCCTAGATCGGGAGGGATCTGAAGCTCTTCCTGGCACCCTGCTGGAGAGGGGAATTCACCCTGGAGGCCTTCTTCATCACCGTGCAAGCCTCTGGTGTGATGCGTGAGTAGTTCATCCTTGGACTACGGATCCATGTAGTAGCTAGATGGCTGGTTCTCCTCCTTTGTGCATTTATGTCTAGATCTTGTGAGCTCCGTTCATGATCAAGATCATCTATTTGTAATTCTACATGTTAAGTTTGCGGGGATCCGATGGATATTGAGATGCTATTTCAGATTGATTATTGATTCTATCATGTCTTTGTTATTTGTGATCTTGCATGCTTTCTGTTGTTAGTAGCTATCTTGGCCAAGTAGATGCTAGCAACTCCAAGAGTTAGTATTTATGCTCGATAGTGGGTTCATGCCTCTCGTAATCTGAGGAAGTGGCCGAAATCTCTAAGGTACTAGATGTGTTGTTGCTACTAGGGAGAAAACAACAATCCTTTGTTCATAGAACAATCGTATTGTTTACTTTATACGCAGTTCGTAAAGCAATAATCTGTTGCTTACAACTTAATACTGGAGGGGGTTCGGATGATAACCTGAAGGTGGATTATTAGTCATAGATGCAGTTAGATGGCGGTCTATGTATTATGTTGTAATGCCCAATCAAGTCTCAGAGGAGTCAAGAGGATTAGTATATGCACGTATTGCTTTCTCGGTGTTTGTCAATTGCCCCGCTGTAATTTGTTCACCCAGCATGTTATATATCTTAAGGAGAGCCACCTCTAGTGAACTATGGATCCCGATCCTTTGTCCTTACATACAATCTACAATATTTTACTGCTTTGTGTTTACTTTCTGCAAACTATTACTTCTTTCCATTCGATACATTTAATCCTTTGTTTTTCGCAAAACACGGTGAGATTGACAACCTCATCGCAAGTTGGGGACAAAGTTATGTGGTTGTGTTGTGTGCAGGTATCCACGTTGCTACTAGCACCGGTAGTGCGTCCTGCCAAGGCTCAGCTAGTAACACCTTTGGCGTGTTTCCTTGCTCCTACTGGTTCGATTAAACCTTGGTTTCATAACTGAGGGAAACTTGCTGCTGTGCTCATCATACCTTCCTCTTGGGGTTCCCAACGAGCTCTACATCAACACCGCACCAGCACTTTTCTGGCGCCGTACACTAAGCCATCACGGGTCCATATTACAAACATACACATATCATTATTACAAACCAAGAGTTCTGAAACTTCAAGTATTATGAAATTACAAACCAAGCTTAAGTAGTTTCAGTGGAAGATATAAAATCCAAACGTATACTTCGAATTGAGCTCAACAACTTATTCTATATAGTTCCTACTGCTCAGCTCAATTGGTTTACTAATAACTAAGGAAACTACTCGAACTCGTTTCCCTCCACTCCATAGCGTATCTCGTAGTCCACCCCTTCAACTCCTCTGGACAGGCCGGGTTCCTCATAGCAGACGTCCTCTTGTCCATCAGCTACGTACATCGAAGTGTCTTCTAGATTCTCAGAGTCTAAGCAGGGGTTCAAAACAAAGAGTGAGTAACAGTGTTACCTAGCAAGTTCATTATATGCAATGCGGTAAGTTTGGTGCTCTATCTACCACCTTGGACAATACGTCCTTGGTACTATGCAATTTTTGTAAACATTTCTTCAAAGATTGATTTTATTATCAAAAACTATACCCATCAGCCTTCACAGGTTGACCAGAACTTTATGGAGTTCCTTTCTTGCCGCGTTCGTAGCTCCTTCCCAGAACAGGGAGTAACATGTCACAATTCTTAGACTCTGTAGAGGTGCATTGCTTTACCCATGAGAGACCAACTCCTTGTTGCACAACCGAGCATACTTTCCCGTCCACAATTCCATGATGTGGGGCCCAATAGGTGATCCAAGCCAATCACTGCCCTCTCCGCGACCCCATATGTCTACACGATCCTCCGGGGCTGACTACACCTCCGTTAAGCCTCCAACTAGGGCAAGCTATAACCTTGGTGAGTTCCCGAAGACTCTATGAAGTGGTGATGCCCCTGGTAAGCTCCCTAAAAGGCCCGACTATACCTTCGGCAACCACTCATAAATAATCTAGACACCAAAATTGTGGGGTCTAAGGGTGCCCACCCATATGTTGGATCCATACCAGGAATCCTAACGTCACGATAAGGTCATCTTTCCTCCATATGAAAGGAAGAAGATACAGCTGACTTCTCTGTCCCATTCCAAATCTCATGGTTAACGCGTATTATACGGTGCTAGAATCACTGATGCCATGGGTTGTTAAGCCTATGTGACTTATGCAATTGGAACCCTGAGTTCCATTGCTGATATTTATCATCACTTAGGATGATACTACATCTTATTTATTAGAGAAGATATCATTTTCTTTCTCTAGATCATAGACGATAACACACAATTTGCAATATTTTTGATAAAGACTCTTCAAAGGACATGAGCAAGTTATGAACTTGCCTTGTGACTGCAAGGCAGTGAAGTTGGATGCTTCCACCTGACCTTGAGCTCCGGTTTCTACAAAGAACCATTATTGCCCAGTAAGGACAATATTTAAAGAAGCAATATGAAATGCATAGTAATGTCATGCAATGAATTATTATTCGCTTCTTTGCATGTTGTACCCCTTTAATAAAAGTTTGCTATTCTCTTTAAAAGACAAATATCATTCTATGAATCTATTTCATTTTAATACCCTTTTAAATATTTTCTGAAATTCCTTTAAGGAAATAAGATTTATTTTTTATCACCTCAAATTTACTTTTCAAAAAAACAAATTAGTATTTTCTAAAATAATATATCCATTTAGGATCTTAAAAGTGGATTTTATTCAATTTAAAGTGTTTCATATTTTTATAAAATTCAAAAGTAACTGGCACAATAAAAAATAAACCTAAATTTTAGTTGCCCAAAAATTCTATTGATTATTTTTACTCATTAGAGAGTATTTTTGTGAGTTCATAGATATATTATTTATATGTTTACGATTTTTATTTATTTTTCTAAAGCTGTTTTTGTTTCAAGGGCATATTTGTAATTACTTCCTTTATAGATAACCCTATTAAAATACGGGTCTGACCTAGTGGGTTGGCCCGACCCAACCTAACCCGGCCCACTTGGCCTGGTTACGACCACCAGGATAGTACTGGGCTGCCCACATGCCTAGTACCCCTCACACACTCACACTCCTCTCTCTCTCCCTCTCTCTCTCTCTCTCGCTCACGCGGTCACCTCCTCCGTCTACTGCCGCCGCCGCGCATGATTCCGGCCGAATTCGGCCGTCGTTGCCGCCACCACGGTGCAGGGTGGCTAAGTCGACGACGCTTTTCCATCCTGTCCAAATAGATACATCGCTGGGGCTCTCTCCTGGCCGCGCTGACCCCTGCCCGAAACTAGGGTTAGGGTTGGCCGCTCTGGAGCATCGATGATGGTGCGCCGGGTTCTCACGGCATACGCCTCTCTTCTTCGGTGGATCTAACATGCGGTAGGTGTGGGTTGCAGCGCCCCTTCGGGGTGCTGCCCGTGCCGCCGCTTCCGCGTCACCGTCGGCCATCCACTTCTTCCTCTTCGGCTCTTTTTGCGACGACTATGAGTAAGTCTGACTACTCCCCTTATGTGCTCTCTATCCTCTGCCTTGGTCGATAACCTCTCTATGCCTCTAGTGATCAATCCCTAATTGGGGTTCATGGTTTGATTAGGGTTTGTCCCTCTAGTTTGAATTCATTAGGACTAATTATAGCGGTTATACTATCCTGGATGTTTATCGACTTAGGCTAGTGGTGTGGATTTCACTATTGTTTAATGATCCTAGTACTGACAATGGTACTGTCAGTAATTGTTCACTTGATCTTTATACACTAGTTTGTGTTGATCTTTCACATTGGAGTTAATATGATACTCCTATGATTCTCTGATTGTATATATACAACCATGATTATGATTCCTGAGTGCCCAGTCCAGGAAAATGATTAGTTAGCTAACTACCAGTTTACTGATGAAATCTAAGTATTGTTGGGTCTGCAGCATAGAAAACAAAACTTTTCCTATGATGAGAACTATACGCCAAGATCTATCTACTAGATACAGAGCAACGGGTGGACATACATCCATAGAGAACTTACCCTCGAAGATAACGAGTTTTGTTAACGAGTAGGAAATCGTGGTTGATGTAGTCGTACACTTCCCGATCTCAAGATCGTGTGGAAGTCCGAGCGCCGCAAAAAAGCAGCGCATCCGTCCTCGCACACACGTTCAAGCCACCGGACAACCTCCACCTCCTCGCTCCAGCAAATCAGCGGAAGCAGCAACTCCTTCCAGACGCAAGGCCACCGGGAACATGTATCTCGCTAATCCGAGACCATGGGGGAATATCTAGAGGGGGAGAGAGATCCTTCACGAGGAGGTGTGATTTGTGAGAGGGGAGAAGGGGGCTTTATATAGGAGGGAGGGAGACCCCTCCCCTCCCATAGCCGGCGCATGAGGGGGGGGGACTCCTCCCCTCCTTCATTCATGTGGTGATCCTCCACTCACATAAACATGGCCTCCACCCAAAATCCCACTCACATGTATTTAATTTCCACCAAATTAAATGCAACTCTCAATTAATAAAACTCTTTTATTTATTTTATTCAGAATTTTGTTAATTACTTTAATTAACAAACATTCACATAAAACCCCTTGCAACATTTCAATATCACATGCAGAACCACTTTCTGCAATTTCACCCGAAACAATTCCGGTTTCTATCGAAACAATTCATGTTTCTATCGAAACATTTCCTGCGCTTTGCAAACCTTTTGTCTAGAACATATGTACTCCTAAATGGTGTCCGGCAACCCTTAAGTGTGTCACCCTATGATTCGCAAATAATACAGACATGATTGAGACTCCTCTCAGATCAATAATCAGAAGCGGGACCTGGAGATCCATACTGACTCCTGTATATTCAACGATGACTTCTATGATTGTGAGAACCTTTAACGTCAGCAATTTAATCCCTTTGTCTCATGATATAATACATGTCCGAGATTCGATCATCGGTATCCAATACCTAGTTTGATCTCGTTACCGACATGCACTCTTTTCTCGTTCCTGTGATATAACATTCTAGTGATCACATCACTTGCTTGGAAGCTATCTTAATGTGATATCACCGAGAGGGCCCAGAGTATATCTATCCGTCATCGGGATTGACAAATTCCACTCTTGATCCATGAGCCTCAACATAACACCTTCATAGCACTGAACCCACCTTTATAGTCACCCTGTTACGGTGTGACGTTTGATGTTATCAAGATACTCTTCCGGTGTTAGCAATTAACATGATCTCATGGTCTAAGGACTAAGACTACTTTGTATGATGTTATAGCAATATAAACATAATGACTTGATCGTAATGCTATACTTCGGATGAATGTTCATCACATCATTTCACAAATGCTGTGACCTTGTTATTAACAACATCCAATGTCCATGATCAGGAAACCTTGATCATCTTGTTAATCAACAAGCTAGTTTATAAGAGAGGCATAACTAGGAACCCTTTTTGTTTATTAAACACACATGTATTGATGTTTCCTCTCAATACAATTATAGCATGCAAAATAAACATCTATCATATACAAGGAATATATAATAACAACTTTATTATTGCCTCTCAGGGCATATTTCCTTCAGTCTCCCACTTGCACTAGAGACAATAATCTAGTTCACATAGTGAAAAATCTAACACCCATGGAGTTCGGGTGTTGATCATGTTTTGCCCTAGGGAGTACTTTAGTCAACGGATCTGCTACATTCAGGTCCGTGTGCACTTTACAAATCTTTATATCTCCATCCTTGACATGCTCGCGGATGGAGTGAAACCGGCGCTTAATATGCTTAGAATTCTTGTGAGACCTTGGTTCCTTGGCGTTGGCTATGGCTCCATTGTTGTCACAATAGATCACCATTGGGTCCAACGCACTGGGAACCACACCCAGTTCTGTAATGAACTCTTTCATCCAAACTGCCTCCTGCGCCGCTTCTGAAGCAGCAACATATTCCGCCTCCGTTGTTGATCCAGCCACCACAGGTTGTTTGGAACTCCTCCAACTAACTGCTGCTCCGTTCAAGAGAAATACGTATCCGGATTGAGACTTAGAGTCATCCAGATCGGTGTCAAAGCTAGCATCGACATAACACTTAGCGACTAGCTCTTCTTCACCTCCGTATATAAGAAGCATATCCTTAGTTCTTCTCAAGTACTTGAGGATGTTCTTTACCGCTATCCAGTGTTCCGAACCTAGATCAGATTGGTACCTACTAGTCAAACTAATAGCATGTGCCACATCCGGTCTTGTACATAGCATGGCATACATTATAGAGCCTATGGCCGAGGCATAGGGGATCTTATCCATCATCTCTCTTTCTTCCGCCGTAGCCGGACTTTGAGTCTTACCTAATGTCTTGCCTTGCAGCATAGGTAAGTACCCCTTCTTACTTCTGCCCATATTAAACTTCTTTAATATCCTATCAAGGTATGTACTCTGCGATAGCCCAATTAGGCGTCTTGATCTATCTCTATAGATTTTAATGCCTAATATATATGAAGCTTCACCAAGGTCCTTCATTGAAAATTTGCTGTTTAGATAACTTTTAACACTGTTTAAAAGATCTATATCATTTCCAATCAATAATATGTCATCCACATATAATATCAGAAATGCCACATTGCTTCCACTCACTTTCTTGTAAATACAAGCCTCTCCATAAGTTTGGACAAATCCAAACTCTTTGATCACCTCATCAAAGCGGAGATTCCAACTCCGGGATGCTTGCTTCTGTCCATAGATGGATCGCTGAAGTTTGCACACCTTATCAGCATCCTTAGGATCGACAAAACCCTTAGGTTGTATCATATACAACTCTTCTTCAATATTACCATTGAGGAACGCAGTTTTGACATCCATCTGCCATATTTCATAATCGAAATATGCAGCAATTGCTAACATAATCCTAACCGACTTAAGCATCGCTACGGGAGAGAATGTCTCATCGTAGTCAACTCCTTGAATTTGTCGAAACCCCTTTGCGACAAGTCGAGCCTTATAGATGGTCACATTACCATCAACATCAGTTTTTCTTTTGAAAATCCATTTATTCTCAATGGCCTTTCGATCGTGAGGTAAGTCCACCAAGGTCCAAACCTGGTTTTCGTACATGGAATCAGGGCTCATCATCGCTTCTTCATACGTCGCAAGGTCATCTATTTCATCAATCATGAAATTCATAACAGGATTGTCGTACAGTTCAGGAGCTGCACGTGTCCTGCTTGACCCGCGAGGTTCGGTAGTGTCCTCTTTCGGAGTTTCATGATCAATATCATTAGCTCTCTCTTCATTAGGTGAAGTCAACTCCGAAACAACTTCCGGTGCTGCGCTACTCGCCATTTCATGAAGAGAAGGTTCAATAACCTCTTCGAGTTCTACCTTCTGACTACTCACACCTTTCGCGAGAAACTCCTTCTCAAGAAAGGATCCATTCTTGGCAACAAATACCTTGCCCTCGGATCTGTGATAGAAGGTATACCCAATCGTTTCCTTAGGGTATCCTATGAAGACGCATTTTTTCTCTTTGGGTTCGAGTTTATCCGGTTGAAGTTTCTTCACATAAACATCGCATCCCCAAACTTTAAGAAATAACAGCTTAGGTTTGTTTCCAAACCATAATTCATATGGTGTCTTTTCAACGGATTTAGATGGTGCCCTATTTAAAGTGAATGCAGCGGTTTCCAGTGCATAACCCCAAAATGACAGTGGCAAGTCAGTCAGAGACATCATAGATCGAACCATATCTAATAAAGTACGATTACGACGTTCTGACACACCATTACGTTGTGGTGTTCCGGCAGGCGTGAGTTGTGAAACTATTCCATAGTCTTTCATATGTGTGCTAAACTCGTAACTAAGATACTCTCCTCCATGGTCGGACCGCAGAAATTTGATCTTTCTGTTACGATGATTTTCCACTTCATTCTGAAATTCTTTGAACTTTTCAAAGGTTTCAGACTTATGTTTCATCAAATAGATATACCCGTATCTACTCAAATCATCCGTGAAAGTAACAAAATAACGATATCCACCTCGCGCCGACACACTCATTGGTCCACACACATTAGTATGTATGATTTCTAATAAATCTGTCGCCCGTTCCATTGAACCGGAAAACGGCGTTCTAGTCATCTTGCCCATAAGGCATGGCTCACATGTATCAAATGATTCAAAATCAAGTGATTCCAAAAGTCCATCAGAATGGAGTTTCTTCATGCGTTTAACGCCAATATGACCTAGACGGCAGTGCCACATATATGCAGATATATCATTATCAAGTTTAATCCTTTTAGCATCAACATAATGAATATGCGTAATACTACTATCGAGATCCAATAGAAATAAACCATTCAACACAGGTGCATGACCATAAAAGATATTATTCATATAAATCGAACAACCATTGTTTTCAGACTTAAACGAATAACCACTTTGCATCAAACATGATCCGGATACAATGTTCATGCTCAGTGCAGGTACCGAATAACAATTATTTAGGTTTATAACTAATCCCGACGGCATATGGAGAGGCAGCGTTCCGACGGCAATCACATCAACTCTTGATCCATTGCCGACCCGCATCGTGACCTCATCCCTTGCTAATTGTCGCTTGTTCCGCAGCCCCTGAATCGAGTTACATATATTAGCAACCGATCCCGTATCAAATACCCAGGTGCTACTGCGAGTACTAGTCAAGTACACATCAATAACATGTATATCACATATACCTTTGTTTGCCTTGCCGGCCTTCTTGTCTGCCAAATACTTGGGGCAGTTGCGCTTCCAATGGCCATTCCCCTTGCAATAGTAGCACTCGGTGTCAGACTTAGGGCCAGCTCGGGGTTTCTTTTTAGGCGCGGCAACAGATTTGCCGCCCTTCTTTCCCTTCTGCTTGCCTTTCTTGTCCTTCTTGAAACCGGTGGTCTTATTGATCATCAACACTTGATGTTCTTTCCTAATCTCCACTTCTGCAGTCTTAAGCATTGACAGAAGCTCGGGAAGAGACTTCTTCATGCCCTGCATATTATAGTTCATCACGAAGCTCTTGTAGCTAGGTGGAAAATATTGGAGAACACGATGTATGCCTAAGTCAATGGGAATCGTTATTCCCAAGGACACAAGCTTATCGGCGTACCCAGACATTTTGAGTACGTGCTCACTAACGAAGCTGTTCTCTTCCATCATGCAGCTAAAGAACCTTTCAGAAGCATTATAACTCTCTACGGCAGCATGGGTATCGAAAATCATTTTCAATTCTCCCATGGTATCAAAGGCATTGCCATTTTCGAAACGTTTTCGAAGTTCTGGCTCTAGCCCATACAGTATGCCGCAATGAACTAAGTTGTGGTCCTCCTGACGAGTTATATAGACGTTCTTTTCCTCGTCAGGGGCATCAGGAGCTGGTGGGGGGCCTAGCGGCGCCTCTAGCACATATTGCTTTTGTGCAGCAGTGAGGAGAATCCTCAAATTCATAGCCCAATTGGTGAAGTTGCTACCATTCGCAGCAAGCTTCTCTTTCTCCATGAACACATTGAAATTAAAAGCAGGTGGTGCCATCTACAACAGAATTTGTAAAATATATTTAGACTAAGTTTATGATAGATTGAATTCAACTAATCCAAATTACTAATGAACTCCCACTCAAAAACGACATCCCTCGTGTCTTTTTGGTGATTACATGAACCAAATCCACTACACCAAGTCCGATCATCACGTGAGTCGGTGTAGCTTCAAAGGCGAGCATCTATATGAGCATCATATCAACTATATGACTCATGCTTAACCTTTCGGTCCGTGTTCCGAGGCCATGTATGTACATGCTAGGCTCGCCAAGTAAGAACCTTAGTATTCGCGTGTGTAAAACTATCTTACACCCGTTGTATGAAAGCGTAGAGTCAAGAACACCCGATCATCACGTGATGCCTCAAAACACGATCCATAGAACGGTGCATACTTAAGGAAGAACACATTTTATCTTGATATCTAAATGAGGGATCATCTTATAATGCTACCAAAAGCGCCAAACTAGCAATATAAGATGCTAACATCTAATGTGTGAAGTGAGGTGATATGGTCCATGCATTTGATCTCCATCATTTGCATCGTGGTATGATCTCTATTATTCCTTTATGTGTAAGGCCAAGGTCTATGGAATCTTACACGTTAAGTGAGTTGTAAGAGTATCTATCATACATCTACTTACAACAATACCATATCAATACACTAGCCCAGCAACGATCTAAACTAGACGCCTCTAATTTATCAATTGCAAGTTTTACGTGGCTTGGGGCTTTCGGAGATAGAACCGGTCTTACCTACGAACATGAACCACAACGAGGATAACCAAGTTATTAGCAACTCGTTGTAAATTAGATATTGACTATAGTAGGAGAGACAGACACCCGCTAGCCACTTATGCAAAACTAGTTGCATGTCAGTCGTGGAACCGGTCTCATGTACGATGACATGTAAGGTTGGTCCGGGCTGCTTCGTCCCACTATGCCACCAATATCCAAAGTACATATAAGAAGCAATAACATGATCATCACCGCCCACATATAAACATATGTGTACTACCTGTGCAAAGCACCTACGCATAGATCAGGCTCTGATACCACTGTTGGGTCCGCAACATAGAAAACAAAAATCTTCATACGATGAGAACTATACGCCAAGATCTATCTACTAGATATAGAGCAACGGGTGGACATACGTCCATAGAGAACTTACCCTCGAAGACAACGAGTTTTGTTAACGAGTAGGAACTCGTGGTTGATGTAGTCGTACGCTTGCCGATCTCAAGATCGTGTGGAAGTCCGAGCGCCGCAAAACAGCAGCGCATCCGTCCTCGCACACACGTTCAAGCCACCGGACAACCTCCACCTCCTCGCTCCAGCGAATCAGCGGAAGCAGCAACTCCTTCCAGACGCAAGGCCACCGGTAACATGTATCTCGCTAATCCGAGACCATGGGGGAATATCTAGAGGGGGAGAGAGATCCTTCACGAGGAGGTGTGATTTGTGAGAGGGGAGAAGGGGGCTTTATATAGGAGGGAGGGAGACCCCTCCCCTCCCATAGCCGGCGCATGAGGGGGGGGAATCCTCCCCTCCTTCATTCATGTGGTGATCCTCCACTCACATAAACATGGCCTCCACCCAAAATCCCACTCACATGTATTTAATTTCCACCAAATTAAATGCAACTCTCAATTAATAAAACTCTTTTATTTATTTTATTCAGAATTTTGTTAATTACTTTAATTAACAAACATTCACATAAAACCCCTTGCAACATTTCAATATCACATGCAGAACCACTTTCTGCAATTTCACCCAAAACAATTCCGGTTTCTATCGAAACAATTCCTGTTTCTATCGAAACATTTCCTGCGCTTTGCAAACCTTTTGTCTGGAACATATGTGCTCCTAAATGGTGTCCGACAACCCTTAAGTGTGTCACCCTATGGTTCGCGAATAATACAGACATGATTGAGACTCCTCTCAGATCAATAATCAGAAGCGGGACCTGGAGATCCATACTGACTCCTGTATATTCAACGATGACTTCTGTGATCGTGAGAACCTTTAACGTCAGCAATTTAATCCCTTTATCTTATGATATAATACATGTCCGAGATTCGATCATCGGTATCCAATACCTAGTTTGATCTCGTTACCGACATGCACTCTTTTCTCGTTCCCATGATATAACATTCTAATGATCACATCACTTGCTTGCAAGCTATCTTAATGTGATATCACCGAGAGGGCCTAGAGTATATCTATCCGTCATCGGGATTGACAAATTCCACTCTTGATCCATGAGCCTCAACATAACACCTTCATAGCACTGAACCCACCTTTATAGTCACCCTGTTACGGTGTGACGTTTGATGTTATCAAGATACTCTTCCGGTGTTAGCAATTAACATGATCTCATGGTCTAAGGACTAAGACTACTTTGTATGATGTTATAGAAATATAAACATAATGACTTGATCGTAATGCTATACTTCGGATGAATGTTCATCACATCATTTCACAAATGTTGTGACCTTGTTATTAACAACATCCAATGTCCATGATCAGGAAACCTTGATCATCTTGTTAATCAACAAGCTAGTTTATAAGAGAGGTATAACTAGGAACCCTTTTTGTTTATTAAACACACATGTATTGATGTTTCCTCTCAATACAATTATAGCATGCAAAATAAACATCTATCATATACAAGGAATATATAATAGCAACTTTATTATTGCCTCTCAGGGCATATTTCCTTCAAGTATAGTATCTTCTTGGTTTAGAAGTTATACTTGTGAAACTTTCTTTAGAATGGTACACAAGTGTCCATACTTCTACTGGCTAAAAATTTCCTGTGTCCAAGTATGGCTGAGCTAAATGAATTGAAATCTTCTACTGGCTTTATTATCCTAAGATGCTACAAATCTATTAGCCTATGATGCTGGTCTGAGGCATAGCTAAGTAAAATTAAGTTTGTTACTAGTTGTCCCTCATAGATGTGCTCTGATGCATGGTATCAGCTAATTATTCTTAAATTCTTTAAGAAAATGATTGGCATCCTCACTGTTAAATATTAATCCTTAAGATCATTAGATTTCAGAGGTGCTACTCCTTAAGGGATGTGCCCTGAAATTTTGTTCTAAGGCTGCTGTTATATAGGAATGTGGAGATTTGAGTTTATATTCAAGATCTATGATGCATAGGCTGAGATCTTGGATTTGTTTGTAAGGATTTGTCATTGGCTTTCATCTAAATACTTATGGATGGATGTACACCCCACTTGGGTGTTTTTCTGAGAAGATCAAATAAACAACACATGCTCATTTGACTCTATGATGCTCTGATCATGTGGTGGTGTTATTTGTACTCACCAGATTATTTGTTGATTGATGATGTTGTGTGTTGCTTGCTGCTTGCTATAGCTCTGCACCACCTAGTGTTGCTCCTGTGACTTTGTGCTTGACCTTGCTTTCCACCTGCTCCACCCCTTCCTTATGTTACCATCAAGTGGAGATCTGATGGTTGATTTGGGTGAGTTGGTGGAGTATTTGGCTATGGTTTCAGCAAGCTCTATTTTTGTGAATGTGTGCCTGAGAAGGAGAAATGAGCTACTGTGTTCTCCATCGACTGGTGCTCTGTGTGGTTACTTGTACTACTGTTGTTGGCTTGATAGCACACTCCATGCAGTTAGTTGACTAAGTTGTGTCTGTGTGTGTTGTGCATGCAGATCAGCTCAAGTAACTTGGCTTTTACTTTTACCTGTTGACTGATTGATAGCCTGGTGAAACTTACTTTTATCCACTTGGCTTTTACTGTAATCTTGACTATTTGCTGATAAGAACAGATACTTCCCTTGGGTGAAACTTGCCCCTTTACTTACTCAATGATGTATCATGAACAATACACTTCATTGTTCACCACTGAGAGTAAAAATTATCTAACTAACCCCTAATTTCCTTTCTAGTTGTTTATCTTTTTTGCAGGAACAAGATTTGGACTCACAAGATTACTATAGGAGTAGATAGTTAGTATAGGTTCTACTTGTAACCTTCTTTGTAATCTTTTTGTAAAGGATCTTGTAAAGATTTTATTACAAGTTAATAAAGTTAAATTTCTGTTCTTTGTAACCTTATACCTTTGATGTATTTGTCATCAGCTGCGACTTTATTATAAAGTGGAGAAATACGATTTATTTCTTATTTAATTTTCCTTGCCATTAATACTTATTGTTGATTACTATTTCTTTATTATAATCAAACAATATTAATAAGGTTTTCTTTTGGAAAACCCTTCAATATTAATAACTTCTAATAATTAAATACTTTCAATTTGATTTGAATTCAAAGTAATTTCCCCAAATTCTTATTACTGCCTAAAGGTCATGTCAAAATTCATAGCAATCACTAACAAGAGTTATTCCTACCTCTAGTTAGTGAAAGAAACTCTGATCCCTTTAGTGTTTTTTTTGGCGAAAAATTTACCCTTATTTTACAGAAGCATGCATGCACAAACGCATATTCCTATTTCTACCCTTCATTGGATCCTAATGCTGGGATGTTACATTTCTCCCCTTGGAGCCGTTGGAGTTCTCGTGCATCAGCGGATGGCGTCGGCCTGCTCGTCTGCGATCTGGAGAAGCTCCTACACCCGCACGTCCTGCCAGGCTCGTTACTCGCCGTCCAGGTTAGGCAGCTCGTCTTTTGCGGCTCGTGTCGCGCACAGGTTCTTGATGGGCATACTGTAGGTGGGCTGGGAGGGGAAGGGTGGTGGCTCCGACTCGCCGTCCCTCTCCAACCTTCCGCCTAGCTCGCCGCCTCGATGCTGCACTTGCCTGTGCCGGCTTGGCTCCTTGCTAGTCGGGGTGAGGCCATGAGCTTGGTCGTACTCGCGCATGGTGATGTCAACCTGCTTCTTGGTCGTGACCAAGTTGATGTCCTCCCGCAGGAGGAGCTCCCTTTCCACGGCGATGTTCGCGACGGATTCCTCTGGATTGTCTCCGAGGGTAACGGGAGTGAGGAGTCGGTCGATGGCGAGTTCCACCGGATCCTTCGGCCGTGGAGGGGTGGAAGTTCCGACTCCCTCCCTGGTGCGCTCCAGAGGACGATGCTGCTACATGCTGGAGCCGGCTATCATGACCTCTATGTCACGTGGAGCGATGGGAGCGCCACTGCATGGAAATAGAGGCTCCGTGATGGAAACGATCTCCCGATGGAAACGCTCCGGCACGGTGGCGACGTAGATTGGTAGGTCACCGAATAGCAGGATGTCACCATTCACCGGGAAGGTGGATTCGGTGAAGCATTATGCGTTGTCGATGACACAGTCAAATTTGCCCAAGGTGAGCACGAGGCCGGAGGCCACGCGCTCGCCGGCTAAAGTGTGGGATCCCGGGCGGAACGTGACTCCAGTCAAAGCCATTATGCCCCACGGTGGATGCCAACTGTCATTGTATATGAAACAGTAGTGCCTGAGAAGGCTACAAAGAGGTGTGTGTAAACGGCAGGGAAGCTATCGATGGTGTCTGCATGCAGAATTGGGTACGAGCGAGTGCAACGTGACACAAGAAGTACCCAGGTTTGGGGCCCTCGTGAGGAGGTAACACCCATACTCCTGCTGATCTGACTATGGTATGATCAATATGAGAGCTACAAAATGCTCCTCGAGCTGAAATATAATTTTTAAACTTTTACCTTGGTTACCATTATAGGGGAACACTTCATAATATTCTTCCTTTGCAACTGGGAATAAATCGGGTCTCTGTATATTAGCATCAAAAGATTCATAGCAAGGTTCTATCTCAAGTTCATAATTAGTAATACTCTCCTCATGAGTGTCTAGGCACAAGACCTCCGCAGATAAATTACAATTAGTTTTAGCATTATAAGAATCATTACTAGAGAGACGCATCATAAACAAATATAGTATTTGTAGTGTGCCAATCTTTGTCAACCTTACATTTTTGTTGTTCCTCCTCTTTATCTTGTGGTTCCTACAAATGGTTATCTTCGGGCACTACGGTTTTAGACTATGCCTTACTCTCTACCACAAGTGGATTATCACTAAGACGTTCTTGGTAACAAGTTGGTAAGTTTCATATGAAGCATACTATCACTACTCTTTCTCATGATTGAATCTTTTGAGAGTAGATCATGGATACCTTTATAAACCAAATACTCTATGACTTCCTCTCTAGTGTGAGACATAGGGACTCTTCAAGAGTAATGGAACATTGAAAACTAAAGTGCCCAACTGCCATACATTTATCACAAGGCTCATGATATGAATTACAAAAGGATTTTGCACAACCATCTAGCAAATCATACAAGTTAAAGAAATCCATACCAGTGACAGTAGTATCTTCGCTGTGGTGTATATACTCTTCTTATTTCTTCCGTGAGTATTGCAAAAGGTTAGTCTCTTCCATGGCTATCCGCTTGTGAGCAATCACTAATGCATCATCACAAAAGTTATCAATACAATAAGAGTATATAAGGTATACTTTTCTATAGATCTTATAGAGTACTTCATCTTCTCTTTTTATATCACTCATGTGAGCTAGCAACTCACAACAACCAGTAAAAAGTACTCTCTCATAAACCTCCATATTAGCAGAGAATTCATAATTCCCATTATAAAGTGCTAATTTGATATCAATGGTATTATTCTTACATTGATAATTAAAATGATCTTTGGATTCGCAGTATTCACAAGTAAAATTGTACGAGATACATAATGTGGATCAATAGCCTTTCAACCAACTCACACATTCTTCTAATACCTTTTCCCTCATAATATAATATCCAAAAGTTCCAACTTTCTTCTCCTCTATTGCGAGCTTCATCTATTAAAAAAATAGAAATCTTAGAAGACATGATTAGTAGCAAATGTTTTTATAGTTTTTGTTTTATAAATTTTTATGGGTTTTTGGTTTTACAATTATTTTCTGTTCTTTTCAAATAAGTTAAAGGAGTAAAAAGTAATAAACAGAAATAACTTGAAACTCATAAACAACATTTAGTACATCAACAATAAATTAGCAACTAAGAACAAAGACCAAAAGCGCTTAGCTCCCTAGCAACGGCGCTAGAAAATAGCTTGATGGCTGCAAGTGCACAAATCAATTGTAGCTAGTTTCGAAATAAGAGTATCATACCCACATAGAGATATTGGTAAAGGTCTTTATACCCCTTGCTGCTATTCACTAGAAAGTACTTCTAATTTATCTCTAATTCCAAGTAATGGTGTATAATAAAGGGTGTGTTTGGATAAGTGCTAAAGTAAACAAGAACAAAGTAATTGACAAAAGTAAACTAAAGCAAGAGAGTGTCTATGAAGTGTTGTGTAATATGGTTGAGGGGTTCTCAAGGAGTGTAGGATTCACCACTAGCATGGTATTATTAATCATAATTAGAAAAACCTATTTCTTGTGTTATGATATGTGTGGAGAGGGCTCCATAATAAGATGGTCTCTACAAGGCTCGTAGAAAGCCACTTTATTGAGCCAAAAATAAGGTCACCTCTAAATAACCACTGTGATGTCTGAGAGGAATCACCCATACAGACCACCGCAATTAAGGGTCTCCCCGTGGATATCGTAATTAGCTCAGGGAGTCTCTCTTTATCCTCCTTTGACCGTGCAGGTTGCTAGCCACCGCCGATTATCACGAAGCTCTCTGGACACACTTCCAAACATGTCCAAAGGATTTCTCCCTCATCTTTAGTCCCAAGGACAATGATATGTAGCCAACTACACATACCATCTAAAGAGAGAGATCAAACACAAATCATAAATCTATCATAGATTGGCAAGTCATATGGACGCAAGAATAGATCATCTTTATTGCAACTCTACAACACTACAAGAAATGTGTTAACTAGTGACCTTTCCTTAACGACCATGATTTTTTTGGTCACAGGTCTACGACCATTCTGAGACAAATGGTCGTAAGGCATTTGGGAGGGTCCAATGCTTAAAAAATTACGACCATTTGTTTCAAAAAGGTCTTAATTTCCTCACGTGAAATGGTCATAGATGATTAGCACTGATTTAGGACCTTATGTTTAGCCGATTAAGACCAATTTAAATGGTCATGACTGCTCATTCGAGATATCTTAAAATTATTGGTTAGCCACCTCAACAATTTTGCCTATGTGTCAAGGTTTTTGCTTACGTGTGCCTATGTGTCAAGTTTTTTCTTACATGGACCAACCGGTCTCACGTCGGTCTGCCAAGCTGCCATCCAGGGAGAAGCATTCAAAGCAAAAGAAATAGCGGGAGGTGGGAATCGAACACAAGACCTCCTGGCTCACATCAATTGCCCGTAACCAACAAGATAAGGATGACTTTGTGACTCAGTCAGGTGTAAATCCTATTTGTATATATTATCCGTTAGGGGATGAGTCTCGCTAAAATTTCATTGGATCTATAAAAAAACATCATATTGTGAGTGTAAACATGATTAAAAAAAATATGAGCATTAGATCATGTACTTGTAGTTCAAATCAGACCCACTTCCTATTGATTCGTTAGATATTTGTCTTTTTCACCAGGAGTGTACGGAATGGTTTGAGATATCCTACTTGGGATATTTTCCCTGTAAGGTGGTCTAGTATTTTTGAAAAATATGGTGGTAGTATTTTGAATTAGCCATTTGGTGGTTGCTTCTCGCCATCTCAAGATACACATGCGTGCACAATATGGGCACATTATCACAAACTATGTCGCGATTCTAGCCATAATAGTGGTTGTTTGACCCGAAAGCCATAAAACCTCGAACATGATAGGTTATTTTTGTGAAGGTTTTTTCAAGATGTTCGCAATATACCAAGTTTGGTATTTTTACGCGAATGTTTTACATTGTTCTGATGGTTTTTAATTTTTATGCCCATTTCAAACTATGGTTAAAACGGCGGGTATAAAGGTTCTAAGCTAGGGGGTGAGTCTCACTAAATTTGCATTGGATCTATGAAGAAACATAATACTGTGAGTCTATAAACTATTTTTTCAAAAAATTATGAGCATTAGGTCATGTACCTGTAGTTCAAATCGGACCCACTTCCTACCGATTCGGCAGACATTTGTCTTTTTTGCTAGGGGTATACGGAATGGTTTGAGATATCCTAGTTGGGACATTGTCCATATAAGGTGGTCTAGTATTTTTGAAAAATATGGTGGTAGCATTTTAAATTAGCCATTTGGTGGCTGCTTCACAAAACACCTTGTTTTTGGCACTTGGAAAATAGAATGTGCCTTTTTTGTGCGATGAAAAGAAAAACTTCCTCCGACAACATTGTTCTCCATTTCAAGATGCTCATGTGTGCATAATATGAACATATTATCACAAACTATGCCACAATTCTGGCCATAACAGTGGTTGTTTGACCCGAAAGCCATAAAACCTCGAACATGATAGGTCATTTTTGTAAAGGTTTTTTTTGAGATGTTCGCAATATATCAAGTTGGGTATTTTTCCTTGCAAATATGTCACATAATATGACACCACGCGAAGGTTTTACATTGTTCAGATGGTTTTTGAATTTTTTATGCCCGTTTCAAACTATGATCAAAACGACGGATATGAAGGTTCTAAGCTAGGGGTTGAGTCTCACTAAATTTGCATTGGATCTACGAAGAAACATAATACTGTGAGTCTAAAAATGATTTTTTTCAAAAAATTATGAGCATTAGGTCATGTACCTGTAGTTCAAATCGGACCACTTCCTACCGATTCGGCAGACATTTGTCATTTTTACCAGGGGTGTACGGAATGGTTTGAGATATCCTACTTGGGACATTGTCCATGTAAGATGGTCTAGTATTTTTGAAAAATATGGTGGTAGCATTTTAAATGGGCCATTTGGTGGCTGCTTCACAAAACACCCTGTTTTTGGCACTCGGAAAATGGAATGTGCCTTTTTTGTGCGACGAAAAGGAAAACTTCCTCCGACAACATTGTTCGCCATTTCAAGATGCTTATGTGTGCACAATATGAATATATTGTCACAAACTATGCCGCGATTCTGGCCATAACAGTGGTCGTTTGACCCAAAGGCCATAAAATCTCGAACATGATAGGTCATTTTTGTAAAGGTTTTTTTGAGATATTCGCAATATATCAAGTTGGATATTTTTTCTTGCAAATATGTCACATAATATGACAGCACACGGAGGTTTTACATTGTTCAGATGGTTTTTGAATTTTTTATACCCGTTTCAAACTATGGTCAAAACGGTGGATATGAAGGTTCTAAGCTAGGGGGCGAGTCTCACTAAATTTGCATCGGATCGATGAAGAAACATAATCCTGTGAGTCTAAAAATGATTTTTTTTAAAAAATTATGAGCATTAGGTCATGTACCTATAGTTCAAATCGGACCACTTCCTACCGATTCAGCGACATTTGTCTTTTTCGCCAGGGATGTACGAAATGGTTTGAGATATTCTACTTGGGACATTGTCCATATAAGGTGGTCTAGTATTTTTGAAAAATATGGTGGTAGCATTTTAAATTGGACATTTGGTGGCTGCTTCACTAAACGCCCTGTTTTTGGCACTCGGAAAATGGAATGTGCCTTTTTTGTGTGACGAAAAGGAAAACTTTCTTCTGCAATATTATTCGCCATCTCAAGATACACATGTGTGCATAATATGAACACATTATCAAACTATGTCAGGATTTTAGTCATAACGTTTGTCGTTTGGATTGGAAAACACGAAACTTGTCCATGAACCGGAGACAACAATCAGAACAGAGAATTAAACTGTCCACGGATCACCCAAGAAACAGATCTCGGCCGTCCACACAGACTCCATCCAACGTGTGAAATTCTGGCCTACAAAGTCGCCAGTTTCTCCCGCCTCCCAATCGCCCGCAATTTTTGGGACTTAAAATGACTGAAACACCCTACATTCCCTGTAGTCTTCCACCACAAAAGTCATCAGGGGCAGTTTCGTAAAATCCGCACAGCACTCCAGATAGCGGTCGAACAAACACCCCGAAACCCTAATCCCGTGACGCCCCTAGCTCATCAGACCCCGCCTCCGAGCTTGCTCCCCCTCAGCCCCCGTCTCCCACCACGACACCCACAAGATCTGCTCCTCCCTCCCCATCCCAAGATCTGTTGGCAGCCCCGTATCAGATGACCGCGAGCGGCGCCTCCGCACGTACGACCGCGAGCGGCGCCGGCAGCTCCTCCGCACAGACGACCGCGAGCGGTGGCGGCCGGGGTCCCTCTGAAGTCGCCACCGAGTGCGAGGGTGGGACCCGAGCCTTCGCACCGATGCCGGTGGGAGCACTGGCTGGCCCCTGTTGCTCTGTGTCGGGCGCCATCCTCCACCAGATCCCTCCACATGGGTCTTCCTCATCGACGCCGGTGGGAGCACCTGCCAGGCTTCTGCACCGACAGCTTCTATAAGGACTTCTACACCGACAACTTCTACAAGGGATCATGTGTGCACTACCCAAGCCCAGATAATTCGTCAGGTGGGCACCCACGGCTATACACGGATTGATTCAGAGCATGCGGCCAACGGATTGATTTGGGGGCTGTTGTAGCAACAAAATTTCTTGTTTATCTAGGGATTTAGGTCGGGTGTTCTATGTTGTCCATGCATTTGATTAGAGTAGTAATAGTTCGTAGTATGTGCCATGTCTGTAGGTGGTTCTGAACCAGAGGGAGTGGTTCTGTTTTCTTGCTTTAGTCCTTGCGTTATGGTTTGCAGGGACTCTTGGCTCTGAAAGTAAGCACATCAATCCTATGTCCTATCATTTTTTCTTGAGTCTGGAGGTGAATATGTCTACTCATATGTTCTCGTCTTTATTTTTCTCTCTCTTTAATTACCAAGTATGACATAGCCAAGTTTTGATGGCTAAAAATCTTGCTTGGCCAATGAAGGTAGCGTATGCATTTCGAATCAGTTCTTTCCTGTTGCTTGAATGTGATAATTTCGAATCAGTTCTTTCCTGTTGCTTGAGTGTGATTCCAAACATACAGTTCTTAACTGAGTATGTTACTACCGGCGCATTTTTTCTGTTCAACTCCAGAAATGGTAGCGGGTGCAGGTCAACTTTATAGTCTAGACTCATATTGTATTGCACAGATTATTCCAAATGATGCACGCGTCTTGTTCCATCTGTAGAAGAGCCAGTTTCTTGTTTGGCCAGAGTTCCTAATGCGGGTCTCATTCCTTGTCTTTTGATGCAGAACCAGGACCGACGGTGAATCATGTGTGGTGGGCGGAATCTGCTATTTTTCTACTTGCTTGACTAGATATATGAGGACAAGCAATGGCTTGTCTGGTGATGGCCGGTGATTAGAATATTTATACAGAACCTTTTTCTTAGTCTAAATTTATAGGCACATGCTGATAATTACAACTTATTATGATTTTCATGATTCTCCATCTCGCTGATGCAAAGGTGCTTAGTTTTAGACAATTATTAGAACAAAGGTGGTTTAATTGTGCTATATGGCCATGAGTATGGTTGTGACTTTATAAATGATAATTGACTTGTTGTCTGACTGGTGATTCTGTCTCAAATCTGATGAAACATTGTGCTACTTTTAAAAAAAAAAATACACATGTGTTACATGCTTGATTTTTTCCATTTGAATCTTGCTGCCGAGTCAGAACATCGGAAAATGTCATTTTCTAAATTTGATGGTGCAACCGATGACACCTCTAGAGTATGCAACTCTGTCCCGAGCTATACTTTGTTTCCCCCTAACTCTTGGTATCTCATCTTGGTAATAGCAAGACTGACAAAAAAATCTGATATATCGGTTAAAGGAAAGAATGGTATCACACTAAGGTGGCATGACACTGAAGATAGCTGTATTTGAGTAACTGCAGTACTGCACTCCATAGGTTCGAGTTTACAAATATGTGTTTGTGTTGTCACCGTTAGTTGATCGAGTTTTGCTTATGGACAATATGATCATAGGTATCGCTCCACCTAAACTGCTACTGTTGATTTTGTTATCACCTTTATATTGTAATCAAGAAGTTGCAAGTTGTGTTCTTTCAAATTTATTCAAAGGTGGATCACTTACCTAATTTTTCCGGAAGGGATAAAAATTAGTTTGCTGTGTGTACAAGGTCGTTTAGAACACCATATTTTCATATTCTAGAGACAAGACCTGATATCCATTATGGTTTCTGGGGACTGTTTCTTCCCTTGGTCGAACCTCCATGAGATGTATGTATAGCCCTTATTTCATTTTTTTTGTAATTCAATGTCAATTAATTTATTTTAGCTTTCTGAACATATGAAATTTCTTGGGACAAATACAAGTTATAAGTGTCTTTACACATTTCAGTTGGGAAGAATGTGAACGGTGGGCAATCTTCGATGTATTAGCATCGTCTCTTCAAACTACAAAAATGAACTGTAAAAAATTGAATATTTATTGCCTGTTTTGTATTACGAGTAAAGTTTTATTCTTTATACCATAGACCAAGTAAGTAGTACATAGATTCCCCTTGGTATCAGAGGACTGAAAACATATAGCATATGTTCATAACTGTTTAGCGAAAATTGTACAGCCTCACCTAGATCTTTTTCAAATTTATAGCGGTTCATGATTAAGGGCTACCTCTGATCCAAATTAATGTTCCCAGATTTGCCTAGATTCGAATGTATCTAGCACTAAATCATGACTACATATATCCGAATCTAGACAAATCTAAGAACAATAGTTTGGATCGGAGGGAGTAGTTGATTTTTTTTCATCTATGTTGTGCCTAGAGCCTCCTACAGTGTACGGAGTATTATGAAACACTAGCAAGATAAAGAAAGTTAGTAAATCTGAAGGTTGATGTCTTTACATGGCTGCTAAAGTACCGCAAGATGGCCACTATACTTATGTTTTGAAGCTGCATTGTCATCCAGCATGTTTTGTTGTGAATAACTAGATGTCAGGTCGTGCCTGATCTAGCTTCTCCCTATGTTTTTAGGGTTTAGTTGGCGTGAGGTGCTGCTAAGTGTGTGGTGTTACCACAAATCAACCTTAGTTCCGTTATCTTGATTATGGAACCTGGAGCAATGCTTCATACGGGAAAAAGATATTTGTCTTTTGTGCCCTATATTGACCGGAGATGGTAAAACTATGTAAGTTGATTAAAATTTAGCCTATCGATCTGATCATTTTGAGATTATCTCATTAATTTATGCATTGTTACGTAGATGTGGCTGATGAAGGATCTGACCAAAGAATCTTGCCGGAGTTAAACAACATTGTGCATAACAGTTCTGGTTAGCACACTGCGTCCGTACAGAGTTGTAAAAAATGTTAGAACGAGCCTGAGCATGGTGGAATGACTAGACAAACATGATTTGTGTTATAAAACTAGACATGCTATCTGTACTGTTGTACGTATACCTCATGTTATAAAACTAGGCATGCTCTCTGTACTGTTGTACGTATACCTCTATGTGAATTATACTTTTAAGATAGAAGAACTACATTATAGACAACTGATGCTATAATGTAATGTATATGTATACGTCGGCGCAGCAACGCGTCGCAAGGTCCTTCTAGTACCCTGTATAGGCTCTGGATTTGATCTATCTGAATCATAGACTATTTTATTCTGCTTCCAGGCACTGTGAAGCTGTAAGGCTATTGTTGTCCAAAGGAGTTCCTGTGGATCCTGTTGATCGTCGGGAAGCGCCGTTACACTTGGCTGTTTCAAATGACCATGTTGAGGTTGTGAAGTTTCTGCTAGAGCATTCTGCTAATGTAAGTTGTCTACTATTTCATTGTCACCTAATTGGATTGGGAATGCAGATATTCATGCCGTCTCATTACAATTCTTAATATAAGGTGTAGCTGTTTGAAAGCCTTGATCCCTGTTTCCGAGATTTATTTGGTACTAGTTCGGATTATTGTGTCTAGTGTACACTGTTAAAAGGATGCCAATATCTGTTTACAAAGTACCAATGCAAACTTCTTGTATATTTGTGATTTAGAAGTTCTGTAGTTTGTAAATGAGAAATGTTGAGATATACTGTTGTTGGTTTAATATTGTAGGATCGGTTGAATATATTTCTATCTTCTTTACTTCTAAAAGTTCTATATTTCTACTGTCCTTGTGAATATATTTCCTTTCAGGTTTTGTTGTTGTTGTTTTTGTTGCTGCTGCTAATAGAAAGTTCTATATTTCTAGCACCCGAATCTTACAGTTCTACTTATACCTGTAATCTGTGCTTATTCATATTTCACTTGTGCTTTTGTTTTTACCAGATTGAAGTTAGAAGAGCTCATGGATGAAGTTAGAAGAAAAGCCCATTGCCCCACAAAACAAATATGATGTATTGTATTATTAGAGCTACTTTATAGATAGAAGCAGTACTGTGATTGATAAGAACTACTGGATGAATGTAATAGAGATTGGTTTGCTATCATTTGAAATGTTATATCGTTTCCATTGTATATTGGAAATATTTGTTGTTTGTAACTAACAAATCGTGTCAATCTAAAGCCTGAAATTTGATGACTAGGGCCTATATGGAATGATGTGTGGAATTTATACTCGTGTGGCACCTGTAGCAAACTACTGTAAATGTGGCACCTACCGTGGGGTAAATTTGACATGTGGGACCTACTATAAATTTAAAAGGGAAAACAAAAATGTTGGGACATAGAAAATGCCACAGGGCCTAAAATATATGGGTAAAGTTTGGGCTTGGCCCATGAAATTGGCAATCTTAGAAACCAAAAGACTAGAATTTTTGGGATTAGCCCATGTAAAGCACTGTGTTGGACTGGGCTAATTTTGATCTGTCACAAATATGCCACGTAGGATTAGCCACGTGGAATCTGATGTGGACATGCTAGATTGCCCATGACCAAAATTTTGGTCATAGACTCTATGACCATCTATTTTGGTCATAGTTGTCCATGACCAATTGAAAAAAAATATTAGGGGTCACCAGTTAGCACATTCCTTGTAGTGATAGTGCTAGGGTTTCTCCATCTATCCCCAAGAACAAGTCAACTACTCATACATGAAGGAAATCAACATCATGGCAATTGTATGGATAAAATATGAAGGTATAATTGAATACAAGGGCAAATTCACAAAAGAGATTGGACTACAACAAAATAAACAAAGGGGTTGATGTTGGAGACGATGTTGATGAAGATGACGACGAATATCGATGTGTAGCCCTTCAAGATGCAAGTCTCCTCTCTCCCTTGAGTGGAATGGTGACGTAGATCTTGTGGGTGGTGGCTATGGAGGTGGCGTAGCGGCAGGGCTTCGCCCCTATGACATATGTGGACTCTCTCCCTTATTCTAGAGTTCTCCCCTCTTTAAATAGGCATCTGGAGGTCGGTTTTGCAAACCGACGGAGCTAGGGCACTAATATACCCATTGGCCCTTCACAAATGTTGTTTAGTTTGACGAAACGAAGCCGTCAGATGGTGGTATGGCCAGGCTCCGCCCGTACCAGTGGTCGTTACGCTCTCTAGACTCTGCAGTATTTTGGTCGTCATTTCTTTATACAGACTCCGATTGAGGTGTTCTTTGACTCGTTGGATTTGTATGGACGAGGGATACAACACCATGACCTTGGATATTCATTTGGATTTGATGGAAATTCCACTTTTCCTCTCCTCAAATGGCTAAGTCTGGTGCCTACAACTTCTCCATATTGAATCCTCTTGGCTCCTTTTATCCATGATTGTTTATAGAACCTACACACAAATCAAAGACAAGAAAAAGATAATAAAATCTTAATAAAACTACTAATGTGCAAAGTCCATGTGAAAATGAATGAGAACTAGTAATCATACATAATGGGCATAATTGTAGATAGATGTAGCATGTAATGAGTGACAATATGAATAATTTATATACTTAAATATGCTTCAATTTTGGACTCATCAATTCCCCACTGTAATCTCTTGTCAAACATGATGTATGATGCAATATATTGTTTTCCTATGATCTATTGTATCTCTATGTTGATGTTTGAGTAGTGACTTGTTTATGGCAATTGTGATATAGTTTGTTGTTGGTTGCATATAATTATATGTTATCTTCTATGATGATCTTATTGTACTAACATACGAGTGCATACATATGTTGGGGTATCCACAAGTTTTTCACCATTGCATGTTGATAGGATGAGGGATAGTTGGAGTTTGACAGAAACCAAATCCTAAATCCCAAATCTTAGAGATACATGTTATATTAATTCATGGTTAACCAACGAGGGTATTATCATGGGGACCTTAGATCTATAAGAAGTGGTTGGACTTTATGTCTTAATAATTACCTTGTTTGCTCTTAATTGGCCTTAGGATCAATCACTAGGGGTGTATTTGCTCATGTATATGGATATACCTGTTAATGACTCATCCTTAGAAGAAACAATAGAAAGAGTATCTTTGTGCTTCACTAATTGTGACAACCAACCATATGAAATAGAAATTTGCCTAAGCACTTACTCCCTTAGGTTATCCACCTATACTTCACTAGCTCCATTTTACTTGCACTAGTTTACCTATAGTATTTGCTTCTAAAAACTTTGCTATTTTCTAGTTAGTATCCAAAACAACCACACACACACTATAGTTCCTAACTTTGCATAGAAGGGCATATGAGTAGGTTATAGGGCTTTAGAGAATAGATAGTTTACCTTCAGCTCCTCGGGGGTTCGACACTCAAATACTTATCGAATTGTACTATAGTGATCCCTTGCACTTGGGGGTTATGAGATGCTCTTACTGCTAGAGACAAAGTGTGATACAAATACATATTAGAGATTTATCCATGTCATTGGCGCTTGAGAGTATTTCAATTTGTTACGAGAACTATTATTTTTGCAGATTCTAAGAAATAAACACACTTCCATATTTTTTTCATAGATATGTATTTATTTATTGCAATATTAATATGATTTGATATCTTAAAAGACCAGACAGTGAACCCATAGTTCGACAGGTAAAAACCAGAATCGACGCCCTCAACGGTTCGATCACCGTTCTAATTTTTTAAACTATGTTGTTGGCCCGTGGCTAATGGGCTAGGCCCGCCAGCAGACCTACATGCCACGTGGCCCAGCCGATGCCTAGGCTGTGACCTAGAGCATGTGTGCTGGCCCAGCATGGCCTGTTTAGGATTTTTTTTTTGATTTTTAACTTCTTTTATTTTTTTAGAAAATATAGCATGTTTAGCTAAACATGCCGACCCGCTTAATCCCCATGCCGTGTCGGGCCGTGCCAGACCGACCCATTGGCCAGGTTTATCTAGCAGCATTCAACAAGGAGAACTAAACTTGGGCAGGCTTAGCAGAAGGAGAAAAAATAACTTCTAATCACTAAAAATAACTTCTGCTCTTTGTTTTTTTAATGAGATTTGGCAGCTACCACACGCACGGTGCTGGATTGTTCAGGTATTCTTTCCCTCCATCCCTGATTCATTGCTGATGATTGCTACAGTACTTCCCTAATCTGCTGAATTACTTGCTCCAGTAGGAGTAGTTCCTAAGGATAGTCAGGTCACAAAAAAGTTCCTAAGGACAGTTGCAACTTGCAATATTTAACATAACGCATGCAGGTTATAAAATACCCACAATACCATAGAAACAATATTACTACAAACATACAGAGTTATGTAAGTTTCATCCTATGCGGTTTGGTTCTAGTCTTCTAACCATGGAAAAATCACACGATTCTTATGTAATCTTTCCACATCCTCTCTGCAATACGATCTCTTAAAGCATTTCCGTCGTCGCATTGACTGTTCAGCGCTGCAACATCGTTTCCATATGCATCATCCCCACTAGGCAGAGCCACACTCTTCCGTGTTGAAAGCGGGACTGTTTGGTTACATGAAAATTCTCCGCGGTCACCTCCTTGCCTCTGAATCACATTATGCAGCACCACAGCCGCTGCTGGAATCTTCAGCTGAGTCTCTAACCGGTAAAACGTCGCGACATTCAGAATTGGAAACCTCATCTTCAGTATGCCTATAGCATGCCTGATATGGTTACGCAGGTGTGCATGGCGAAGATTGAACAGCTCCTTGTAGTCTCCCGGTTGGCAATTTCTCTGCTCTTGCTCTTGAGTATGGTAAGGGACCCCGATGTAAGGAGCGAGAAAACAAGGCGTGTTTGGATAACCCTCATCTACCAAATAGTATTTGCCACCAGGAACTTGAAATCCAGACTCAATAGCAGAATACAAGACCGCTGCATCAGACGCAGATCCTTCATGACCACAGGACACATGGACGAAATTCAAATCAAAATCACAAGCAAGCATCACGTTTTGAGTAAGGGATCCTTCTTTATTTCGATATGGGGCCGCTTCCCTACCTGATACTGTCATAGGGACATGGATTCCATCAATTGCGCCTATACAGTTCTGCAAGAGAGGACATCTCCTATGTAACTGACATGTAACAGAAAAGCATAAAAGTTACTACAAACATATACGGGTACACTTACCTCAAAGTAAGGGCCATACTGTGGATCAGATGATATCTTCCAATGAGTCCTAGTTGAAAGATGCTTCACAAAGTCACCTTTCACTGAGATCACTGCATCAAAACATGCCTTGATATGCCTATGGATAGTCTCTCTGCTGCGCTCAAATCTATTACTCAGTTTCTCAAAATTAGCATTTCGTGAGAGCATGTACATAAACATGCCAATCTGCTCTTCTACAGAAACACCTCTTGTATTCTGCAGAAGGTACTTTGACCTAACATATCTTGAAAAGTCACGGAGAATATGAGGCTCGATTCGAAGTTTCTCATAGCCCTGACCTCGGTCGTCTTCAAGAACTTCGCATACCCATTCTGCACTGCTACATCTTGATGTACTTTTGGTTTCGTAACCAATGGAAGCCAGATATAAAGCTGGGAAAACAAATAGCATCATCTCATCATCCTCTTCTTCCTCAGAGTCGCTCAGCTCTTCAGGATCCATTTTTTCAAAATCTAACATTCAGAAAGATAAAAAATTAAAATGAAGAACTGGCAAGCAAAACATATATCAGAAATTGGATTAAAGAGTTCTGGACAATAAATATTAGTATTAGCTTGATCAAGGAACTTCCCACAGCAGCTTAGTTACTTCATTTCATATTAAGGAATAGCAGTAACTGCTATAGAATAGAGCTGGTAAGTCATATTTGACTCTCACAATTTATGATCTAAAAACACATAGACAAATGCTCTAGCAGATGGTCATGTTTAAAAATCAAGAGATTTCTCATTGAAAGGCATAGCAATATAGCATATAGTATGCTGATCCCTGTTCTAATTTCTTTGAAGATAATAAGAGGTAAATAACACAACAATATGAATGAGCCAACACAAGTTAGCATTTCAGCTCTGCCAAAGCTATTTTCTGGAAATGCCGTGGAAATGTAAGACAAAAATAAGGTAGCGCGGTATCAATAAACTAAGTCCCTGGCGTCATGAATAAGTAAGGATCTGGCGAGAATCCTGCTTACACGGTAGTGCAGTACCAGCAACAGTAATCAACCATGTAAACTGTAACGTGCGAGGCAGCAGATGAAATTACACATCAGCAAAAATATATCTGACAGAAATTGCAGATGTAACAGATCAGGAATCAGTAACATGCTAACAGCCGCTTCAAGCATTAGTGATAGTAATCCGAAGTACGAAAGCACACTCTACTAGAGCGAAGTGTTCCTGCGGATCAAGGAGGAGTCGGGCGCTACCTGAGGATGCACGGATTGGTGACGGAGCCGAGGCTCGCCGGCGAGGAGGGAGGGCGACGGATTCGAGAGTCGAGACAGACGGAGTAGCTCTGCTCACCGGCAAGGACGTGCGGTCACGGGGAGAGGGGAAAACTCACATCCAACGAGGCCACCGGCCGTCGTCAGCGAGGAAAGGAGAAATCCTCGCCAAAGAAGTCTACGTGACCCCTAAGTATCTGGGTTCGGTCGCTAAACCCCCTATGTTTCAGTTGGGTCACTTAACTCCGTATGTTTGCAAAACCGGACAATTAGCCCCCTAACGGTGGTTTTGGTTGTATCACAAGCGGTTTTGGTGACATAGACGTACGGCAGCTTCCAGCGTGGCATCAAACCGAACTAACTCACTTGACCTCGCCTCCTCTGCTCCGCTTCAAGCCGGCGGCGGAGACCAGCCGCTCCTGTCCACCTCCCTCTTCCGCTTCTTGTGCTGCGCCTCGTCACCTCGCGCCGGTGGTGGAGACCAGTCGCCCCGTCCACCCATCTGCTATGCTTCCTCGCTTTGAGCCGAGGAAGATGCCCATGCCGCACCAAGTCACCGAACCGGCGACAGGCCGTCATCGCAGGGAAGCAGCAGCGAGAGTCGCAACGGCGCCGCAGACCACGCACCGCCGGCAGTGCCGGAGGTGTTTCATCACGGATGGGCATTTTCCGTCTCATCTCGTACACGCTGAACGAGTTGCAAGTAACTGATTTTTTAGGCATTTTCTGTCTTTCACACGTGGTGCTCGGAATTGCTTACCGACTGATTTTTTTATGCTTCCCTGCTACTCACTAAAGCTCGGGACTACGGTACGTGGTGTAAATGAAACAATGAACTGCATGTCGACACTGCTATGGACAATGAACTGCAAGAGGTGCTGCTTCATCATGTTTTCAGTGTTCAGATTAGTGCAGATTGCAAGTAAAAAAAGATTAGTGCAGATTCATCATGTCGACAGTGCTATGGACAACAAGGAAGCTACAGGTGAAGAAGTAGTTATGATTGGTGCAGATTCGGTGCTATTCGTTTGGCATTTTCTCTTTTATTTGGACCGATCCACCATCCACCCAAGTTACAACGGAAGAGAGGAAATGAAAACTTTGATTCGGAAAAAAGGAGAACTAACCTGGACTGGTCGTTGTGCCGCCCTCAAATCGCCAATTCGATGCGCCGGTCATCAGCCGTGCGCCCGTGGCCACCGTCGGGAGGGAGGAGCAAAGGGGCAGAGATCAGGAGGAGCAGAGCAAGGAACTGGCTTAACCAGACCAGGTACCGGTGGGGTTATTTGGCTAGACCGGAACAGGGACTAAAACCACTAACCAAAATAGCCATTAGCCTCCCAAACCGTCCGGAGGGGGTAAATTACCTGGTATAAGATACTTAGGGGGTTAAGTATGTCAATCCAAACTTAGGGGGATTAGGGTCCCAAACTGAAAACTTGGGGGTTATATGGACTTCTTTCAATCCTCGCCGAAGAACTCGTTGTACTGGGCCGGGCTGAGATGCTGGTCCACGCTATCCCGGTCTACCTCTCACATGGGCCTCACCCACAAGCAGCCCAGCCGAAGCTTCCAAGTTCTGACTCCTGGTTCCGTTCGTTCCTCTTTGCCGAATCAAGTCAACTCAGTGGCTCACCTGAATCTCCATTAGCGCGCGCACGATGCACAGCCTCCTCGCCAGGATCCCGCAGCCGCACAGGCCCGTCGTCCTGGTTGCCTCCTCCTGCGCGCTGATCCTCCTCGCCACCGCCCTCCTCCTCCCCCGCGCCCCTCCCGCCCCACCGCTGACCACGCCGCCCGCCATTCGCCTCGACCCGCGCGTGGAGCACAGGAGCGGCAACGAGGTGCTGTGGCAGCTGCCGCCGGGCCCGCCGCGCGCCGCCGTATTCGTCGCCCCCGGGTGCACCATCCGCGCCACCGACTTCTTCGACGCCTCCCCGGGTTGCCCGCGCTGCGCTGGGCTCCCCGAGGAGCGCCTGTTCACGCGCGAGGCGCTCCGCCGCGGCTACGCCGTCCTCTCCGTGTCCAGCCGCGCCGAGTGCTGGTCCCTCGACGCGGCCGCCTCCGGCGACGGCAGTGAGCTCGCGGCCGTCGCGTCCATCATCGATTGGTGGCTCAAGGAGCAGCACCCCGAGCTCGGCGGCCTCCCGCTCGTCGGCATCGGCGCGTCGTCGGGCGGGTACTTCGTGTCCGCGCTGGCGGCCAGGGTCAGGTTTAGCAGCGTAGCCATCATGATCGCCGAGGGCGTGTTCGCGGCGATGCATGAAATTCCGGCCGGGTACCCGCCGGCGCTGTTCGTGCACATGCCCAAGGACGCCGAGAGGGCGCAGATGGTGGCGGCGAGCATAGGCCAGCTCAAGTCAAAGAACGTTGATGTGCGAGAGATCCGATGCGATGCCTTCGCTGTGAGTGCCGAGTTTCTAGCCGCGAGAATTCCGGGGTTGACCCGGACCCTCGCCGATGCGCTTGTGGATGTGTTTCGCCAGAAATCGTTCCTGGATGAGAAGGGTTTTCTGAAGAAAGACGGGAGGAAAACACCGTGGAAGAAGGCAGCAGATGAGGCCAATGTCTTGCCAAAGGTGTTCGCTCTGGAGAGGCATGTCACGGAGGAGCTGAATGTTGCATATGCATACCACGAATTTACCAGCCTCAAGGATGGAGAGATCTTCGAATGGTTCGAGTCCCATATGAATCGCAAGGTTTGAGGATGCTTCATTCCTATGGTAATGAATGACTAATTTGATGTCATATTCATGAATGTCACTGATTTTGGTGAATCACACGATAATGATCTGTGGGAGTTGGAAAGAAGGAGCAAATATTTTGTAAGGCTCCTAGCTTGCAATTTACCATATACACTTGTACTTTACTTTCTAATATGATCGTGTTTTTTCTGCCATTGCGATCCTTGGTGTAACAAGCAAATGTGTCCACTCTCCTCACAGTTGTTGCTGTTGTTGTAACTATATAACACAGAAATGTCTTGAGTATTCATAAATTGAAACAACTTGGGATAAATTGATCCTTTGTGAGCAATTCTTTTTTGTAGGTTCAGTCACATTTCTTGTAACTCCAGTTAGATAGCTTGCCTTAGCATATCATTAGTGTCTGGTTCTGACTAACTGACATTCAGGAAATGATCAGTGTAGGTTTCTCTATATCGAGTACCCTGGTACTCGTAATATGATTCTGCACGTAAGTGGATAGTGCCATTTCATTCGTCAAACTATCAATCAACAGTTCAGCACAGAAATCTGCAAAATGTTAAGTCGCTACTCAATTGCTGTATGCATCCAAAGTAATAAACGATACTAGTAAAGTTACTAAATTCGTAAGTTGACATTCAGATACTCTTAGTTACTGTCACCCACACCTGTCCTCAACTACCCAGCTCTTCTTAGTTCCGAAGTTATAAATTTGTGTTCATGTGTGATTCTGGGTGTACTCGAGTGTTCTGGTGGAGAACTGATCTACTCGAGAGCATTTCCTCTGGGGTAGTCTTCAGCTGCATGTTTGGGAAATTTACATTTAGGATTGTTACAAGTTGTTTGTATTCGAAGGTTCATTGGCGAAATGAGAGAAACTGATACACTCATCTGTTCAACATATGGACTGCTATTTTCCTCGCGGGATAGGCATGTCAGAGAGGAGCTGAATATCGCATATGCATACCATGAATTTACCAGCCTGAAGAAAGGAGAGATCTTCAAATGGTTCTGAGTCCCATATGGATCACAAGGTTTGAGGACGCTTCATTTTTTATGGTCATCGATTCCTAATTTGATGTCCTATTCATGGAATTTTGCTGATTTTGAGAAAGAAGGAGCAAATATTTTGTAAGGTTTATTCTCATAGCTTTTAGTTTACCATACACACTTGTAGTTTCTGATATGATCATGTTCTTTCTGTCACTGTGGTCATTTGTGTAACTCGCGAATGTGCCACTGTCGTCATTGTTGTTGTTATTGTAACTTATAACACAGAAATGTCTTGAGACTGTACAAAATGATAAAAACTTGGATAAGTTGATTCTTCGTGAGCTAGGATCTTTAATTTTCAGCCACATTTCTTACAACTCGGATATCTTGCCTTCGCATATCGTAGTGTTTGGTTCTGACTTACTGACAGTATATTTATAGCAATGTTTGTAGTACTGAGTAGGATGTCTTGTCTTTGTGTATGAATAATTGCAACAGAGGTCCTGCTTGGGCAATCACTAGAAAATTAGTAGTCATTGTTCTGCGAGTACTTAGTGCTCTGATCCAAGAAGCATAATTTAAGAAATGATCATTATAGGTCTCTCGATACTGATGTATTCTGTTACTTGCAATATATCCCGCATATAAGTGTACAGTGCCATTTCATTGGTAAATTATCAATGAACAAAATATTAGAAAATTGTTGGTATTACATTCTCTTAGTCAAGCATAGCGACATTCTCTGATTCAAGCAACAGAAAAAAATCTCTTAAAATAGTGATATTACGTGATAAACCAACAAATTATTAGAAAATATATCACGCCACACAAGATATATAGCATCAATCAAGAAGAATACAGGAGCAAGAAATTTAGCCAGGAGATATCCGGGACTAAAACTTGTAGTGGGATTCATTTGCCTTCTTGAAGACCCCAGCCTGGGCAGAAGCAGCACCATCAGAGGTCACGGCGATGACGATGCAGTCCTTCACCTGCTGGGTGGTAAAAGGAAATTTGTGGTTCACAATTGAGTCGAGGTATGCAGCTGCTCCTTCACGTATCAGGGCGCCAATGCCATCAGTTCTTGTGTTTGAGAGTGCGTCGTGCAGAGTTCCTAGCTTCTTGCCAACAATCATGCTGCAGGCAGCACCAAATGTCTGGCCGATGTTCCCAAGCGTCCCGATAGCCGCAACTATAGCATCTGGGTGGCCCTTCCAGTAGCTGCATTTCAGGCAAAACAAAACCATTTTAGTGTTGTTGCTTCTGTGATGTTGATGCTTATGGTATGCACTCATTCTAGCTCTTACTTGCAGGATCCAATGAAATCATGCTTCTTTGGAATTGCTGGGATATCATGGGAAGGTGCACTCGGAGTGCTGGGTGTAGTGCCGTAAGATGGCGTCGGTGTGGTTCCGTAAGATGGCGTTGGTGTGGTGCCGTAAGATGGCGTCGGTGTGGTGCCATAAGATGGCGTCGGTGTGGTGCCGTAAGATGGTGTCGGTGTAGCGCCATAAGTTGGCGTCGGTGTTGGTTTGTAGCCTCCTCCCGACCCATGTGTGGGAGTTGGGGAGCCCCCATCTGGTAAGATATACAGAAGTGAAACTATTAATACTGTTAAGTCATCTGCTTATTCATGAATCACCTTAATAGATGCAGTTCAGTAGTACTTTATGAAGTACTACCTCCGTTTCATAATTTAGAACATTTTGGCAAACTAAATTAGTATTTTGCTAAAACGTTCTACATCATGGAACAGATTTAGTAAAAAATACAGTGCAACACACAAGGGATCGATGGGGTTAAAAACATACAGTGGGCCGCAGAAGAGTAGGTCTTCTGTTCATTCGACTCCCCCAGGCTCCTGCACGAGCTCAGTGAAACAAGCCCCACCAGGACTGCACTGATCAGAAGAACCTTGCCACCCATCTTGCTTGCTCTCAGTGTGTGCGTGTGTGCAGAGAACAGGCAATTGAACTGGTAGTGAGTGATGCTTGAGTTGATGAAACTGAAGGGTCTCTGGATGCTATATATACACACACACACACATGAGAATGGCACTCTACAGTGACGTTGATGCTATTGGATGCATGGATCTATATATGTTCATCACACTGTTAGTAGTTGGCGATCAATTAATGATCTCGATTCGTCCAGCTAGCTCGGCGTGACGGTGATCTGCTCGGTCTCTCTGAATTTAGCATGATCAAAGCTCCCACTGTGAGTATTTTAACTGAATTCCTTTTCTGGATTTTTGCTTCGATGCCTCATGCTGGTGGATGGTAGGGAACACTGATCCTTGGAGTAAGGCAAGGACGTCTCACATTAATATCCTCCCTGTGTTGTGTTTTGGACAGGTTTCCTTTCCTTCCACACGGAATGGAGGTCTCTCTGGTCCCTGAAAGTTTAATTGGGATCGGCGCCTGCCACCTACTCGGTGTAGTTAACAATGATGCATCGAGCTGGATTTCATGTCCTCGCCCTGCCTCCGGAATTCAATGGAACCATGGTGTGATATGCTTCTTTGGTTCTGTTGGAATGTGGAGGCCTGGATGATGCAAGAGTCCAGTTTACTCTGACAGTTATTCGTGCTATTACTGAATGCTTCCTTGGTTCTGTTGGAATGTGGAGGCCTGGAGGATTCGATCTGCTCTTTCTAAGATAAGTTATGTAGAACTGATTTGCACTGCAAATCTTAGCATTGCGCACTTCTTATTCAGATGCATGTTGAGAAAAGAAGTTTTGCTTATTACCACAGTTTGTGCTGCGAAATTCTCTGTTTTTTGTTGCTCCTTTTGGTTGCACCTACCTAGTGTTGGTGCATGTCCTGTAAATTTTGCACATAGTATTTGTTACAGCAGAAGGATTTTACTCACCCAAAAATTAAAATTAAACGTACTAAATGGAAGCCATGCTGGAATGATAATGCTGCACTAGTCATTCATCAACACCACACATGCTATGTTATCATCATGCTGTCCTTAGTCCCGTATACGCTCTGACACCTCCGATTTTACTAAACAAAACATGTATATTTTTATTTTCGTGAACTTTCAGTTGCCTTGTTCCATGCCGTTATTTGTTGACAGTTTTTTTTTTTTTGCTCAGGAGACGAAAAAGATAAATGCATCCGCGATGTCCTTGTTCAGAGCTGTATCTACCGCTAACCACGTGTGCAAAATGACTGGGCAAACGTATAGCATGCATGTCGCCTACAAGAAGTTCCAGTCAATGCAATTTGCACGGTTAAGGTTGAAACCTCTGTTAATGCAATTCGTATTTAACTCCAGTTGTAGTTACAATTGAGGAGCCAATAACGAAGAGAGGGAGCAGTAGCTCCTCTACTTGCACGAGAGGGGAGGCGACTGGCCCTGAGCACTGAAACTCCATGTGACTGCTCGTGCATTTGCCGGGCAAGGGAATCTTCATGGCTGCCATTTTTCAAAGGGAACTGTTAATTTGATGATTGTTGGGGTCCTTGTAAGTCTGTGTTCTGCCACTGGTGGCCCTCCCAAAGGTCGATCTCGCGACGGTGTTCTTCGGGAGGTCGGCAAGGGCTTAGGAAACGGCGGATCTGGTGCTCGTTGCCCAAGTCTGTCCATGGCTGCTCCCGGTGATCGCGGCCCTGCAGCTGGAGGTTGGTGCCAGCGAGGTGTGGTGCTCGCGCGGTGGTGGTGCTCTGCCACGACGACGGCTGCAGACCTTGGAAGCTGGGGCGGCGGCCTCGGGTCGCGGCGGCGTCTTCTCGTCAATGGACGGGCTGCGGGGTGGTCGTGTTGTCTCCCTGGCCGTGTGGGTGGCAGGAGGAACCGCGCGTGGTGAGGCGGAGGCTCGCCGGTGCAGGCAGGCTGGGGCGGGCCCCGGGGACGCGGTTGTGTTGGGTGGCGTCCAGGGACGGACCCACAAAGAATTTGGAGTGGGGGCATATTTGGTTTACATTCACATAATTTGTGCATTTTTTGTTTAAATAAGAGTAAATTATATTGGATTTGACGAATTTGAGTGGGGGCCTCAGCTATACCTAGGTCTGCCCCTGGTGGCGTCGACCCATCTTCTCCTCTGGGCGGTGGGCATGTGGAGGCCGCAGATTTTGGCCCCGCGCCATGTTTGTGAGAGGTGGGGTGCCGCGGAGGGCCACTGTGGGTGGCAGTCTGGCTGGGGCACGGCGGCCCTGGCTGGAACCTGCAACTCTATGGCAAAGGTGTCCATGGAGATCGAACGGTGGCATGGCATCGTCGCTTTGGGTGGGCGAGGCGTCAGACCCGACGTCTCGTGGTCGGTGGCAGATCAGCATGAGGTGATGTCCTGCTGCGCGTGAAGGCCAGACCAGTGGCTTCAGATCAAGATGGTGGTGATGCTCTGCCTTTGGCCGCGTGGGCGGTGGGGCATGGCTCTATGGGCGGGGCGTCGTCTCTTTCGCTGACGATCTTGCTAGCTGCGTGGCATGGACCGTCTGGGTGATAGTTCATTGGAGGAGGTGGTCGGGGTCTCTAAACGATAGTCTAGCCCGCCTTGGTCGGTGTCGACATCGACCACGCTTGAGGGCGCTGTTCTCCCTCTTGGGGGCGTTGTCGTGGAGCCCCGACACCCCTCCGTCCATCATTCCGGGGTGAAAACCCAAATCTGGCTTGCCCGATTGGATGATGGCGGCGTCTTTTGGACGTCGTTAACTCTTTGGAGGCGTCATTTTTGAAGTGTGTGAAGCCATTCTTGGGATGCTAGTGATGTCGGTTGAGTCAACGTCTTCGGGCCCTGTTGGCGTGTGAGTACCGTTGGCGAGTTTCCTGCGGCCTGCCTCTCGCCACGAAGCTTGAGAGGCCTAGTCGTTTCCTTCGGCTTTGACATCCTCTCTAGGGACATGCACCCGGATTTTCATAGCGCCCGATGTTGCCGTTGTGCTGGTGTGTCGTTCGATGGTGCTATAGACCTAGTCGAACTAGGTAGTGTGGCCTCGTGTGATTTTGATGTTTTTTTCGTAAAAAATGTGCCGCTTGGGGTCCTTTTTGGTTCGGTTGCCCTTTTAACCGGATCCGGGCGTATATACGTCTGTATCAGGTTTCGTCCGGTTTCCCTTCCGAACCGGCTAATTCTCTTCTTCTAATAGAAAAGGCAGAGCTCCTGCCGGTTGCTCAAAAAATACACCATATTCTCCTAGTTTGTTCTCCATGGCAAGATCCTCGCTGCTGATAGATTGACCACCAGGGGCTAGCCCCATAACCCCTTCTATCTGTTCTATCGCTAAAAACGGCTACTCATCTTTCTAGTTCCACAAACGGCTACTACGCAAGTTTGGATGATGGTTCATGACTTGTCCCTTGACACAAGCCCGGAGGCTCTCGTGCCTTCCCACCACTCTTCGCTCAATGAGTGGTGGGATGGCAAGTTGGTGGGGATGGACAAGAAAAACAGGCAGGAGCTCAGCGGTAGGCTCCTCTACATACTTTGGAATGTTTGTTAGAATGTTTGGAAGGAGCACAATAGAAGAATCTTCAATGGCAAGTATCTCTCTATCGCTGAAGGGCGCACCTCGCGAGTGAGGACATTAGACATCATGCTTTGACTTTTGGATTCGCCACACAAGCTGTGGTGCCAAATGATTGAGCAATGAACTCCGCTATATGGGGTTTCCTCGTAATGTTCCCCGGTAACCAAAAAACATGGCCATTGTACAGTTGTTTCCTCTCCTTAAGAAAAGACATCACTTCTGCAGGTTGCTCTAAAAAAGACACAATATAATTTTTAAATTCCTAGCATGGGTTAAGTTATCTTCTAGAAGGATTGTGTCATCTTCTAATAGAAGGAGTTTGTTATCTTCATATTATAGAATTGTCACACCTCTATCTACTAAATCTGAAGCCCTTTAACTAGACCTTCTTTTTGAGCTCTTTCAATTACTATAGCCAACACATCAATTGTAATATCAAAGAGCAAGGGTGATAGAGGGTCTCCTTACCACATCCCCTTATAAGTAGAAAAATAAGCCCCAATCTCCCCATTAACTTTAATTCATATATACCTTCCCACTTGTCACCACTTTCATCACCATATCAATGAGTTTACTTGGGAGCCGTTTCATCTCCAAAACATGTACCAAGAAAGGCCATCTGATTTTATCAAAAGACTTTCAAAGTCTATTTTAGAAAGAACAAGTCATGTAACACTTCACGCAAAACATTAATCCCTTCCATTATGTATCTGCCTTTAAGGAGGGAAGTTTGTAATAGCTTAATCACACCTTGAATAACATGAATTACTATATTAACGAATATTTTTAGAGACGCATTCAATAGACAGATTGGCCTATACTTTTGGATTCTATCAACATCAACCCCTTATATAGATACTAAAGTTATAACTCCATAGTTCAACCTAGCCACATCTAGCTCTCCCTTATGCAAATCTTTGAGTAAACTAAACATGTAACTTTTAATTAAATCCCTATTATTTGGGGTAATAAACTCTGCACTAAAACCATCAGGACCTATAACTTTGGTACTGGCCATGCTAATTATCTACGTCGTCTCCCATTTCCACGGCGTTGACAAGCTATGGGCGTGTTTGGTTGCAAGGGCCAATTTTCTCTTTTTCCTACTTGGCCCACTGGGTGCTGCATGAGGGGAGATTTGGCTTGGGCCAAGTTTGGCACTTTGTTTCATTATCCATATCTAGTTTTCCTGTAATTTTGGATTTTTTTTTGGTTGGCAACAAAACTAATTTTAACTCGCTTGATGCAATAACCTGCATGTTTGGTTGCACATTCCATAGTGTTGTGCTCACCATTTCTCAAAGCTGGTGATGTTACCACTCTCTTGGTTGAACCAGCAATTGCAAACAAGTAGCAAATTAAACTAGCAGTACCAAATTAGCACTCTATCTACTAGCAAATATGAGTTCATGATAATTTTACCTAGCTACTAGCAAATGACAGCTCACCATAATATTACCTAGCTACTACGAATGAACGTTTTTGACCCACATCCAGGGTTTTTCATGGAACACAAGGGCAACACTTTCTTCCTCTTCCTCTTCCTCATCTTCCTCTTCCTCTTCCTCGTCTTCCTCGTCTTCTTCCTCTTCCTCCTCCTCCTCTTCCTCTCTATCTTCTTCCTCTTCGTCTTCGTCTTCCTCTTCCTCCTCCTCCTCTTCCTCCTCCTCCTCCTCTTCTTCTTCCTCTCCCTCTCCCTCTTCCTCTCCCTCTCCCTCTTCCTCTCCTCCTCCTCCTCCTCCTCCTCCTCCAGAGGAATACCGCTTTAAAGCAGCTCTGGGCTAGTCCCCCAGAGGAATACCTGAATCGACAGTTTTCGTGGGCCTGAATTGACAGTTGTCGTGAAGCCATACCATAGCGAGATGCCTCGTGCATTATTCAATGGACAACCTGCAAGTAAGTTAATGTTCCTTCTCCTCCATTAAACTGCTTCTTTCTCAACCTCTCCTAATTAGCACATGATACTGCAATTGAAAATAAACTCTATATGAAAAGATGCACGTCGATGGTTAGACTCCATTTCAACAATTGGCACCGGTATCTTCTCAAAGGTGTTTTTTTGTTTTGAGCTTTTTTGAACGAATTTCGTCAGATTCATCACATGTGATCGACCGTTTGAAATTTTCTTTCAGAGGTATCTTGACCTTGCCGTTTTGCACAACTCTGTTGTTTTAAATTTTTCGTTTCGGTGGACATAGGCGGATACACATCTGTAGCCCTCTAATATACTGTAAACTATTTACGTATGGTAAGATGAAGATGACATTGAATAGGAGCTGTGTGCACATTGGCTCTTGCCATCAAGGATAGCTCGCCATGCCTTGCAGATTGAGCGAGATACGACGAGCCAGCCACACGCCGGAGCACTTCGGTGAGACCGTCCACTGGTAGATGTTTCAGTGCAGGTGGACGAATATATACATCTGTAGCTCTCTAATATTTAGAGGTGTTTATGTGTTGCTATTAATGGTAATCAGGCAACCAAATCAAGTACAGCCAACTACATAGTTGCAACAACTTTCTCTTGAGGGCAATAAAAATGTTGTGCAACCTTCCAAATGAAGTGGATAACATGACCCGTGTTGCGTTTTCGGGTGAACTTGCCGTCCAACATCTTGCCCCAGGGAGCTCCAAAATGGATGCTCCCTACGAAACAAGCCCTTGGATCCTCGAAACAGGTATATTAATATAGAAACCGACCGATACAACTGAGATACCAATGCTGGGGCCAACAACACAGAACCAGCCCAAAAGAAACAAGAAAGAGAAATAAAAGAGAAACAATGCCGACATCGGTGGTTCAACGAAGGAGGAGATGGCTCGCCACCGTTGCGTCCACCGGACAAGTTTCACCACGCTCCTAGCTCTCCGAAGCGTGCGTACCAAGAAGCACCTCCAAGAAGGGAAGCGACGATGACGATGCTGCTGCCCGAACCGAACCAAGGGGACCCCCGGGACGAGTTCTAGGGTTTCGGTCCTTTCTCTTCTCGAGCAACTCGATTCAACACGCCCTTGGATCAGTGGTATATATGTTGGCTTAGCGTGATTTTGCCATTGGCAGAAGGGATAGAAGATACATAGAGAAGAGAGAGTTAGGTTTATAGATCTTATATCGAAGAGAGAAATATGGGCTGCTGAGGCCTGAGTGAAGGATCTATTCTTTTGTTGTTGGCGGATAGAAAAGGTGCCGGAACTGCCCGTAAAAATCTGTTAACACAGCTAAGTGGACACACTCGCAAACTATTTTCATTCATAAGATTTAGTATATACATATATAACTCCAAGCGCATACTAGAGATGCAAGTGGGATCCCGTATAAATTTCACGTCGAGTTCAATTTGCCATTTCTAATGTCACTAGAAATGACAAATGAAGTAAATTGGGATTTAGACGGGATCCCAGTAGGACACCTTAGCGCGTACACAAAAGGCTACAAGCTCGATCTCCTGATCAATCAGTACACACCAAGTATTTCTACTCAATCGCAAACGAGGAATAATGCCCTTTCTCACGAAGTCAAAGTCACGCAGTCAGATCAACACCATGTTTCGGTCGGTCTCTTTTGCGGCGATTATACACACCATGGAGCACCAGCAGAGATCCAGCAGGTAGGCGGCTCTCCCTGCGTGCGGCGTTGACGACTGATGCTGACTCATAGCCAACACGTACACGTTAACAGGTGAAGTTGAGTTGCACGCGACATGCGTGCAGCAGGCCACCTTAACGAGTACTACTACTAATAAGAAGATTCTACAGCACACAAATTCTATAGGATAGTCAATTTCTCAGGAAGCTGGAGTATAGTTCAGGAGAGGCCCGGCCTTAGCGTGCATGTCCACGCACTGTTTCCTTGAGCCTTTGCACCACCCGCTCGATGCTGCCCTGTTGCTCCCCGACCTACAGCAATATCACACCTCGTTGATTACGGTCACGCTGGATCTGGTTTTGAGAAGGAGAAAATGTAACGCTATATATGGGGTTCTCACCAGCACGTGGATGGTGTAGACGGCCGTGGCTCCCACCACGGAGAAGTGCGCGTTCTGCACCTCGCCGCCGGCCTCCTCCACCGCGCGCACGGCCCGGTGGAACGACGCGCCGTCGCTCGGCGGGGCGCCGGTGACGAGGATGGCGTGCAGGCCGGAGCCCAGGTGCTGGACCGTTACCTCGGGCAACACGGCGGCTGCCCCGGACCCGGACCCGGAGCCGCCGGGGCCCCGGTTCTGCTGGGTCGTCCTGGCCGCCGCCGTCAGCTCGCGCTTCCTCTCCTTGAGCCTCTCCACCCGCTCCGCCGTCCGGCTTATGTACGCTGCCGCCTCCCCGAGCCTTTCGGGCCTCGTCGCCCCTGGCTGTACACGCACAAACAATATAAACTTGAGATGAGATGGGTGTGCATGCGAGTAGTGTTTACGTGTATGTAGCATGCATGCATGCATGCGCACGAACTGCGGCAGAAGGCGCGCCGCCGGCGTGGACGAGCGTGTCGAGGCGGTGGTAGAGCCCGTTCATCTGGTTGCGGCGGTTGCGCTCCACCGTCTTCCGGTCAGGCTTGCTGCCGCCCGCCGTAGGACCAGGCGGCGGCGGCGGCATCGCCATAACGACCGGTGCGGTGTGTACGTGTACTCACGTTCGCACCCTGCCTCGGAGACCGTCTCACGAGTAGTCAGGAGTTTCTTGCATTGCTCGGTGTGTGTTTCTCGTGCGGCCGTGCATGCTACTTATATATGCCTCGGTAACGGATCGGATCTTAATGTTACTGTGCTAGTCAACCTCCGAAGTCGCATCAAGTGGAGTGCACCCGGGAGAATGGAGCATTTCTTTTTTGCCTTTTGGACCAAGGACCATGACCATCCTTCTGAAAGCTTAATTGGAGCACCGCCGATGTAATGAGAATTTAAATAATGAAAAAGCGGCGGCGTGGTATCCAGATGCTGATTGAAATTAAATAAAAGGAGGGTGCTAAGCTTTTTTCATAGGAGTCATTATTACATATAAATTTTGTAATGGACTACGTTTTCTAAATACTACCCTAGCCTTACGTAACATCTCAAGTTTTAGAAATTGGGAATTAAATAGCGTTCATGGCATGCATCATGCAAAAATTTAAATTCCGAAATGATTTGCTCAAATTCTATTTCAAAATGCCCATTTGTTTGAGTAAATTCACTATTTTAAATAGGAAAGAATATTGCAAATTATCCACCTAAATTGCTCCCATGGATTTTACAAAAATTTGGTAGTTTATTTGAGTCAATTTGAAATTAGTATGAAAACATTATGAACAAAATAGGGAAAACAGAAAAGAAAAAAAAAAGGAAAAAATAACTAACCTGGTCAGCCGGCCCGAGCCGCCTCATCCCTCTACCTAGCGCACAGCTGCAGCGCCAGCGGCCTAGCTAGCAGCCTAGCAACCGCCAGCAGCCTGTCTCACCTCCTCTATGTCGCTCACGAGTGGACCTTACCCTCGTGTCTTCCTCCTCACGAACAGAGAGTTCCCAGCAAGTCCAACCCGATCCCGATCGGTTGCCCCGCCGAATCCGCCGATTATGTTCTATCTATTTGCCCCTCGCGCACGCGTCGCTCGAATAACCCCCGTTCATCCCGTGCGGTTTTTTCGCTTCCTCCAAAACCCTAGCCACCTCAAACCGGAGATTCCTAATCCCGCCACCGTTGACCTCCACAGATCCATCCTGACCGCGAAGGATTCGGTCACCTTGGAGCCCTATCCTTCCCTACATCATGTTTCTCTTGCTCGTATGCGTCACCTCATCTCCTTTCCCATCTTGCAGGAGCGCCACATCGCACGGAAGGACCACCAGAGCATGCCCGGAGGCCGAACAGACCACCCGGCCCTTGCCGTCGCCTGGGGAAGAGACACTACGCGACGTGACCACCCTATGACCTCCGCACTCTGCCACATCTCGTAGACCACACCGCCGTGCTGAAGGACCGCCAAATCCACCGCCCGCATCGCCGCCGGGCCACCCCGTCGTCGCCGTCGCCGCAGGACAACGGTGAGCTCAACCTTCTATTCCTAGCCACTCGATGCACGTTGGACGACCTAGATTAGAACAAACCGGCGAACCTGTATCGGCCATTGCACGCACGCCGCATGGCGCCGACATGGCTAACGCGTCAGCGCTTACTCGGTTCGAGAATGATTAAAAATTTGCAGAAAATGTATTTAACTTGTAAAAATCATAGAAAAATATCTACTTGTCAGAAAAAAGGCAAATAATATGTCGTTGGATTAAGAAAATGAATATTATTTGCTTCTGGAATAAAATTATGAGTTTATAGTACCGATATTTTTTTATATGCTAAATGGCTTAATATAGTATTTTAATTCTATAAAATCATCTTTAAGTTATTTTTTGCGTGAATCCTGACTCTAAATCGAAATACCTATCCAGGAGTATTATCTTTACCAAGAATTGATATAGTGTTCACAACAAAGGCTAAATTAATATGAAATGTAGTAAATGGATCGAACTAATGCAATATTTTTTTTTGATGCATTAAAAGTTGTCCATGCATGTCATTTGTAAGTATAATGATCAGAATACCTAAATAATTTACTGAAACTTTTATGAATATGTCATTCATGCATTTGTTGCATTTGTATTGATCTCTATGTTTTGTTATTCACCTCTTTGTATCGATTCGTGTAGATTATAATCCTTGCGACCGTTGATACCTTGCTTTTGACTCTTATAACCAAGACAAGTGGTGTTACATATTTTCCCTACGCATTGGTGCTCTATTTTTTTTTGTAATTACATGTGGAGGAATATTATGCTATACTATATCTCATTATTGTCATAGTACTCCTTGTTAGGTGATCCACCGTATGATAGATGTGCTTAGTTGTGCTACTTAGACGTGGGTGAGATTACACCATGATGAATTATGTTTTTTGAAAGCAATTGTTTTGTGAAAACTAAAACAACTTAATTAATGAATCTCCTAGGTGTGATAGGATTGATAATTTTTAGATAGTTTTAATGCGAAAAGGCACCCAACCCTTTGAGAAATGTTTAGTGTCTTTGTTTGATAGCTTATGTGTGCAACCATGTGTCAGTGAGTTGTGGTTGGTTGGTTAGACTTAGTAGGCCATGGTGAACCGAACTCTTCGTATCCAGAGATCTAGTGAATTGGTAGGTTGGTACGGTGCGTGGATGAGTTTTAGAAAGTACTTTCCGAATTGTCTCTTCTTGGGCTTGTCCTGATCATGACACAAAATGCGTGTCGTGGTAAGAGCGGGTCGACCAGGTCACATGGATAAAGTGTACAAACCCCTACAGGGTGTAAAACTAAGTGCTTAGCCATGTCACTGGTTATAGACAAATTGAGTTGTTGAATTTTGAGCTATGGCATGTTCTCGCTCGTCCTAATTTCATAATTGCTAAAACAAATTGGTTTAACTTAATTGGGTTGTGTGCTAAAAAGTTAAATAATTTTACAAATGATAGGATGTACTTATTTTGCTGCTGCAAATATGCCTTGAACTCCATAAGCTAATTAAGAATGTAGTGATTAGACTTGTTATATTCTCTCATAGTTCCACTTGCCAATATATTCAAAATATTGACCTGACTTGTTTGAATATAATCTTTTATGTTGTAGGTTGTTCACCTCGTTATACCGATTCGTGTAAATTGTGAGGAGTATAATCCTTGCGATTATCAAGACAATGCTTTTGACTCCTATAACCAAGGCAATTGGTGCTACATAAATGTCCTACTTATTTTCTCTATGCATTGTAGCTCTGTTTTCTTAGTTGCATGTGTAGGAATATTATGCTATGCTATATCACATTATTGTCGTAGTACTCCTTGTTAGGTGAGTCACTATATGATATGTGCTTGGTTGTGCTACTTAGACGAGGGTGGGATTACACCATGATGAACTATGTTTTTGAAAGCAATTGTTTTATGAAAACTAAAATAAATTAGTTAATGAATCTCCTGGGTGTGATGACATTGATAATTTTTGGATAGTTCTAATGCAGAAAGGCACCCGGGTCTTTGAGAAATGTTTACTGTCTTTGTTTGGTAGCTTACATGTGCAACCATGCAATGGTGGAGCCTGACCAAAAGAAGAGCGGGCGCAAAATTCAACTCTTCACCGCTAATGTAGCTGTAATTTCAAGTTTCGCCGTAACAACAGATGATTTTCAAGATCAGTTCCTTGATTTACATAGGAAGTAAGGTATTTTTGACCCACTGATGGCCAGCAGCAACTTCAGTTTCAATTTGTAAAAACATGAGTAGCTAACCCCTTTTTGCAAGAAAAAGATAGCTAACCCCAAGATCCACCGATGACCAACAAGAAGAAATATCCAGAATTAGTGGACCGCTGAAGGTAAAAATAACTACCCTATTATTACTACACAGCCCAATAGGCCTTCTTGTCACACACCAGCCACCCAATGCGCTGAGGCCTTTTTCATGATGCCCCCTTCGCTGGACTGGACACTAGGAAACAAGAGATAACCTATGCAGAGTATACCTAGAAATATATATATGCACTTTTGGAAGGGGGGGGGTCATAGCCCAGTTTCTCTCCAAGGCGCTCCGCCAGTGCAACCATGTGCCAGTGAGTTATGATGGTTGGTTGGACTTAGTAGGGCATGGTGAACCGAACCCTTCATATCCAAAGATGTAGTGAATTGGTAGGTTGGTCTGGTGCATGGATGGGTTTGGGGAACTACTTTCCGAATTATCTCTTCTTTGACTTCTCCCGATCATGATACAAAATACGTGTCGTGGTAAGAGAGAGCCGACCAGGTCACATGGGTAAAGCGTACAAACCTCTGCAGGGTGTAAAACTAAATGCTTAGTTGTGTCTCTGGTTATGGACAAATTGAGTTGCTGAATTTAGAGGTATGACATGTTCTCGCTCATCCCAATTTCATAATTGCTAAAACTTTTGGTTGAACTTAATTGGGTTGTGTGCTAAAAAGTTAAATAATTTTACAAATAATAGGATCAACTTATTTTCCAGCTGCAAATACGCCTTAAAATCCACAAGCCAAATAAGCATGTAGTGATTAGACTTGTTATATTCTATTGTAGTTCCACTTGCAAATACATTCAAAGTATTGACCCAACTTATTCGGCTGCAACTTTATATGTTGCAGGTTGTTTCGATTGTTCTGAGTGATTATTTAGGTTGCGACCCTCCACTCAACATTTGTTCACCCCGAGGCGCAATTTGGAGATTGGAGCTATATTTATTTACGTTTACCGCTGCTACTTGGATATTTGAGCTAGCTTTGATCTCAACATTTTGTAATAATTGTAAATTATGGGTCATGTATGTTATATTCATGATGCACGGTTATACTTGGTACCTATATGTATTGTGTGTGCTAGTGAACCAATCCAGGGATTAACACTACACACATGAATTGAGTCTTATCAGGCGAGGATGTTATAATGTGGTATCAGAACAGTGTGTTGACTGTAGGATCGTGACATGGCAATGGAATAGGAAAGCCATAGATTTTTTTCCGAAATGGGCTATGTACCCCGGCCTCTGAATCAATCGATGCATGAAACCTCTCTTTATTCAATTATTGAAAAATGATGCTTATTACAACTCACCGGTCTCGCAAGTTTGAAACAAATATCAGCCACTTGAAAATCTCTTGATGAAACATGTAAGCTCTATTTATGCAAGCTCGATTCTAGCCATAGAAAATTATAAGAACTATTTCATTCTATTTTTTCCTCTTCTTACACTTATTTCTAGTATCTTCTTATCACTTCAATTCTCATACTCTTCTCTTTCAAAACATAAATAGAAGACTCTTTCTGGGATGAACTCAAAAGTTTATACTTATTAGATTTCTTGTAATTCTTGATCTTTATTTTCTAAACTCATTTTGTTTAAAACTTATAGATGAACACTTGTGCGAAGAAGCACAAGAGAATGAGTGCATCGTCCTACCGCAAGTTATTCAAATAGTTATATATTTCCCGCCATAATCAGAGCTGTGACATGGGAGCCTTGATTTCTTTTAGATCTTTCATTTTGACTGAATCACTTGAATTAGTTAAAGGAGATGATGCTTCTGGCCCAGCCCCAGGTTATACTGGCACATTGTTCGAGACTAGGTGAATAATTTGATAGAGTCGGGATTAGATGCATAGGCATACCCATGGTGTACGCAAGCTAGGCTGCAAGGCGGTGAAATTTCACTTGTTCATGAAAGACCCGATAGAGAGAGAATGCGGGAAATCTTCATCAGAAACTCGTTATTTTTGTGTCATCGATCATGTAAACTTGGTACCATTATTTTGTTTCTCTTAGGACGAAATATTCAATACTCTGAAGTTTCAGGAATTTTCATGATATTTATAAATTATATTTTGGGCAAGTTTTGGTTAAAATTCGTGATATTACTGCTGCAGTTTTCTGCCTGACCTGTTGTACCGCGTGATTTTTCATATTTTATTGGTAACTTGGGTTAGTCTCATATATTTGAATCTGGTCCTAAACTTTCCAATATACTAGCACAAAAATCAGCTAAACTTTTCCACATGTTTAAGATACCCATAAAAAATCAAGAACACTGTTATAGTTCCAGGACAGATTTTATCCATTGCTTTCGAGATTGTAGATTCACACCCAAACGAATTTTACTCAAAGGTAAACTATTTTTTGGATGGTACGTCACGAAAATAAAACTTCTAGAACTTATAAAACAAAACTATTTTAGCTTGTGTGTTGTTTTCTGATGATTGCTTGCTTGTGTGTAACATTGTTTACTTCATATAGTTACGGGTAGTGCTACTTCGATCTAGTCTTCTATCTATAACTTGTTTATGTTGTCCCAATAGATGCCTCCCCGCCGTTAATCTGATGATATCGCTCAGCTCGTGGCAACTCAAACTCAACTGTCACAGGTGATGACCCAGTTCATGGTCACCCACAACAACAAGAATAATGGGAATAATTAGCTCCATGGAGATGCTCTCACTAGTTTTCTGAGAGTGAGACCAACTAAGTACTCCACTGCACTTGAATCTATGATTTCTCTTGACTGGCTGTGCTCGGTGAATAAGGTTCTAGTGACTGTTAGATGTACCGATGCTGAGAAGGTGAGATTTTCTGCTCACCTATTGGAGAGACTAGCTGCTTTTTAGTGGGATAATTTTCAGATCACCCACCCCATTGCTACTATCACTTGGGAGATGTTTGCGGAAGGTTTTAAGACCAACCATGTCTCTTTAGGGATCCTGAGCTTGAAGAGGAAGGAGTTCCGCAACCTGTGTCAAATCAATCGAACGGTGGCGGACTACATAGAGGAGTTTAACAACCTGTCTTGCTATGACCATGAGGATGTTGACACTGATGCTAAGAGGAGAGAGAGAGGTTCCTAGATGGCCTTAGTGATGAGCTATCACTGCAACTATTTGTGGTCCATTGCCCTACTTTCTAGGAGCTGATGGACAAAGCCAAAATTCTGGAGGGGGAGCACAAGAAGGTGGAAAATCGCAAGAGGAATCACAATGGAAACCATAACTCAGGATCACATCAGAAATGTAATTTCCATGATGGTAATGGAAACTCTGAACATCACAAGCATGGTGGCAATGGACATCAACACCATGGAGGAAATGGTCACAACAATGGAGGAAATGGACATCATCGCAATGGAAATCGAGATCTCAGCAATGTGGAATGCTTCAAGTGCAAGAAGATGAGACATTATGCTAATAATTGTCCAGAGGCAAGTGTTGGAACCAAGCCAAATTCAAATAAGAAGGCATCCTTGAACCATGCGAACATCAAGGAAGTAATCAACAAGCCAGGCTTCGTGACTAGTAAGTTCCTAGCTAATACATACATCACACTCGTAATTTTCAATACTGGTGCACCATATTCATTCATATCGAGGCATTCATGGTAGTTACATATAGAGTTACTTAGAGGATCTGTTAAAGAGAACCCACTTGATAAGAATTGATAGCTAATACTCCTAAGTATTGGAGTACATGATTTTCCCACTGGCTAGATTATATTAGATTCACATGGCTTAGATGCAACCATAGCATGGATCGGAAGGTTTAGAATCAGGTTTTGATAGATTGGTATGGCACACACTCAGAAGAAAGAAGAATCAGATGTAGTTCAACAATTAACTTTGTAGATGCCAAGTTTAATTCTCTTAAGGGGGTTAGCCTCGAGAATGTACACATAGTAGGAGATGGTAATGGAAACAAAAAGATGATCTTCGAGAAACCACTCATACCCTTTCTAGCCATTTCGAATCTAGAGGACGAGATTCATATTAAGGAGGTTAGTCTGTAACATCCTAGGTTTTATAAATTGGGAATTAAATAGGATTCGTCGCATTGCATCATATGCATGATGCTAATATTTGAATTCCAAAACTATTTGCTCAAATTATATTTCAAAATGCCCATTTTTCCTATAAGGAATTATACAAGGTTGAGTAAATTGAGTATTTTAAATAGGAAAGAATATTTCCAATTACGTACCAATTGTTCCCATGTATTTTAAAAAATGGAAATTTATTTGTGTCAATTTGGAATTAGTATGAAAAACTTATGAACAAAATAGGAAAAACAGAAAATAAAAGGAATAGAAAAAAACCTAACTAACCTGGTTGGCCAGATCGAGCCGGCCCATCCTTCTACCTAGCGCGCAACACAACAGCAGCGCCAGCGGCCCGGCTAGCAGCCCAGCAGCCGCCCCAGCCCTCCCCACCTCCTCTATGTCGCTGATGAGTGGACCCTACCCGCATGCCTTCCTCCTCGCAAACGGAGAGTTCCCAGCGAGTCCGGCTCGATCCCGATCAGTTTACCCACTGAATCCGCTGATTCCGTTCGATCCGTTTTCCCCTCGTGCACGCATCCCTTGATATAAAACCCCCACTTCATCCCGTGCGACCTCAAACCGGAGGTTCCTCCAGAACCCTTGCCACCTCAAACCGGAGCTTCCCAATCCCACCGCCGTTGACCTCCATAGATCGATCCCGACCGTGACGATTCAGTCACCTTGGAGCCCTATCCTTCTCTCCATCCTATTTATCATGCTCATACGCGTCGCCTCACCTCCTTTCCCATCTCGTAGGAGGCTCCATAGCGCACGAGAAGGACCGTCGGGCACGCCCGAAGGACGAAGAGACTAGCCGGCCCTTGCCATCGCCTGGGGAAGAGACAGTCTGCATCATGACCGATGCACTCCGCCACACCGCGTGGACCACATCGCCGTGCCGAAGGACCGACGGAGCAATCGCCCGCATCGCTGCCAAGCCACCCCGCAGTCGCCTGATGGCTCCCAAAATAGCCATCTTCCACCACGTTTAAACATTGTTTTTCGTCAAGAAGTTGACAAGAAACTCTCAATCCTTGCTACTAATGGCTAATGATTGCAAAGATATGCAAAAACTTGTTTTGAATTGTGTTGTGCAAGAAATCCCGCTTTTTAAATACGAAATCATCACACTGAAGGTTTTTGAGGAAGTTCACACGACCAAGTAATTGGGGAGTCATTCCTAGGCATCATCAAGCTTAACGATCACTAGTACAAGCAGCGCATGCCCGTATCATTCGCCCGTACCATGTGGCAACGACTTCATCTCGTCAAACCCTAAACTTTCGTGAAGACGTCTATATATTTTGAGGATCCGTCCGCTGGCCAGAGAGCCGCCATTCTCAGATTACATCACAACACCATGAAAGGAGATCCACGCCATTGTTCATCCATTGTTCATCACTTCCATCATCCATCCCCTCCATTAGCCATGGCCATTGCTTTGTAGTTTAGATCTCCTTGTGATTTGGTGACCATTATAAGAATATTTGATTTTAATCTAAGTATTTTGCACAATGTTTTCTACCTTAGATCTATTTGTTATGAGTGAGTTTTCTTCACGGGCTGCGGGTTGGGGAGAAACCTCGCAGCAATTACATGCATCTAATTCATGGGAGTATTGTGTTTTGTTTATAAATAGAGATTTGTATATTTTGTTTCTTGTCTCGGTATGTGGACTGGTAGGTACCCAAGATCTCATAGATTGATAAAGGCACGAGGTGAGATACTTGGCTAGCGGCGATCTCATAGGAACCTAGTACTAACAAGGGTAATACGGTCTTTGCTTAGCGATCCATTCTGGATCACAACAACATCACCACTGTAGCACCCCAATTGTCTAACAATTGTAATGCTACTTGTCCTAGTAAGATATTGGCTACTTCATAGATATTATTATTGCATCATAATTATATCATGCTCATGTCATCATGCCACCTTGCATTTGAGCATCATATAAAAACTCCTTTTTCTTTTGGTTCTTCTCTCACATGCACTATTAATTGTATTTGCCTCTTGATATTGTATTTGGTTATTGATATATTGTTTAAATGCCCAAGTTGAGTTGGGGGCATATCTTTTATTCCATTCCACCACCTTTCTTTCTACCACTTTATAATTCCACCATCCCTTCACCATGAGCTTGTAATTCTTTTTCTTGTGACATTTTAATTCGAGCTCATGTAGTTGGGGTGGATCAATCTTCTAAATTCTTGTGCTTGGTTTTATCTCCATTTTTGGAAATGCATAAGAAATAATGCCATCATATTATTATTGTTGTCACAAAATAAGTAATGGCATTATTATTTTTGCATGGGCCATGCAAGCTCTACACCACCTCCACCTCATTGGGTTTTCTTTTGTTTTAGTGGATCTTATCTCGGGGAAACATCTACCACCATTACTCCCTCCTCATAGTCTTACCCCTCTCTTTATCTTCTTATTTTATTCTCCATGCATGAACCATATGAGGCTTACCCCATAATTCTTTTCTTTTTCTATCTCTTAGAATTCTTTTCACCTCCACCTCATGATCATTCTAGCCTCCACCATGCTCCACTTGGGATGGTCTTATCCACATTCCTTTCTTTTCCTTTATTTTATTCTTTTTCTACATATATGATCATATGAGCCTTTTTCCACCATTCTTTTCTTCCTCTTTCTTTCTTGTTTCTCTTTCCCATTTTCTCAAGCAAGATCAAGTCTCATGCTTCTCCTTGGATTGGCCTCATAATCAAATTAAAACATAAATACTTAATAAAAACCTAACCTAACTCTTTCCTCTCTCTTTCTTCTTCTCCTAAACCCTAACCACACCCCTCTCACCTTCCTCTCTCTACATGTGGGCCACCATCTCCCTTCTCTCTCCCTGGCCCACCCAGCCACCTTGGCTCTCCCTAGCCCTAGCTCCAAACCCTAACCCGAGCCATGCCCCATCTACCTAGCCTAGCTACCCCTCCCTCCCTTCTCTCTCCCTGACCGAGGGTCCCCTCCAACCTTCTACCTGCGGTCCCTCCTGGCAGCCCCCCTGCAGCCCCAGGTCCCCCTCCAGCCGGCCGAGCACGTGCTCGAGGAGGAGATGGAAAAAGGTGGCACCCGAGCCACCTTATCCCTGCCGTGCCCCAGCTGCTCTCCTCCCTCTCTCCCTGCCTTTCCCTTCCTCCCCACGCCTCTCTGGCCTCCCCAGATCTGGCCGAGTCGCCCCTCCTCTCCTCCTTCTTCCTCCCCGACGACAACCGCCTGCCGCCGTTCGCCGCCAGCACTACCTCGCCCCAACGATCCAGCCGAGCAGCTCGACGTGGAGGTGTCCTGGGGGACCGAGAGGAACCCCCTGCTGCTCCCTGTACGCGCCGACGTGGACGAGGAGCTCCCCAGCGCCGCCAGTACCTCGCCGTCCTCCGAAACCCTAGCCGCGGAGCGTCAGCATCGTCGACGAACCACCGCGCTCCTTCCCGATCCGACCCCACCAGGCAAACCGCGGTGAGCATCCCTTCCTCCCTGACAACCTCCGCCTCGCCGTACCGCTCTAGCCTCGCCGTGCGTTTGGTCGATCGCTCTCAGTGCACCAGAGTTCGCCACCGTCTGCCAGTTTTCCGCGCAGCAGCTCGCTTACCTAGCACCCGAACCCCCTCCTAACAACTCCCTTAGCACCACCGCACCGGTCAGCCCGCTCAGCGCGCGCTCCCGCGGCCCGGGATCGAATCCCCGCTCCGCGCCGCGCTCCCACCTGCCGCCAGACGCGCGAAGACGATAAACAGTACGGGCGCGTGGTCGATTTGCAAAAAGCCCCTCCCCTTTTTAATTACTGCAACCCGCGCTCCTTTCGGCCCCACCAGTCAGCCACACCCGCGCGTTTGCAGAAAACCCCCCGACTTTTCCTGTTCGCAACCCGCGCTCCAGCCGCGGCCCCACCTGTCAGCCCCTGTCTCCCGCATCGCTGGCACGTGGGCCTTCCGCCGCTGGTCCCGCCTGTCAGTCGCTGTGGGCTAGCCCAGTCCGCGTGCAAAACGCGTTTTCACGCGCGTGTGGCCCAGTCCGCTGTGTCCCCACTCGTCAGTGACTGTGGGTAGAATTGCCTGCGGTGCGGAAAGTTTTGCCTGTGTTTGTTTTATTCAAATTCTTTTTCAAATTAATTTAAATTCAAATTCTTTTCAGATTCAAATAATTTTAAAATACAAATCCAAATAATACAACTAATATATGTTTTGGAATCAGAAAAATGAGAGGAATTCAAATATGCCCTTCAAAATATATTTTGCCCACTTTAATTTTCGAGTTGATTAAAATTACAAGAAATGCCCTTTTCCTTATTTAATTAATAACTTTTGTTTTATAACTCCAAATTTGACAAATAATATGTCTAAATCGATCAGCGCGACGAGCCCGTTCTAATTATGCCATCCTTGTTCTGAATTGAAGCATGCATCATGTCAACATCTAACTTCTGAACTGTTTATGACAATAAAACTTGGGCAAATAAATATTGAAGTGCTTTATTTCTTGTATCCACACCTCACCTTTGCCATGCTACTTAAATGCCATGCAAATTGTGCATCATTCATCATGGCATGCTTGGTTGCTTGTTGCATTTCAATTTATATGCTTGCGCACTTTATTTATGTTGGCCCTTGTTTGTTTGGTTCTTCTTCGAATAGACGCCCAGCAGGAGAATTATCAGGAATCACAGGAGTATTACCCAGATCCATCTCTCGCTTCAACTGAGCTGCCAGGCAAGCACTACCACATGCTTGCATACATACAGTACCTATTGCCTCTATCTTATTCTTGCATCATTGAGTCGCGATTGCATTAAATTGAATCCCAAGTACTGCATAGCCTTTACTTTTAAACCACACTAAGCTTGTTCCGGTCCCATGAGCCATTACTACAGGAGTTGTTTGAGCCATGCGAGTCGTAGAAAAGCATGAGTAGGGTATGTGAGTGTCTGATGGATAATGAGGTACCTAAACAACATAACCTGAGTAGTAATGGGATAACTAATGAAAGAGGCACCGGTGAGCAATATCTGCTATTTGGTTTTTCCTGCTCACTTGTGTCCCATAGGACCCCGAGTACTTGATTCCTGTTCCTTGACTATTCGCACTATCCACATCCGGGAGGCCTATGGACCCCCCCTGAGCCAGAGCTTGATTCATTCTTATTTCTTGGGGCCACAATTAGTTTGGAGCTTTATTACTATCCTGTACTTATGCCATGTTACTGTATTAGTTAAGATTGTGCGAGGAGCACCTGTACTGTTTTGGATCGTGACACGTTTTCGCTGTATCAACAAGCCCAGTCTCATTTTCGGGTTCCCAGTCGTTTACCGCCGTCCACACAAACCTTGGGTCCGTCTCGGAGCCGGCCAACTTCGTTGCGGGTAGCTTAATGGGGTGGCCCCCTGAAATATTTCTGAATCCTGTGAGTGCTTTGTCGTGAATGCCTCGTTGGGTTTTGATTTGGTTTTTCCGAGGTTGATCGAGTGTGTGTTGCTATTCGTGCACCCCTGCAGGGTAAATCTTTCTGAAAGCCGTGTCCGCGGTTATGGACGACTTGGAGCACAGTTTCTCGATCATAGACAAGTATAACTAAAGTACCGCTTTTAAATTGACTAAGTACTTAACTAGTAAATAGTGCAATACTCATGGAATGGTTAATAAAAACTGCCAACGGATGATGGGGGTTGTTCGTCCGCTTCCTCGTTGGTAAGCGAGGAGGAGGATGGACCTGTTAATTATACTGTTATAACTGTTGTTCTTAATTCACGGACTTCCGTCTATCATTGGTTAGGCGGAAGGTTAGCGAGTCTCTATAGAATTGTTAGGTATTATCTTTTGCTGCAATTGCGTCACCCCAGGTTGTGTCCCCTTTAGTGGCATAAAGACTTGCTGAGTACCCCTAGGGTCTCACACGATAAATTGTTTGATTTAGATGGACAGGTGTACCCGCAAGATGGATACTGGGTGGAGGAGACAGATGATGTTGGCAACGATCATTCGGTGTAGAGATTCTGGGAACGGGGATCCGTGTGATCTGTGGGCGGGATGTGTTTATTTATGGGGCATCTTATGCCAATTTGCTTCTTATCCGTACTCGGATCTTGTTTTCCGCTTCCGCCTGATACTCTGATGTGTGATGTATGAGGAGCTATCCTAAATTATTATATCTACCTAGGATATTTGGATCTTGCCGTATGGCGTTGCAATATTTCTATTTCTTTTAGATGGAATGGCTCTGATGTACTGTTGTATGTGGCTTGCATACATACTCATTTGTGTATGTAGTTGATCCCTTCGCCTACCGATTACGCCGCTCGTTCTTGCCCTGTTGACTGAAAGTGGTTAGGACGGCCGAAAGGCCTACCGTGAGTGGCCCTGGGCCCCACCGTACTATTTTAACCACTTTCGTTCATCCAGGCATTAACTAAGAGCGTAATTCACCGAGGTAGTTACAATTGGTATCAGAGCCATCCCGCCCTTCAGGGTCTCAGCCAAAATGGTCGTTGTCAGTCTAGCAAATATTTTGGTAGTTATGTATACTAGGGAAAAACAAACGTGAGAGTAAGATTGCTTCCATTTTTCTTCTTACCCAACCACCCACCCTTTTCTGGTAAGGAAGTGTAACGTTTTCAATCCTCTTCTAAACTTCAAACTAGGATTCACGTGTTCTGGGTTCCGTAGTACCATAGGTTATGTTTGTGTGTGTGTGTGTGAATTCCTTGTCTATCTGTTGCATCCAAATGTTATCACTATCTGCCTTTTGGTTATCAACTGTTGGTATATTCCCTACCGACAGCCCTTTGTAAACCGACGCGATCTATTCTGATTCATTGTACACCGATGCGATCTATCTTACCCTTTGTTATCCGATGTTATCTTGTTGGGGTGTTCTTTTCCGTAGTTACCAATCTTTAGGTTCACCTTAAGAAGAAGTTGTTGGGATATGTGTTTTACTGATTCATGTGCGGAGTAATGATTTGAGTGCGGGATGGAGTCGCGACCATACCACTACTTTTGTCATTTGCTTTTGTATATTGAACTAGTAGAGTTACTAATCTTGATTCGTTAAGTGGTTTTGCGCATATAGTGGTATTTTAATGCCAAAATTTGCAGAAAATTTTTCTTTGTTAGTTGCTTACCACACTCCTTGTTCAGTCGTGTGTGTTATGCTTTATATCTTCTAATTGCCTTGAACTTTGTTGATATTTTAATATCACCTCAGTGAATTGCATTCTTTAATCTTGATTAATTCCATATTGGTACTATTTTGGATTATTATCATTCTCCATTATAGTACTGACTTGTGTTTTATATCAATCACAGGATGGCACCACCATGCCGTTCTGAGGAGGATATACCACCTGAACTTGGGGCCGCTTTGGCAAGTATTGAAAATGCTTTGGGCACTATGCAGCAGAACCAGCAGCGCTTCGAGGAAAGTGTGAGGAGGAATGAGTTTGCTCCGCTACCTACACCTCCCAAGCGAGGAGACATCAAGAGTTTTCTCAAGTTCAACCCACGTCAATTCGAAGTGTCTGATCAACCACTTGATGCGGATGATTGGCTTCGTGAAGTGTCAAGGTTGCTCATGACTGCGGATGTTCCCGAGCAAGAATGGGTCAAGTGTGCTACTCACCTTCTGAAGGGAGATGCAGCTCTCTGGTGGGAAAATTACCTCAAGGCAGATCTTTCTGGTTTTCAGCCTACTTGGGAGCGGTTCACTGCTGCTTTCAAAGAGCAATATCTGTCAGAAATTGTCATGGAAAGGATGAAGGAAGTGTTTCTCAACCTCAAGCAGGGCACTGACAATGTCATCACCTACATCAGAAACTTCATGAACCTGTCTCGTTATGGTGGCGATGAGATCTCTGATGACAAGAAGAAGCAAAAGAGGTTTCGGCAAGGCCTCAATGCTTCCATCAAATATGCAATCACTCATGCAAGGCCAGCATCTTTCCTGGAACTTCAACACACAGCTCTGCAGGAAGAAGCAAGTAGGCAAGTGTTTGAGGAGTCAAAGAAACACAGCCGTGATACAGCAAGCTCTTCTGCTATGACAGCTCCTTCTAAGCGTCGTGTCTGGGTTCCTAACACCCCACCGTCGCTCCCTGCTCCACCAAGACCTTCAAGCTACGCACCAAGGCCACCAAACTCCTTCACTGCGGCTCCCAGGGGCTACAACCACAACTACCCTGGAGCGCCTGGCGGAGTCCCTGGCTACGTTGCTCCACGTCCACCTGGTGCTTGTTATACTTGTGGAAACACTGGGCATCAGCAATGGAATTGTCCAATGAACAACAAAGCTCTTCCACCACCACCTCCAAGACCTGCGGCAAGTGCTCCTATGATTCGTGCACCTCCACCTCGGGCTCTCAACATCAACACTAAGCCGGGATCTACGGTTGCTCGTGCCAACTGTGTCAACGCCGCTCAAGCTGAGCATGCTCCTGGAGTTGTCATGGGTATGCTTCCTGTTAACTCAGTTCCTGCACGAGTTTTGTTTGATTCTGGTGCTTCGCATTCTTTTGTTTCTCACAAGTTTTCTCATGAGCAAGATCTGGCTATGGTTCCTTTATTACATCGTCTTGTGGTACAATCTCCTGGGTCACACATGAGGGCTGCTCATATCAGCCATGGCAATCAAATTGAGATTGGTGGTTCTTCATTTCCGGCTTCCTTAATTATTCTGGGCAATTCTGATATTGATGTTATCTTGGGCATGGATTGGTTGACAGCAAATGCAGCTGTGATTGATTGTGCTGAACGTTCGGTTTCTCTAAAAATTCCTGAAGGCCATATAGTCTATTCTCCAAGTCTGACTCCTGCAATTCAGCTTTATTCTTTGGCGGCTTTGAATGATGATGCTATGGAAGGTATTCAGAGTGTTCCTGTAGTTTGTGAGTTTCCAGATGTCTTTCCTGAAGAGTTGCTAGGTATGCCTCCGGATCGTGAGGTTGAGTTTGTTATTGAACTTGAACCTGGTACCGCTCCTATCTCCAAGCGGCCTTATAAAATGGGTCCTGCTGAGTTGGCTGAACTTAAGCGTCAGTTGGATGAACAGGAGAAGTTGGGTTTCATTCAACACAGTACTTCTTCTTGGGGTAGTCCAACCATCTTTGTGAAGAAGCGAGACAAGACTGATAGACTTTGTGTTGACTATCGGGCACTCAATGCTAAAACCATCAAGAATAAATATCCCCTTCCACGGATTAATGATCTCTTTGATCAGCTAGCTGGAGCTGTGGTATTCTCTAAGCTTGATTTGAGAAGTGGTTACTATCAAATCAAGATCCGCAAGGAAGATGTTCCTAAAACAGCTTTCACCACCCGCTATGGTTTGTATGAGTACACAGTCATGTCCTTCGGTCTCACCAATGCACCTGCCACCTTCTCGAGGCTTATGAACTCGGTTTTCATGGAGTATCTTGATAAGTTCGTTGTGGTTTATCTGGATGACATTCTAGTCTATTCTAAGTCAAAAGAAGAACATGAAGAACACCTTCGGTGTGTCCTAAACAAGCTTCGTGAGAACCGCCTGTATGCAAAGTTCTCCAAGTGTGAATTCGGGCTGCCTCAAGTCACCTACCTTGGTCACGTCATCTCTGCCAAGGGCATTGCCGTCAACCCAGAAACTATTAAGACAATTATGGATTGGCTTCCACCCATAAATGTCAAAGAAGTCCGGAGTTTCCTTGGTTTGGCCAGTTACTGTCGTCGCTTCGTTCAAAACTTCTCAAAGATTGCGAAGCCTCTTACCGATCTCCTCAAGAAAGGCAAGAAATATCTTTGGACTCCTGCATGTCAAGCAAGCTTTGAAACACTCAAAGAGAAGCTCACTTCCACACCAGTCTTGGTTCCTCCAGATACATCAAAGCCTTTCCAGATTTTCTGTGATGCTTCATTGCAAGGATTGGGTGCGGTCCTTATGCAAGAAAAGCAAGTTGTTGCTTATGCATCTCGTCAGTTGAAGACGCATGAGATCAATTATCCTACACATGACCTCGAACTCGCAGCAGTTGTCTTTGCTTTGAAAGTATGGAGGCATTACTTGCTGGGCAACCGTTGTGAGATCTTTTCTGATCACAAGAGTCTGAAGTATATCTTCACACAGCCTGATCTCAACCTTCGTCAGAGGAGGTGGATCGAAACAATCAATGATTTCGATTTGACCATCAACTACACCCCGGGCAAAGCTAATGTCATGGCAGATGCTCTCAGCCAAAAAGCTTATGTCAACAACCTCATGGTGGAAGAACAACAACCTCTCTTGTGCGAGGAATTCCGCAAGCTCAACCTTGAAATTGTGGATCAAGGTTATCTTCTGAACCTTCTAGCAACACCTCTCTTGGAAGAAAAGGTCCGTTCCATTCAGCTTGGGGATCCTTACACTAAAAAGATCATCTCCAACATTTAGCTTCCGAAGTATGAGTCTTTTCACATAGATTACCAGGGCACTCTTTTCTTTGAACACCGGATGTTTGTTCCGAACTACCCGGGTTTAAGGGAGCAAGTTCTCAAGGAGGCGCATGATTCTGTTCTTTCTATCCACCCTGGCAGCACTAAGATGTACATGGACTTGAAAACACAATATTGGTGGCCTGGTTTGAAACGTTATTGTGCCAAGTATGTCTCAGAGTGGGATGTGTGTCGCAGAGTTAAAGCTGTCCATCAGAAACCTTCCGGTCTTCTACAACCATTGAAGCCTCCGGAATGGAAATGGGAGAAAGTAGAGATGGACTTCATCACTGGTTTTCCAAGGTCGCAGAAAGGCAACAATGCAATCTTTGTTGTTATTGACAGGCTTTCCAAAGTAGCTCACTTCCTTCCAGTCAAGGAAACAATTTCTGCAATTCAGTTGGCTGAGCTCTATATCAACAGAATTGTCTCTCTTTATGGAGTTCCTCTTGAGATCAGTTCAGACCGTGGAAGCATCTTCACTTCCAAGTTCTGGGGAAGTTTCCAAAATGCTTTGGGGACAAAGTTAAACTTCAGCACAGCTTACCACCCTCAGTCGCAAGGACAAGTTGAAAGGATTAATCAGATTCTGGAAGATATGCTCCGTGCTTGCGTTATCTCTTTCGGCATGAAGTGGGAAGAATGTCTTCCTTATGCTGAATTCTCTTACAACAACAGTTTCCAGAAAAGTCTAAAGATGGCACCATTTGAGGCTCTCTATGGTCGCAAATGCAGAACTCCGATTGGTTGGTCGGGCGCAGGTGAAAGATTATTGTTTGGCCCCGACATTGTAACTCAAGCGGAGGAGAAAGTTCACATCATTCTTGAAAACCTGAAGATTGCCCAAGTCGCCAGAAGAGCAATTATGACAGAAAACACACGGACATGGAGTATGTCCCTGGTGATCTCGTTTATCTTCGTGTCACTCCCATGAGAGGCACGCACCGTTTTGGTATCAAAGGAAAGCTAGCTCCTAGATACATCGGCCCTTTCAAAATTCGTGGAAGAAGAGGGGAAGTTGCTTATGCTCTTGAGCTCCCTGAACAACTCAAAGTCCATGATGTTTTTCACATCTCTCAACTCAAGAAGTGCTTCAAGGATCCCGGCAGGACCGTGGACCATGAACTCATCAATCTCCAAGAAGATCTATCTTATCAAGAACACCCCACAAAAATTCTTGAAGTCGCAGAAAGAAGGACTCGCAACAAGTCCATCAAGTTCTGTAAGGTGCAGTGGTCGCACCATTTCGTTGATTAAGCAACCTGGGAACGTGAAGATGAGCTCCGTGCCAAGTATCCTACCCTCTTTGAGTCTTGTTCTTCCTAGAATCTCGGGGCGAGATTCCTGTTTAGTGGGGGAGAGTTGTAGCACCCCAATTGTCTAACAATTGTAATGCTACTTGTCCTAGTAAGATATTGGCTACTTCATAGATATTATTATTGCATCATAATTATATCATGCTCATGTCATCATGCCACCTTGCATTTGAGCATCATATAAAAACTCCTTTTTCTTTTGGTTCTTCTCTCACATGCACTATTAATTGTATTTGCCTCTTGATATTGTATTTGGTTATTGATATATTGTTTAAATGCCCAAGTTGAGTTGGGGGCATATCTTTTATTCCATTCCACCACCTTTCTTTCTACCACTTTATAATTCCACCATCCCTTCACCATGAGCTTGTAATTCTTTTTCTTGTGACATTTTAATTCGAGCTCATGTAGTTGGGGTGGATCAATCTTCTAAATTCTTGTGCTTGGTTTTATCTCCATTTTTGGAAATGCATAAGAAATAATGCCATCATATTATTATTGTTGTCACAAAATAAGTAATGGCATTATTATTTTTGCATGGGCCATGCAAGCTCTACACCACCTCCACCTCATTGGGTTTTCTTTTTTTAGTGGATCTTATCTCGGGGAAACATCTACCACCATTACTCCCTCCTCATAGTCTCACCCCTCTCTTTATCTTCTTATTTTATTCTCCATGCATGAACCATATGAGGCTTACCCCATAATTCTTTTCTTTTTCTATCTCTTAGAATTCTTTTCACCTCCACCTCATGATCATTCTAGCCTCCACCATGCTCCACTTGGGATGGTCTTATCCACATTCCTTTCTTTTCCTTTATTTTATTCTTTTTCTACATATATGATCATATGAGCCTTTTTCCACCATTCTTTTCTTCCTCTTTCTTTCTTGTTTCTCTTTCCCATTTTCTCAAGCAAGATCAAGTCTCATGCTTCTCCTTGGATTGGCCTCATAATCAAATTAAAACATAAATACTTAATAAAAACCTAACCTAACTCTTTCCTCTCTCTTTCTTCTTCTCCTAAACCCTAACCACACCCCTCTCACCTTCCTCTCTCTACATGTGGGCCACCATCTCCCTTCTCTCTCCCTGGCCCACCCAGCCACCTTGGCTCTCCCTAGCCCTAGCTCCAAACCCTAACCCGAGCCATGCCCCATCTACCTAGCCTAGCTACCCCTCCCTCCCTTCTCTCTCCCTGACCGAGGGTCCCCTCCAACCTTCTACCTGCGGTCCCTCCTGGCAGCCCCCCTGCAGCCCCAGTTCCCCCTCCAGCCGGCCGAGCACGTGCTCGAGGAGGAGATGGAAAAAGGTGGCACCCGAGCCACCTTATCCCTGCCGTGCCCCAGCTGCTCTCCTCCCTCTCTCCCTGCCTTTCCCTTCCTCCCCACGCCTCTCTAGCCTCCCCAGATCTGGCCGAGTCGCCCCTCCTCTCCTCCTTCTTCCTCCCCGACGACAACCGCCTGCCGCCGTTCGCCGCCAGCACTACCTCGCCCCAACGATCCAGCCGAGCAGCTCGACGTGGAGGTGTCCTGGGCGACCGAGAGGAACCCCCTGCTGCTCCCTGTACGCGCCGACGTGGATGAGGAGCTCCCCAGCGCCGCCAGTACCTCGCCGTCCTCCGAAACCCTAGCCGCGGAGCGTCAGCATCGTCGACGAACCACCGCGCTCCTTCCCGATCCGACCCCACCAGGCAAACCGCGGTGAGCATCCCTTCCTCCCTGACAACCTCCGCCTCGCCGTACCGCTCTAGCCTCGCCGTGCGTTTGGTCGATCGCTCTCAGTGCGCCAGAGTTCGCCGCCGTCTGCCAGTTTTCCGCGCAGCAGCTCGCTTACCTAGCACCCGAACCCCCTCCTAACAACTCCCTTAGCACCACTGCACCGGTCAGCCCGCTCAGCGCGCGCTCCCGCGGCCCGGGATCGAATCCCCGCTCCGCGCCGCGCTCCCACCTGCCGCCAGACGCGCGAAGACGATAAACAGTACGGGCGCGTGGTCGATTTGCAAAAAGCCCCTCCCCTTTTTAATTACTGCAACCCGCGCTCCTTTCGGCCCCACCAGTCAGCCACACCCGCGCGTTTGCAGAAAACCCCCCGACTTTTCCTGTTCGCAACCCGCGCTCCAGCCGCGGCCCCACCTGTCAGCCCCTGTCTCCCGCATCGCTGGCACGTGGGCCTTCCGCCGCTGGTCCCGCCTGTCAGTCGCTGTGGGCTAGCCCAGTCCGCGTGCAAAACGCGTTTTCACGCGCGTGTGGCCCAGTCCGCTATGTCCCCACTCGTCAGTGACTGTGGGTAGAATTGCCTGCGGTGCGGAAAGTTTTGCCTGTGTTTGTTTTATTCAAATTCTTTTTCAAATTAATTTAAATTCAAATTCTTTTCAGATTCAAATAATTTTTAAAATACAAATCCAAATAATACAACTAATATATGTTTTGGAATCAGAAAAATGAGAGGAATTCAAATATGCCCTTCAAAAGATATTTTGCCCACTTTAATTTTCGAGTTGATTAAAATTACAAGAAATGCCCTTTTCCTTATTTAATTAATAACTTTTGTTTTATAACTCCAAATTTGACAAATAATATGTCTAAATCGATCAGCGCGATGAGCCCGTTCTAATTATGCTATCCTTGTTCTGAATTGAAGCATGCATCATGTCAACATCTAACTTCTGAACTGTTTATGACAATAAAACTTGGGCAAATAAATATTGAAGTGCTTTATTTCTTGTATCCACACCTCACCTTTGCCATGCTACTTAAATGCCATGCAAATTGTGCATCATTCATCATGGCATGCTTGGTTGCTTGTTGCATTTCAATTTATATGCTTGCGCACTTTATTTATGTTGGCCCTTGTTTGTTTGGTTCTTCTTCGAATAGACGCCCAGCAGGAGAATTATCAGGAATCACAGGAGTATTACCCAGATCCATCTCTCGCTTCAACTGAGCTGCCAGGCAAGCACTACCACATGCTTGCATACATACAGTACCTATTGCCTCTATCTTATTCTTGCATCATTGAGTCGCGATTGCATTAAATTGAATCCCAAGTACTGCATAGCCTTTACTTTTAAACCACACTAAGCTTGTTCCGGTCCCATGAGCCATTACTACAGGAGTTGTTTGAGCCATGCGAGTCGTAGAAAAGCATGAGTAGGGTATGTGAGTGTCTGATGGATAATGAGGTACCTAAACAACATAACCTGAGTAGTAATGGGATAACTAATGAAAGAGGCACCGGTGAGCAATATCTGCTATTTGGTTTTTCCTGCTCACTTGTGTCCCATAGGACCCCGAGTACTTGATTCCTGTTCCTTGACTATTCGCACTATCCACATCCGGGAGGCCTATGGACCCCCCCTGAGCCAGAGCTTGATTCATTCTTATTTCTTGGGGCCACAATTAGTTTGGAGCTTTATTACTATCCTGTACTTATGCCATGTTACTGTATTAGTTAAGATTGTGCGAGGAGCACCTGTACTGTTTTGGATCGTGACACGTTTTCGCTGTATCAACAAGCCCAGTCTCATTTTCGGGTTCCCAGTCGTTTACCGCCGTCCACACAAACCTTGGGTCCGTCTCGGAGCCGGCCAACTTCGTTGCGGGTAGCTTAATGGGGTGGCCCCCTGAAATATTTCTGAATCCTGTGAGTGCTTTGTCGTGAATGCCTCGTTGGGTTTTGATTTGGTTTTTCCGAGGTTGATCGAGTGTGTGTTGCTATTCGTGCACCCCTGCAGGGTAAATCTTTCTGAAAGCCGTGTCCGCGGTTATGGACGACTTGGAGCACAGTTTCTCGATCATAGACAAGTATAACTAAAGTACCGCTTTTAAATTGACTAAGTACTTAACTAGTAAATAGTGCAATACTCATGGAATGGTTAATAAAAACTGCCAACGGATGATGGGGGTTGTTCGTCCGCTTCCTCGTTGGTAAGCGAGGAGGAGGATGGACCTGTTAATTATACTGTTATAACTGTTGTTCTTAATTCACGGACTTCCGTCTATCATTGGTTAGGCGGAAGGTTAGCGAGTCTCTATAGAATTGTTAGGTATTATCTTTTGCTGCAATTGCGTCACCCCAGGTTGTGTCCCCTTTAGTGGCATAAAGACTTGCTGAGTACCCCTAGGGTCTCACACGATAAATTGTTTGATTTAGATGGACAGGTGTACCCGCAAGATGGATACTGGGTGGAGGAGACAGATGATGTTGGCAACGATCATTCGGTGTAGAGATTCTGGGAACGGGGATCCGTGTGATCTGTGGGCGGGATGTGTTTATTTATGGGGCATCTTATGCCAATTTGCTTCTTATCCGTACTCGGATCTTGTTTTCCGCTTCCGCCTGATACTCTGATGTGTGATGTATGAGGAGCTATCCTAAATTATTATATCTACCTAGGATATTTGGATCTTGCCGTATGGCGTTGCAATATTTCTATTTCTTTTAGATGGAATGGCTCTGATGTACTGTTGTATGTGGCTTGCATACATACTCATTTGTGTATGTAGTTGATCCCTTCGCCTGCCGATTACGCCGCTCGTTCTTGCCCCGTTGACTGAAAGTGGTTAGGACGGCCGAAAGGCCTACCGTGAGTGGCCCTGGGCCCCACCGTACTATTTTAACCACTTTCGTTCATCCAGGCATTAACTAAGAGCGTAATTCACCGAGGTAGTTACAACCACTTAATGCTTTGATCTGTGTTTTATACTTAATAATTGTTTGTAGCCCATTGCTTCGTGGTACACTCGGTTGGATTAAAAGACTATTGCTATGCCCGCTGCATCACGGGGGCTCTAGTATATTAGGATGTGTTGCCCACAAGAGATTATCCCTATTCAACTATTACACATGACTATGCTTATTATTATCTTTTATCCCATATGATGTGCAGCTGCAGGTGGATCTTCAACCCTGGTCTATCTCCATCCATTGATTCAACCCATTATAAAAGTAAACTAGATTTGTCTGGTAAACTAAGGTAAAACAAACAACCAAAGTCTTGTAGATGTATCCTTTCTATTTCCTTTTAGAATTGCTTTCCAAGGTTCGATTAAATCTAGGTCTTCTAGGGAAAAAGTTATTATACTACATCCGTAAATCTGGATCGAAGGTATCAACCTTTTTTCTGGTGTCATTGCCGGGGAGGAAATTTTGCTATCCTGCTGAGGTCACTAGAGACCTTGTTTTTAGTTTTATTATTAGTTTGTATTTTATTTCTTATTATTAGTTTACTTTCTTGTTATCTATTTGAAAACCCAAAAAAATAGTTACTTGTTATTTGTTTTCTTTACTTAAAAACTACCAAAAATATAAGAGCCATGGCTCAAAAGAGACTTGGGGAGTATGCTACTCCCACTGATGATTTTATTTGTGCACTTATTACTCAGCCCGCTGTTGATGTAGAAATCTATGAAATAAAGCCTAACCTTTTAAGTTTGGTTCAACAGAACCAATTTGGGGGCTCATCTTCTAAGGATTCAGGTTTGCACTTAAATATTTTTACTGAAATTTGTGACATGATGTGTATTAAGGATGTAGATCCAAATGCTGTTAAATTAAGATTGTTTCCTTTCCCTCTTAGAGGAAAGGCTAAGGATTGGTTGCTAGCTCTACTAAAGGGCACTATTAAATCTTGGGAGCAATGTACTAATTTGTTTATGACTAAAATTTTCCCCTAGCTAAAACTATGCATCTAAGATCTAATATTATAAGATTTAGACAAGAAGACCGTGAGCCACTAGCGCTTGTGTGAGAAAGGATGAAACAATCCATAATAAATTGTCCTAGTCATGGGATGGAAGAATGGCTTATATTACATTTGTTTTATAATGGTCTTAACCCAATTTCTAAGTCTATGCTAGATACTGCAGCAGGAGGAACAATCATGGGAAAGCAAGTGAGTGTTGCTAAGAAATTACTTGATAATAAGCAAAATAATCATGCCCAATGGCATGTGGAGAGAACCTTAAAGAGAGTAAGTTCAATTACCGAGGTAAATAATGAAGAGTTTACATCTAAGGTAGACAAGCTATTTAATATAGTAAAGGGTAAAGAAGATACCCAAGTTAATGCTATCGCTACCGATGTTAATGATGTCAATTTTGTAGCTCGCACTCCTTTTAATCCTGCATGGAAAAATCACAATTATGCTTATAATGTTCAAAAACATTATTCTAATCCTGCATGAGCTCCTTACAACAATTATGATAATAATAATGTAGCAAATCATGGCAATCTCTCGTTTGAGCAAACTGTTAGAACTTTTATACAAGCTCAAACCGAGAAAAATAATATGCTTATTAAAATCACGGAGAACCATGAAGTAGTATAGAAAAATTATATAACCAAGACGTTGCAATTAGAAATGATGTGCAGACTCTACAGAAAAAAAGAAGAGCATAGAGTCTCAGTTGGTCAAGGTAGCTGAGAGCCAAGCTCTCATACTAGCAAAATTTGCTGGAAAATCCGAGCCAAATCCAGTAGAAGACCTAAAGATGATGAGGGTGGTAACCAATGAAGAAAAGCCTAGAGAGCTAGACTATATCAACACGCCAACACCAGAATATACCGTGGAAGATCTACTAAAGATGATCACCATGAAGAATCCCAGTATAGAACAATGTAATGATGCTATGTACCAACAATTTGTACAACAAGTAACATCTAAAGTTTGATATTTAGAGATGGAGTATAAGAGACTAGCTGATAAGATTCTTGCTAAGCTAGATGATATATTTGAGCCCACTATTAAAATTAAACTGGGTGTTAATCAGATATCCACACTTTATGATCTTGGTGCAAGCGTCTCAACAATTTCTAAAAGGCTATTCGACAAACTAAACTTGGGGCCATTTGTAACTACTGAACTGAGACTCCATCTAGCGGATTCAACTTATAAACAAGCTATTGGGATAAAAAAATATAGTTGTTGAAATTAAAGGTAGTCCCGCTCTTATTGATCTTGTTATTGTGGACATGCCTGAAGATCCCATAACACCTATAATTTTAGGTAGGCCATTTCTAAAAACTATCAAAGCTTTAATTAATTTACATGAGAGGAATGTAAGAATAGAGCTACCATCTAGAGATCCTTTTATAATCCACTTCCCTAGGAAAAAGAAGGCCAAGCCTAATGATGATGATGGTATAATTAATTTGAAAGCCAATTACTTTGGAGTGGGCATTCCACTCATTAAACCTAAATGATTGCCATCTGAGTCAAGCTAATTGACCTTAAATAGAAGCGCTTGATGGGAGGCAACCCATGTGAAATAAAGTTTTTACTTTTATGTTAGTTGTGTTTGTTTTGTTTTTGTTTCATTTTGCTTGTTTCTAATAAAGTGTGTTCAAGAAGAACTTTTGAGAGAGGAGAAGAAATAAGGTAATCCTCGATCTTTTATTTTACTAACACATGGCCTGAGAGGTATTGCTGATTTCATATAGTATACTTGCTGTTATCTTATCATTTGATAAGATGTACAAAGACGCACGAAGCTACTTCTTTGAGTTTTGTAGTTTATAGGCCGTTTAACGACCCGTGGTACGGCCGGAAGAGCCCGTACCGTGCGCCCGTACCACATAAAAGCACGGAAAGATATAAATTCTAATTTTGTCACATGAAACAGTGCTCTTAACAACCACCAATACGGTCGGATGCTCCCGTACCGTACCCTCAACCAAACCATCAGATTTTCAAGCAAAGATACCGAATGAATAACGACCAGTAGTACGGACACGTGCGCCCGTACCGCGCGCCCGTCCAAAGTGCATCACCGGAAGGGAGTTGTCACCCTCAATATATGCCACCTGGTATGGGCGGGCTCCGACCGTACCATCCGCCCATACCACGTACGCGGCCGCCATAAACACCACAAGGAGGTGACCTAAAAATCCCCGAAAACAAATCTTTCTCTTTCTTCTTCTTTCAAACTTCAAACCATCTCCATTGGATCTTCAAATTTAATCAATATTTATTCGATTCCTCACACTCAATCGATCTAAGGTATGATTCTCCTCCGATCTTCAACTTATTTTTGCTAAAGCTCCAGTCAATCTTTCATCATTGTCAATCTAGACTTAGGTCTTGTTCTTGATGTAATCTTGATATTGAGCATGCTTAGTATTTTTTTAGAGGATCTTCTTTTGTAACCACTGTAGAGAATCGTTTATGCTATGTTTCTATTAAATTAAAATATTTTATTAGCAATCTTTATTTATTTTGATTTAGATGAACACGAGGAGCCGTAGACGTGTGATGGCTACGAAACCTTCCGCACCACCCGTTGATATGTTGACCCCTCGAGTCACTTGGCATCAAATTCACCGACGAGCTTCAGCTTAACCATTTCAACCGTCTCAAACTCCGAGAAATCAAGTCCACCAAGTGGGCTTGTCCCTATACCCTGAACCAACTTGGGATTCGTGCTGATTTTGATTTACTTTGCAACAATGTTGGTTTGTATGACTTTGTCTTTCAGGATGTTTCCACATATTGCCGCTTGACACTTGAGTTCCTCAGCACCTTGGCGCATACGTTGGGGCCTCACTATTGTTCCGAGGATCAAAGTCCTGTAGTTGATCGCATCAACTTCCGTCTTATGAACCGTGAGTACTCCTTGACACTTGATCAATGGGCTCAATATTTTGGGTTTACCAACAACGCCACCCACATATGCTCCACTACTTTTGTTTTAAATCCTGCACCTTGGTATTACTTTTTTAATGAGAGTTCGTGGAAATACACCCAAGGGAAACCAAATTGATTATCCTGCTATTCGATATTTGTTTTATGTTATTGCTAACACCTTGTATGCATGTGGTGAGTTTACTAGAGTTAATGAGGAGGACATGATGATACTCGCAAAGGATGCTATTATTAATTGCAACTTAATGCCAAATTTGGGCGCTCTTCTTGTGTGTTTTACCATAGACATTAGGCTATTCAATCTCGAGGACCCATATGCGGAGAAGTTGTAACCATTGCACGCGCACTGCACATCAACCTAGGTAATATCCAACCGTTGACAGGAAGTCACCGTCTCGGTCTTTCTACTCTAAAATCATGTGGTATGGTTTCTAGAATTGATGGTTGATACTTCCTTGATATACGTGGAGCAGATCACTTGATCCCTGCTCCTTTACCTAATGGTCTATTCTCTATTGAAGGTGGACGTTTGCGTTTTGATGCGCAAGTTGAGGCAAATCTACCCCATCAAAAAATACCTATGGAAGGAGGTGGAGGAGATGAACAAGTAGAACAAGAGGGACCCGAACAAGATGTGCAGCCACCAAACTACTATACCACCAATGGAGATATCTATGTGCTCGAAGGGAATATTCAAAACATGAACAACCTCTTCATCAACCTTCGAGATGCTTCTGCAAACCTGGCCACCTAGTCCATGATTGGAGCAGCAATTGGAACATGGGAGACTATCCACCGCCACCACAATGAGAACCAAAAGGGCTTGCAAAAGCCTGAGCTTGGGGATGTGTTCTCTCGGCAAATTTATTTGTGTAATAATGAGGTTATACTCCAGCTCCTTGGGAGCTTTGAAACACTCGTGTTGGCTTGTTCCAACACTTTGCTTTTTTTCCTTTGCTTTCATTTTTAGTTTGCTTTTGTTTCTCATTTGTTTTTCTTTTCTTAGTCCCTTGCTTGGTCGCAAGTTCTTTTATATTCTTTAATCCCTATCCTCAAAAATATAAAAATATTTTTCCATTTTTATTTTTTCGTTAATGTGGATTCGCACTTTGCCTCTTTGTTTTAATATTATTATGAGAGTAATCGTGTTTGGATTTTGAAGTAACACATCCCTATAAGGAAGAGGATCATGAAGTCACTTATGAGAGTTATGTCCTATGTCTGAGTTGTTTATCCTAGTTGGTTGATTTTCTAAGATGCCATGCTATTAGGAGTAATTTAATACGGTTAGAGTAGAGCTTTTTATTAGTATGATGATTAGTTGTTGAAACTTTTGCTCTAGTTCTTTTAGCTAACCAAGTCTTTCCTTGGAAATAATATTACCAAACAAATATAATAAGAAAAAGTCTGAAATTTATGACTTATTTGCTGAATGATTGTCTTAAAAGTATACCCTTGAAGATACTTAACCCCATAGATGTTTTGATAGTCTTGACGACACTCGTGAAAGGAGTTGTTTGATTGAAATAAAGTCTAGTGGTAATTGTGATGCATGCCAAAGCTAACCTTGTGAATCAAACCACGGTACTAGTATAAAAAAACAGAGAAAGAAAAGTTCTATGTTTCTCATGTACACCTTTGGGATGCCAAAACTCCGCTAGCTTTTGAACGATCTATGGTATAACCCTAGATTTCGGCTATGAGTTGATGACATGAGTGACATATGTGTCTATGTATGGGCAAAAGTATTGGAACTCTCAAAGGTTGTGCAAGCACTTGTAAAATAAACAACCAATGATCCTTGAAAGAGGAAGAAAAAATGATTGATGAGAAAAAGAAAAGAGATATGTATGAAGATCCACATAACAAGTCCTTGTCATGGTCTCGTTACTACTCTATGAATATTATTGAAAAACAATGATTGGGTTACAAGTGTTTTTTATAGACTTGATTTATTGATGTGGGTGTAAATAAGGCACTTCGATGTTATGCTATTTACGACATGAAACTCTCTTACTCAATTATGCTATTTAAACATTCCAGTGTTCCTTGGCAAGCTGAGAGTTAACTGGAAGAATGGACTGATTGCTACACTTTTAGTTATTTATGTTTATATTAAACTTTATTTTGATTGTCTTGACTTATTGAAGCTTGTATAGTACTCTTGTCATCTCTCTAACTTTGATAAGCCTCGCAAATGAATGAAGTGCTGAGCGCATACGACTACCAACCGTAAGTGAATTCTTATTCTTGTTGTTTCAAGTTTAAATGTTGAATTCCTTATAGTTCTTTTGTTTCTTCTTACTCGAGAGCGGTCAAGGTTTGAGCTTTTGGGAGGTTGATGTCTCCAAAAATAGCCATGTTCCACCATGTTTAAACATTATTTTTGGCCAAGCAATTGACAAGAAACTCTCAATCCTTCCCACTAATGACTAATAATTGCAAAGATATGCAAAACCTTGCTTTAAATTATGTTGTGCAGGAAATCACGCTTTTTAATGCAAAATGAGGAGTCATAATGAAGATTTTTGAGGAAGTCCACATGGCCAAGTAATTGGAGAGTCATTCCCAGGCGTCAGCAAGCTTAACGACCACTGGTATGGGCATGGCTCTCCCATACCGTCCGCCCGTACCATGTGGCGAAGACTTTGTCTCGTCAAACCCTACAACTTTCGTGAACACGCCTATATATTTTGAGGCTCTAGGCGCTGGCCAAAGAGCCGCCATTCTCAGATTACATCACAAAACCACCAAAGGAGATCGACTCCATTGTTCATCCATTGTTTATCACTTCCATCATCCATCCCCTCCATTAGCCATAGCCATTGCTTTGTACTTTAGATCTCCTTGTGATTTGGTGACCATTGTAAGAATATTTGATTTCATTCTAAGTATTTTGCATAATGTTTTCTATCTTAGATCTGTTTGTTATGACTGAGTAGTCCTTATGGGCCGCGGGTTGGGGAGAAACTTCGCAGCAATTATGTGCATCTAATTCATGGGAGTATTGTGTTTTGTTTGCAAATAGAGATTTGTATCTTTTTTCTTTGTCTCTTGTCTCAGTCTGTGGACTTGTAGGTACCCAAGACCCCATAGATGGATAAAGGCATGAGGTGAGATACTTGGCTAGCAGAGATCTCATAGGAACCCTGGTAACATCAAGGGTAGTATGGTCTTTTCTTAGCGACCCATTCGGGATCACAACAACATCACCATTTAGTGCTTTGATCCATGTTTTACACTTAATAATCGTTTGTAGCTCATTGCTTCGTGGTACACTCAGTTGGATTAAAAGACTATTGCTATGTCTGCTGTATCACGGGGGCTCTAATATATTCGGATGTGTTGCCCACAAGAGATTATCCCTATTCAACTATTACACATAACTATGCTTATTATTATATTTTATTCCATATGATATGCAGCTGCAGGTGGATCTTCAACCCTGGCCTATCAGCATCCATTGATTCAACCCGTTATAAAAGTAAACTAAATTGGTCCGATAAACTAAGGTAAAATGAACAAACAAAGTCTTGTAGAAATGTTCTTTTTATTTCCTTTTAGCATTGATTTCCAAGGTTCGATTACATCTAGGTCTTATAGGAAAAAGCTATTATACTACATCTATGAATTGGGATCAAACATATCATCGCCTTCAAACAATGGTGAACTCAACCTTCCGTTCCAAGCCGCTTAATGCACGTTGGACGACTCAGATTAGAACGAACCGGCGAACCGATATCGGCCATTGCACACACGTTGTGTGGCCGACTCGGTGCCAGTTAGTGCGGTCAATGTGCAAACAAAGAAGATGATTAAAATTTACATAAAATATATTTAAACTGTAGAAATCATAGAAAAAGGTCTACTTGTAAAAAATGCAAATAATACGTTGTTGCGTTCAAAAAATGAATATTATTTTAATCTGGAATAAAATTACGAGTTTATAGTACAAATATTTCATGTTATGTTGAATGGATTAATATAGTATTTTAATTCTATAAAATCATCTGCAAGTTATTTTTACGTGAATCCTTTTGCTCTTGACTCTATATCAAAATAACTATCCAGTACTATTTTTACCAAGAATTAATATACTATTCACAATAGAGGCTAAATTAATATGAATAAAAGCTTATTAAATGGATCTAACTAATGCAATAAATGATTTTGATGCACTAAAAGTTTTCCATGCATGTGATGACCCACAAGTATAGGGGGTGTATCACAGTATTTTCGAGGGAAGTGAAACCCAATTTATTGATTCGACACAAGGGGAGCCAAAGAATATTTATAAGCCTTAAAAACTGAGTTGTCAATTCAGCTGCACCTGAAAACAATCTTGCTCACAGCAGTTTATCAGTAGCAACAATTTTGTAGTAGGAATAGTAAAGTAACAGCAGTAGTAAAGACAAAGACACTAGTAACAATTACAGTAAACAGTAGGATTAAAACGCGATAGGCATAGGGATGGATCGACGGGCGTTGCATGGACAAGACAATTCATATAGCAATCAGAACATAGGGCAATTGTAGATAAATAAGATAAAGCATCCAAGTACTAAATAATCATAGGCATGTGTTCCATATATAGTCATACGTGCTCGCAATGAGAACTTGCACAACATCTTTTGTCCTGCCAGCCCGTCTGCAGCGGGGCCTCAAGGGAACTACTGGCAATTAAGGTGCTTCTTTTAATAGAGCACCAAAGCAAAGCATTAACACTCCGTGAACACATGTGATCCTCACATCAAAGCCATTCCCTCCGGTTATCCCGATTTCTGTCACTTCGGGGCCATTGGTTCTAAACAACAACGTGTGTATACAACTTGCAGGTATGATCATAAACAATACTATCATAATTTATCAATAACATGTTCAGATCTGAAATCATGGTACTCGGTCTCTAGTGATAAGCATTAAGCATAACAAGTCGCAACAAAGTCAAAAGGCACTAAATTTTGCTTTGATAATTACAAGGATGAAAATGGCTATATTCTTGAATATTTTAATAGATGCTTGCCACAAATGGAAGAGACTAATGCCTTGCAGGATCCTATGGAAGAAGAAATTGATGAACCTAAAATCTCATTAGATGAAAAAGAGGAGGAGAGTGATGAACAAAAGGAGGAAGAATGGATTAGCTACCCATGCCTACCTTCTAATGAGAGTAACTCTTTATCCCTTACATTATTTGATTATCCCCCTTGCTTACTAAAGGAGAATGAATGTTATGTTCCTCAGGTTTCTCTTGAAAATGTTTATAATAAAGCTCTAGTGCTTGTAGATCATGAAGAGCATGCTTTATGTGATAGTTATATTGTTGAGTTTATTCATGAGGCTACTGAAAATTATTATGAGAGAGGAAAATATGGTGGTAGAAGTTTTCATGGTATTGAAACACCTCTCTATGTGCTGAAAATTTTGAATTCACTCTTGTTTTATCTTCCTATGCCTGTCACTTTGTTCTTTGCGAATTTATTTGCCTACACGATTCCTATGCATAGGAAGTGGGTTAGACTTAAATGTGTTTTGAATTTCCTTCTTGATGCTCTCTTTTACTTCAACTCATATTTCTTATGAGAGCATCCTCTCAAACTATTATGCCTGAAGATGATAATATGTCTATTATTCTTGGGAGACCTTTTCTTAAATACTACAGGAGCTGTTATTAATTATAATCAAGAGATGGTGACCTTCAATGTTAATGACAAGGAACACATTGTCTATTTCCTCAAGAAGATTGAAAAGATTTATGGTTTGAATTGAATTGAACATGTTGTGGACATTCAAGTTGGAGAAATATATTGCCCATACCAAGAGAAAAATTTGAAACTATTATGATTGGGACCATTGCTATCAAGGTTGAGGTAACATAATCATAAGTGGAATACAAAGTTTTGTCTCATATGAAATTGTTTTGGTAGCAAGACCTGATCAAACTTGTTAACAAAAGGATTTCATTGAACAAAACAATGTTTTTACCGTGATTATCTCCGCTTACTTCTATTCTATCCATTTTAGTTTTTGCTTATGCCTAACTTAAAGGCGTTAAAGAAAAGTACTTATTGGGAGATAACCCAAAAGTTTTAGATGAGACTTGGAAGTTATTAATTCAGTAATAAGCGCTTCTTATCCTTTTTTATTTGCTTTTTGTGCCAAGAGTAACCTCTAATGAGAGAGAAGTAATGATTGGGAAAGTTGCTGCCCCGAAACAGATTTCTGTGCTTCACCATAAAAATTCGTGTAAAATCTCTGAACGTCTTTTTCAGGCGTGAATTTTTGTGCTTCTGCCCCAGGTTGTTATCTAACTTCGGTTAGTTCAACACTTTTTGATTTGAGCAACAAAAGGTCTTCAAAAAAATTTGTCTTTACCTGCTGGTCTGTTTTGACAGATTTCTGCCATTTTCTGCATTTGCTTCTTGTTGGTTTCTTTTTGAGTTCTTTTGAGGAATTGAGCTTTTTGAGGGAAGTGCTACAGTAGATAGTGTTTTAATGGAAGTTTATTGGTGTTATAACTGAACCTAAAGACTTATTACCTTGAATGCACTAATGTTACTAATATAGATTGTGTGAAGTTTTGTATGAAGGAAAAACTTCAGGTGTATGGAAGGAATGAGTAATGAGATGAAGGATGGACTAAAGCTCAAGATTGGGGATGCCACGTGTGTCACCTCAAGAAATATCCAAGAATTACAAGCGTCAAAGCTTGGGGATGCCCAAGGCATCCCCTTCTTCATCAATAAAAATCCCAGGTTTCTTCCAAACGTTTCATATTTATTGTTTCATGCACAGTTGTGTTGTTCTTGGAGCGTATTCTTTTTCATTTTTGTTTTGGTTTTTTGTTTTGATTTGTTTTCTTAGTTTTCTGAATAAATTGTTTGGACCCCCTCTTTCATACATTGGTTTTCAAATAGTTTGGTTTTGTTTGGAAAAGAGTAGGAAAGTTCATGCTTATGTGGTAAAAAGAGCTCGTTTTTGACTGTGGTCTATGCTTTGTCATGCCATGCTTGATATTGTTTTGGCTCTATGCTTAGTATTATTTGATGTAGCATGACTTGTTATAAACAATTGAGATTACTTAATGTGCCTTGGATGAATCATGCGTTGTTTTAGCATATTAAAGCATAGTATTGTGGTTTTCTCCTTTGATGCTTTATTTGGGTTGACTTGGCGCATGCTCACACCATGTTATGACTATCCCAAGTCACCATAGCCTTTATGATCCTTTAATTTTCAACTTGTAGTGTCACTTTATGCTTTGATCAATGATGTTTTGTCGCTCTGCATGATTATGGCCATTATTGCTCTCTTAGTTTGTCGCTCCTAGTCTTTTGCTAGCCTCCACAACCAAGTATGAGTTCCACTCATGCATCCAACTCCCTAAACCAAGTTATTCCAAAGAGTCCACCATACCTACCTACTAGCTTATGCTAATCCAAGTATATTCATGCTTTTGTTTACCTTCCAAATTAAACTTGTTATGAGAAAACTAGTGATTAAAGCTCTCACGAACTTGATGGCACACTTTACTTTTCTTGCACTTAATAAACCTGAACCATTGTGTCTTCTATGTTGTATGCTTGCACTTATTTGTTGGGAATTAGCAGAACCATGCTGTCATGGGGAACGCTTTCAACATTGCACTTGGTACTTGTACCTAGTTGATATCATGCTCTTTTGTATATGGATGTCGTCGGTGTGAAATGAAAGGGGAGCTTGTAAGTCCATGGAGTTATGTATATGTGTTAGAGAAACACCTGGGCCGCTGGTCTAATCCATGCTGACATGGTGGAAACCTGCAGCGTAACCATAATGAGCTGTCTATGAAGCATTCTTCTTCTAAAAAAAGAGTCCTATATTGAGAAAAAAGAGAAAAGAGAAAAAAAGAGATACTATGAAAAGAGGAAAGAGAGAAAAAAGCACCATATTCCCATGGTAAATAAGAAGAACGTTGAGATGCCCGTTGTCTGCTTGCCTTGTCATTTTGATATGGGGCTTCTTCCGTATCATCGGGCAAGGGGTACCCCGTTGGCGGTTCTCTATGATACACATGTACTTACGATGACAAGAACTTACCGGTGACTAAACTTGAGTAGCATGAGGAGCGGCCCTCGTACTCAAGGGACATGAGATTTCTAACTTATACTTCGTCAAGCATATACACCATAGTTTGTTCACTTTAACCTTAATCACTTCAAGATGCTTATGATAGGGGCAATGAGAGGTGAAAGCTATAAGTACCATAATTTTTGGAAGCTCTTTATGAGACTTGAATCCCTACTTCCTTCTATGAAGGCCTTTCTTCCACCATTATATTGAGTCTCCACCTTCTACCTTTATGCACCTACTTTGAGAGCATAGTGGCCATTCTTAGTTCTATGTGCATTGTCCCAAGACTAGTTGTTTGATGCATAACTTGATGTTGCTTGTTTTAAACTATTTGTATCTAGTCACTCTTATGAACTTTGAAGGTGTCCTATACATTTATATTTGCTACTCTACGAGGGACAAGCTGAATACTATTATGCTATGTTTTCTTTACGTGAAACAAACAAACGTCTTGCAAAGCATTGTTATTCATGCATCTTTTGTTTGTGCCTTTTCATGTTGCAATATAGTTGCTATGTCTTATTGCTAGAACTTTGTTTTTAATGTTATGATTGAAGTACTATGATCCCAGCTTTGAGTGTTTTTCAAATACTTTGATCAAGTCTTTGATGGTGCATGTCACCTCAAAAATTATTCTTTCTTTTTATCACTTACCTACTCGAGGATGAGCAGGAGTTAAGCTTGGGGATGTTGATACATTGCAAATGTATCTATAATTTTTGACGCTCCATGCTTGGTTTTATCCACTTTCTTATGTTTTTTCCACACTTTGGAGTACTTTTCATATGATTTCTTGGACTAACCTATTAACAAGAGCCACAGTGCTAGCTGCCTGTTTTCTGCTGTTTTTGGTTCTAGGAAAGTCAGAAAATGAATATTCTCGGAATTGGACGGGACAAAAGCCAAAGTGCCTATTTTTCCAGAAGAGTCACGGAGCCAGAATACGAGACGGAGGAGGGCCAGAGCCTGGCCACACCACCCCCAGGCGCGGGCTGGGTTTGGCCACGCCAGGGCATGGTGTGGTGGCCCTAGGCACCCCCTCGATCTCCCTCTTCGCCTATAAGAAGCCTTCTGACCTAAAAACTTCGGGGGGTTCGACGATTTTCCGGAAGGAGTTCCGCTCCACCGCCAGCACTAGATTCCACGAAACAGCACCAGAAACTCCGTTCTGGCACCCTGCCAGGACGGGGAATTGGAGGAGATTATCGCCATCATCATCACCATCGCTTCTCCATCGACCATCCATGTTTCCCCCATCTATGAGTGAGTAATCCCCCGATGTAGGCCATGGGGATGGTAGGGATTGGATGAGATCGTTCATGTAATGGCATCAGATTGTTAGGGCATGGTGCCTAGTATCTTTTATTATTGCTTTATGACTTTGTTGCGACTTGTTGTGCTTAATGCTTGTCACTAGGGCCCGAGTGCCATGATTTCAGATATGAACATGTTATTGATTCATTTTGATAGTATTGTTCTTGGTCTTATCTGCAAGTTGTATATACACGTTGTTGTCCGGAACCTATGGCCCCAAAGTGACAGAAATCGGGATAACCGGAAGGGAAAGGCTTTGATGTGAGGATCACATGTGTTCATGGAGTGTTAATGCTTTGCTCCGGTGCTCTATTAAAAGGAGCACCTTAATTGCCAGTAGTTCCCTAGAGGCCCCGCTGCAAACGGGCTGGCAGGACAAAAGATGTTGTGCAAGTTCTCATTGCGAGCACGTATGACTATATATGGAACACATGCCTAGGATTGTCTAGTACTTGGATGCTTTATCTTATTTATCTGCAATTGCCCTATGTTCTGATTGCTATGTGAATTGTCTTGTCCATGCAACGCCCGTCCATCCATCCCTATGCCTACCGCACTCGAATCCCACTGTTTACTGCTTTTGTTACTACTGTATTTGCTTTACTACTGCTGTTACTTTGCTATTCCTACTACAAAACTATTGCTACTGATAAACTGCTGTGAGCAAGATTGTTTCCAGGTTCAGCTGAATTGACAACTCAGTTGTTAAGGCTTATAAATATTCTTTGGCTCCCCTTGTGTCGAATCAATAAATTGGGTTTCACTTCCCTCGAAAATACTGCGATACACCCCCTATACTTGTGGGTCATCACTAGCCACCATGCCCTAACAATCTGATGCCATTACATGAACTATCTCATCCAATCCCTACCATTCCCATAGCCTACAGCGGGGGATTACTCACTCATAGATGGGGAAAACATGGATGGTCGATGGAGAAGCGATGGTGATGATGATGGCGATGATGTCCTCAATTTCCCCATCCCGGCTGGGTGCTAGAACGGAGTTTCTGGTTCTGAATCACGAAATCTGGTGGTGGCGGCAGAGCGGAACCCTTTCTGGAAATACGTCGACCCCCCCTTAGTTTTTAGGTCAGAAGGCAACTTATAGGCGAAGAGGGAGACCGAGGGGGTGTCTGGGGCGGCCAGACCACCCCCTAGCGCGGCCAGGCCCAACCCACGCGGCCAGGCCCCAGCCCCACTCCGTCTTGTATTTTGGCTCTGGGAGTCTTCTCGTGAAATAGGATTTCTAGCATATTTTCCGGGATTTTTCCTGATAGTTGATTTTCTGCACAAAAACTAGACACCAAGGTAATTCTGCTGAAAACAGCGTCGGTCTATGTTAGTTGTATCCAAATCACACAAGTTTAGAGGAAAAACAATAGGAAAAGTGTCGGGAAAGTAGATACATTTTGGACATATCAACTCCCCCAAGCTTAGCTTATTGCTTGTCCTCAAGCAATTCAGTTGAAAACTGAGTGCGATAAAAGAAACTTTCACGAACACATTTGCTTCATATGATGTATATATTCTCAGCATGTGATCAACTACTTAGACAAGTAAGAAGTATGCAACTAAGTTTACTTAATAGGCATTGCAAGCTATGAAGAGATTCCAGCTCAAAAATAATAAGTAGCATGAAACATAAACATAAGCAATATTACAATGCTCATAACAAGGTATGATAGAGTGGTATCTCGCTTGTCTTTGACTGTGAATGCCAAGGCACCTCCAAAGTTCAGGTGAAGACTAGAAGTAAAGATATCAAAGATAGAAGCATCAAAGTCATAACACAAATAATCAAGTTTTGAGACAAGCATATTACACTAAGAATGACAACTATGCTCTCAAGAAAGTGCTCATAAAATTGGTGATGACTCAACAAGGAAATGAAAAAGGTTTTGAATAGTTTGAAAAAGGCTTCCAAATGCTGAAAGTATGGTACTCGTTAGCTTTGAGATCTCATTGCCCCTATCATAAGCATCTTTAAATGGTTAAGGTTAAAGTGACACAACTAAGAGGATATGCTTGACAAGTTATAAGCTAAAGTCTCATGCCCCTTACTTACGAGTATCGGACCTCATGCTACTCAACTTCAGTCACGAGTAAGCTCTTGTCATTGTAAGTACATAAGTATCATAAAGAACCGCCAACAGGGTACCCCTTGCACATGATACAGGAGCTATCCCATAATCAAAATGACAAGGCAAGCAGACAATGAGCATCTCAGCAATCTTTTTATTTGCTATTTGCATAGGTTTTATTGAAGATGCTTCATAGAATGCTTGATGTCTACGCACTTCTATTCTTGTAGACAGTTGTTGGGCCTCCAAGTGTAGAGGTTTGTAGAACAGCAGCAAGTTTTCCCTTAAGTGGATTACCCAAGATTTATCGAACTCAGGGAGGAAGTGGTCAAAGGTATCCCCTCTCAAGCAACCCCGCAATCAAGATACAAGAAGTCTCTTGTGTCCCCAACACACCCAATACACTTGTCAGGTGTATAGGTGCACTAGTTCGACGAAGAGATAGTGAAATGCAAGTGGTATAGATAATTATAAGTGGTAGCGGTGCTAGAAAATAGCTTGATGGCGTGTGGTTGATGTGGGAAAGACTAAAGGCAAACTGAAATAAATATGGAAGCAAGCAAACATGTAACAGATCTAGTTGCAAACGGTGTTTCAATGTTTAGAAACAAGACCTAGGGATCAAACTTTCACTAGTGAACACTCTCATATAAATATCTTCTCTTTATGATACTACGCTGAACTACTCTCCGGTTGGACACTCTAATCGATGGTAGGGCTATAACAACACACCTCAAAGTTCATCTTTCCCATCTAGGTAACTCCACACTGTCACCTTGAGCGCTAGATGGTTCCAACAAACACCACAATTTCATAAAGACATCCAACTCCAAATATAACTCATAACAAGTATTTGAAATCTCTAGCCTAAGTGCCACCATGGTGTGCACACTGTCAACTTCACACACATGGGGAGAGCAGAGATCTATTAAAGCACTTGAGTAGCAAGGTAGATCTACTTGATTACAAAGCTCATGATCACAATATGATCACGCATAGAGAGAGAGATGAACACATAGCTAACGGTAGAACCCTTAGCCTAGAGAGAGAACTACTCCCTCCTCATCATGGGAATCAACAACGGTGATGGAGAAGGTGGTGGAGATCGATGGAGATGGCTCTGGGGGCACTTCCCCGTCCCGGCAGGGTGCCGGAACAGAGACTTTCAGTCCCCCGAATCTCCCCTTCGGTGGCGGTGGCGCTGCGGAACTTTTCGTGGCTAGAGGCTTGACGACTTGGGGTTTTTGCATCGGGGGAGATATATAGGCGAAAGAGGCAAGGTCGGTGGCTGGCCAGGGGCCCACACCAGGCCCTGGCGCGGCCAGGGGGACCCGCGCCTAGGGGTGGTGTGGCCACCCTGTGGCCCCTCTCTATCTCTCCTTCTGACTCCATGAGTCTTCCGGGAAAATAACAACTTTGGCTTTTGTCCGGTCCAATTCCAAGAATATTCATTTTCTGACTTTCCTGGAACCAAAAACAACAGAAAACAGGCAACTGACACTGTGGCATCTTGTTAATAGGTTAGTCCAAGAAAGTGTATAGAAAGTACTCCAAAGTTGGAACAAAACATAAGAAAGTAGGTAAAACCAAGCATGGAACATCAAAAATTATGGATACGTTAGCAACGTATCAACATCCCCAAGCTTAACTCCTGCTCATCCTCGAGTAGGTAAGTGATAAAAAGAAAGAATAATTTTTGAGGTGACATGCACCATCATAAACTTGATCAAAGTATTTGTAAAACATTGATAGCTAGGATCATAGTACTTCAATCAAAACATGAAAGACAAAGTTCTATCAATAAGACAAAGCAACTAAGTTGCAACACGAAAAGGCACAAACAAAAGATTCATGAATAACAATGCTTTGCAAGACGTTTGTTTGTTGCACATAAAGAAAACATAGCAAAGTGGCATTCAGCTTGTCCCTCATAGAGTAGCAAACATAAATGCATAGGACACCTTCAAAGTTCATAAGAGTGACTAGATACAAATAGTTTAAAACAAGCAATATCAAAGTTATGCATCAATCAACAAGTCTTGGGACAATGCACATAGAACTAAGAATGGCCACTATGCTCTCAAAGTAGGTGCATAAAGATAGAAGTTGGAGACTCAACATAAAAGTAAAAGAGAGGCATTCATAGAAGGAAGCAGGGATTCAAGTTTCATAAAGAGCTTCCAAAAATTATGGTACTTATTACCTTTCAGCTCTCATTGCCCCTATCATAAGCATCTTGAAGTGATTAAGGTTAAAGTGAACAAACTATGGTGTATATGCTTGACGAAGTATAAGTTGGAAATTCATGTCCCTTGAATACGAGGGCCGCTCCTCATGCTACTCAAGTTTAGTCACCGGTAAGTTCTTGTCATCGTAAGTACATGTGTATCATAAAGAACCGCCAATGGGGTACCCCTTGCCTGATGATATGGAAGAATCCCCATATAAAAATGACAAGGCAAGCAGACAACGAGCATCTCAGCAATCTTCTTATTTACCATGGGAATATGGTGATTTTTTCTCTCTTTCCTCTTTTCTTAATCTCTTTTTTTCTTTTTCTCTTTTTTCTCAATAGCTGACTCTTTTTTTATAAGAAGAATACTTCATAGACAGCTCATTATGGTTATGTTGCAGGTTTCCACCATGTCAGCATGGATTACGGTGGTCCGGGACGGTGAGCAAAGAAGTTTACCTAGGTTCGAATCCGCCGGCTTTGGACGGATCCTACTCTTGCTAGCAATCCAGTAATACGGCAGCGCCGGAATGTGGGTTACAAGGGTTCGCCTGTGCGAGTTGAGATTGTAGACTATTGAGGGTTCCCTAAAGGTTCTCCCTAGGACGGCTTATATAGATATCCAGCCTAGGGTTTATAGGAGAGATCTATCCGGCTACGACTAAGAGTCGGTTACAGAGTACATCTTGAACTACAAGTAACACTATGGGCCTATGTCGGTAAGTCTTCTGGGCCTTCCCGTAGCCGGATTGGACTCTATCTCTTCTCACTGACTGGGTCGCCCGTGAAGCAAAGCTCTAACCTGAAGTGGGCCATCCTGGTCAGTGAGGAACTATGAGGATACCCGGAAAGTATATCCCCAAAAGCAGCCCCCGGAAGTCTCCAAGATCCAAAGTCGGATTCATCATCATCTAGCTTGATCTTCGGCTTGCAGAATCTTGAAGGATTCCTGAAACTTCAAAACAAAAGATACGATCCGGGTCTCAAAAATAAGTCGGACCTATCAGTACGTTACTCGGATTTTCCAACTTGATATTCAAACTAAGCCGGAACTTGGTCTCTGGCGTCATCTGACACCGGTCATGGTCAAGTCACGTCATCTGACAAACATCCTGTCAGCACGACCGTTGGTGGGCCCGCCATTCACAAAACCGAGGCGTCGTTTCAATGCGTCGTGGAGATCGAGGCAACGTAATCATCGTGTGGGACCTTCCCAGTTCCTTCCACGACGCGTGGCGTTTACATAGTGCCATTTGCACGAATCTTAGCATGGTTAGGTGGTTATAAGGGGTGAGGATTTCCTTTTCCTCATCTTCACCTATTCCCTTTCCGTTTCTTCTCCTCCACTTCTCCCTCGCGCAAAGAGCTCTTCTGCCTCCCAGATTCCCAGCACCGCCCATCCAAGGTCACCGGCGCACCGGAGAAATGGATTCCTCTTCATCGTCCGGCTTGGCTGGCTTCACAGCAGCGACGACGACGGAGAAATAAAGCAACCGTGGGGTTTGGATCTCGTGTCTCCTTGATGACGAGAAGCTCCGTGGCATGGAAAGTGAAGGGCTCCTCCGCGCCGGTGACTGGTGGAGTGGTTTTGGCGAAACCATCCCTAACCCGCACGCCGATGAGCGGGTACACTTCGACACCCACCTCGACAGAGGTTTGTCTTTCCCTCCCTCAGAATTATTTTCCGAGGTGATTGATCATTACGGTGTTCAGCTTCACCATCTTCCTCCCAACTCCATCTTAGAGATGAGCTCTTATGCAGCGTTGTGTGAGGGATACCTCGGCATTAGGCTGAGTCTCACTTTGTTCTGGTTTTACTTTCATGTCCGGAGAAACTCTATCACTACCGGTAATCCTTTATTACCGGCACTATTAGCCTTTCAGTTAGACGCGAGCATGTTTATCCTCGCATTTTAGCTAGTGAGTCGGTCAAATAGTTGCCGGCCACCTTCTTTTACCATAAGGATAATCCTTCTCCCGGCAAAGCTACTGCTTTGTCGGCTTTCATCGACGGAGCCGCCATGGCCCTTCCATCTTGGGACGAGGCTCCTCCGGCTCTCAGTGACGATCTGATCCTCGCCAAGAGGCGGATTGAATACCTGATTAAGCACAAGGGCCTGAAAGGGTCCGACTTAGTCCAGTCCTAGGTGGCACGCCGGATCCAGCCTCTCCAGTACCACGGCGACCGACTGATGCATTCCATCACGTCGTCGAAAAATGACTCCCTCTGCATCAGTCCCAAGGCTTTGAAGCCACAAGATTACATAAGCCAGATCAAATGGCTGATTAAGGAACGGACCGAGAGGAAAATTCCGGACTTGTCTCTGGACATGCACACAGTGGAAGACCCTGTAGTTCCGGTAAGCTTTTAGCAATAAACCCTTTTTATGTGTTTAACCTTTTAAGTTATTTTGCAATACTAAGATATTATCTTATTTCCAGCTTGCCGACCTCCCCGAGTCGGAACTGGCTCCTATCGAGGGATATTCTCTGGAGTTTTCTCAGGAGGTGGAACTGGTTCCACTGCCGGACGTTGTGCCTAGGAAGCGCAAAGCTCTGGCAGTGGCCGTTGGCACAAAGGAAGTGCCAGTTGTGAAGAGGTAACTTTCAACACAATTTCCGCCTTTGTACTTTATTCGTATTTTCTTCCGAGATGTAATATTTTCTATTCTATCACATTCTCATATCATTTCACACCGATGACATCCACAGACAAGAGCATGATATCAACTAGGTACAAATTATAAGTGCAATGTTGAAAGCGTTCCCCATGACAACATGGTTCTGCTAATCCCCAACAAATAAGTGCAAGCATATACAACATAGACAACACAATGGTTCAAGTTTATTAAGGGCAAGAAAAGTAAAGTGTGCCATCAAGTTCGTGAGAGCTTTAATCACTAGTTTTCTCATAACAAGTTTAATTCGAAAGGTAGATAAAAACATGAATATACTTGGAATAGCATATGCTAATAGGTAGGTATGGTGGACTCTTTGGAATAACTTGGTTTTATTTGGAGTTGGATGCATGAGTGGAACTCATACTTGGTTATGGAGGCTAGCAAAAGACTGGAAGCGACCAACTAAGAGAGCAAAAATGGTCATAATCATACAGAGCAACAAAACATCATTAATCAAAGCATAAAGTGATACTACAAGTTGAAAACTAAGGGATCATAAAGGCTATGGTGACTTGGGATAGTCATAACATGGTGTGATCAATCGCCAAGTCAACCCAAATAAAGCATTAATGGAAAATACCACAATACTATGATTTAATATGCTAAAAGAACGCATGATTCTTCCAAGGCACATTAAGCAATCTCAATTGTTTATAACAATTCATGCTACAACAAAAAATACTAAGCATCAAGCCAAAACAATATCAAGCATGTCATGCCAAAGCATAGGACACAGTCAAAAACAAGCTCCCTTTACCACTTAAGCATGAACTTTCCTACTCTTTTTCCAATCCAAACCAAACTATTTGAAAACCAATGTATGAAAGAGGGGGTCCAACCAATTTATTCAGCAAACTAAGCAAACCAAGCAAACAAAAAACCAAAACGAAAACGAAAAAGAAGACGCTCCAAGAACAACACAACTGTGCATGAAACAATAAAAATGAAGCGTTTGGAAGAAACCTGGGATTTTTATTGATGAAGAAGGGGATGCCTTGGGCATCCCCAAGATTTCACGCTTGTACCTCTTGAATATTTCTTGGGGTGACACAGGGTGGCATCCCCAAGCTTGAGCTTTTGTCCATTCTTCATCTCATTACTCACTCCTTCCATACACCTGAAATTTTTCCTTCATACAAAACTTCACACAATCTTTATTAGCAACATTAGTGCACTGTAGATAATAAGTCTTTGGGTTTAGTTTCAACACCAATAAAACTTCCATTAAGACACAAGCTACTGTAGAACTATCCTCGGGAATCTCAATTCCCCAAAAGAACTCAAAAAGGAACCAACAAGAAGCAAATGTAAATAATGGCAGAAATCTGTCAAAACAGACCAGCAGGTAAAGACAAATTTTTCCGAAGACCTTCTATTGCTCAAATCAAAAAGTGTTTAACTAACGAAAGTTAAATAACAACCTGGGGCAGAAGCACAAAAATTCACTCATCAAAAAGATGTACATAGATTTTACACGAATTTGTACAGTCAAGCACAAAAATCTGTTTCGAGACAGCAACTTTCCCAAGCATTACTTCTCTCTCATTAGTGGTTACTCTTGGCACAAAAGGCAGATAAAAAAAAGGATAAGGAGCGGTTATTACTGAATTAATAACTTCCATGACTCAACTAAAACTTTTGGGTTATCTCCCAATAAGTACTTTTCTTTAACGCCTTTAAGTTAGGCTTGATAGTTTGAGAAGATGGTCACATAAAAATATGAATTGAAGTAAAAGAGAGCATCAAGAAGCAAATTCAAAACACATTTAAGTCTAACCCACTTACTATGCATAGGAATCTTGTAAAGAAACAAGTCATGAAAGCACAAAGCAACAAGCATAGTAAAGGAAAACAAGTGCAACTTCATGACTTTCAACATAAAGAGGGGAAACTTAATATTATTGAGATGCATAAAACCATGTTTCCCTCTCTCATAATAACTTTCAGTAGCATCATGAAAAAAATTAACAATATACCTATCAAATAAAACATTCTGATCATGAGCCACATGCATAAAATACTTATTACTCTCCCTATAAGCATAGTCATTCTTATTAATTGTAGTGGGAGCAAATTCAACAAAATAGCTATCATCATTATTCTCATCACCATAATCATCAAATATAGGAGGCATATTGTAATCATTAATTTTCTCCTCAATAGTAGGTGGACTGAAAATATCATATTCATCATTGTAATCATCATATATTCGAGGTTTGGTATCATCATAAGCAATAGAATAGCTATCTTCCAAAGCTGGGGAACTAAAAAGATCATTTTCATAAAAACTAGATTCCCCAAGCTTAGACTTTTCCATAGCATTAGCAATAATGGTGTCCAAAGAATTCATACTAACAGCATTGTTATTAGCATGCAAATAAAGTTCCATAGGTTTTTTAATTTTATCTTCAAACACTTCATGTCCTAACTCAAGATAAATACTATAAAGCTCTCTAATTTTGTTGTTGTTTACCATTAAGCCTAACTAGTGAAAACAAGAAAAAAAAGGACAAAATTACATAATCTAAAGGAAATAACTTCGAGCACTCACACCGGAGGATGTGAGTACCTTTTACCTTACCTCCCCGGCAACGGCGCCAGAAAATAGCTTGATGTCTACGCGCTTCTATTCTTGTAGACAGTTGTTGGGCCTCCAAGTGTAGAGGTTTGTAGAACAGCAGCAACGTTTCCCTTAAGTAGATTATGCAAGGTTTATTGAACCCAGGGAGGAAGTGGTCAAAGGTATCCCCTCTCAAGCAACCCTGCAATCAAGATACAAGAAGTCTCTTCTGTCCCCAACACACCCAATACACTTGTCAGGTGTATAGGTGCACCAGTTCGGCGAAGAGATCGTGAAATGCAAGTGGTATAGATAATTATAAGTGGTATTTGTGCTAGAAAATAGCTTGATGGCGTGTGGTTAATGTGGGATAAGACTAAAGGCAAACTGAAATAAAGATGGAAGCAAGCAAACATGTAACAGATCTAGTTGCAAACGGTGTTTCAATGTTTAGAAACAAGACCTAGGGATCATACTTTTTAACTAGTGAACACTCTCATATAAATATCTTCTCTTTATGATACTATGCTGAACTACTCTCCGGTTGGACACTCTAATCGATGGTAGGGCTATAACAGCACAACTCAAAGTTCATCTTTCCCATCTAGGTAACCCCACACTATCACCTTGAGCGTTAGATGGTTCCAACAAACACCACAATTTCATAAAGACATCCAACTCCAAATATAACTCATAACAAGTATTTGAAATCTCTAGCCTAAGTGCCACCATGGTGTGCACACTGTCAACTTCACACACATGGGGAGAGCAGAGATCTATTAAAGCACTTGAGTAGCAAGGTAGATCTACTTGATTACAAAGCTCATGATCACAATATGATCACGCATAGAGAGAGAGATGAACACATAGCTAACGGTAGAACCCTTAGCCTAGAGAGAGAACTACTCCCTCCTCATCATGGGAATCAACAATGGTGATAGAGAAGGTGGTGGAGATCGATGGAGATGGCTCCAGGGGCACTTCCCCGTCTCGGCAGGGTGCCGGAACAGAGACTTTCTGTCCCCCGAATCTCCCCTTCGCTGGCTGTGGCGCTGCGGAACTTTTCATGGCTAGTGGCTTGACGACTTAGGGTTTTTGCATCGGGAGAGATATATAGGCGAAAGAGGCAAGGTCGGTGGCCGGCCAGGGGGCCCACACCAGGCCCTGGCGCGGCCAGGGGGACCCGCGCCTAGGGGTGGTGTGGCCACCCTGTGGCCCCTCTCCATCTCTCCTTCTAGCTTCGTGAGTCTTCCAGGAAAATAACAACTTTGGCTTGTATCCGGTCCAATTCCGAGAATATTCATTTTCTGACTTTCCTGGAACCAAAAACAGCAGAAAACAGGCAACTGGCACAGTGGCATCTTGTTAATAGGTTAGTCCAAGAAAGTGTATAGAAAGTACTCCAAAGTTGGAACAAAACATAAGAAAGTAGATAAAACCAAGCATGGAACATCAAAAAATATGGATACGTTAGCAACGTATCAATGCTCATTATGGTTATGCTGCAAGTTTCCACCATGATTAGCATGGCTTAGGCTAGCGGCCTAGGCGTTTCTCTAACACATATACAAACTACATGATCTTACAAGTTCCTCTTTTATTTCACACCGCCGGGATCCATAAGCAAAAGAATCACGATATCAACGGGGTACAAAGTACCCGTGAAATGTTGAAAGTGTTCCCCATGATACATGGTTCTGCTAACTTCAACTTATAAAGCGCAAGCATATACGCAACAAAGATGGATGCAATTGTTCAAGATTATTAAGTGCAAGAAAGTAAAGTGTGCCATCAAGTTCATGAGAGCTTTACTAACTAACTTTCTCATAACAAGCAAACATTTTATTCGGAAGAAAACATGGCATACTAAGCATGCACGGAATAGCAAATGATGCTAATAGGTAGGTATGGTGGACACTTTTGGCAATATTGGTTTCGGGGAATTGGAAACACGAGTAGAGCTCATACTCAGTGCAAGTGAAAGCTAGCAATAGTAAGGGAGCGACAAACGGGAGAGCAATAACTGTCATAATCATGCTTGCAACAAAACAGGACTAATCATGGCATGAAAGTGATTCAAGGCCCTTGAGGCAAAATAATTCATCAAGGCTTAACTGATTATTTCATTCATATGCATGCGTGAGCATGTGCCAAGTCAATTCAAGTGAAACACTCAGAGGAGGATACCACAGTGTCATACCAAGTTATGCATAGAGTAATACAAGCAAACATTCATATGACATGCTACAAACTATTTAGCAAGCTGGAACTAATCATATGAAAGCAAGAACTACTAAGCATCCATGAGTAACATACACCCTACATGAACAGACTAAGCATGCCCAGAATGATGAGTATATGTACAAAAATGAAAGCAAATAGAGTTTGTTACCAGCCTCTTACTGATACATTATAAATGTATCTATAATTTTTAATGTTCCATGCTTGGTATTATCTACTTTCTTATGTTTTGTCCACACTTTGGAGTACTTTTCATATGATTTCTTGGACTAAACTATTAACAAGATGCCACAGTGCCAGTTGCATGTTTTCTGCTGTTTTTGGTTCCAGGAAAGTCAGAAAATCAATATTCTCGGAATTGGACCGGACAAAAGCCAAAGTCAATATTTTACCGAAGACTCATGGAGCCAGAAGACGAGATGGAGAGGGGCCAGGGGCTGGCCACACCACCTGGTGGTGCAGGCCAGGCCAGGCCGTGCCAGGGGGTGGTGTGGGCCCCTCCGGCACCCCCTCGGCTCCCCTCTCGCCTATAAGAGCCTCCTGATGCATAAACCCTAAATCATCAAGCCTCCAGCCACGAAAAGTTCCGCAACACCGACGCCACCGAAGGGGAGATTCGGGGGATAGAAAGTCTCTGTTCTGGCACCCTGCCGGGACAGGGAAGTGCCATCGGAGCCATCTCCATCGATCTCCACCACCATCTCCATCACCATTGCTAATTCCCATGATGAGGAGGGAGTAGTTCTCTCTCGAGGCTAAGGGTTTTACCGGTAGCTATGTGTTCATCTCTCTCTCTATGCATGATCATATTGTGATCATGAGATTTGTAATCAAGTAGATCTACCTTGCTACTCAAGTGCTTTAATAGATCTCTGCTCTCCCCATGTGTGTGAAAGTGACAGCGTGCACACCATGGTGGCACTTAGGCTAGAGATTGCAAATACTTGTTATGGGTTATATTTGGAGTTGGATGTTTCTATGAAATTGTGGTGTTTGTTGGAACCATCTAGTGCTCAAGGTGACACAATAGGGTTATCTAGATGGGAAAGGCTTACTTTGAGGTATGATGTTATAGCCCTACCATCGATTAGAGTCTCCAATCGGAGAGTAGTTAAGAGTAGTATCATAAAGAGAAGATATTTATATGAGAGTGTTCACTAGTGAAAGTATGATTCCTAGGCCTTGTTTCTAAGCACTGAAACACAGTTTGCGATTAGATCTCTTACATGTTTGCTTGCTTCCATCTTTATTTCAGTTTTCATTTAGTCTCTTTCATGCCATCAAAGCTATTTTCTGGCATAGTTACCACTTATAATTATCTATACCACTTGTATTTCACTATCTCTTCGACGAACTAGTGCACCTATACATCTGACAAGTGTATTGGGTGTGTTGGGGACACAAGAGACTTCTTGTATCTTGATTGCAGGGTTGCTTGAGAGGGAATATCTTTGACCACTTCCTCCCTGAGTTCGATAAACCTTGGGTAATCCACTTAAGGGAAAACTTGTTGCTGTTCTATAAACCTCTGCACTTGGAGGCCCAACAACTGTCTACAAGAATAGAAGTGCGTAGACATCACTTATCACACCTCAAGTTGTCATTAATCCTCATTATTGCCCTTCACTTGTGTGGCTTGAATAATAACATGAAACCAAATTCCACTGAGGACTGCTAAACCCTGCAAAAAACTCACAAAACCAAAGAAGAACAACAAATATTTTTGGTGTTTTTGATTTTAAAAGCAAGAACCAAAAAGGAAGAACAAGCAAAGCAAAATCTTTTTGGGTTTTTTGAATAGTTCAAACAAAGCAAACAGGGAAAAATAGACCAAGGCAAAAAGAAGAAGAAGCAAACAAAGAGAAACAACAAAAATATTTTTGGTATTTTTGTGTTTTAGAAAGCAAAAACAAAGAAAGAATGAAAACTAAAAAGAGAACGAATCATGAATATACAAAGTAATGACAAAACATGATAAGGAGATGAGTGCGATGTTTGTGTACCTCCCCTCAAGCTTAAGCTTTTGGCCTAAGTGGGTATCAATCCCAAGCTGGCCAAGATGGAGCGCCTCCGTAGTACGGCGAGGAGGTACCGTCGTCCTGGTGCGAGCTCGAGGACGCCCCACCGTAGTGCGCAGAGTAATCATAGGAGGGCACATCCTCCTGGTGCTTCCTGTGGAAACCCAGCAAGCGAAGCTGCTCGTCCACCTCCTCCTTGGAGCGCGACCATGGCCTCCTATGAACACTGAACAAAGTAGATTGCGGCAAAGGAATCTCCCTTTCATCCCCGTCAGTAAACAACATCATGTATATTAGATTGTCCATATCAGAGTTAGCCGTGACGAAGTGATGTGTTTTCATGGCATCAAGGTCAAGCCTTTGTGGTGCCAATATAGTATCATTGGGATCCACCGAAAGTTCTAATGCATTGACCATACGCGAAGTGATGATGCCCCCATAAATGGGTCCCCTAGCAGCTAGGCGGCGAGCAATAAGAGAGCCAAGATTGTAGCGAGTATCATTGTTAAGTGCAGCAGCGAGGAAGGCTAAATGATAGTTGGAAATATTACTCGTATTCTCCCTACCAAGAATGCTAGTAGAAAGATAATAGGCAAAGTATCTAAGAGCAGGGAGTTGGATGTTTCTGATCTTCCCGCGCTGAGCTACGCGGTCATCGTCATTGGTCACCGCTCAATAGAGCTCCAGCAAATCTGCGGGTCGCCCTTGAATCTTCTTCACGGTCCCTGTCATGCCTACACCTATAATGCTGCAAAATCTTTCCAATGGCATGGTAAAAGGCAGATTATAAATTTTGAAAGAGACAGTTGACTTATAGGGGGTGTTAGTGAAAACGAAACTCTCCACAAAAGTTTTGGTGAGCATAGTGTATTGCTCACTCTCATCTTGCATGTATGAGGTCAAACCAACCCCCTGAATCAGTAGCAAGAAATCGTCAAGAATCCCTGCAGCTTGCAAGAAGGTATAACAAGGAAAAGTAGATGGGTGAGCATCCCCATCATCTCCTTCATTACCAATGCGAGGTGCAATGAGATCTTTGTTGTATGATGGCCTAAACTAAGAGGCTGATCTTGAGGGCCTTGACCTCCTAGGTGCATCTCTCTCAAATATTTCCCCAAAGGTATGGTTGTTCATCTTTGATATTCTGAAATTTAAACATCTATTAAACAAGTGATTGCAAAGTGAATATATAATGAAGGACTTGCAGAGGCCTAAACATGCATCAAAACTATATCTCTAAGCATTCAACAAGCTTACTAGCTCTCTTAACCTGTCACCTACAGCAGCAAAATACTCAAGATATAAACCACTAAACACAAATCTACTTGGACAAGCGGAGGAGTCACATACCAGAGACCAATTGCTCCAAATTTCAGCAGCAAAGATGGGCTGAGCAAGGAGATCGAAAAATCGAGGGCAAGAACAGCAAGAACGCGATTTCGAGCAATGAACTGGTGTTTTCTCGGGAGAGAGAAGAAAGTGGGAAGTGAGAGAGTGAGTGGAGGGCCAGGGGTGGCCCACACCATGGCCAGGCGCGCCCCTGGGCTGGCCATGCCACCAGGTGGTGTGCCTGCCTGGTGGGCCCCCTTGGTACCTTCCAGGCACTTCTCTGCCCCTTTTTTCATGTAAAAATTTAATATGAATTTTCTGGAATTTTTCGAGACACTTTATTTTTGAGCATTTTTCAGGTATAGATGAATGATTTTCTAACAGAAAAAGGTTTTTGGAAAGATGCAATGACAAAACAAGGCTAGAACTTCAGAAGTTCTAAGACACTCTAACATGCAAGCAACTAACAACAGAAAAGTAAACTAAACGAAAGCAAAAACTAAAATGGATAGAATAGAAATAAATTGAGATAATCATGGTGAAAACATTATTTTGTTCAATGAAATCCTTTTGTTAACAAGGTTGATTAGGACTTGTTACCAAAACAATTTTATATGAAACAAAACATTGTATTTCACTAATGATTATGTTACCTGAACCTTGATAGCAATGGTCCCAATCATAATAGTTTCAAATTTTCCTCTTGGTATGGGACAATATATTTCTCCAACTTGAATGCCCTCAACATGTTCAATTGAATTTAAACCATAAGTCCTATCAATATTCTTGGGGAAATAGACAATATGCTCCTTGTCATTAACATTAAAGGTCACCTTTCCTTGATTACAATTAATAACAGCTCCTGCAGTATTAAGAAAAGGTCTCCCAAGAATAATGGACACATTATCATCTTCAGGCATTTCAAGCACAACAAAATCAGTTAATATCAAGAAATTATGAGCCACTTGAACAGGTACATCCTCACATATACCAACATGAATAGTGGTAGATTTATCAGCCATTTGCAAAGATATATTAGTTGGTATCAGTTTTTCTAGTTGAAGTCTCTTATAAAGAGAAAAAGGCATAACACTAACTCCTGCTCCCAAATCACACAAAGCAATTCTAACATAACTATTTTTAATAGAGCAAGGAATAGTTGGAATCCCTGGGTCTCCAAGTTTCTTTGGAACCTTACCATTAAAGGAATAATTAGCAAGCAAAGTAGAAATTTCTTCATTTTGGGATCTTCCTTTTATTCAAGACAATGTCCTTCATATACTTTGAATAAGGAGGCAATTTAATAGCATGAGTCAAAGGAATTTGCAAGAATAAAGGTTTCATCCACTCACAAAACTTATTATAGTGTTCATCCTCCTTTGACTTGTGTTTCTTATCAGGGAAAGGCATAGGTTTTTGGACCCAACGCTCTCTTTCACTACCATGTTTCTTAGCAACAAAATATTTTGTAGTGTATTTAGTATTCTTAGTGTGCTTTTCAAGTTCTTCTTCATCCTTTTCTTTATCAGGAACATCATTTTCTTCATTACCACTTTCAGTTTCAGCATCAGAGACAGATATACTATTAGGATCTTTAGCAGGTTTAGAGGGTTCTACAATAGTTTTATGTTTCTTTTCTCTTTTCGTAGTATCATTATTTTCAGCTTGTTGAGAATCCTGCTCAATTCTTTTGGGATGCCCCTCAAGATATAGAGGATCCTGGGTAGCAGCACCAGTTCTAGTTCTAATTTCATAAGCATGTTTTTCCTTGGCAGCATTAACTAGCAAGTCTTTTTGCACTTTAATAAGTTGATCTATTTGAGTTTGAACCATTTGAAAATGTTTAACAATCATTTTAACATCATTAGAGGTTCTTTCCACAATATCTTTTAACTCAACAATAGCTCTAGTGTTTTCCATTAGATGATTTTGCACCCTTTTATTAAAATTATCTTACTTAACAATAAAAATATCGAATTCTTCTAAGCATTGATCAGGAGGTTTAAGGTAAGGAATATCACCTTTATCAAAGTGTTGGAGAGAGTGTACCTCAATAGTGGACGTGTGGGGAATTGGCTTACATAATTCTTCTATAGGAGGTAAATTCTTGACATCTGCAGCTTTAATTCCCTTCTCTTTAAGACATTTCTTAGCTTCCTTCATCACTTCATTGTTCAATTCAATAACTCCCCTCTTCTTAGATGATGGTATAGGCGCCGGTATAGCTGGTTCAGGTATAATTGTTTTAGGTACAGCTGGTTTAGGAGGAGTCTAGACTTCATAATTCTTGCTTATTTTAGCCATTAATTCCTCAGCTTCCTTGGGAGTCCTATTCCTGAAAACACAATCAGCACAACTATCTAGGTATGTCCTAGATTCTTTAGTTAGTCCATTATAAAATATATCAAGAAGCTCATTCTTAGGTAAAGGACATCCAGCTTGTGCATGAATCAAAGCACAAAACCTTGCCCAAGATTCAGGCAATATATCTTTTTCTCCCTGTTTAAAATCAAAAAGTTCCTGCAAAATAGCATGTCTAGCACTAGGAGGAAAATATTTCTGCAGGAAAGTACTAATCAAGCAATCAGGGCTATCAATAGATCCAGGAGGTAAATTATTAAACCAAGTTTTAGCCTCTCCTTTCAGTGAAAAAGGGAAAATTTTAGCAACAAAGTAGGTGCGCATCTTAATATCATCAGAAAACAGGCCACTCATGGTAGAAATCTCAGTCATATGTGCTATCGCACTTTCATTCTTAGTCCCACAAAAAGGTTCTTTCTCAACAATAGCTTTGTAGGATATATCGAGAGAGAAATCATAATCTTTATCTTTAATGTTTATGGGAGAAGCATCAAACTTAGCATTTGGAGTCAATTTGGGTTTAATAGTACACCTCTCAAGGAGACTCTTAGCAGCAGCCCTATCATGGGTGTTTTGACATTCTTCAATAAATTCATTGGTCATCTCAATATAACCGCCTTCAATATCATAGCTCTCTCTAGACTCAGGTGAACTAACAGGTGTAGTAGTGTCTTCATTAGGAGTTTCAGTATTTCGAGCTATAGTTCTAGCTGTCGTAGCATGTAGGAAAGGACCTAATGAACCACTCTTATCAAGCACAGTAGAAGCAGCATCATAAGTATCAGAAGTTTCAGATTCAGCAGTAGTAGAAGTGTGTGTAGTATGTGTATGTGGTGGTGTAAGGAACTTACTCATAACAGACGGTGAATCAAGAGCAACAGAGGTGTTCAGAACCGTACCTCTTCTTGTAGTGGATGGTAAAATAGGAACCTTGCCATCACGAGACTTACCCATGATGGATGGATGGCAGCGAACAATAATGATTCCAAGTGGACTTCATAAATAAAGCTATGCTCCCCGGCAAGGGCATCAGAAAATAGTCTTGATGACCCACAAGCATAGGGGGTGTATCGCAGTATTTTCGAGGGAAGGGAAACCCAATTTATTGATTCAACACAAGGGGAGCCAAAGAATATTTGTAAGCCTTAACAACTGAGTTGTCAATTCAGCTGCGCCTGTAAAAAATCTTGCTCACATAAGTTTATCAGTAGCAATAGTTTTGTAGTAGGAATAGTAAAGTAACAGCAGTAGTAAAGACAAAGACAGTAGTAACAATTACATTAAACATTAGGATTAAAGCGTGGTAGGCATAGGGATGGATGGACCGGCGTTGCATGGACAAGACAATTCATATAGCAATCAGAACATAGGGCAATTGCAAATAAATAAGATAAAACATCCAAGTACTAAATAATCATTGGCATGTGTTCCATATATAGTCATATGTGCTCGCAATGAGAACTTGCACAACATCTTTTGTCCTGCCAGCCTGTTTGTAGTGGGGCCTCAAGGGAACTACTGGCAATTAAGGTGCTCCTTTTAATAGAGCACCGCAGCAAAGCATTAACACTCCGTGAACACATGTGATCCTCACATCAAAGCCATTCCCTCCGGTTATCCCGATTTCTATCTCTTCGGGGCCATTGGTTCCGGACAACAACTCGTGTATATAACTTGCAGGTAAGACCATAAACAATACTATCATAATGAATCAATAACATGTTCAGATCTGAAATCATGGCACTCGGGCCCTAGTGATAAGCATTAAGCATAACAAGTCACAACAAAGTCAAAAAGCACTAATAGTAGATACTAGGCACCATGACCTAACAATCTGATGCCATTACATGAACGATCTCATCCAATCCCTACCATCCCCATAGCCTACAGCGGGGGATTACTCACTCATAGATGGGGAAAACATGGATGGTCGATGTAGAAGCGATGGTGATGATGATGGCAATGATCTCCTCCAATTCCCTGTCCCGGCAGGGTGCCAGAACGGAGTTTCTGGTTCCGAATCACGAAATCTGGTGGTGGCGGAAGAGCGGAACTCTTTCTGAAAAAACGTCGAACCCCCTGAGTTTTTAGGTGAAGAGGGAGACCGAGGGGGTGTCTGGGGCGGCCAGACCACCCCGTGGCGCGGCCAGGCGCAGCCCGTGCGGCCAGGTGGTGTGGCCAGGCCCTAGCCCCACTCCGTCTCGTATTCTGGCTCCGGGAGTCTTCTGGTGAAATAGGATTTTTGGCATATTTTCTGGGATTTTTCCTGATAGTTGATTTTTTGCACAAAAACTAGACACCAAGGTAATTCTGCTGAAAACATCGTCAGTCCGTGTTAGTTGTATCCAAATCACACAATTTTAGAGGAAAAACAATAGCAAAAGTGTTCGGAAAAGTAGATACGTTTTGGACGTATCAGCATGTCATCTGTAAGTGTAATGATGAGAGAACCTAAATACTCTACTAAAACTTCCATGAGTATGGCATGCATGCATTTGTTGCATTTTGTATTGATCTCTATATGTTGTTGTTCACCTCATTGTACCGATTCTTGTAGATTGTGAGAAGTATAATCCCTACGACTGTTAAGACTGTGCTTTTGACTCCTATAACTAAGGCAAGTGGTGCTACATAAATGTTCTGCTTATTTTCCCTATGCATTGTAGTTCTGATTTTTTATAGTTGCATGTGTAGGAATATTATGCTATGCTATATCATATTATTGTCGCAGTACTTCTTGTTAGGTGAGTCACTGTGCGATAGATGTGCTTAGTTGTGCTACTTAGACGAGGGTGGAATTACACCATTATGAACTATGTTTTTGAAAGCAATTGTTCTGTGAAAACTAAAACAAATTAATTGATGAATCTCCTAGGTGTGACAGAATTGATAATTTTTGGATGGTTTTAATACGGAAAGGCACCCAGGTCTTTAAGAAATGTTTAGTGTCTTTGTTTGGTAGCTTACGTGTGCAACCATGTGCTAGTAAGTTATGGGTGGTTAGTTTGACTTAGTAGGTCATGATGAACCAAACGCTTTGTATTCAAAGATGTAGTGAATTTGGTAGGTTGGTATGGTGCATGGATGGTTTTGGGGAATAGCTTCTCGAATTGTCTCTTCTTAGACTTATCCCGACAATGACACAACATACGTGTCGTGGTATGAGCGGGTCGACCAGGTCACATGGGTAAAGTGTACAAACCCTTGCAGGGTGTAAAACTAAATGCTTAGCCGTGTCCTTGATTATGGACAAATTGAGTTGCTGAATTTAGAGGCTATCACATGTTTTGGCTCATCCTAATTTCATAATTGCTAAAATTTTGGTTGAACTTAATTGGCTTATGTGCTGAAAAGTTAAATAATTTTACAAATGATAGGATGTACTTATTTTGCAGCTACAAATATTCCTTAAACTCCACAAACTAAATAAGCATATAGTGATTAGACTTGTTATATTCTCTCATAGTTTCACTTGCCAATACATTCAAAATATTGATCAGACTTGTTTAACTGTAATATTTTGTGTTGCGGGTTGTTATGACTGGTCATTTATGTTGCGACCCTCCACTCAATATTTGTTCGCCTATGGCGCAATTTGGAGACTGAAGCTATATTTATTTACTTTTACCACTGGTATTTGAATATTTGAGCTAACTTCGAGCTAAGAATTATGTAATAATTGTAAATTATGGATCATGTACATTATATTCATGATGCACCATTGTTTTTTATCTATCTGTATTGTGTGTGCTAGTGAACCGATTCAGGGATTAGCACTATACACAAGAACTTAGCCTTATCAGGCGAGGGTGTTACACCTTACTGGTCAGGTATCCACCGTCCATGTGTGTCATGATTCATGTTGCGTACTTTTGCCATGTTTGGCCCATTTCAATTTGATATAATACATATTTGAAATCGTGATGAAATTTCGTAGTATTTTGTTGTGAATCATAATTTGATAGAATAAATTACTGAAATAGTCTAAATATGTGTGAAATTTATGTGTTATTCTTCTAGAATAATTAAATACTACGAGATTTCATCACGGTTTCAATTAGATTTCAACTATATATCATATTGAAATTGGTCAAACATGGCAAAAGGGACTATGCACATGGGCAGTGGATACCTGACCGGTAAGGCCCGGCTCTGTGAGAAATGTGTTTTTGATACATTTTTGCTCTACATGTCGTAACTCATAAGAGGAGAGGTCAAGAGAAGTCTCACATTGATCTGGCAAATTATCATGAATATCTTGTTGGAGATCATCATGAGAAGGTAAGCCATGACTTTCCCACTAGGAAGCAAGATCTTGAATCCATGAAGATTGTTCATGAAGAACTTACTAATTAAGATTGAAAACGATTTAGTTCGTGCCAAGTAAATTACTGAAATTCAAGAAGGCCTCAACACTACTTGATTAAAATTCACGGCTTTATCTATAGCTACCCGCCATGAGATAGGGGGTGACAAAGGTTGAAGGAGGCAACACGCGAGGAAAAAATGAGGAAAGGGAACATGAGAATTTGGCCAAACAGGAAGATTTAACATACTTCATGTAGTAGTTTCCAGATGATGCCATGCTATTAGGTAGAAATTTAAATTTTAGAAAAAATTAAGCTAAAATAAACCTCGTTAGAACTAATGAAATAATGCATCTGACAAACAAAAGACTAATAACATTCTAGTAATTTGTTCGCCGAAACTGTATACTTATGGATACATTCTGCTTGATTACTTAAATGTGAAAAGAGCACTCAAATTTTTTGCTTGCTTGCAATGTAGCGTTTAAACTTTACGTTCTCTTCCTTTATATTCTCATCAAATATCGTTTTGCAATTAGGTGGGTATTTAAATATTTCAAAATCTTGAGCCGGAAACATCAAGTAAAAATATAGCATTCTCGGTTCAAGCTTGTCCTCGACCGCATTTTTTCAGCACCTTTCAGTACATGCAACACAGCCCGGACCCCTAACCCCACGCACCCAAGAAGGACAACCCACCAGGGCTTGTGGTAGCTATGGACTAACCTAGGTCGATCCGACACCATATCCGATATTAACCCCTACATACCCGTCACCCTAGACATCGCTGCTCACAACTACAATCATTGACGTCACCTCTTCGACGTCCACCTCAGGCGATGCAACCTCAGCTCTTAGGTCACCGACGACGCTCGCCCTCAACCGCACGATCCGCAATGGGTCAAGGATGATCTCGCCATTACTCAATGGATCTACATGCGAGTCTCCACAGAAATCTTCAATCTCGTACACCGTGATGGTGCCTCCGCCGCCGATCTGTGGTCAAACCTTCGTCATCTCTTTCAGGACAACGTCGATGCTCGCGCCAACAATCTCCACACCGAGCTTCGGAACACGGTGCAAGGTGATGCACCCGTCGGCGTCTACTGCCAACACCTTAAGGCAATCGCAGATGAACTCCGCGAACTCGGTGATCCAATCGACGATCGGCAGCTCATCAACGTCCTCCTCATCGGCCTCAGCAAACGGTTCGAGAAATAGGCCTCCTTCATCCCTATGATGTGTCCGCAACCCTCCTTCGCTGAGGTTCACTCGATGCTGCAATGGGCAGATCGTGCCCAAACCAACAAGGACTCCCGTCCTCAGGTCTTCACTGCTTCTCCTCGACCGCCTGCACCACCGCCACCACTGCGACCTCCTCCATTGGCTCCTCCTCAACCATCAGGCTGGCGTCCAAGTCCCAACTATAGGGGTCGAAACCCTAAAACGCCGCAGTTTCATATGGCGCCTGCTCCTCCTCCGTCCCCGGCTCTGGCTCCACCGTCTGCACCACCGACCGCATCACCACCGCCCCCGGTTGTCGTCCTTCTTCGGATTTGTGGACCGGGCTAGTATAGGCGTGGCCGATGCCCTGGTCTGCCCCGATGCCCTATGGTGCCCCGCCTACCTACACTGGTGGCTGGCAGCCCGGTGCCCGCCCTCACACCGGCGCTCTCGTACTCATGCCGCCGGCCGCGTACCACGCCGCCCCTGCCTACGCGCCAACAATCTACAATGCTTCTCCTTATGCTTCATATGGTGCTACAACCTCACCCTACATGCCGCAGTACAATATGTCGTAGTACAATGATGGTGGCTCTATCTATACGCCAATGCCAGCCCTACTGCCGATGCCGCCACACCCGCCAGCTCCCATGTCTACACCGGCCTCTACTTCCACTCCGAGATGGGACCAGGCTGCTTTTTTACAAGCCATGAACAACTTTACTGCACAAGGAAACTCAGGTACGGATTGGATTTTCGATTCTGGTGCTTCTAGTCATATGTCTGCATCAAGTAATTTGTTGTCTTCTTGAACACCATCGCCTTTTCCATCTATTACTCTCGGTGACAGATCATCTATTCCTATTTACTGTGTAGGTCAAACCCAAATCCAATCCCCAATCAATCCCTTGCTTCTTCGCGATGTTCTTGTAGCTCTTTCTCTAATTAAAAATCTGATTTCTGTTCGCCAATTCACCAATGACGATCACGTTTCTGTCGAATTTGACCCCTTTGGTTTGTCTATGAAGGATTACTGGACCAAGGCCAAGATCGCTCGGTTCAATAGCTCTGGTGATTTGTATTCCCTCCATGGTGTTCCGGCCGCTGACCCTCCATCGTCTATGGTGGCCTCTGTTGATCTGTGGTACCAACGTCTCGACCATCCCAATGATAATGTGTTATCTACTCTTCTTAGTGAATTTTCAATACCTTGTAATAGAGATTCTCATAATTCTTCTATTTGTCAGTCGTGTCAATTAGGCAAACATGTTCGTCTCCCCTTTAGATCCTCTCTCTCCTCTAGTACTTTTCCTTTTGAGTTACTTCATTGTGATCTATGGACGTCACCAATAGAAAGTGTTTCTGGTTTTAAGTATTATCTTGTTATTCTTGATGATTTTACACACTATGTTTGGACCTTTCCCTTACGCAATAAATTCGACGTTCACAATATTTCTCTTAATTTTCAGCGCTATGTCTCGGTCCATGTTTTCCTTCCTATAAGATTTATTCAATGCGATAATGGTCGTGAATTTGACAACTTTAAAAACCGAAATTTATTTCTCCAATATGGAATTCTTCTGCGTTTTTCCTGTCCCTATACCCCCCCCCCCCCTCAAAATGGCAAGGCCAAGCGTTCTCTTCACACTCTTAATGACATCACTTGCACCCTTCTTATTCAATCTTCTATGCCTCCAAAGTTCTGGGATGAAGCTTGATGACCCACAAGTATAGGGGATCGCAACAGTCTTCGAGGGAAGTAAAACCCAATTTATTGATTCGACACAAGGGGAGCCAAAGAATATTTATAAGCCTTAACAACTAAGTTGTCAATTCAGCTGCACCTGGAAACAATCTTGCTCGCGGTATTTTATCAGTAGCAACAGTTTTATAGTAGAAATAGCAAAGTAATAGCAGTAATAAAAGTAAAGACAGTAGTAACAATTGCAGTAAACAGTAGGATTAAAGCGCGGTAGGCATAGGGATGGATAGACAGGCATTGCATGGACAAGACAATTCATATAACAATTAAGATATAGGGCATTTGTAGATAAATAAGGTAAAACATCCAAGTACTAAATAATCATAGGTATGTGTTCCATATATAGTCATACGTGCTCGTAATGAGATTTTGCACAACATCTTTTGTCCTGCCAGCCCGTTTGCAACGTGGCCTCAAGGGAACTACTAGAAATTAAGGTTCTCCTTTTAATAGAGCACCGAAGCAAAGCATTAATACTCCGTGAACACACGTGATCCTCATATCATAGCCATTCCCTCCGGTTATCCCGATTATTGTCACTTCGGGGCCTTCGGTTCTGGACAATAATATGTGTATACAACTTGTAGGTAAGATCATAAACAATACTATCAGCATGAATCAATAACATGTTCAGATCTGAAATCATGGCACTCGGGCCCTAGTGACAAGCATTAAGCATAACAAGTTGCAACAATGTCAAAAAGCACTAATAGTGGATACTAGACACCATGCCCTAACAATCTAATGCAATTACATGAATGATATCATCCAATCCCTACCATCCCCATAACCTACAGCGGGGGATTACTCACTCATGGATGGGGGAATCATGGATGGTTGATAGAGAAGCGATGGTGATGATGATGGTGATGATCTCCTCCAATTCCCCGTCCCGGCAGGGTGCCAGAACGGAGTTTCTAGTTCTAGATCGTGGTATCTGGTGGTGGCGGTGCAGCGGAACTCTATCTGGAAAAACGTCGAATCCCCCATCTATTTTAGGTCAGAGGGCTTTTATAGGCGAAAGGAGAGGTCGAGGCGGAGTCGGAGGCAGCCACACCCCCTCCTGGCGCGGCCTGGCCTAGCCCGCGCGGCCAAGGGGGTGTGGGACCCTCGTGGCTCCTCTTTATCCCATCTTCTGGCTCTGTGAGTCTTCTGGTAAAATAGGAGTTTTGCGATATTTTCAGGATTTTTCCTGAAAGTTTTTCCTGCACAAAAACGAGACACCAAAGCAATTCTGCTGAAAACAGCGTCAATCCACATTAGTTGTATCCAAATCACACAAATTAGAGGAGAAACAATAGCATAAGTGTTCGGGAAAGTAGATACGTTTTGGACATATCAACTCCCCCCAAGCTTAGCTTATTGCTTGTCCTCAAGCAATTCAGGTGAAAACTGAGTGCGATAAAAGAAACTTTCACAAACACATTTGCTTCATAAGTTGTATATATTCTCAGCATATGATCAAATACTTAGGCAATTCATAATAAAGAGTATGCAAATAAGTTTACCCAGTAGTCATGCAAGCTATGAAGAGATTCCAACGCATTAATAATAAGCAACATGACACATAAGCATATGCAAGATTGTAGTGCTCATAAGAAGATATGATAAACTGGTGTCTCGCTTGCCTTTCTTTGGAGCAAAACATAAATGCCAAGGCACCTCTGAAGTTTAAGTGAAGACTAGAAATAAACATATCAAAGATACAAGTGTCAAAGTTATGTCATAATTAATCGTGTTTTGGGACAAGCACATTACACTAAGAATGACAGTTATGCTCTCGGGAAGGTGCTCAAATAATAAATGGTGACTCAACATAAAAGTGAAAGAAAAGGATTTAAAAGTTTGAAAGGCTTCCAAATGTTTAAAGTATGGTACTCATTAGCTTTGAGCTCTCATTGCCCCTATCATAAGCATCTTTAGGTGATTAAGGTTAAAGTGATCAAATATGAGGATATGCTTGACAAGTTATAAGCTGAAAATCTCATGCCCCTTACTTACAAGTACTGTTCCTCATGCTACTCAAGTTTAGTCACAGGTAAGTTCTTGTCATTGTAAGTACATGTGTATCATAGAGAACCGCCAACGGGGTACCCCTTGCTCAATGATACGGAAGATTCCCCATATCAAAATGAAAAGGCAAGCAGACAATGAGCATCTCAGCAATCCTTTTATTTCCTATTTGCATAGGTCTCTTTTTTCTCTATTTTTTTCTTTTCTTTCTCTTTTTTTTCTTTCCTATTTGCATAGGTTTTTTTTATAAGGGATGCTTCATAGATTGCCTACTATGGTTACGAAGCAGGTTTCCACCATGATTAGGCATCGCTTAGACCAGCCGCCCAGGCGTTTCTCTAACACATATATGAACTCCATGAGCCTTACAAGCTCCCCTTTCATTTCACACCGCCGGGATCCATAAGCAAAAGAACATGATATCAACCAAATAAAGTGCAATGTTGAAAGCGTTCCCCATGATAACATGGTGTTCTGCTAATTCACAACTTACAAAGCGCAAGCATATATGCAACATAGATGGGCACAATGGTTCAAGTTTATTAATTGCAAGAAAGTAAAGTGTGCCATCAAGTTTGTGAGAGCTTTACTAACTAATTTTCACATAATAAGCAAACATTTTTATTGGAAGAAAACAGAGCATAGTAAATATGCAAGGAATAGCAATAATGCTAATAGGTAGATATGGTAGACTCGTTTTAACAACTTTGGTTTTAGGGAATTGGATGCACGAGTAAAGTACTCATCACAAGTGAGGGCTAGCAACAGAAAGGGAGCGACAATCGAGAGAGCAGTAGCTGTCATAATCATGCTTGCAACAAAACAAAATTAATAGTGGCATAAAAGTGATACAAGAACTCCGAGGTAGAATAAATCATCAAGGATTAACTGACTTTTGTTTAGTCATATGCATGCGTGAGCATGTGCCAAGTCGATTCAAATAAAACATTCAGAGGAGGACACCACAATGTCATACCAAGTTATGAATAGAACAATGCAAGCAAACTGTTATATGATGTGTTACGAACTAATAATGGATTGGAACTGATCATAAGAAGGCAAGGACCACTAAGTATCCATTAAATAACATACACCTTATATAAACAGACTAAGCAAGCTCACAATGATGAGTATATGTACAAAAAAAATAGAGTTCATACCAGCCTCTTACCACACCTCGAGTTGTCATAAATCATTATTGCCTTTCACTTGTGTGACTTGAATAATAAGATAAATCCAATCTCCAAGGAGTCACTGAGGACCACTGAACCCTGCAACCAACTTTACAAAACCAGAGAAGAACAACAAATATTTTTGGGTTTTCGATTTTTAAAGGCAAGCACCAAAAGGAAGAGCAAGCAAAGCAAAATCTTTTTGGGTTTTTGAATAATCAAAACAAAGCTAAAAGGAAAAAACAAACCAAGGCTAAAAGATAAAGAAGCAAACAAAGAGAAATAACGAAAATATTGTTGGTCTTTTTGTGTTTTGGAAAACAGAAATAAAGCAAGAACAAAAACTAAAAAGAAAACGAAACATGGATAGGCAAAGTACTAACAGAACATGATATGTAGATGAGTGTGATGTCGGTATACCTCCCCAAGCTTAGGCTTTTGGCCTAAGTGGGTATCAACCCCAATGCAGGTAGGATCTCCAAGCCGGCGGGTCATCATAAGAATGATTGTAGTTAGGCCCTTGCGAAGAAGAAGAAACTCCCCAATCATAGGCAGGCTGCTGGTACGAAGACTCCCCCTCATTTGAGGGCTGGACCGAATGATCTGTAACCTCCCTTCCAGTATCATGTTCTTGCTGGGAGAGATCCCCCAGATATGTATCGAGCTCTTCCTCAGTGAGTGACCATCCTACCCTGGTATCAAAGTTAAACAAAACAGGCGCAAGCAAAAGAACAACACACTCGGACTTACCCCTTCTCCAACCAGCCTTGAGAAAGGTTATTTCATAAGATAAATCACTCAAATTAGCCCAAGAAGAAATGAATTTATGTTGTATCATGGAATTAAGGTCAAACCTCTCTATGGGAAACTATAGGTCTAAATGATGAGTCGCTACACCATGCAAAGCTAATAAACGAGAGGCGATGAGGCCTCCAAAAATTCCACCTTTCTCGCGGTTAGCAGCAAGCCGGAAAGCTATCAAGGCACCCAAATTATAAGTCCTATCTCGTTTTAAGGCAGCTGAGATGAAGGCTAGATCATATGAGGATAATTTACTAGCAGTTTTCCTAGCGAGAACACACTTGGCAATAAAGTAGGCAAAGTATCGAATAGACGGGAGATGAATATTACGAATTTTACCACTCTCCTTTGAGAAGCTGCTCCCTTGGCAAATCTCTGCATACAAGTCCATGAGTGGTGTAGGTCGCTCTCTAATCCTTTCACACAAACCCCACGGTGGTACTTTAATAGCTGCACAAAAATCATCAAAAGGGACATCGACAGCTATATTGTAAATTTTGTAATGAACCATGGGGTTAGGCAAGGAGCAACTAAATAGAAAATCCTGTACCACAGACATGGTTAGTTTCACATATTGGTAAGGTTCATCTCCCACAAAATGCTCCAATCCTGCATTAGCAATTAAAGTATGGAAATCTTGAGAAATCCCTGCAGCCCTCATGAATTCGGGGCATGGATAGATAGAAGGAAAGACTTCCTCCTCACGGTGAACCTTCATTACCGAAGGCACCCTTAATTCATGTTGGTTGAGTTGGTATTCATTCATCTCCTTTTCTAAAATTTTAGACAACCATCATACAAGTGATTGCAAAGTGATCACATATAGAAAGGAACTACTTATAGGGACTTGTAAGAGGCTTGTACATGCATCAAAATAGTTTCTCTAAGCAAAGAACAAGCATGCAAACTCACATAACATGTCACCTACAGTAGTAAAATACTCAAGATATAATCCACTAATCACAAATCTACTTGGACAAGCGGAGGAGTCACATACCGGAGATCAAATGCTCCAAATCTCAGCAGCGAAGATGGGCTGAGCAAGGAGATCGAAAATCACGAGCAAGAACATCAAGAACACAGGTTTGAGCAATGAACTGGTGTTTTCTCGGGAGAGAGAAAGGAGTGGCAGGAGGGAGAGTAAGTGGCGGGCCAGGGGTGGCCCACACCATGGCCAGGCGCGCCCCTCGTGTGGTCGTGCCACCAGGTGGTGTGCCTGCCCGGTGGGCCCCCTAAGTCACTCCAGGTACTTCTTTGCCCCTTTTTGACGTAAAAATTTAATATGAATTTTCTGGAATTTTTCAAGACACTTTATTTTTAGCAATTTTCAGGTATTGATGAATGATTTTTTGGTAGAAAGATAATTTTGGAATGATGCAATAACAAAACAAAATCTAAACTTCAGAAGTTCTAAGACACTCTAATATGCAAGCAACTAATAAAATAGAAAAATAAACTAAGTGAAAGCAATAATTAAAATGGATAAAATAAAAGTAAGCGAAGATAATCATGGTGAAAATATTGTTTTGTTCATTAAAATCCCTTTGTTAACAAGGTTGATCAGGTCTTGTTACCAAAACAATTTTATATGAAACAAAACTTTGCATGTCACTAAATGATTATGTTACCTCAACCTTGATAGCAATGGTCCCAATCATAATAGTTTCATATTTTTCTCGTGGTATGGGACAATATATTTCTCGTGGTATTCCAACTTGAATGCCCTCAATATTTTCAATTGAATTTAAGTCATAATTCCTATCAATCTTGTTGGGGAAATAGACAATATGCTCCTTGTCATTAACATTAAAGGTTACCTTTCCTTGATTGCAATTAATAACAGCTCCTGCAGTATTAAGAAAAGGTGTCCCAAGAATAATAGACATATTGTCATCCTTAGGCATTTCAAGCACAACAAAGTCAGTTAATATCAATAAATTATGAGCCACTTGAACAGGTACATCCTCACATATACCAACAGGAATAGTGGTAGATTTATCAGCCATTTGCAAAGATATATCAGTTGGTATTAATTTCTCCAATTGAAGTCTGTTGTAGAGAGAAAAAAGGCATAACACTAACTCCTGCTCCCAAATCACACAAAGCAGTTCTAACATAATTATTTTTAATAGAACATGGAATAGTTGGAATCCCTAGGTCTCCAAGTTTCTTTGAAACCTTACCATTAAAGGAATAATTAGCAAGTAAAGTGGAAATTTCCTCATTAGGGATCTTCCTTTTATTAGAGACAATATCCTTCATATACTTTGGCTAAGGAGGTAATTTAATAGCATCGGTTAAAGGAATTTGCAAAAATAAAGGTTTCATCCACTCACAAAACTTATTATAGTGTTCGTCTTCCTTTGACTTGTGTTTCTTATCAGGGAAAGGCATTGTTTTTTGAACCCAGGGCTCTCTTTCACTACCATGTTTATCAGCAAAAAAATCATCCTTAGTGTAGTTAGCATTTTTAGTGTTCCTTTCAGGTTCTTCTTCAATTTCTTCTTTATCAAGAGCGTCATTTTTCTCATTACCACCCTCAGTTTCAGCATCAGAGACAGATATACTATTAGGATCTTTAGCAGGTTCAGAAGATTCTACAATTGTTTTATGTTTCTTTTTCTTTCTCTTAGAAGAAGTACCACTATGTTCAATTCGTTGCGAATCTTGCTCAATTCTTTTGGGATGCCCCTCGGGATATAGAGGATCCTGAGTGGTAACACCACTTCTACTTCTAATTCATAAGCTTGTTTTTCTTTAGAAGCATTAACTAGCAAATATTTTTGTACTTTAATAAGCTGATAAATTTGAGTTTGAACCATTTAGAAATGTTTAACAAGCATTTTAACATCATTAGAGGTTCTTTCCATAATATCCCTTAACTCAATAATAGCTCTAGAGTATTCCATCAAATGATTCTATTAAAATTATCTTGCTTAATAATAAAAATATTGAATTCTTCTAAGCATTGATCAGGGGGTTTAGAATAGGGAATATCACCTTCATCAAAATGTTGGAGAGAGTGTACCTCAATAGTGGATGAGTGGGAGATTGGCTTACATAATTCTTTTATAGGAGGTAAAAATCTTCACATCTTCAGATTTAATAACCTTCTCCTTAAGACATTTCTTAGCTTCCTTCATCACTTCATCATTTAATTCAATAACTCCCCTCTTCTGTGGTGTCTGTGTTGGCTCAGGCACTGTTAACTCAGGTGTAGTTGACTCAGGTAGAGTTGACTCAGGTGAAGTCCAGTCATCATGATTCTTGCTTATCTTAGCCATTAATTCTTCAACTTCTTTGGGAGTTCTCTTTCTGAAAACACAGTCAGCACAACTATCTAGGTATGTCCTAGATTCTCCAGTTAGTCCATTATAATATATAGGAAGAAGCTCATTTTTAGGTAATGGACATCCAGGCTGTGCATGAATCAAAGCAAAATACCTTGCCCATGATTCATGCAATATCTCCTTTTCTCCCTGTTTAAAATCAAAAAGTTCCTGCAAAATGGCATTTCTAGCACCAGGAGGGAAATATTTCTGAAAGAAAGTACCAATCAAGCAATCAGGGCTATCAATAGAACCGGGAGGTAAATTATTAAACCAAGCCTTAGCTTCTCCTTTCAGTGAAAAAGGGAAAATTTTAGCAACAAAATAGGTGCGCATCTTAATATCATCAGAAAATGGGCCACTCATGGAAGAAAGCTCAGTCATATGTGCTACAGGACTTTCATTTTTAGTCCCACAAAAAGGTTCTTTCTCAACAATGGTTATGTAAGATAAATCAAGAGAGAAATCATAATCTTTATCTTGAATGTTTATGGGAGATGTAGCAACCTTATCTTTAGGAAATAATGTGGGTTTTATAGTATGCCTCTCAAGGATACTCTTAATAGCACTTTTACCATGAGTATTTTGACATTCTTTAATAAATGCATCAGTCATTTCTATATATCCGTCTTTAATATCATAGCTCTCTCTAGACTCAGGTGAATTGATAGGTGTAGTACTGTCTACATTAGGAGTTTCAATATTTCTAGATACAGTTATAGAAACCGTAGCATCTAGGAAAGGACCTAATGAACCACTCTTATCAAGCACAGTAGAAGCAGCATCATAAGTATCAGAAGTTTCAGATTCAGCAGAAGTAACAGTATGTGTAGCATGTGTATGTGGTGGTGGTGTGAGGAGCTTACTCATCACAGATGGTGAATCAAGAGCAACAGAGGTGTTCAGAACCGTACCTCTCCTTGTAGTGGATGGTAATATAGGAACCTTTCCATCACGAGACTTACCCATGATGAATGGATAGCAGCGAACAATAGTGATTCCAAGTGAATTTGATAAACAGAGCTATGCTCCCCGGCAACAGCGCCAGAAAATAGTCTTGATGACCCGCAAGTATAGGGGATCGCAACAGTCTTCGAGGGAAGTAAAACCCAATTTATTGATTCGACACAAGGGGAGCCAAAGAATATTTATAAGACTTAACAACTAAGTTGTCAATTCAGCTGCACCTAGAAACAATCTTGCTCACACAATTTTATCAGTAGCAACAGTTTTATAGTAGCAATAGCAAAGTAATAGCAGTAATAAAAGTAAAGACAGTAGTAACAATTGCAGTCGACAGTAGGATTAAAGCACGGTAGGCATAGGGATGGATGGACGGGAGTTGCATGGACAAGATAATTCATATAACAATCAAGATATAGGGCATTTGTAGATAAATAAGGTAAATCATCCAAGTACTAAATAATCATAGGCATGTGTTCCATATATAGTCATCCGTGCTTGTAATGAGAACTTGCACAACATCTTTTGTCCTGCCAGCCCGTTTGCAACGTGGCCTCAAGGGAACTACTGGAAATTAAGGTGATCCTTTTAATAGAGCACCAGAGAAAAGCATTAACACTCCGTGAACACACGTGATCCTCATATCACAGCCATTCCCTCCGGTTATCCCGATTATTGTCACTTTGGGGCCTTCGGATCCGGACAATAATATGTGTATACAACTTACAGGTAAGATCATAAACAATACTATCATCATGAATCAATGACATGTTCAGATCTGAAATCATGACACTCGGGCCCTAGTGACAAGCATTAAGCATAACAAATTGCAACAATGTCAAAAAGCACTAATAGTAGATACTAGGCACCATGCCCTAACAATCAGATGCAATTACATGAACAATCTCATCCAATCCCTACCATCCCTATAGCCTACAGCGGGGGATTACTCACTCATGGATGGGGGAATCATGGATGGTTGATGGAGAAGCGATGGTGATGATGATAGCGATGATCTCCTCCAATTCCCTGTCCCGATAGGGTGCCAGAATGGAGTTTCTGGTCCCAAATCGCAGTATCTGGTGGTGGCAGCACATCAGAACTCTATCTGGAAAAACGTTGAACCCCTTGTTTGTTTTAGGTCAGAGGAATTTTATAGGCGAAAGGAGAGGTTGAGGCAGAGTCCGAGGCGGCCACACCCCCTCCTGGCATAGCCTGGCCTGGCCCGCGCGGCCAGGGGGTGTGGGCCCCTCGTGGCTCCTCTTTGTCCCGTCTTCTGGCTCCGTGAGTCTTCTGGTAAAATAGGAGTTTTGCGATATTTTCCGGGATTTTTCCTAAAAGCTGCACCAAAGCAATTCGGCTAAAAACAGCGTCAGCCTTATTTGTATCCAAATCACACAAATTAGAGGAGAAACAATAGTATAAGTGTTCGGGGAAGTAGATATGTTTTGGATGTATCAAAGCTCTCCACACGGCCACATATCCACTTAATATTCGACCATCTAAAGTTAATCCTCAAACCACACCGTACTTCTCTTTATTTCTTTCTCACCCAAACTACTCCGATGTTCGTGTCTTCGGCTGTCTTTGTTTTCCTAACTCCTACTCTACTTCTCCTAACAAACTTTCACCCCGTTCTATCTCGTGCATCCATCTAGGTTTTTCCGACGAACACAAAGTCTAACGTTGTCTAGATCTTGTTAGTGGTCGCGTCCATGTGTCTCGTCATGTAACTTTTGCTGATTTTTCCCCTTTTCTGAGTGTCAATCTCTCGATCCTAAAACAGCCGCACCATCTACTAGTCCCCCTCATCCAAATAATTTTCCCTTCTTTCATCAGCCACCTCCTACCGTCGCTCCTGCCGCGGCAACAAAAACGCCCGAATTCTCTGCTACGGCAGCCGATCCTATCGCGCCTTCTCCTGCCGCCACCTCTGCCGCGGCTGCCGAAAACTTTGCCGCGGCAGACTTCCTGCCGCCGCCGTCTCCACCGCCGACTCCCGTGCCCGCTTCTTCCGCTGCGCCGGGCACGTCTTCCTCGTCATCATCCGTCCTTCCTCCTCATGCTATTATCATCCCAGCTCCCACTAATGATCCTACCATGCGTAGACGTGGCAAATCCGATTTTCGTTTACCCGCTAAAGATCATCTAAATCTCAATGCATCTCTATCTTCTTCCTCTATTCCCAAATCTTACAAATCAGCTCTCCTAGATCCTAATTAGGCCACAACCATGAAAAATGAATATGATGTTCTCATTCAAAAAAATACATGGCAATTAGTTCCTCGTCCATAAAACACTAATATAGTTTCCAGAAAATGGTTTTTTTGACACAAATTTAATTTCGATGGAAGTCTTGCATGTTATAAAGCTCGATGGGTATGTCGTGGTTACTCTCAGCAACACGACATCGATTATGATGAGACTTTCTATCAAGTTGTCAAACCCAGCATTATTTGTATTGTTCTTAGCATCGCCGTTTCTTATTTTTTGGTCCATCCATCAACTCGATGTAAAAAACGCTTTTCTCCATAGCTCTCTTCAAGAAACAGTTTATTGTCAACAACCTCTTGGCTTCAAAAATTCTTCTTATCCTAATCATGTTTGTCTTCTTCAAAAATATCTCTATGGTCTAAAACAAGCACCATAGGCTTGGTTTCAATGTTTTTTTACTTGTGCTCAAACAATTGGATTTACTCCTCGTTCTGACACTTCTCTCTTCACCTTTCATCATAATACTGACACCGCTTATCTACTTCTCTATGTATATGATATTATTCTCACTGCTTCCTCACAACACTTCTTAGATCATATTATCTCTCTTCTTTGCAAAGAATTTTCTTTGTCCGATCTAGGTCTTCTTCATCACTTCTTAGGTATTGCTGTCATCCGTGAGTCATCTGGTCTTTTCTTATCTCAACGTCAGTACACCCTAGATCTTCTTTCTCGTGCTATTATGCTTGATTGTCAACCGTCTCGTACTCCTGCTGATACAGGTTCAAAACTTTCTACCGATGGTGATCACTTTTATGATCCTGCTCTTTATCATAGTCTTACCGGCACCCTCCAATATCTTACTCTTACTCATCCTGAAATTTCTTTTTCTGTCCAACAAGGTTGCCTTTGCATGCATGATCCTCGTGTTCCTCACTTCAACCATGTCAAACGTATTCTTCGGTATCTCAAAGGTACATTAGATTTAGTACTTCATATAAACAAATCCTCTCCTACCTCGTTGACAACTTACTCTGATGCAGACTAGACTAGTTGTCCTGATATTCGACGGTCCACATCCGGATTTTGTGCCTTTCTTGGTAACAATTTGGTTTCTTGGGGACGTATGCCCAATAGGCACTAGACTACAGCCTACCTGGTGCGGCTCGACGGAAGGCACACTCGACGAATTGCCAAGGTCCATGACGACTATGATAGTTTGAGTGGTATGAAGCCCATATGGACACGGACTCCCGACGTACAAGACAAGGAAAGCTCAAGACTAGAGTTCTATTCTAACTTGTAACCAACTCGTATTGGTACCTGAGACCTAGCCTCCCCATATATAAAGGCTAGGAGGGTCCAACGAGAAGGCAACCTCTCAATCGTGACTCCCACAATAGATAGATCTACGACTCCCACAATACGAATAGACAGATCTACGATCGTCACAATAGATAGAGCACAATAGATCTAGACATATGCCAGATCTAATCTGCACATATACCGCCATGGGCGAGATTATAATCCTTCGGATCATCATCAATCAAGAGCAGACAAGCAGGAGTAGGGTCCTCTATGAGGCCTGAACCTGGGTAAACCTTGCGTCCCTGTGTGCTTGTTTGCTAACCATACTGAGATCTCCAGCGCTCCTTTCCTTTTCCAAAACCCAAGTCCATAACAATGGGTATTGATGAGTTAAACGCTCGTCAATTGACGTCGTCTGTGGGAAACGGGCGCGCTGATGTTGCGATCTCGATGGCTCCATCACCATCAATCTACGACTCGCCGATCTTCGGGTTCACTGCCAAAAAACAGCACGTGAAATCAAGATCCCTGCGGGATCCCTCGTTGCCGCCGGCCAGATCACATCTGGCTCACAACCTCTTTGGCATCATCTTCCATCAACCTTTGGGTTGGCTGACGGAATCACTGTCTACACACACAGCATCCACCTCAATGTCAACTCAAACTCTGTGTACGTGGATGGATCTAACAGTACAACGTGGAAGGATCTAATTGAAGGAGTTATGCCCTAGAGGCAAATAATCAAGTGTATTATTTGATATACCTCCTGTATGTTCATAATACGTTTCATACTGTGCTATAATTGTGTTAATACGAAACGTTAATACACGTGTGGTATGTAAAAAAACCGTGTCTCTAGTTACCTCTAGTGAACTAGTTCATTGGTCATGAGGATGGTCTATGTTTCAAGTCCATGGGCATTTATGCCAACTGACAATGAGGTTATGTTATTAATTGAATAACATGATAGACAAACATCTGACCGTTATATCGTAATGAGATCTAGTTGCAAAGTTCACCATTGATGATAAAACACAGAGAACCTCGCAACCTGATTCTTTGACTATGGAGTAATGCAAATCACCATTCTAGAAGAAGCTTAGATGGTTATCAAGAATCATCTCATAACAGGGTGATAAAAAAGGTGCCACTCGGGTTTTCTGAAGGAATGCGTAGAGGAGTACATATCAAGACCAGGATTTTTCTAGTCCATGTAACAGACAGATACATGTGGCCATCTCGGTGACATTGCATTAATAAAGCTTGCAAGCATGTGACTAGGTCACGGAATGCAACAACATGAGAACGAGAAAACAAGTTCATCGGTAATGAGATCGAACTAAGGTATAGGGATACCGAAGATCAAGTCTCGAATGAATTAGGTATCGTATGACAAAGGAAATGGGGAACGACTATCTCACGGTTCGAGTGATTGAATTCGTGAAACACACGGGGGTCACATGGCCATCGAGGTCCCTCTGTTGATCATTCATATGAGAGTGATCTCTATCATGTCCGGAGTGTTTCCGAACCGAAGGATGTCACGCTTAAGGGTGGGGACGCTTAGGGTACATGAGGTATCGTATGAGAAATAGAGAGAGAGACCGGAATAGTTTCGGCAACATCCGATGGAGATCGGAAAGGGGTCCGGAAGATGTTCCGTAGTGAAGGAATAATATAATATGTGTATTTGAATGTTAATTGGAGAATTAATATTAAATATATATTTTATTTTATTTTAAAAGGCACTGTATTGCTAATGGGCCTCACCCGAGGGGAGGCCCAAGTGGGCAAGGCGCCTAGGGAGAGGGGCCCAGCCGGCCTAGGGCTGGTGGGCCGCCTAGTGGGGCCCACCTAGAGCCGGCGGCTGCCCCATGGTGGCCGGCGGGTGTGGGCATTAGTTCCACACCGCCTGGCCCCTAGGTGGTGCGCCCCCTCCTACTATTTAAAGGGGTCCCCCCTTCCCCTTGGAGTACACCCATTCCTCTCATTCTCTCTCTCTTCTATTGAGGACTTCTCTGTAATATTGGGGAGGACCTCGTGGTTGAGTTCTCCACCTTAACACTACCGTCGTGTGATCGGCGATCCGGCATCTACTTCTTCCGCTGCTCGGCTAGATCAGAGCCTGGTTGACGTCCACTACACCAGACGTGTGACGAACTTCGGAGGCACCACACTTGTGGTGCTGCTCGTCTTCATCAATATACGCCTTCCTGCGTAAGGCGTGCCTCTCTCTGCAAAGGTATGAATACTGTATTCCTTCTCCGTTACTTATGTCTACATAGTATAGATCCTGGTATTAGTGTTCGAGTAGATAGAAAATTTTTTTTGTTTTCTGCTACGGAACCCTTTAGTGGTATCAGAGCGGGTCTATGGGTAGACATGTCGTACGGATAGAACACATAGCAATATGTGGGCATTGATTCTCTAGTTGCTACCCTCTTTAGTGTTATTGTTCATATCGCGGCACTGTTTGATGAAGCGGCCCCCAACCGACCTCTCATGGTGATTCACGAGACTGGTCCACAAATCAAAGTGGCTTAGGGGGGTGTCTGTCTGTCTACAATAGTTGATATGGCATTGACGCTGGAGGGCCCTGATAAGGGAAGAAGAACGGCAATCATTGAATCCATGTTGTGGCTCGATGTTCGTAGGTGGGAAGGGGTTCTACTGCGAAAGCCCTAAAGCCGCGTAAAACATGCAATAGTCTATATAGAAGCATCTATCTTCGTTATTGCATAGGGGCAAGTATTGTAACATGGCAATGACAAGTTTGTGAAACTCTCATTGAAGCTATTGATGATGATCATGAAGCTATAACCATGTCATAACACTTTACTTTAGAAGTATTACTTATTATGCTAGTATACTTACTAGACGGTAGCATAATAAGATAATCCCTCATAGTATTCCAGTTATTGTATTCCCCTTGTGTGTGCACCACCAAGAAAGTTCTTCGGTATGAGGCCGGCCGTGATGATCGGGGTCAGACATATCTACGTTCGCATACAGTGGGTGCAAGCCATGTTGCACTGCGAATACACACAAGGTAGGACTGGTGAGCCTAGCACGCTAGAGAAGCGTGGCCTCGGAATACAAGAGACCGAAAGGTCGAGCATGAATCACATGGTTGATGTGATCGACATTAGAGAATGTCCACCTTTGATACTGCACTAATGGCCGTGATGATCGGGGGAGGTGCAGGGGATAGGGATCATGTGATCACTAAACGAGTAGAGGGATGTTCGTTTAAGTGGGAGTTCCTTTATTAAAATTCGAACTCATTATTATGAACATAGTCTAAATACTTTGCAAATTCCTTTGTAGATGTCTCGCCCTCCCACCTTCAACCTTAGCACTTTCCTCGAGAAGGACAAGATGAAAACTGATGGAACCAACTTCACCGCATGGTTCCGCAATCTTAGGATCCTCCTAGCCCCCTACAAGTTGACTTATGTCATCGAGGCTGAGCTTCCGGTTAAGCCTACAGATTCCGCCTCTCAGGACGAAAAGAATGTCTGGCAGTCCAAGGCGGATGATTTCTCCCTCATCCAGAGTGGAATGCTCTATGCCATGGAGCCGGAGCTTCAAAAGCGTTTTGAGAAGATGAATGCTTTTGAGATCATTGAGGATCTCAAAGCCGTCTTTGCTCCACAGGCTCGTGTAGAGAGGTATGATGCTTCCGAGCTCTTCTTCTCTGCTAAAATGGAAGAGCACAGCAGTGTTAGTGAGCACGTGGTCAAAATGTCTGGCTACGTTAAGCGCCTAAACGCCCTGGATTGAAAAATCCTAGAGGATCTCGCCATAGATAGGGTGCTGCACTCGCTGCCCCCTAGCTATAAGAGTTTTGTGATGAACTACAACATGCAAGGGATGACCAAGACCCTTGCTAAGGTGTTCGCCATGCTCAAAACTGCTGAGGTTGAAATCAAGAAGGAGCACACGGTGTTGATGGTCAACAAGACTGCCAACTTTAAGAAACCGGGGCAAAAGGGAAAAGGCAAGGGTAAGAAGTCTAAGAGGGATGGAAGGTTTGTTCCTAGCACCCCAAAGACTGCAAAGCCTGGCCCTAAGCCCGGCACTTCGTGGTACTACTGCAAAGGGGATGGACACTGGAAACGCAACTACCCTAAGTACCTTGAAGACAAGCGAGCTGGCAAGATAGCCATCCCGGACAAAGGTATATATGATATACATGTCATTGATGTATTCCTTATAAGCGTCAGGAGTAACACCTAGGTATTTGATACCGGATCTGTTTCTCACATTTGTAACTCTCAACAGGATCTGCAGAGTAGGAGGCACCTGAGGAAGGACGAGGTGACGATGCGCGTCGGCAATGGTTCGAGAGTCGAAGTGATGGCCGTCGGCACCCTGCATCTCCATCTACCATCAGGATTATTGTTGGTTTTGAATAAATGCTATTATGTACCCGCACTGAGTATGAATATTGTGAGTGGGTCTTGCTTGTTGCAAGACCATTATTCGTTTAAATCAGGCACAAATGGTTGCTCAATTTATATGAATGATATTTTCTATGTTCATGCTCCTATATGTGATGGTTTATTCCTACTTGATCTTGATTGTAATACACACATCCACAGTGTTGATGCTAAACGTTGTACGCACAGTGACAATAATTCCATGTACATATGGCATTGCCGTCTTGGTCATATTGGCATAAAGCGCATGAAGAAGCTTCATTCAGAAGGGCTTCTTGGATCACTGGATTTCGAATCCCTTGATACATGTGAGCCATGCCTCATGGGCAAGATGATCAGGACACCATTCTCCGGCGTAGTGGAGAGAGCTGTAGACCTACTTGGGATCATACATACAGATGTATGTGGACCAATGAGTGTCTCAACACGCAATGGTTATCGTTACTTTGTTACCTTTACTGATGACTTGAGCAGATATGGATATATCTACTTGATGAAGCACAAGTCTAAAACCTTTGAAAAGTTCAAGGAATTTCATAAAGAGGTAGAGAATCAACTTAACAAGAAAATCAAGCACCTTCGATCGGATCGGCGAGGCGAGTATTTGAGTTATGAGTTTAACATGCACTTGAAGGACCGTGGGATCATCCCACAGCTTACGCCAGCTGGAACACCACGGCGTAATGGTGTGTTGGAACGTCGTAACCGAACCCTATTGGATAGCGTACGGTCCATGATGTCTTTAACTGATTTGTCTGTGTCTTTTTGGGATATGTGTTAGAGACCGCCGCTTTTATTTTAAACAGAGCACCATCCAAATCCGTGGATACAACACCATATGAGATATGGTATGGGCAGGAGCCAAAGTTGTCTTTTCTGAAAGTTTGGGGATGTGAGGCGTATGTTAAGATACTGCAACCTGACAAACTCGAACCCAAATCGGAAAAATGTATCTTTGTAGGATATCCAAGGGAAATTGTTGGATATACCTTCTACAATAAAGCCGAAGGCAAAACACTTGTCGCAAAAACCGGCACCTTTCTCGAGAAAGAGTTTCTTGCAAAAGGGGTGAGTGGAAGGAAAATTCAGTTAGATGAAATTGTTGATCCTTCTCTCCGTATTCCGAGTAGCGCAACAGAAGCTGTTCCGAAACCGCTCTCCAACATGGAGGAAGAATCCATTGATGTTGATCAAAACAATGACGTCGAGACTCCTGAGGTTCGCAGGTCTACAAGGGTTCGTGCCACTCCAGATTGGTACAGTAGCCTTGTAATGCCTGTCATATTAGATGATCAAGATGAACCTGCAAACTACAAAGAAGCTATGGGTAGTGCTGACTCTGAGAAATGGCTAGAAGCCATGAAATCCAAAATAGGATCCTTGCATGAAAACCAAGTTTGGACCTTGGTGGATCTTCCAGAGGGTCGCAAGGCCGTGGAAAATAAATGGATCTTTAAGAAAAAGACAGATGCGAATGGTAATGTAACCATTCACAAAGCTCGACTTGTCGCAAAGGGTTTTTGACAAATCCAAGGAGTTGACTACGACGAGACTTACTCTCCTGTAGTGATGCTTAAGGCTGTCAGGATTTTAATAGCAATTGCTACACATTTCGACTATGAAATTTGGCAGATGGATGTCAAGACCACATTCCTCAATGGTCACATTGATGAAGAGTTGTATATGATGCAACCGGAAGGTTTTGTTAATCCTAAGGATGCTGGAAAGGTATGCAAGCTCCAAGGGTCCATTTATGGGTTCAAGCAAGCATCTCGGAGCTGGAACCAACGTTTTGATCAAGTGATCAAGAGTTTTGGATTTGTCCAAAATCAAGAAGAGTTCTGTGTTTACAAGAAAGCAAGTGGGAGCTCGGTAGTTTTCTTAGTAGTATATGTGGATGACATATTACTCATGGAAAACGATGTGGATCTTATGAATAGTGTGAAAGCGTATTTGAGCAACCAATTTTCCATGAAGGATCTAGGTGAAGCTGCATACATATTAGGAATCAAGATCTATAGAGATAGATCAAGACACCTAATAGCATTAAGTCAGAGTACTTACATAGATAAGATTTTGAAGAGGTTCAAAATGGAAAACACCAAGAGGGGTTTTACACCTATGATGAAGAATTGCAACTTGAGTGTGACTCAATGTCCTGTAACGGACAGTGATAGAGAGAATATGTCTGACGTCCCCTATGCTTCTGCAATAGGATCTATCATGTATGCAATTCTTAGTACCCGACCTGATGTAGCATTGGCTCTTAGTTTGACGAGCCGATATCAGAGTAATCCAGGACCGGTTCACTGGACAGCTGTGAAAAATATCCTAAAGTATCTGAGAAGAACAAGGGATATGTTCCTAATCTATGGAGGAAATGATGAAGCTCTGATGAAGCTCTAAACGTAATAGGTTACGTCGATGCGAGCTGGAATTCAGATCATGATGACTCGAAGTCTCAAACATGATTTGTTTTCTTGGTGAATGGTGGGGCGGTAAGCTGGAAGAGCAAGAAGCAGCCGGTGGTGGCACAATCTTCAATGGACTCTGAATACATTGCTGCAGCTGATGCAGCAAATGAAGCTGTTTGGCTAAGGAATTTCGTCATCGAACTAGGAGTTTTTCCCAATGCACAAGACCCCGTGACAATCTATTGTGATAACACGGGAGCTATTGCAAATGCAAGGGAACCAAGAACTCATTCCACAGCCAAACACATCAAACTTAGATTTCACGTCATCCGGCAGATTATTGATGAAGGTGAAGTCAAGATTTGCAAAGTAGATACAGAACTGAATGTAGCTGACCGTTTGACTAAAGCTCTCCAACATGACAAGCACGAACAACACCGAGATTCCATTGGTGTTAGATTCCTGCCTATTGTAAACTAGTTTTGTATACTCTAGTGCAAGTGGGAGACTGAAGGAGTTATGCCCTAGAGGCAAATAATAAAGTGTATTATTTGATATACCTCCTGTATGTTCATAATACGTTTCATACTGTGCTATAACTGTGTTAATACGAAACGTTAATACACGTGTGGTATGTAAACAAACTGTGTCTCTAGTTACCTCTAGTGAACTAGTTCACTGGTCATGAGGATGGTCTATGTTTCAAGTCCATGGGAATTTATGCTAACTGACAATAAGCTCATGTTATTAGTTGAATAACATGATAGACAAACATCCGACCGTTATATCGTAATGAGATCTAGTTACAAAGTTCACCATTGATGATAAAACACAGAGAACCTCGCAACCTGATCCTTTGACTGTAAGGTAATGCAAATCACCATTCTGGAAGAAGCTTAGATGGTTATCAAAAATCATCTCGTAACAGGGTGATCAAAAAGGTGCCACTCGGGTTTTCCGAAGGAATGCGTAGAGGAGTACATATCAAGACCAGGATTTGTCTAGTCCATGTAACGGACAGATACATGTGGCCATCTCGGTGACGTTGCATTAATGAATCTTGCAAGCATGTGACTAGGTCACGGAATGCAAAGACATGAGAAATAGAAAACAAGTTCATCGGTAACGAGATCGAACTAAGGTATAGGGATACCGAAGATCAAGTCTCGGATGAATTAGGTATCGTATGACAAAGGGAATGGGGAACGACTATCTCACGGTTCGAGCGATTGAATTCGTGAAACACATGGGGGTCACATGGACATCCAGGTCCCTTTGTTGATCATTGATATGAGAGTGATCTCTATCATGTCCGGAGTGTTTCTGAACCGAAGGATGTCACGCTTAAGGGTGGGGACGCTTAGGGTAGATGAGGTATCGTATGAGAAATAGAGAGAGAGACCGGAATAGTTTCGACAACATCTGATGGAGATCGGAAAGGGGTCCGGAAGATGTTCCGGAGTGAAGGAATAATATAATATGTGTATTTGAATGTTAATTGGAGAATTAATATTAAATATATATTTTATTTTATTTTAAAAGGCACTGTATTGCTAATGGGCCTCACCCGAGGGGAGGCCCAAGTGGGCAAGGCGCCTAGGGAGAGGGGCCCAGCCGGCCTAGGGCTGGTGGGCCGCCTAGTGGGGCCCACCTAGAGCCGGCGGCTGCCCCATGGTGGCCGGCGGGTGTGGGCATTAGTTCCACACCGCCTGGCCCCTAGGTGGTGCGCCCCCTCCTACTATTTAAAGGGGTCCCCCCTTCCCCTTGGAGTACACCCATTCCTCTCATTCTCTCTCTCTTCTATTGAGGACTTCTCTGTAATATTGGGGAGGACCTCGTGGTTGAGTTCTCCACCTTCGCACTACCGTCGTATGATCGGCGATCCGGCATCTACTTCTTCCGCTGCTCGGCTGGATCGGAGCCCGGTTGACGTCCACTACACCGAACGTGTGACGAACTTCGGAGGCACCACACTTGGGGTGCTGCTCGTCTTCATCAATATACGCCTTCCTGCGTAAGGCATGCCTCTCTCTGCAAAGGTATGAATACTGTATTCCTTCTCCGTTACTTATGTCTACATAGTATAGATCCTGGTATTAGTGTTCGAGTAGATAGAATTTTTCTGTTTTCTGCTACGGAACCCTTCACTAATGATCACTATGTGTCAGATCAAAGCAAAGCACCCTCTTCGAAGATCCGATCTACGTACCTTAATTGCAGCATGTCAATTCAACAGTGAAAAAGGTGCGCATGGGCCAGGTGGCTGGAGCAACAAAGCTAGATGCAACACTCGTATTTTTGGAAATCGTTAGGAGCTCTATTTGATGAAGATTAGACAGGTCCGACTTCCCAAGAAGAAGACCAATTTGACTTCAAAAATGACAATGACCAAATCAATCAGGAAGGAAGGAGTATGATCGGAAAAAAAAGCAATCAGCAACGAAATATGGTTGACTGACCGAATCAATTCCCAAGAAGCTGGATAGCCATGTCAGATTATTCGCGTCAAGTTGCATCCTTCTATGTGTTTAATTAAGTTAAGTGCTGAGACTTTTACATACAAACTTTGCGTGGATTTCTTGAAAGAGCAAGCTAGCAGGCATACATTATACGTTTATCGTGGATTTCTTGAAAGAGCAAGCTAGCAGGCATACATTATACGTTTCATAAACGTGAGGGCTTACATAAATTTCCGGGCGGTATACAAGCTGCATCGCGGTTCAACGGCACAACCTCCATCGCGATGGCGCGGAAACAATTTTGGACTCTATCCGCTGCGTGACTCTGTGCCCGGGGTTGCGCCAACCCGCGGATGCGTCAACTCGCTACTGCCACCGGTTCTGACAACCCGCTGCAGCCTTCGACTCCGGCGACTCGGGGGATCTTTCGGCTACGACAGCCTGCTGCGATCTTCGATTGCGGCAAACTGCTCTCGCCATAGGCTTCAGCGACCCGCTGTCGTATCGACTGTGCCAATTCTACCGCGCGACCCTCTACGATCTTCGACTCTGGCGCCCCGTTGCGGTCTTCGGATCCAGTGACTCGGGGGCTCCCTCGGCTTCCACGACCGCGAGCAGCAACAATCTTCGACTCGCGCGACGCGCTGGTCGAATCGGTTTCCGCGACAGCAACCACTGCCGACATCGTCTATGACGACTGACTACGATCTTCGGTTGCAGCAAACTGCTGCCGCTATCGGCTTCGGTGACCCGCTGCCGCGTCGACCCCGGTCTGCCGCACCGGCTCTCAAACGTCGCCTCGACTCCATCGACCACATCGAATCTATACTCGGGGGCTCCCTCCTCTATGGCGACCTGCTGCGTCCTTCGACTCCGGCGACCCTCTGCGGTCTTCGACTGCTATGGCCCATTACGGTCTTCGGATGCGGCAACTCGTCATCACCACGTGACTCCGATCCGCCACGTTGATTATGTCCGCGGCGTGACCCGCTGCCACATCAACTACAGTTTTCGACTCCAGCGATTCGCTACGATATTCGGCTCCAACGACTCGGGGGCTCGGGGGCTCCCTCCGCTTCGGCGACCCGCCGCGGTCTTCAACTTCGACAACCCACTACGGTCTTCATCTTAGGTGACTCGAAGGCTCCCTCGACTCTCGCGACCGCGAGCCACTACAATCTTCGACTCTCGTGACCCGCTAGTCGAATCGGCTCCTGTGACCCGCTGATCGCATCGGATCCTGCGACTCGTTCACCACGACAACTACCAATAAAGCTAAGTTTTCCCTCTACTTAGAGCTGATTTTTTTAACTCGCACTCGAAACACTCGGGATTTGTGCCCTATTCGAGTAACCTAATGTGCCATCGACTCCACGCACTCGAGCACCTCATACGCGACAGCCCGAGTAGCTGATTCTGCCTGATCGTCGAATCCTTGAACTCTGAGTACCTCGGCAAGGTACTGAGACTAAGGGTAATCCGTCTAACGAAAAGGCCTAGCATACAGTGCAAAAGTGTCGACTCGATTGGCACCAGAATCTTACTTTACAAGTCGACATGCAAATATTCTTTACAAGATGCAAGTACTTCATAATTCTTAATGTTTTATGCGGCTTACAAGGATGTCGACTGCGTCGAGCTATTATATCGGGTCCTCCAACAGGAGTCGACAAAACAACTAGCTACGCTATACACTCAAGACCCGAGTCGAGTTCCTCCTCGGATGGTTGCATCGCTTGATGCTACACACATGCGACGTTGGCCACGCACCCGACAAAAGTGACTGTATCGACTCCATCTGCATCGTAGATTCACCCATGTTTTCTTCTCGCATGATTGGCGACTACATCTACAAAGATACAAGACTCGAGTCTCTGCCCGAGTCTACGACTCCGCCAGACACTCGGGGGCTACTCCAAAATGGAGCGCTGGTGGCGTATATACAAGATCCTCGAGTGACACGCTCTGAGTCCTCACTCGAATCCACGATTCGACTAAGGACTCGGGGGCTACTCCAATAGGGAGCGCTGTCCGCGCACCAGAAGAAATTTGTGAAGAAATCCAAGCAACATGAAAACTGTTCACCCGAATCTACGATTCCATTGTGGACTTCGGGTTACTCACATAAGGAGCGCTGAAAGCATATTCGACTGAAACAAGCAAAAGACGACATCAGTCGCAAAATACTTATAGTCCCCACTTGAGTCTATGACTCGAATAGGCACTCGGGGGCGACTCACATAGGGAGCGCTAGTCGCGCACCCCATGATTATTTTTCCTTGTATATCGTACTGTGTGTCGATAATATCCACACTCGAATGCTATGGTGACTCCGCCTCATATTTTCCCTACAAATAGATTACGTCTCCTGAGTCACTCGAATCATCTCCGCGATGACAAAATTCGGATGCCACGCTTACAGTGTGAAGATAAGACCTGAATAAGGCCTAGCAACGCATCTGTTGCGCTCTACCAGAAATGATCCGTACCTACAGGTACGATGAATATGCCTTGACGGACGCGTCGAGTGCTCACATTTACAATTGGGATTTGACTCTATAATACCTTCGCGGCCTGAGTCGAATTACGCCAGCACCTTTCCGAATTCGAGTCCGGGGACTCGAGTTTGAGTAGGTAGTGTTGTTTTTGCCCTAGAGCAATTAACTGGTTTCGATCCATCGAGTGCACCAGTCATGTTTACCATCATCCCTATAAGCTACTACAAATTCGACTGACTCGATGTACTTCCGGGTGAAGTGCTTCGCACTCGACACAATTGTCGACTCCGACATCCTAATGCAAAGATCAATACTTCTGAGTCTCCATCCGAATCTACAATTCACATGGATACTCGGGGGCTACTGACATGGGTATGCTCAATAGGCACTCGACTACAGCCTACCTGGTGTGGCTCGACGGAAGGCCCACTCGACGAATTGCCAAGGTCCATGACGCCTATGATGGTTCGAGTGGTATGAAGCCCATATGGACACGGACTCCCAATGTACAAGACAAGGAAAGCTCAAGACTAGAGTTCTAATCTAACATGTAACCAACTCATATTGGTACCTGAGACCTAGCCTCCCCATATATAAAGGCTAGGAGGGTCCAACGAGAAGGCAACCTCTTAATCCTGACTCCCACAATAGATAGATCTATGACTCCCACAATACGAATAGACAGATCTACGATCGTCACAATAGATAGAACACAATAGATCTAGACATACGCCAGATCTAATATGCGCATCTACCGCCATCGGCGAGATTGTAATCCTTCGGATCATCATCAATCAAGAGCAGACAAGCAGGAGTAGGGTCCTCTACGAGGCCTGAACCTGGGTAAACCTTGCGTCCCTGTGTGCTTGTTTGCTAGCTGTACCGAGATCTCCAGCGCTCCTCTCCTTCTCCAAAACCCAAGTCCATAACAATGGGCATTGATGAGTTAAACCCTTGTCACTTGGTCTTCAAAAAGGCAGGTTACGGTTTCTCGCTCGTCAGCCAAAGATGAGTATCACATTGTGGCTCATGCGGTTGCTAATACGGTTTGGTTGCGCCAATTGTTGTTGGAGCTACATCGCCCTATTGAGCAATCTACTATTGTTTATTTTGATAATATTTCAGTTGTTTACATGTCAGGGAATCCGGTTCAACACAGTCGTACCAAGCATATAGAGATCGACATTCATTTTGTTCGAGAGAAGGTGGCTCTCGGTCAAGTTCGTGTTCTACATGTGCCTACTTTAGCTCAGTTCGCTGATATCTTTACTAAAGGCCTGGTGACTACTCCATTTCAAGACATTCGTTTCAATCTCAATGTCGTCGAGCCTACCGTTGACACTGCGGGAGATGTTAGAATACAACTCTTGTTAGGTTTAAGAGTCCTAGTCGGTTTGTTATAGGGTTAGGCCGGTGCACCTAGACCCTCATATATACCTCTTGTAATTGTCACAATATTGTCATCGATTATTATTCTATATAATTCTACAAAAAGTACACATTGTTGGTTTGACCGATTGTGTGCTCCTCCTTGGATTCAATCGACCATCTCCTTCACATATTTATGAGGTAGTTGGACTTCCTTTGCACGCAGAAGGACTACAAACACGTTTATAGAGTTTAAACCGAGTCTAGCTCTAATTTGGACAGATCTATGCTAGACTTCGTGATGTACTCATACTTTTTTTGCGAAAATGTAAAAGTTGTGTGTTTTGATTCATTGATAGAAAAGGAAAGTTCTGTACAAACAATATACAAGCTCAGCGAGCTAACACCACAACAACTCAACCCACTAGACCTATGGGACCGCAGGGATCAGGGCCCGAAGGCCAATCGCTCCAGTGGTGGCCCAAGATCGAGCCTCACACCGAATCGTGCCTAGAAGGCTACTAAGGGTAGGTGACGCATTGTCAAAAATGACCGCATTGCGCTGCTTCCAGATCCACCAGGCCGTTAGCATGATTAGCGAGGATGTCCCCTTGCGCATCTCACGGGGGGTAGAAGCCGAAGCCTGCAGCCACCAATCTGCAAAATCTCCTCGTCCATCCGGTTGTGCGGGCGTGGATCGAATCCAAGAGAACACCTCGTGCTAGATCTCCCTGGAGAAGGGGCAGTCTACCAGGAGATGGGTCATTGTCTTGTCCGACTGATCACATAGGGGGCAGCGCGGGGGTGGGCTAATCCTCATCTCACCAGCCACTCAGCAATCCAGCAGCGGTCTTGGCATGCCAGCCACACGAAGAACTTGACCCTGGGTGGCCCCCAGGCCGTCCAGTTTAGCTCCCAGGACCTCAAAGCGATAGATCCCTGGAATAGGAACTCATAGCAGGACCGGGACGAGTTCTGACCATCGGCCGTCTAGCACTAGATTAGAGAATCCGGCTCGCCTGAAAGCCCGAGGTTGCGTACCTTGGCCCATAACTGAACGTACTTCCATAGGGAAAGAGGGCTTAGCACACCTTGAATGTCAGTGATCCAGCGGCCCTCTAGTAGCGCCTCTCTCACCGTGCGGTGCTTCCTGATCCTTTTATGAATCAACGCAAACAGCTCCGGCACCGTATCGCTCACGGTCTTCCCGTCGAGCCAACGATCCAGCCAAAACAATGTCATGGCCCCATCCCCCACCCTCATTACTGTGGAGGAATCGAAGGCATGTGGCTCCACTGTAGAGAAGCGCATGTCCAAGCCATGCTAGGGGCGCAATGGGTCCGTGCGCATCCTCCAGATCCAATGGGTCCGGAGGCTGACTGTGATGCAGGCAAGGTCGGGAATCCCCAGACCGCCATAACACTTTGGTCTATAGACCCTCTCCCAGTTCACGTGGAAGTGACCACCATTGGCCTCTGCTGTCCTAGCCTAGAGGAAGCTTCTTGTAATCTTATGGATCTATTTGAGTGCCTGCTTGTTCAGCCCCAACACAATGATCTGATTAAGGGGGATCGCCATCAGCACCGATCGTATTAATGTAAGGCGCCCGACCTTCGTCATCATGGAGGCTCTCCAAGTTGGCAACCTGTTCGCGATGCTGTCCACTAGGGGATGGAGTGCCACCTCAGATAGCCTTCTCAGGGAGAGAGGGGTACCCAGATATCTGACGGGGAAGGGTACCACCTAACACTCCATCACACCCGCTGCGAGCAAGGTATCCTCCTCGGAGCAAGATATTGGTGAGACCGAGCACTTGGAAAAGTTGGTGTGTAGACCTAATGCCTCCCCAAATAACTCCAATAGTGTGTGCACCGTGTGCAATTCTGACTCATCTAGGTGGCAGAAGATCATGACGTAATCCGCATAGAGGGAAACCGTCATCACCAGCTCGCGGGCTGAGAGTCACTTCAGCATACCAAACTCCAAGGCCTTGTCCATCACTCTGTTGAGCGTGTTGATGAATAACACGAACAACATCAGCGACATGGGGTCAGCCTATCTCAGGCCCCTCCGACACTAGATTAGGGGGCCTGGCTCGCTATTGAGCATCACCCTAGAGGTCGACGTGGACAGGAGGATGGTGACCATCTCGTGGAATTTGGGGCCGAACCCAGCCTTTCGCATCTCCTCAAACAATAAAGCCCAAGAAACAGAGTCAAAATGCTTTGGCTATGTCTAGCTTGAGCATGACTTGTGGCTCTTTCAACCTGTGGAGCAGCCGTGCTGTGTGTTGAACCAACATGAAGTTATCATGTATCTGGTGCTTCTTGATGAAAGCACACTGGTTCGAGTCAACCATGGCTCCTAACTACAGAGCAAGCCTCAAGGCCAAGATCTCCGCCCCTAGCTTGGCGAAGATATGGATGAGGCTGATCGACCTATAGTCACCGAGGGATGCCGCGTCGCTATGTTTGGTCAGCAGTATGACCAGGGCCTGGTTGAGACCCTGAAACCCACGCCCATTCATGGAGTACAGCTTAGCAAAGGCAATCATGAAGTCCTCCTTCACCACCCCACAACAACTCTGTAGGAACTCAGTAGTGAAACCAGGGCCCGACGCCTTGCCATGGGGTAGCCGTTGGATCACCTCCCAAGCCTCCTCCTCAGAGAAGGGAGCATCTAGTTCCGATAGGTCTTCGGAGGTAGTCCCTAGGAAGTCCAAGTCCAGGGAGATCGGCGTTCTGCCATCGTGCCTAGTAGGCTATGGAAGTGAGTGTACGAGGCCTCTGCCATGGCAGCATGGTCCACCACGACCGCGTCGTCGACCTATAGGCTACGTATCACGTTCTTCTATTGGCGGTATGAAGCGTACTGTTGGAAGAAGACCGTGTTGACGTCCCCCTCACTCAGCCATATGATCTTAGCTCGCTGGCGTGCCATGGTATGCTCCAGCGAGGCGAGCCCAAGGTAGGTCCACTTCAGCATTGCGTGAAGTGCGCGCTCGTCTGGTGAGAGTTGTCTGGCCTCCATGCCGTGATGGACCCATACTGTTTAGGGTTTGGCTAGAGTCATCTCCTTCATCATCTTTTGTCTTGCCCCACTATGGTCTGATTACTCGAGGCTCTCTCTACTTTCACGTTACTCCTTATGCTCCTGAGTGCCTCCTTGTGCGCGCCTCACCCGATTTGCCCCATGCACCAATTCTCCCTCTCAGCATGTAATCGATCGGAGAAGGTTGCCCAGCGGTAATTAGCCTTGAAGTGAAACAGATTTGCAAACTTTCTAGCGCCAATAGCTCTTCGCAGAGGGAGTATTTTCTTTGGCAAAAAAATAAGTTATTTTGGAGGTGCCACCCACTATCGAAATTTTGTCTTGGAAAATCAAGCAATTGTGCGCAACAAAACACAAGAAACACATAATTAGAGCCTTCAAGTAAGGTCGGGATGTTTTTTCAATAGGCTAGAGAGCACACCTCACTGCCTTGCAGGCCATTTACTGGACAGGACCTAACCGCAGTCTAACATTTGACGCGACGCAAAGTAAAAATAAGTATACACGAAGCGGCTAAAATGAACGGTTCTGATGAATTTTATCCAAGATCTGGTGGCTAAAAGATGACCTCAGACCTCAGCCAACCATGACATTCTTCGCCACCGTCTTCACCATGGAAATTAAAACACCGACATGCTCCATGATGCCAACAGAAAACGAAGCTTCGTGTCACACCTCATGGAGCAGCACGACCAGAAATAGGGGTGCACACGACTGAATCCCATCCGTTCTAGCAATCTACAGGCATGAAGCAGCCATGAAGATCTCCGACGAAGCCATTCGAAACTCAATACCGGTCAGATCAATGAGGCCAGGCATCAAGCGAAACACCATCTTGACGCGAGAAAATCCCTAGGATCGCCTCATTTATTAGGCAGAACAGCAGACCCCCATGCCATCGCCCTCCGACATTCCATCAGCAGGCACCGCCGCCACCACCTGTACCACGTGGATACGAGGGGCTGAGCCGCACCGAGCCCCTCAAACCAGTCGATGTGCCACCATCACAGCCACCGTGGCCGCCAAGATCACTCAAGAAGTCTGGGCCGCCGCCCTGGCGTCCAGCTACGTCGGAAAGGCCGTGTCATCTAGAGCCGCCACGAGACTCCAACCGTAAATTCTGCCACATGGGGAGGATGGGACCCTCAGCGCCACCAACCGCACTAGGCCACCACCACGGTCAGCCGCACGGCCTCTGACCGGTGACCGGCAGCATCCTTCAGCAACGGTAGGAGGATCGGTGGCGGAGGAGAAGGGGCGACGGCGGCTAGGATTTCGCCCGAGCCACCCTTCTCGGAACTAGGTAGATAGGCGCCAATGTATCTAAGAATCAAAGAATGATTCTTCGGTCTTCCTGGCCATAATCTGATCTCGATGCGGCGGTCAGAGAGTCGTTCCACACGGAGACAAAACTAATATTCCATCCACTAGCGCCCAATCGAGAGAGACTACACAGGTGACAGGTCGAGGAGATGCTCGGTTCACACGCGCGATATGTAACGCAAGAACAGGAAAAGGACAAAATAAATCATTTTCGAGAAAGTGAATGTTTCAGGCTAGCTGCACGAATGCGCGAGTCGTCTGATTCCCTGGATGACCGATATGGTGACATACAGGCATACAGCACTCTCCAACACGCATCTTCTCCTCTGTCTGTCTTTTCTGTTCCTCTCCGAGAGATAAAAGGATCGTCTTAAAGCTTTGCCTGCTGCTCGATCCGGTCCTCCTCTCTCTCTTTCAGTCTTCGTCTTCATCTTCATCTACAGGAAGGAATGTGTCCCAAAACTTGGAACCGAAAGTGTTTAGCTCTCCCCTCTCAAAAGTTATGGACGTCTGAAACCACAAGCTGACAAGACAAAAATTGCACTACGATCGTTGTGTCACAATCCTACGACTGGACTAGCGTGTAAAGCCGAATTAGAGTATACTCCCTCTGTTTTAAAATATAAGATGTTTTAATTTTGTGAAAAGGGTGAACCAAGACCCTTTAGTGTATAGATTTATGTAGGTTTGGAGTGAACCTACACACTAAAAGGGATCTAGATACACTTCTTTTACGATGCTGAAACATTTTATATTTTGACATAGAGGGAGTAGTTTTTTTCTTTGACAGAAATTTGGACATATACAAAACTAGCTAAAATACCAGTTCGCTGGTACGGAACAGCGACAACCACTGTACGTAATGATAGTTCTATTTCTCTATGCAGCTTATCCCTTCTCCACCCAGCTTTAATAAGGCAAGTCGGTCAATTTCTCTACTCCCTCCGACCCAAATTAGTTGATTTGGATTTATGTACATTCAGATGTATCTAGTACTAAAATATGTCTAGATACATCTGAATCTAGACAAACCGAAGTTAATTAATTTGGGTCAGACAAAGTATTTATTCCTTTCCTCCCCATTCGACATCTTCTCCAACTCTGGAGAATCTCTCACACGGGTCTGTCCCTTGGGCAATGAGGTGACAATAGGCCACAAGGGACTGAGATCAGGTGACATGCTCGTATGGCATGTCACGCTGAAACATGCGGCCTCCCATCTGTCGTTCACCTGCTATCCAACGCACAGTAACAGCTCAAGGCAAAAATGATTCCAGATGTCCAGACTACTTCAGACTTCACAGTTTTAAACACTAAAATCAGCATATAACTTTCCAGACTTAACTGTTTAGAACAATATACTATATAGACAGTAATATTTCAGTCCTTAGTATAAACAATAGCTTTGAACAGTACACATTACAAACACCAGCCTTATCCTTGGACAATACAAACAACAGTCGTATATATTGTTTTCATTCATGTTCAGGAGATATTTAGACATGTCATTCAGTAATATTTAGATTCAGACAACCCACTTCATCACAAGAAATTTAAAAGCACATGGTTAAAAACTTCAGTACCACTTTCCATTGCATTGAATAACATCTTAACATCAAATTGAGTGCCATTTGACTTGTACATTTAGGCCACAAAATACTACAGTTAGCCCAAAATCTTATAGTTAACTATGCCCAACTACATGATACTGTTTTGGTCAAAGGATCACCTATCACTATGCGCTCCTCCTCAAAGTAAATCACCACTTTGCTCAACGATTCAAAAATTATCGGAGTGTACACTTTACTTGCTTCCACTAACATAGGAGTGGACATCTTAATTCTTGGTATCTTCTTTCTTGCATTGAATTCGGATTCTAATTCCTTTGTACGTTTTACCTCTCAAAATGCATCAAGAATCGAAGAATATGAAAATCTGATTTCAAATGATTTTTTAACGCATTGTTGAAGCTCTCACTTAATTGTGTACTTCTCACTCCCAAGCTAAAGACATCTCTCATATAACATTCAGCCCATTTTTCTTTCACCTTGTAGATACTACCTAACCAAGTTTGCTTATGCACTTTGAGCCTCATATTGTCAAATGCTTCTTCAAATGCCGCCTTGTCCTCATAACCATACATACAAGCACCAAAATCTATGAGAATATGAGGCTCTTTTTCTTCACCCTCCCTTTCAGCTCCCTCTTCCACTTCATCTTTCTCATCACCCTTCGCTGAAGTTAAATGTTTGACAGCATTTTGCATTATATGAAAGGTGCACAATCCATGATATGATTCCGTGAAGACTTTCTTTATGGCTTTTCCCATTGCTACATCTTGATATGTATAGATAGTTCTAGGCTGCCTTCCATTATGTGCGGCCAGAAAAGTCTCAAAGAGCCAAATAAATGAGTCGCACGTTTCATCAAACATCAATGCAACACCAAAAATGGTTGTTTCTCTAAACTGGTTGAGCCCAAGAAAAATACCAAATGGCCTATACTCTTTGTTTGTGCCAAATGTAGTGTCAAATGTGACAACATCACCAAAGTGTGCATAGTCAAGTAGCATTTAGCAGCAACCCAAAAGATGTTGGCTATATGCTCCTCACAATCCAACTACAAATGATATTGGAATGACGGATTCTCAGCTATCTTGTCACGAAAAAACTTCAACATACTACCAGCCTATCCATAGGCTAACTCCCGCTGCCGCTTGCTTCGTAAATGATTCTTTTGGTCACGACAAGTGTAACCAAGGTTAATCTGGCCGCCAAATAGACGACAAGCAAACTCATGTGAAGATTTTGGCATAACTCTATAATCATCGGCTGTTTCTATCTCGAAAGCTTGCAGTTTAGAAATCTTCCTTTGTGATGCCAACAAGTGACGAGTTTGTCGCAATTGAAGGAGGTGATTGTGTTCCAAATCAACTTCTGTGACTTCAAAAAATTTGGACACTCGATCATGTGAAACAATCATCCGAACTTTATAATTGGTTCTCATTTCAGCTCTAATACGCTTTGGCTCATGATCTGTTTGACTTTTTCTTCGATGGCCTTCATTGGAACAAACAAATCTGCGTAAAGTGATCGTTCCATCACATCTTCTTTTGATGGTGTTTCTTTTCCTCACATCAAAGCCGACGTGACCACCATATTCTACCCAGAACTCCCAAGCCTGATCTGAATCTCTAAACCTCATACCAACTTTGGGTATCTTCTTGTCAATTGATCCCATTGCACAACACTTGCAATTGCAGAACAAGAAATTCTGTCAAATTAGAAAACAATGTATACAAATTAGTGGAACAAGGTATATCTCACGATGTTGCAACACTGAATATTTCTTACAACAAAGCAGCACTGAATTTATACTACAATCTGAACTAAGACCATATCACACAAGTTGGAAACTGAAATTTAAGACCACATGTAATTTGTTCTAACTATACTTCTATTAAGATTTCTCTATTCCAATTCAAACACTAATTTCAATGAACTTGTGTCTCGAATGCATAAGAAAACAACAGTGTAAAGAAAGAGGAGAGGGACCTAAGAAGAGGTAAGCTAGGCTGCAGTCAGCAATTGGCACATTGCTGGTGCTCGTCCTCGGCCGGCAGCGACGGAGCTCGTTCCCGGCCTGCGGCGGCGCTCATCCCCGGACGCAGTGGCGCTTCGTCCTGCTTCCCACGGCGGCGCTCGTCCCCGGCCCCGATGGCGGCGCTCCGTCCAGGTTCCCGTGGCGGCAGCGGTCGGCTGCTCGAGGGCACGAGACAGGAGAGGCCGGCGAATAGTGGCGCCAAGCCCTCCTATTCCCCGCCTTCGCCTGCCAGAAATTTTGCCGCGCCACACCCTTTTCCCACCACGCGATTTTCTTCCTTCCGCTCTGAGGCTTCGATGGGTTCATTTTTGCCTTGGGTTGTTGTTGTGCATTTGATAGGAGGTGAACGGTAGATGGGAGGCCGCATGTTTCAGCTGACATGCCATACGCATGTCACCTTATCCCAGTCTAGCCATAGGGCAAGCATTTCGCTTAACTAGAATTTTTTGTTTTAAAATGCTTTAATACGAAATAATGCATACTTGAATTTAAAGTGAGTTTCGATCATTAGTATTTGGACTTGGCACATTGACATTACACACCTGTTGATATTCATGGGATATTTGGATTTCGACCTGTGACCACTTGTACTCTTAGTGTTCAATTGATTCAAAAAAATCATTGTTATTGTAGAATTGGATTGCAACTCACGATGTATTGATCGGGTGCATAACACGTACATATATAGGTACAGAGGGAGGCCACCACATCCTCATATATACAAGAGAGGAGGGGCTAAGTGCTAATGTACTAAATAAAATATATGCAGAATATATCTACTCAACACCCCCCGCAGCCAAAGCGTCGGCAGAGCAGACGCAAAGACTGGATCAAAACTCCTCGAAGGACATAGTAGGTAGTCCTTTAGTCATGATATCCGCGAACTGATGAGAGATGGATACGTGTAGCACACGTATGCGACCAAGAGCCACTTGTTCGCGAACAAAATGAATGTCGAGCTCGATATGCTCTAGGGATATTTGTATTTCGACTTGGCACATTGACATTAGACACCTGTTGACATTCATGGGATATTTGGATTTGACCTGTAACCACTTGTACTCTTAGTGTTCAATTGATTCTAAAAAATCATTGCTATTCTTGTGTTTACTTAATTTTGATATTGGGCCTTGCCAAGGTCGTATCTAGAAATTTAGGGCCTCAGAGCAAAAGGTGAGAATGTGCCCTAAATTTAAAAATGCTTCGTACAACTAATATAATCGGTGCATACTTTTAGTTAATAATTATGTAATTTCTATATGTGTTATTTGGTATGAATTTTAGAAATGAAATTAATGTGAAAATTGTCTTCGTAATGTGAAAATGCTTTATATGGAATCAATGAAATCTCCAACAATGGCTTTGTAATTAATCTTCTCAAAGACATCAACTATCTTGGAAATCTTGGATATGTGATAACTTGTTCCCAAAAGAATTCAACTGCAAAGTTGCGAGCATAGAGAAATTTATCAGCTACTATTATCATAAAAAGGTATGCTATCAAAATCTGCAAAATACCAACAACACCTAGAATGAGCTACAATTGCAGTTATAGAACAAAAAAAATATTGACAATTCGATCAATTGAGTATCATATTACCAAGAAAATTGATGATTAATATGTTATGGCATGATTCTTTTCATGATGGCCTTGTTTTTTTTAATGAATTGGTGAGTGACATGACAGTTGAGGCAGACTAGCAAGCGAACAGGTGGAACCGCAAGCTCCACTAACGAAGCCTGTCAGCATATAATCAGTAACGGCCTAAGGACTGACCCATGCTTAGGTCCTCAAGGTGCGCGTAACAAGCAAAACTCAATTTTTGTATAAGAAGTAAGTATAGGAGACAAAAGTAAAATCTATCTAATCTATAAAGTTATGTGAAATTCTCCACCCAATATTTATAGTTTCTCAACTTCTTGTTGGCTCTATGGATAACCGTGTACAATTATTCCTTGCATTTCTTCATGCATCTATACAAATTTTATCTAATGCCTTTAAAACTATAAGCATTCCCCACTATCCAAATAGACCAAGCTGCTAGAATAAAAATCTCTACATGGTGAAAAGCTGTCCAAACTAAACCTTCAACAAAGTAAGGAAGGCTTCTAAATTTGGATTTGGGATCACAAGTTAGGGCATAGCTATTTCCAACACATTGAAGCAAACTAAAAAGATAAAATACGTGATCTGTGGTTTCCAAGTTGTGTGATCTACATATGATGCAATAATATGTAGGAATGCGAAAACATTCCTTTACAACATCTCCTTGGTGTTCAACTGTAACTACCTCGGTGAATTACGCTCTTAGTTAATGCCTGGATGAACGAAAGTGGTTAAAATAGTACGGTGGGGCCCAGGGCCACTCACGGTAGACCTTTCGGCCGTCCTAACCACTTTCAGTCAACGGGACAAGAACGAGCGGCGTAATCGGCAGGCGAAGGGATCAAATACATACACAAATGAGTATGTATGCAAGCCACATACAACAGTACATCAGAGCCATTCCATCTAAAAGAAATAGAAATATTGCAACGCCATACGGCAAGATCCAAATATCCTAGATAGATATAATAATTTAGGATAGCTCCTCATACATCACACATCAGAGTATCAGGCGGAAGCGGAAAACAAGATCCGAGTACGGATAAGAAGCAAATTGGCATAAGATGCCCCATAAATAAACACATCCCGCCCACAGATCACACGGATCCCCGTTCCCGGAATCTCTACACCGAATGATCGTTGCCAACATCATCCGTCTCTTCCACCCAGTATCCATCTTGCGGGTACACCTGTTCGTCTGAATCAAACAATTTATCGTGTGAGACCCTAGGGGTACTCAGCAAGTCTTTAGGCCACTAAAGGGGACACAACCTGGGGTGACGCAATTGCAGCAAAAGATAATACCTAACAATTCTATAGAGACTTGCTAACCTTCCGCCTAACCAATGATAGACGGAAGTCCGTGAATTAAGAACAACAGTTATAACAGTATAATTAACAGATCCATCCTCCTCCTCGCTGACCAACGAGGAAGCGGACGAACAACCCCCATCATCCGTTGGCAGTTTTATTAACCATTCCATGAGTATTGCACTATTTACTAGTCAAGTACTTAGTCAATTTGAAAGCGGTACTTTAGTTATACTTGTCTATGATCGAGAAACTGTGCTCCAAGTCGTCCATAACCGCGGACACGGCTTTCAGAAAGATTTACCCTGCAGGGGTGCACGAATAGCAACACACACTCGATCAACCTCGGAAAAACCAAATCAAAACCCAACGAGGCATTCACGACAAAGCAATCACAGGATTCAGAAATATTTCAGGGGGCCACCCCATTAAGCTACCCGCCACGAAGTTGGCCGACTCCGAGACGGACCCAAGGTTTGTGTCAATGGCTGTAAACGACCGGGAACCCGAAAATGTGACTGGGCTTGTCGATACCGCGAAAACATTCCACGATCCCAAACAGTACAGGTGCTCCACGCACAATCTTAAATAAAGCAGTAACATGGCATAAGTACAGAATAGTAATAAAGCCCCAAACTAATTGTGGCCCCAAGAAATAAGAATGAATCAAGCTCTAGCTCAGGGGGGGTCCATAGGCCTCCCGGATGTGGATAGTGCGAATAGTCAAGGAACAGGAATCAAGCACTCGGGGTCCTACGGGACACAAGTGAGCATGAAAAACCAAATAGCAGATATTGCTCACCGGTGCCTCTTTCATTAGTTATCCCATTACTACTCAAGTTATGTTGTTTAGGTACCTCGTTATCCATCAGACACTCACATACCCTACTCATGCTTTTCTACGACTCGCATGGCTCAAACAACTCCTGTAGTAATGGCTCATGGGACCGGAACAGGCTTAATGTGGTTTAAAAGTAACGGCTATGCAGTACTTGGGATTCAATTTAATGAAATCGCGACTCAATGATGCAAGAATAAGATAGAGGCAATAGGTACTGTATGTATGCAATCATGTGGTAGTGCTTGCCTGGCAGCTCAGTTGAAGCGAGAGATGGATCTGGGTAATACTCCTGTGATTCCTGGTAATTCTCCTGCTGGGTGTCTTTTCGAGGAAGAACCAAACAAACAAGGGCCAACATAAATAAAGTGCGCAAGCATATAAATTGAAATGCAACAAGCAACCAAGCATGCCATGATGAATGATGCACAATTTACATGGCATTAAAGTAGCATGGCAAAGGTGAGGTGTGGATACAAGAATAAAGCACTTTAATATTTATTTGCCCAAGTTTTATTGTCATAAACAGTTCAGATTTTAAATGTCAACATGATGCATGCTTCAATTCAGAACAAGGATTGCATAAATAGAACGGGCTCGTCGCGCTGATCGATTTAGACATATTATTTGTCAAATTTGGAGTTATAAAACAAAAGTTATTAATTAATTAAGTAAAAAGGGCATTTTCTTGTAATTTTAATCAACTCGAAATTTAAAGTGTTCAAAATATAATTTGAAGGGCATATTTGAATTCCTCACATTTTCTGATTCCAAAACATATATTACATGTATTATTTGGGTTTGTATTTTGAAAATTATTTGAATCTGAAAAGAATTTGAATTTAAATCAATTTGAAAAGATTTGAATTAAAACAAACTCAGGGAATTATTTTTTTTACACCCAGGCAATTCCAGCCACAGGCACTGACAGGTGGGGTCACAGCGGACTGGGGCCACACGCGCGCGAAAACACGTTTTTCACGCGGGACTGGTCTACCCACAGCGGCTGACAGGCGGGCCAGCGGCGGAAGGGGCCACGTGCCAGTGGGAAAACTTCCAGCGGCTGACTGGTGGGGCGCCAGCTGGACCGCGGGTTGCGTCTGAGAAAGCGGAGGGGTTTTCCTGCAAAACTCCCAGAGCGGCTGGCAGGTGGGGTCGTGTGGAGCGCGGGTTGCAGTAATTAAAAAGGGAAGGTGCTTTTTGCAAAAAGGCCACGGCCGGCGTACTGTTTCTCTTCCTCTCGCGTCTGGCGGCAGGTGCGTGCGCGGGTGGAGCGGGGACTCGAACCTGGGACGCGGGCGAGCGCGCTGAGGGTGCGAGCCGATGCGGTAGAGCTAGGGGACCTGTCTGGGAGGAGGGCGCGGGCTAGATAGGGCTTGCGCGGCGCGGGGAGGCTGCAGATGCTGGCGAGCTCTGGCGCGCGGTGAGTGTTCGACGAAACGCTCGCCGGCGCTAGACGTCGACGGAGGGGCGGAGCATGTCAGGGAGAGAGGGAGGCTCACCGCGGGTCGCCTGGTGTGGATGGCTTGGACGGGGGCGGCGCGGATCGTCGGCGAGGCTGGCGTACTGGCGGCTAGGGTTTCGCGTCGGGCGTTGACGTTTCCGGCGATGCTGGCGCTCCTCCTTCGCAACGGTGGGCTCGGTGGTGGAGCAGGGGATGTCCTGGATCTCCTCAGCCACTTCCAGGTCGAGCACGCCGGCTGGAACACGGAGGAGCCGAGGCTGCTGGCGGCGAACGGCGGCAGGTGGTGGGAGAGGAAGGAGGGGAAGAAGGGGGCGTCTCGGGGTGGATCTGGGCGAGCTCTGGGAGACGTGAGGAGGGAGGAAAAGTGGGGAGATAGAGAGGAGCGCAGCTGGGGCACGGCAGGATAAAGGTGGCTCGGGTGCCACCTTTTCCTCCTCCTCGAGCACGTGCTCGGCCGGCTGGGCTGGCTGGGGCTGGTCCAGGCCGAGGCAGTGAGGCTGCAGGGTGGGGCTGGCACGAGGGAGGGCAGGTAGGGCTAGCTCGGTCAGAGAGAGAAGAGGGAAGGGGCTCGGGTGAGCTCGGGTTAGGGTTAGGGTTAGGGTTTTGGGTTAGCTAGGTTAGAGAGAGGGTGTGGCTTAGCTTAGAGAGAGGAGTGGCTGGGGTGGTGGGTCAGGTAGGGAGAGGGGCTTGGCATGGAGGCCAAGCTAGAGAGAGAGAGAGAGTGTTGGTAGAAATAGGGTTATGGGAAGAAAAAGAGATTAAATAAGTTGATTATTTTTAAGTATTTAGATTGGAATTTTGGTGTATGAGGCTAATCCAAGAAGAACTAAAAGGGCTTGGTCTAGCATGGGCTAATGTAGAGAGGAAACTAGAAAGAAAGAAGAAGAAAGGAATTTGGTGGAAAAGATAACATATGGCTCATGTGGTCATACATGTAGATAAATAGAAATGAATGTGAATGGTGTGGGTAAATCCAACTCAAGTGGAGCATGGTAATGCTTGAATTAACATGAGGTGGAAGTGAAAAAGAATTCCAAGGAAAGAAAAAGGAAAGAATTATGGGATAGGCCTCATATGGTCCATGCATGGTGAAATAATTAATAAAGAAGATGATAAGGATGGGAATACGAGGATGGTGTAATGGTAGGTAGATGGTTTTTCCCAAGTTAGGATCCCTTAAATCCAAAGAAAAACCAATAGAGAGAAAGGTGGTGGAGAAGCTTGCATGGCCCATGCAAAAATGATAGTGCCATGATTTATTTTGTGAGAACAATAATAACATGATGGCATTAATCTTGTGCATTTCCAAGAAGTGGAAAATAAGCCAAGCAAAGAATTTGGGAGATTGATCCACCCCAAACTACATGAGCTAGAATTAAATAGCTAAAGAAAAAGAAACAAGCTCATGGTTAATGGGATGGTGGAATTATAAAGTGGTAGAAAGAAAGGTGGTGGAATGGAAATAAAAGATATGCCCCCAACTCAACTTGGGCATTTAGACAATATATCAACAACCAAATACAATATCAAGAGGCAAATACAATTTATAATGCATGTGAGAGAAGAACCAAAAGAAAAATGAGTTTTTATATGATGCTCAAATGCAAGGTGGCATGATGACATGAGCATGATATAATTATGATGCAACAATAATATCTATGTAGTAGCCAATATCTTACTAGGACAAGTAGCATTACAATTGTTAGACAATTGGGGTGCTACAACTCTCCCCCACTAGACAGGAATCTCGCCCCGAGATTCTAGGAAGAAGAAGACTCAAAGAGGTTAGGATACTTGGCACGGAGCTCATCTTCACGTTCCCAGGTTGCTTCATCAACGGAATGGTGCGACCACTGCACCTTGCAGAACTTGATGGACTTGTTGCGAGTCCTTCTTTCTGCGACTTCAAGAATTTTTGTGGGGTGTTCTTGATAAGACAGATCTTCTTGGAGATTGATGAGTTCATGGTCCACGGTCCTGCCGGGATCCTTGAAGCACTTCTTAAGTTGAGAGATGTGAAAAACATCATGGACCTTGAGTTGTTCAGGGAGCTCAAGAGCATAAGCAACTTCTCCTCTTCTTCCACGAATTTTGAAAGGGCCGATGTATCTAGGAGCCAGCTTTCCTTTGATACCAAAACGGTGCGTACCTCTCATGGGAGTGGCACGAAGGTAAACGAGATCACCAGGGACATACTCCATGTCCATGTGCTTCCTGTCATAATTGCTCTTCTGGCGACTTTGAGCAATCTTCAGATTTTCAAGAATGATGTGAACTTTCTCCTCCGCTTGAGTTACAATGTCGGGGCCAAACAATATTCTTTCACCTGCGCCCGACCAACCAATCGGAGTTCTGCACTTGCGACCATAGAGAGCCTCAAATGGTGCCATCTTTAGACTTTTCTGGAAACTGTTGTTGTAAGAGAATTCAGCATAAGGAAGACATTCTTCCCACTTCATGCCGAAAGAGATAACGCAAGCACGGAGCATATCTTCCAGAATCTGATTGATCCTTTCAACTTGTCCTTGCGACTGAGGGTGGTAAGCTGTGCTGAAGTTTAACTTTGTTCCCAAAGCATTTTGGAAACTTCCCCAGAACTTGGAAGTGAAGATGCTTCCACGGTCTGAACTGATCTCAAGAGGAACTCCATACAGAGAAACAATTCTGTTGATATAGAGCTCAGCCAACTGAATTGCAGAAATTGTTTCCTTGACTGGAAAGAAGTGAGCTACTTTGGAAAGCCTGTCAATGACAACAAAGATTGCATTGTTGCCTTTCTGCGACCTTGGAAAACCAGTGATGAAGTCCATCTCTACTTTCTCCCATTTCCATTCCGGAGGCTTCAATGGCTGTAGAAGACCGGAAGGTTTCTGATGGACAGCTTTAACTCTACGACAGACATCACACTCCGAGACATACTTGGCACAATATCGTTTCAAACCAGGCCACCAATATTGTGTTTTCAAGTCCATGTACATCTTAGTGCTACCAGGGTGGATAGAAAGAACAGAATCATGCGCCTCCTTGAGAACTTGCTCTCTTAAACCCGGGTAGTTCGGAACAAACATCCGGTGTTCAAAGAAAAGAGTGCCTTGGTCATCTACGTGAAAAGACTCATACTTCGGAAGTTGGATGTTGGAGATGATCTTTTTAGTGTAAGGATCCCCAAGCTGAATGGAACGGACCTTTTCTTCCAAGAGAGGTGTTGCTAGAAGGTTCAGAAGATAACCTTGATCCACAATTTCAAGGTTGAGCTTGCGGAATTCCTCGCACAAGAGAGGCTGTTGTTCTTCCACCATGAGGTTGTTGACATAAGCTTTTCGGCTGAGAGCATCTGCCATGACATTAGCTTTGCCCGGGGTGTAGTTGATGGTCAACTCGAAATCATTGATTGTTTCAATCCACCTCCTCTGACGAAGGTTGAGATCAGGCTGTGTGAAGATGTACTTCAGACTCTTGTGATCAGAAAAGATCTCACAACGGTTGCCAAGCAAGTAATGCCTCCATACTTTCAAAGCAAAGACAACTGCTGCGAGTTCGAGGTCATGTGTAGGATAGTTGATCTCATGCGTCTTCAACTGACGAGATGCATAAGCAACAACTTGCTTTTCTTGCATAAGGACCGCACCCAATCCTTGCAATGAAGCATCACAGAAAATCTGGAAAGGCTTTGATGTATCTGGAGGAACCAAGACTGGTGTGGAAGTGAGCTTCTCTTTGAGTGTTTCAAAGCTTGCTTGACAAGCAGGAGTCCAAAGATATTTCTTGCCTTTCTTGAGGAGATCGGTAAGAGGCTTCGCAATCTTTGAGAAGTTTTGAACGAAGCGACGACAGTAACTGGCCAAACCAAGGAAACTCCGGACTTCTTTGACATTTATGGGTGGAAGCCAATCCATAATTGTCTTAATAGTTTCTGGGTTGACGGCAATGCCCTTGGCAGAGATGACGTGACCAAGGTAGGTGACTTGAGGCAGCCAGAATTCACACTTGGAGAACTTTGCATACAGGCGGTTCTCACGAAGCTTGCTTAGGACACAACGAAGGTGTTCTTCATGTTCTTCTTTTGACTTAGAATAGACTAGAATGTCATCCAGATAGACCACAACAAACTTATCAAGATACTCCATGAAAACCGAGTTCATAAGCCTCGAGAAGGTGGCAGGTGCATTGGTTAGACCGAAAGACATGACCGTGTACTCATACAGGCCATAGCGAGTGGTGAAAGCTGTTTTGGGAACATCTTCCTTGCGAATCTTGATTTGATGATAACCACTTCTCAAATCAAGCTTTGAGAATACCACAGCTCCAGCTAGCTGATCGAAGAGATCATTAATCCGCGGAAGGGGATATTTATTCTTGATTGTTTTAGCATTGAGTGCCCGATAGTCAACACAAAGTCTATCAGTCTTGTCTCGCTTCTTCACAAAGATGGTTGGACTACCCCAAGAAGAAGTACTGTGCTGAATGAAACCCAACTTCTCTTGTTCATCCAACTGACGCTTAAGTTCAGCCAACTCAGCAGGACCCATTTTATAAGGCCGCTTGGAAATAGGAGCAGTACCAGGTTCAAGTTCAATGACAAATTCAACCTCACGATCCGGAGGCATACCTGGTAACTCTTCAGGAAAGACATCTGGAAACTCACAAACTACAGGAACACTCTGAATACCTTCCATAGCATCATCATTCAGAGCCGCCAAAGAATAAAGCTGAATTGCAGGAGTCAGACTTGGAGAATAGACTATATGGCCTTCAGGAATTTTTAGAGAAACCGAACGTTCAGCACAATCAATCACAGCTGCATTTGCTGTCAACCAATCCATGCCCAAGATAACATCAATATCAGAATTGCCCAGAACAATTAAGGAAGCCAGAAAAGAAGAACCACCAATCTCAATTTGATTGCCATGGCTGATCTTAGTAGATAACAATCTTGCCCCGGGAGAAAGAACCATTAACTTTTTATCCAGCTGGTCCATAACAAGCTCATGCTCATTTGCAAATTTGTGAGAAACGAAAGAATGTGAAGCACCAGAATCAAACAAAACTCGTGCAGGAACTGAGTTAACAGGAAGCATACCCATGACAACTCCAGGTGCATGCTCAGCTTGAGCGACGTTGACACAGTTGGCACGAGCAACCGTAGACCCAGGCTTAGTGTTGATGTTGAGAGCCCGAGGTGGAGGTGCACGAATCATAGGAGCACTTGCCGCAGGTCTTGGAGGTGGTGGTGGAAGAGCTTTGTTGTTCATTGGACAATTCCATTGCTGATGGCCAGTGTTTCCACAAGTATAACAAGCACCAGGTGGACGTGGAGCAACGTAGCCAGGGACTCCGCCAGGCGCTCCAGGGTAGTTGTGGTTGTAGCCCCTGGGAGCCGCAGTGAAGGAGTTTGGTGGCCTTGGTGCGTAGCTTGAAGGTCTTGGTGGAGCAGGGAGCGACGGTGGGGTGTTAGGAACCCAGACACGACGCTTAGAAGGAGCTGTCATAGCAGAAGAGCTTGCTGTATCACGGCTGTGTTTCTTTGACTCCTCAAACACTTGCCTACTTGCTTCTTCCTGCAGAGCTGTGTGCTGAAGTTCCAGGAAAGATGCTGGCCTTGCATGAGTGATTGCATATTTGATGGAAGCATTGAGGCCTTGCCGAAACCTCTTTTGCTTCTTCTTGTCATCGGAGATCTCATCGCCACCATAACGAGACAGGTTCATGAAGTTTCTGATGTAGGTGTTGACATTGTCAGTGCCCTGCTTGAGGTTGAGAAACACTTCCTTCATCCTTTCCATGACAATTTCTGACAGATATTGCTCTTTGAAAGCAGCAGTGAATCGCTCCCAAGAAGGCTGAAAACCAGAAAGATCTGCCCTGAGGTAATTTTCCCACCAGAGAGCTGCATCTCCCTTCAGAAGGTGAGTAGCACACTTGACCCATTCCTGCTCGGGAACATCCGCAGTCATGAGCAACCTTGACACTTCACGAAGCCAATCATCCGCATCAAGTGGCTGATTAGACACCTCAAATTGGCGTGGGTTGAACTTGACAAAACTCTTGATGTCTCCTCGCTTGGGAGGTGGAGGTAGCGGAGCAAACTCATTCCTCCTCACACTTTCCTCGAAGCGCTGCTGGTTCTGCTGCATAGTGCCCAAAGCATTTGCAATACTTGCCAAAGCAGCCCCGAGTTCAGGTGGTATATCCTCCTCAGAACGGCGTGGTGGTGCCATCCTGTGATTGATATAAAACACAAGTCAGTACTATAATGGAGAATGATAATAATCCAAAATAGTGCCAAAATGGGATTAATCAAGATTAAAGAATGCAATTCACTGAGGTGATATGAAAATATCAACAAAGTTCAAGGCAACTAGAAGATATTAAGCATAACACACACGACTGAACAAGGAGTGTGGTACACAACTAACAAAGAAAAATTTTCCGCAAATTTTGGCATTAAAATACCACTATATGCGCAAAACCACTTAACGAATCAAGATTAGTAACTCTACTAGTTCAATATACAAAAGCAAATGACAAAAGTAGTGGTATGGTCGCGACTCCATCCCGCACTCAAATCATTACTTCGCACATGAATCAGTAAAACACATATCCCAAGAACTTCTTCTTAGATGAACCTAAAGATTGGTAGCTACGGAAAGGAACACCCCAACAAGATAAGGTAGGATAACAAAGAGTAAGATAGATCGCATCGGTGTACAATGAATCAGAATAGATCGCGTCGGTTTACAAAGGACTGTCGGTATGGAATGTACCAACAGTTGATAACCAAAAAGGCAGATAGTGATAACATTTGGATGCAACAGATAGACAAGGAATTCACACACACACACACACACAAACATAACCTATGGTACTACGGAACCCAGAACACGTGAATCCTAGTTTGAAGTTTAGAAGAGGATTGAAAACGTTACACTTCCTTACCAGAAAAGGGTGGGTGGGTGGGTAAGAAGAAAAATGGAAGCAATCTTACTCTCACGTTTGTTTTTCCCTAATATACATAACTACCAAAATATTTGCTAGACAGACAACGACCATTTTGGTTGAGACCCTGAAGGGCGGGATGGCTCTGATACCAATTGTAACTACCTCGGTGAATTACGCTCTTAGTTAATGCCTGGATGAACGAAAGTGGTTAAAATAGTACGGTGGGGCCTAGGGCCACTCACGGTAGACCTTTCGGCCGTCCTAACCACTTTCAGTCAACGGGACAAGAACGAGCGGCGTAATCGGCAGGCGAAGGGATCAAATACATACACAAATGAGTATGTATGCAAGCCACATACAACAGTACATCAGAGCCATTCCATCTAAAAGAAATAGAAATATTGCAACGCCATACGGCAAGATCCAAATATCCTAGATAGATATAATAATTTAGGATAGCTCCTCATACATCACACATCAGAGTATCAGGCGGAAGCGGAAAACAAGATCCGAGTACGGATAAGAAGCAAATTGGCATAAGATGCCCCATAAATAAACACATCCCGCCCACAGATCACACGGATCCCCGTTCCCGGAATCTCTACACCGAATGATCGTTGCCAACATCATCCGTCTCTTCCACCCAGTATCCATCTTGCGGGTACACCTGTTCGTCTGAATCAAACAATTTATCGTGTGAGACCCTAGGGGTACTCAGCAAGTCTTTAGGCCACTAAAGGGGACACAACCTGGGGTGACGCAATTGCAGCAAAAGATAATACCTAACAATTCTATAGAGACTTGCTAACCTTCCGCCTAACCAATGATAGACGGAAGTCCGTGAATTAAGAACAACAGTTATAACAGTATAATTAACAGATCCATCCTCCTCCTCGCTGACCAACGAGGAAGCGGACGAACAACCCCCATCATCCGTTGGCAGTTTTATTAACCATTCCATGAGTATTGCACTATTTACTAGTCAAGTACTTAGTCAATTTGAAAGCGGTACTTTAGTTATACTTGTCTATGATCGAGAAACTGTGCTCCAAGTCGTCCATAACCGCGGACACGGCTTTCAGAAAGATTTACCCTGCAGGGGTGCACGAATAGCAACACACACTCGATCAACCTCGGAAAAACCAAATCAAAACCCAACGAGGCATTCACGACAAAGCAATCACAGGATTCAGAAATATTTCAGGGGGCCACCCCATTAAGCTACCCGCCACGAAGTTGGCCGACTCCGAGACGGACCCAAGGTTTGTGTCAATGGCTGTAAACGACCGGGAACCCGAAAATGTGACTGGGCTTGTCGATACCGCGAAAACATTCCACGATCCCAAACAGTACAGGTGCTCCACGCACAATCTTAAATAAAGCAGTAACATGGCATAAGTACAGAATAGTAATAAAGCCCCAAACTAATTGTGGCCCCAAGAAATAAGAATGAATCAAGCTCTAGCTCAGGGGGGGTCCATAGGCCTCCCGGATGTGGATAGTGCGAATAGTCAAGGAACAGGAATCAAGCACTCGGGGTCCTACGGGACACAAGTGAGCATGAAAAACCAAATAGCAGATATTGCTCACCGGTGCCTCTTTCATTAGTTATCCCATTACTACTCAAGTTATGTTGTTTAGGTACCTCGTTATCCATCAGACACTCACATACCCTACTCATGCTTTTCTACGACTCGCATGGCTCAAACAACTCCTGTAGTAATGGCTCATGGGACCGGAACAGGCTTAATGTGGTTTAAAAGTAACGGCTATGCAGTACTTGGGATTCAATTTAATGAAATCGCGACTCAATGATGCAAGAATAAGATAGAGGCAATAGGTACTGTATGTATGCAATCATGTGGTAGTGCTTGCCTGGCAGCTCAGTTGAAGCGAGAGATGGATCTGGGTAATACTCCTGTGATTCCTGGTAATTCTCCTGCTGGGTGTCTTTTCGAGGAAGAACCAAACAAACAAGGGCCAACATAAATAAAGTGCGCAAGCATATAAATTGAAATGCAACAAGCAACCAAGCATGCCATGATGAATGATGCACAATTTACATGGCATTAAAGTAGCATGGCAAAGGTGAGGTGTGGATACAAGAATAAAGCACTTTAATATTTATTTGCCCAAGTTTTATTGTCATAAACAGTTCAGATTTTAAATGTCAACATGATGCATGCTTCAATTCAGAACAAGGATTGCATAAATAGAACGGGCTCGTCGCGCTGATCGATTTAGACATATTATTTGTCAAATTTGGAGTTATAAAACAAAAGTTATTAATTAATTAAGTAAAAAGGGCATTTTCTTGTAATTTTAATCAACTCGAAATTTAAAGTGTTCAAAATATAATTTGAAGGGCATATTTGAATTCCTCACATTTTCTGATTCCAAAACATATATTACATGTATTATTTGGGTTTGTATTTTGAAAATTATTTGAATCTGAAAAGAATTTGAATTTAAATCAATTTGAAAAGATTTGAATTAAAACAAACTCAGGGAATTATTTTTTTTACACCCAGGCAATTCCAGCCACAGGCACTGACAGGTGGGGTCACAGCGGACTGGGGCCACACGCGCGCGAAAACACGTTTTTCACGCGGGACTGGTCTACCCACAGCGGCTGACAGGCGGGCCAGCGGCGGAAGGGGCCACGTGCCAGTGGGAAAACTTCCAGCGGCTGACTGGTGGGGCGCCAGCTGGACCGCGGGTTGCGTCTGAGAAAGCGGAGGGGTTTTCCTGCAAAACTCCCAGAGCGGCTGGCAGGTGGGGTCGTGTGGAGCGCGGGTTGCAGTAATTAAAAAGGGAAGGTGCTTTTTGCAAAAAGGCCACGGCCGGCGTACTGTTTCTCTTCCTCTCGCGTCTGGCGGCAGGTGCGTGCGCGGGTGGAGCGGGGACTCGAACCTGGGACGCGGGCGAGCGCGCTGAGGGTGCGAGCCGATGCGGTAGAGCTAGGGGACCTGTCTGGGAGGAGGGCGCGGGCTAGATAGGGCTTGCGCGGCGCGGGGAGGCTGCAGATGCTGGCGAGCTCTGGCGCGCGGTGAGTGTTCGATGAAACGCTCGCCGGCGCTAGACGTCGACGGAGGGGCGGAGCATGTCAGGGAGAGAGGGAGGCTCACCGCGGGTCGCCTGGTGTGGATGGCTTGGACGGGGGCGGCGCGGATCGTCGGCGAGGCTGGCGTACTGGCGGCTAGGGTTTCGCGTCGGGCGTTGACGTTTCCGGCGATGCTGGCGCTCCTCCTTCGCAACGGTGGGCTCGGTGGTGGAGCAGGGGATGTCCTGGATCTCCTCAGCCACTTCCAGGTCGAGCACGCCGGCTGGAACACGGAGGAGCCGAGGCTGCTGGCGGCGAACGGCGGCAGGTGGTGGGAGAGGAAGGAGGGGAAGAAGGGGGCGTCTCGGGGTGGATCTGGGCGAGCTCTGGGAGACGTGAGGAGGGAGGAAAAGTGGGGAGATAGAGAGGAGCGCAGCTGGGGCACGGCAGGATAAAGGTGGCTCGGGTGCCACCTTTTCCTCCTCCTCGAGCACGTGCTCGGCCGGCTGGGCTGGCTGGGGCTGGTCCAGGCCGAGGCAGTGAGGCTGCAGGGTGGGGCTGGCACGAGGGAGGGCAGGTAGGGCTAGCTCGGTCAGAGAGAGAAGAGGGAAGGGGCTCGGGTGAGCTCGGGTTAGGGTTAGGGTTAGGGTTTTGGGTTAGCTAGGTTAGAGAGAGGGTGTGGCTTAGCTTAGAGAGAGGAGTGGCTGGGGTGGTGGGTCAGGTAGGGAGAGGGGCTTGGCATGGAGGCCAAGCTAGAGAGAGAGAGAGAGAGAGTGTTGGTAGAAATAGGGTTATGGGAAGAAAAAGAGATTAAATAAGTTGATTATTTTTAAGTATTTAGATTGGAATTTTGGTGTATGAGGCTAATCCAAGAAGAACTAAAAGGGCTTGGTCTAGCATGGGCTAATGTAGAGAGGAAACTAGAAAGAAAGAAGAAGAAAGGAATTTGGTGGAAAAGATAACATATGGCTCATGTGGTCATACATGTAGATAAATAGAAATGAATGTGAATGGTGTGGGTAAATCCAACTCAAGTGGAGCATGGTAATGCTTGAATTAACATGAGGTGGAAGTGAAAAAGAATTCCAAGGAAAGAAAAAGGAAAGAATTATGGGATAGGCCTCATATGGTCCATGCATGGTGAAATAATTAATAAAGAAGATGATAAGGATGGGAATACGAGGATGGTGTAATGGTAGGTAGATGGTTTTTCCCAAGTTAGGATCCCTTAAATCCAAAGAAAAACCAATAGAGAGAAAGGTGGTGGAGAAGCTTGCATGGCCCATGCAAAAATGATAGTGCCATGATTTATTTTGTGAGAACAATAATAACATGATGGCATTAATCTTGTGCATTTCCAAGAAGTGGAAAATAAGCCAAGCAAAGAATTTGGGAGATTGATCCACCCCAAACTACATGAGCTAGAATTAAATAGCTAAAGAAAAAGAAACAAGCTCATGGTTAATGGGATGGTGGAATTATAAAGTGGTAGAAAGAAAGGTGGTGGAATGGAAATAAAAGATATGCCCCCAACTCAACTTGGGCATTTAGACAATATATCAACAACCAAATACAATATCAAGAGGCAAATACAATTTATAATGCATGTGAGAGAAGAACCAAAAGAAAAATGAGTTTTTATATGATGCTCAAATGCAAGGTGGCATGATGACATGAGCATGATATAATTATGATGCAACAATAATATCTATGTAGTAGCCAATATCTTACTAGGACAAGTAGCATTACAATTGTTAGACAATTGGGGTGCTACATCAACCTATTGTGTAGGAGAAACCAATAGAAGTGTCTTTTCTGACCTCAGGAGTTTCGGCGCCACCTAAATGTTACAGAAACTTGGAATTCCACTAAAATAAGTTGACATCCTTTAGATGCCAAGAAAGTGGAATCATGTTGTTATGACTAATAATTTTGCATATCATTTACTTAAGCACTATGAAGTATCTCAAGAAAACTGCTAAATTCTTGGAATGCCTCTTTAGAAATGGGGAAAAACAGATTATGCAGGGGGTTTTCAAGAATTGTGTTTCTGAATAATATGTCCCCATTAATCACATGTGAGTAAATGTTTTGATCTAGCCACACATGTAAAATATTTGATACAATGGAAAAAGGTTGAGATCCTCCTGTTTACTTAATTTTGACGTTGGGCATGGATTCTTAGTATTCAATTCATTCAAAAAAATCATTGTTATTATTCTGTTTACTTAATTTTGATGTTGGGCATTGCCAAGGTCGTATATAGAAATTTGGGGCCTCGGAGCGAAAGGCAAAATGCGGCCCTAAATTTTTAAAAGGTTCGTACAACTAATATAATCAATGCATACTTCTAGTTAATTACTATGTAATTTCTATATGTGTTATTTGGTACGAAATTTAGAAATGGAATTAATATGAAAATTGTCTTCGTAATGTGAAAATGCTTTATATGGAATTAATGAAATCTCCAACTATGTCTTCCTAATTAATCTTCTCAAAGACATAACTATCTTGGAAATCTTGGATATGTGATAACTTGTTCCCAAAAGAATTCAACTGCAAAGTTCCGAGCATAGAGAAATTTATCAGCTACTATTATCGTAAAAAGGTATGCTACCAAAATCTGCAAAATACCAGCAACACCTAGAATGAGCTATAGTTGCATTATAGAACAAAAAGTTTATTGACAATTCGATCAATTGAGTATCAAAAATTGATGATTAATATGTTATGGCATGATTCTTTTCTTGATGACCTTGTTTTTTAACGAATTGGTGAGTGACATGACAGTTGAGGCATACTAGCAAGTGAACAGGTGGAACCGCAAGCTCCGCTAACGAAGCCTGTCAGCATGCAATCAATAACAGCCTAAGGCCTAGCCCGTGCTTAGGTCCTCAAGGTGCGCGTAACAAGCAAAACTCAATTTTTGTATAATAAGTAAGTATAGGAGACAAAAGTAAAATCTATCTAATCTATAAAGTTATGTGAAATTCTCCACCCAATATTTATAGTTTCTCAACTTCTTGTTGGCTCTATGGATAACCGTGTACAATTATCCCTTGCATTTCTTCATGCATCTATAAAGATTTTATCTAATGCATTTGAAACTATAAGCATTCCCCACTATCCAAATAGACCAAGCTGCTAGAATAAAAATCTTGACATGGTGAAAAGTTGTCCAAACTAAACCTTCAACAAAGTAAGGAAGGCTTCTAAATTTGGATTTGGGGTCACAAGTTAGGGCATAGCTCTTTCCAACACATTGAAGCAAACTAAAAAGAGAAAATATGTGATCTATGGTTTCCAAGTTGCGTGCTCTACATATGATGCAATAATATTTAGGAATGCGAAAATATCCCTTTACAACACATCCTTGGTGTTCAACCTATTGTATAGGAGAAACCAATAGAAGTGTCTTTTCTGACCTCAGGAGTTCCAGCGCCACCTAAATGTTACAGAAACTTGGAATTCCACTAAATAAGTTGACATCCTTTAGATGCCAAGAAAGTGGAAGCCTATTGTTATGACTAATAATTTTGCATATCATTTACTTAAGCACTATGAAGTATCTCAAGAAAACTGCTAAATTCATGGAATGCCTCTTTAGAAATGGGGGAAAAAGAGATTATGCAGGGGTTTTCAAGAATTGTGTTTCTAAATAATATGTCCCCATTAATCACATGTGAGTAAAGGTTTTGATCTAGCCACCGATGTAAAATATTTGATACAATGGAAAAAGGTTGAGGTGGTCTCTCCCATCAAAAGACCAGTTGGAGGACCTGGCAGATGGGAGATCACTTTGGTAGTAATCCTACCATATAATGTTAACCAATGAGAGATTATTCTTGTTAAATAAATAGTGTAGAATTTTTATAACAAAACAGGTTTTTAGTTATGGTGATTGATGACTCCTAAACATCCATGTTCTTTACGATTGCAGGCTTGTTCTCAAACAACTAATGGAGGATTTTTCTTGGTGATATCACTCCCTCTCCAAATACAATGTATTTTATACTTGTAAAGTTACTAAATTATAGACTTATAAAGCAATAAAGTGCTCGTGGCAAAAGGTTGGGAAACATTACATGACATAATTCACCATCTACAACTTTTCACCATATGTAAGGAACTGAGAATAACAAACCAACCTACTTTGAACTTTATTTACCAATAGGTAGATTCTCGACTTTAGTATTGGTTGTTCCGAGAGGGTAGACAAAGATATATAGGTCAGTGACATTGCACCAAGCTGGCAATGAAGGGTGAATGTTAAATAAGGGAGATCTTATCTTCAGGGACATTGATGCGAATTAGATTGGACTTGTGATTATTAACTATGAGACCAGTGGAGCTTGGCAAATCATATTTATGAGAGTGTCATCAACATATTGTACAACTAGAAAATTAGTGTCAGTTATTATAATAATGGGCCTTTGAAGATGTCCACTATACATATCATCAGATATGAAGTAGACCAATAGCTAGAACAAAAAAACTTGAGAGGGGAGATCCCCTTGTCTAGTATCTCTCTTTTATTGCCACATGCCACATTTTCTAGGATAATGGAATGTCCAACTTTATCTAGTGCCTTTTCAAAATGTAGTTTAAAACACACTACTGCTCTCTTTGATTTATGGCATTGATGCATGCAAGGTTTTAAATAGGTACACTATAGCTTTTCTAGAGTTTGAAAGCTAGGATATGGCACATTGTAAAAGTATGCTAGCTGAAAATGCTATAGTAGAAAATAGTTGCACTAGTTCCCTTAGCACGAAAGTAGCTATAGCTATTGTTGTTCTATGTAAGTACAAATGGGCTAAATGGTGTACTATTTACAAATTTAGATATAAAATGGCTATGTATATGAGTATATGATCAAACCAGTTGAAAAATATGAAAGACTAAATAATGGCGTCCAAAATCTTGTAATATGTGATTTTATTAACTGGTTCTAACACTAATCTAACTGATTTGGTGCTTCTAGACTTGATAAATGGTGCTATCGATATTTATTATTGCATCTTTGTCACTCCCTATTGTCCAGTGTATTAGGTGCGCTACAAGGATTGTTGCAACCTAGGTGCATGGTGATACGAAGATATGTTTCATCCAATCCGTCTACTGTAAAATCGTGTGTAATCTACTATAATTTGGGTAGTTATTGATGGGAGACCAAAAAATAGTCAATTGTTGGCATCAATCATGCCCTTTTCATGGATCTAGCCCTCAAGAGAACTTCCCAATCACACACGAGAAACTAGTGCATGCATTTTTATCATGCTAATTAATCATGCTATAATTGCTAATCGACCCTACTCTCTCCATCCTCAAAAGAGTATACTTGTAGAGATATACACATAGATCAAGAAGCAGTGATATTTTGCTTCATAACTCAATTGATGTATAGAAAAGAGAGTCATATTTGCATGCAACCATTGAGAGGGGAAATTAAATGAATGTTTTTGCATGCAGTAATTAAGGCAAAGAAACCAAGAGGGCATGCAACCAATAGCTAGATCACAAGTTGTTGCATGTGTCAATTAAAAATAGTTAGATTAAATGTTGTGTGTGTATTGAGAGAATAGATGAACACTTCTTCTTGGAAAAATTGAGTGATAGAAGTCCACTCTTTTGGGGGAAGGGGGAGTAAAGTTGAAGTAATTTAGGAATTTTTATATTTTAATAGTGTGTACAATACACCGGAATGGAGGGAGTACTATGGGTTCTTAGCTTTTATTGTGACTTTTCACATTTTGGCCTTGCGTGTTTTATACATACTATTAAAACATTATTGGAAATGTATCCACGCTATCCAGCTATAATTTTGGCCTCGCCATGAAGCTGTGAAAACATGATTTGAAACCTTGGATGTTAGTATTCAAGTGCCCAAGACAAGCAATCTTGTGTGTATCTATTTTTTTAGATTGGGTCTGGGTTTTTTAATAGTGGAAGCATCATCGTGATTAGAGAGCCCATTGATCATACAAAATTTATATTTTTTGCACATTGTTGGTGAGTCGACACTTGATGACTGATAGGAATTTAACATGTCGTCCTTTAACTGAAGAAGGCACTTCAAGTCAACATTCATCTTCCTTAGCGCCATGGTCGTCGATGATAACCCATATTGCAGTCTGGCAACTGGGCAACACACCTCTGGTTGAGCACCTTGCTACTTTTCGTCACCATTAATAAAACCAATATAACTTGACATTTTTTCTATGTATGTAAGAAACTTTCCCGGGGGAGGGGGGTGGGAAAACACTATTACCACCTGTAAACAAAACCCTCGTGTTGTCGTAGTTCTGATTCCTGTACTAAATGTTCTAAAATCAGAGTGGGCTTTGCTCATTTGAGGCATATTTATGAAAGTGTAATACGAGAAGAATGATTGTGCTTATAGAATAGCTCATGTTTTCCTTTTATAGGCTTGTTACTATAAGATTAGCACTGCAAATGGCTTCCTTATGTGCCTTGATGTTGTCAACTTCATCTTCAAATAGACGGATGATTCTCAATGACCAAAAATATAAAAATTTCTAATCAACTAAACTCTAGTGAGCACGTGTTAGTGTGTTACTAAATAGAAAAAAGTAGATGAATTTGTCATCTTGGGTCAAGGAAGTACTCGGGTAGTACAAAGTGTTGAAGTATACATCCACGAGCCAGATTGGTATCACCTTAGGTTTACCTCCACGTGTGTCCTCCCCGTAATTTCATGCACTCTAGGTACAACCTCCTCCACAAATTCTATCTTGTATTAAAGAACTCCACAAACTAGAGCTATCAATCTTCTCATCTAAGATAGTGACATAGTCACATAGATGATACTCCCTCCATTCCACAATATAAGACTTTTTAGCAAATTGTTTAGTTTGCTAAAAAAAAGGCTTAGATTATGAAGCAGAGGGAGTATAAAATAAACAAAATAGCATGTTACCGACTTTGCTTTATTTTATTCTTTCTTTACATGCTAGCTCTTGCTAGTTTTTAGTTGCTTCACTCTTTAATTGCTCCACCTTGCATGCTTAACCATAAATTTGATTACAATTTCATAATCTGCTTCTTTAGTGTAAATTTAGCTACAACACTTTGCACAATTCGTCTCTACTCTTGATAAAACAAGTCAGGACCAATTGGTAAGCGGTCAAAGATTAACGGAATTGCTTAAAGGGTCCCATGCATACCCTCTCCTGGTGGAAGAGCAAATAACTATTATTCACACCGGAACAAGAGATTGAACATGTCAATAAATTTCTGGACGAGTTACATAAATGAACTCGTCTAGTCGGTAGACCTCGCTCTTACACATCAGCTAAGAAAGCGTCTTTCATATGTGTAATTTAATTAGTTTTGATAATATTACATATCAAATTACATTGTACTCGCTCCGATCCATAATAAGTGTCTGATTTAGGAGGAAATAATTTTTTTATTTTGAGAATTGCAGTGGCCCAATGTTACCGGGTGTGATAAGAGTTATTTCTGTAAGCTCTTTTGTCCTCATTCTGGCCCATATGAACACAGGTAGGCTAATGGCTGGTCCACAAGCCATTATGTGTGATTTCAGGTATGTGTTTGGGCTATACGGGTGGGCTGGCTTCTGCAGCTTGAAAGAACTGGCAGCTACTACCTGAGCAACTGGGCTTTGGTGCCTGCTAGCCGCCAGAACAGTATGGATCGAGGCAGACACACGACACCTCTTCGTCTCCTTGATCCACAATTAAAAGAAGTAGTAGTACTAACATTGGCCCAATGTTCGCGAGTATCAGACGAAGAAAAGATACATTTAACAATTCCATGTCTTTAAAGCAGGCATGGCGATTACTGCAGTCTCCTGAAATGCAAGAATTTTGGGTGCTGTCTACTTCCCAAATGGTGACATTATGTCTGCCGAGCTTGGGAGCAGGCCATCTCAAATTTGGCGGTCCATTCTAGAGGGTCGTGACGCCTTGAAGCTTTGGACTAATCCGAAGAATTGGGAATGGACAGAGTACCTCAATTTGGAATGAGAATTGGCTTCCTAGAGATACTAGTAAACGTGTACGTGTAATGCACGATTATTTAACTTATAGTCGTATTATTTAACTTATAATGATCCCTTGCATAGTTGAAGACAACATGAAAAGTGTGTTAGTCAGATTCATTAGTGCTTTAACTTCTTTGTCAACGGGTTTCAACTTCTTGGGATGTTTTAAATAAGATGATTGAACAAATTGGATAGTGCATTGTTTCAAGTTAAACACAAAGATAACAAAGTTTCATGTGTTCTTTTTTTTTTGGAAAAAAGAGTTTCATGAATGAAACCGTTGTATTTTTTGGCAAGCACAAATGTACTGCGAAGAGTTAGAACATTGCATTCAAACATCCAATTGACAACCAAACAAATAAGCAAAAATATTTTACATTTTTGTTGCCACCGTTATATCTTTCCATGACTTCCAATTCTCATTGACGCACATCCCAAATTATACATGAAAAACACTAATCCGGTACATAAGATATACCAATGATGACCAGCTTGGTAGTTTGCAGACAATAACGATACATATGGGGAACAATCCTACGATTGAAACAGAGATGCAGCTGACTGATTTCTTATCTGCAATAAACTAATATTACCTCCGTTCCAAATAAGTGTCTCAAGTTTGTCTAGGTTCGTATGAATATAGACGTGGTTTAGTGTATTCTCCCACTGTTCTAATTTAGTCTATATTCTAGAAAAAACCAGACAAATTAGTATTGTATTTATTAGTACTACTTAAATATGTGAACAACCAATCCAAACTGCATCAAAAATGACATCTAATAGAGAGATCAGAACCACTTCGTTTTCTGTGTTTTTGTTAACTAAAAGTTAGAATATAGATTATTTCAGAACAAATTTTGAGCCTATAATATAGAGTATTTCAGAACGGACGGAGTAGATACACCTGAATCTAGACAAACTAGAGGTAATTATTTTGGAATGGAGGTAGCATTAGTTTTAGAATCATGGGAAAACACTAAAGACAACATCAAATGATGAAATTATTAATCTACTAAAAATCAGTTGAGGCGTACGAAGGACAATGCCATGAACGCAACATAAGAATCTAGTTAAGATCGAAAGAAAAGCCTTAGATAATTTATGTGATCCATGACTTCATCTTGATAACAATACCATCTAAAACCTTACATTAATACTGCTATTTTGGATAACAAATATCAGCAACTAAATCATTTGTGCTCACTCAACGGACACGAGCCAAGGCAGAGGTAACGCCCATAATTAGTATATGAAAATTTCTGAACATAATAACTACTCTGGTCGCATGGATTATGAGGCCACATCAGTGTATTTCACATATCTTGGTAACTTGTGTTGTCTAACCTTTAGGATAACATTCTCCGTTTATCGAAAATGCCACACAGAAGTGCACAACATCCTCTAGAAAAACATAATCAAAAGAAGTTGTGGCCGATGCAGTGGTTCTTCACCCTCTTGCCTGCTTATAACCTACCGTAGCAAAGAATGGTTTTTAGAGGGTTGAAAAATAAGACAATGAATCACATTTTTGAATCAATAGAAGTAATCAAGATCCAGACTTCGAGAAGGCAATGTATGCCAAAACCTCTGCATGACTAAAACAACGAAGACATTCAAAGCTAGGTTCTAAAAAATATATCCAAATATTGGCAACTTTACGACATCAACTAACTTGAACAGTTCCAAATAGTAAGATATCAGAAATTCTTGAGATGAGGCTTTCTAATGCAGATTACATGTAAGGTACGTCACATACGACATGTAAGGAAAATGATAGCTTGAAATGGGGAAAAGTAAATTAAATCCATGGTATCGATGAATACATGAATATTTACTAAAAATATGTCAAGTTACCATAGGAGAGACAATGAATCTCGAGTTAACTCTTTCTGAAGACACTAAGTACCTTCGAGTATAAATCATGTAGATTGGCCATGCGAAAAAAAATGACTATTTACAGGTAGCTCTGTCCAAGAAAGTCAAGCAACCACAAATATTGTTTGCACAAGCATAGTAAAATAAATGATGAACTGTACACTAATATCAAAAATGCTTCGGTGCTCATGCAACAAGCGGACCCAAATCCCAAATTGTCATCAGCGTGGTGGCAGATTCTGGTTACAGAAAAAATACAGAATATAAACGATATATACTGATTTTACCACCTAATAGATATTCTTGTAGCTCTACTCCGTATATATGATATTCATCATGTTGAAAACCTAAAAAATCTGAAAGGATCCAGTTCAGAAATATCAACAAAAAGAGAAGGTTATCTCACGGACCAATCAGAAACCGTGAAATATATATACACCACTCTTGCAGCAAGTATGTTTAAACAATGGATCACCAAATAATCTGCGTCAACAATCTTTCTCGAGCTCCACCGGTCACTATGTCATCCTCGATGTTGGAGAAAACAAACACCTACAAAGCAGATTGCAGTGGAGATGTATATATATATATATATATATATATATATATATATATAATTTAGATAACCTTATTACGAACAAGATTAATTAACTACTTCTTCCTATCTAAATTAATAGTCTCAGATTTGCCTAGATTCGGATGTATCTAGCACTAAAACATGACTATAAATATCTGAATGTAGACAAATCTAAAACAATTAATTTGAATCGAAAGGAATAAATTATATTATATTACTATGGCAGGGAATAACCAAATCAAACAGGATTTATCACTTCTCTAGCGGGATTGAGCACACATGCACCAAATCAAAGCTAAGACTGCTCCACATCGCTCCAACGTAGGCGATGTTCATCAATATGATGGACTGTCACTTTTGCAGCCATGGTCAATATTGCCGCATTAGCATTGACGTGGGGCATAAATGTTCCGGTTAAAAAGTCACAAACAAATACTTAGGGACTCAATTTGACTCTTTAAACAAATCACCGGTCGAGTTACTTAGCAAAGTAAGAAGAAATCAATGCCAATTTATAAATAAAACCAATCCCAAGTAAGAGAGGCATTAGCCGTACCAGGATACCAAGCAGGCCGAAGGATCGGAGTGTAGCATTGCAGCTTAGGAAGGGACTCTTGGTGTGGTGCGTACAAGAATTCCAGTCGGTGTGAGGTATGGGCCGTCGGCTGCCACGAGGAGTGGGGGTGCGGCGACCACGACCATCTCCAGGACTTCTCGTCTGCAACATGCAGGTCGCATTGGAAGGAGACTGCATTGGAGGTAGGTGGCCGAGGGGAGTCTGAGTTTGAGGACGAAACCCAGCGGCGGCGGCGATGGTCCAGTAATTCCGCGGCTAGATGGAAGGAGGAGTAATTACTGGGGGCTTTTTTTCGGTCGTGGGCGTGGGACACAGAGCGGGGTTCCTATTTCTCTCTCCGCGGATAAGTGCCGTCCGATGCTCTAAATTGCTAAATGCACACGGAAGATTGATTAGGCTAACTTCAGTCGTTTGATTGTCTTTAGTGGGTTTGATCGTACGGCTTTAGTCATTCCGTGTATGTTACGGGGTGCGCTTAGAGAAATTCGTGTTGGTTTCTTTATAAGCAGTAGAGATGAGGCTACGACCAATTGCCCCCCAAAACAGATCACCCGCCTATGCTAGTTCCAGACTGATCAATACTAGTACAGCTGAATGGATAACCGACCTACTAGAACAACATTTTTTGCCTATATGGATGTGGAGATGATCAAGTCCATTCATTTGTCAACCACAAATCTGCATGATACATGGGCCTGGCACTTTGAGCGGTCTGGCCGTTTCACGGTTAGATCGGCCTACAGATTATTGGTTTCAACCAGGAAAACCAGGGAAGTTTGGCTTGATTAGAGCCCTTCAAGCTCTTCGTCTAGTACTGAACATAAAATGTGGAGCACGATGTGGAAAACTAAAGTTCCAAGCAAGATTAGAGTCTAGAGTCTTTCTCTGGCGTTTAGCACATCAATCGTTGCCCACAGCCTCAGTTCGCCACCATAGAGAAACATGTCTACTACGGCAGGATGTCCGTTCTGTGCGCGGCTGTTAAGGATGATTGGAGGCACTCTCTTTTAGATTGCACAAAAGCAAGATGTGTTCGGGCCCTGATTGATGAGGAGTTGACAGAAAATATCAGTGTTAATCAATGTGGGATGCAAAAGACTGAATTTTGTTTCTTATTGAAACTCTGTCACTGTCACATGAGAAATTCACTAAGGCTTTGTTCGGTTCATCCCCACACCAAGAGGATTGGAGTGTATTGGAGTGGATTTGGGTGGATTATAACTTGTATGAGATTTAATCCACCTTAATCCCTTCCAATCCACTTCAAATCTCATTTAACCGAACAAGCCCTAAGGTAGTGGTCATGCTATGGGCTATCTGGAGTGCTCGGCGCAAGGGCGGCTCCGTCAAAGCCCTCTCTCCATTTTTGGATTCATCACGACCTATCTCTTGCTGAATTGGACTTCGTACATCTAGTGTGACAACCACGGGCGGCTCCGTCAGCAAGCTCTCGCACAGCGATTTGGTTAGCTCCACCCAAGGTTTTGGTTCTCGACCTGGAAAAAAATCCCGAGGGTGGTCGGGATTTCCAGTTACCACGGTTACCGGGAAATCCCGACCGGTTACCGGACAAATTTAACAATTAAATTTCGAATTCAAATTTCTTGGCAGGACAATTTACAGAGAATATTTATTAAAAATTAAAATTTAAAAAAAAATCGAAATTTCGGGATTTTTTGACCGGTAACCAAAACGCTGGCTCCACCTGATAATTATATCAAGATAAATGTTGATGCAGCAGTTTCTAAGGATGGTAAGAGAGGAGTGGTGGCAGCTATTGGAAGAGACATACAAGGAAATTTTCTTGGAGCCTCGGCGCTTGCTCTTCCTGAAATCTCTGATCCAGCTACTCTTGCAGCTGTTGCTTGCCGTGAAGGTTTAACGTTAGCAGCTGATTTGAATGCCCGGCGAATCTATATTGCATCAGATTGCTTGGAGGTTATCAACTTCATCAGAGAACCAAACCAGTGCAGTTACCTCTCAGTTCTACGTGAGATCGATCATAGGCGAAATAAGTTTGATGATGTTCAGTTTGCTCACGAGAAGAGAAGTTTCAATTACCATGCTCATAATCTAGCTCGTTTTTCTATCTCTTTAGATCATGGTCGCCAACTGTACCCATGATTATTGATTAATAAAAGGTGTCAGTCTCCCTCAAAAAGAGAAAAAACAGAAGAAGAAAAAACTGCACTATTTTATACTCATTGACGCACTTCGCCTTATAGTTCACAGAAAGAAAAGGTCTACTAACGCAATATACTTCTTTTTGCGGGTAAAAAAACGTATTTTAGCTCAAGGTTATTGTTAGAGTATATTTGTGTATTGTAGTTTCTTCATATGTTAGGGGGCTTTCTGTATATTTGCACCTGTACATGTACTATATATTCTGGCCTTTGGCCCTCTGGTAATACAAGATCTATTATCCTAACATGGTATCAGAGCCGTAAGGCCTTCTTTTTTTCTTGCCTGCCGCCGCCGCCCCGGCCGCCTCCTCGGCCCAGTCGCCCTCCGCCGGACGCTGCCCCGCCCCCCGTCGCCGTCGGCCTGACCCCGCCGCCGTCCCGGCCGCCGCCCCGCCCCCCGTCGCCTCAGTCGGCCCGCCGCCCCGCAGCCTCGCCAGATTCGATTCGATCTGGTTTGAAAAAAAATATCTTCCTCCTTGGGCTATGTTGCGATTCCTCGCTGCCCGGTGATTTTTGATGGCGCGAATTATCCTGATTTCGCTGCCTTTATGCGTGTTCATATGCGCGGTCTTCGCCTTTGGGGTGTGCTTTCTGGTTGTCGTGTCATTCTTGATGCTGATTCTTGTGCTGTTCAAGACCGTCGTACACAGGCTCTGGTTGGAGCTGGCCCTCGCAGCATTGAGTCTCCGGGGCTATGGGAGTTAGACTGGCTTCGTGTTCCTTCCGCTGACACTTCTTCTGCCACTTCTCCTGCGGTTGCTGCTTCTGTTACTGGCTCGTTCCAGTAGTGGCATCATCGGCTGGGTCATCTTTGTGGCTCCCGTTTATCATCCTTAGTTCGTCGTGATCTTCTGGGGCTTGTCTCAGGAGATGTGTCGTCGCTACATTCGTGCCAGGGTTGTAGGTTAGGTAAACAGATTCAGCTTCCCTATCCTACTAGTGTGTCTGTATCTCAGCGACCTTTTGATTTAGTTCATTCAGATGTGTGGGGTCCAGCTCCCTTTGCTTCAAAAGAGGGCCACCGATACTATATTTTGTTTATTGATGATTTCTCCCGGTACACATGGTTATTCTTTATGCGCTCTCGCAGCGAGGTGCTTGCTATTTATCAGCGCTTTGTGGCCATGGTTCGTACTCAGTATTCCACGCATATTCGTGTTTTTCGTGCTGATTCTGTAGGAGAGTATATCTCTCAGCACCTGCGTGGCATCCTTGCTGAGCAGGGCACCCTTGCTCAGTTCTCGTGTCCCGGCGCCCATGCTCAAAATGGTGTCGCCGAGCGTAAGCATCGTCATATTCTTGAGACTACCCGCGCTATGATGATTGCTTCCTATCTGCCGCCGCATTTCTGGGCTGAGGCCGTCGCTACGTCGACTTACCTCATTAATATCCAGCCTTCAGCTGCTCTTCAGGGTGGCATTCCTCTCGAGCGTCTCTCTGGCTCTTGTCCAGACTACTCGGCTCTTCGTTTATTTGGCTGCGTTTGCTATGTCCTTCTCCCTCCTCGTGAACGCACCAAATTAACCGCTCAGTCTGTTGAGTGTGTTTTTCTTGGCTACAGTGATGAGCATAAGGGCTATCGCTGTTGGGACCCCGTTGGTCGTCGTATGCGCATCTCTCGTGATGTTACGTTCGATGAGACGCGTCCTTTCTATCCTCGCCCCACCTCTGGTACTTACCCAACGGATGATCTCTCTTTTCTTCTTTTTCCTGATACACCTTCCGCTGTCTCTTCTCCTCCACCTCCTCCTTCTGCTGTGCTTCCTTTGTCTTCGGCGCCATCCTCTCCTCCGTCTAGTTCCCCTAGTTCTCCTCGGTCTCTAGCTTCGGATCCTTCCTCCGTGCCTCCTTCTTCCTCCTCTTCTGATGAGTCATCTTCTGCGGATGAGCTTCCTTCCTCACGACCTGTTCGTCAGCGTCGTGCTCCAGACCGTTACTCCCCTAGTCAGTATGGTCTCTCTCTAGTTTCCGAGCCGACTTCTTATCGGGATGCTGCGTGTCATCCTGAATGGCAGCTTGCCATGGCTGAGGAGATTGCTGCGCTTGAGCGCACAGGCACCTGGGATCTTGTCTCTCCCCCTTCTGGTGTTCGTCCTATCACATGTAAGTGGGTCTATAAAATTAAGACCCGCTCTGATGGATCTCTTGAGCGCTATAAAGCGCGTCTTGTGGCTCGTGGTTTTCAGCAGGAACATGGTCGTGACTATGATGAGACTTTTGCTCCTGTGGCACATATGACCACTGTGCGTACTCTTCTTGCTGTTGCTTCTGTCCGACGCTGGTCTGTGTCCCAGCTTGATGTTCAGAATGCTTTTCTTAATGGCAAGTTGAGTGAGGAGGTTTATATGCAGCCTCCTCCTGGGTATTCTGTTCCCGATGGGATGGTTTATCGTCTTCGACGTTCTCTTTATGGCCTGAAACAGGCCCCTCGTGCCTGGTTTGAGCGTTTTGCCTCTGTGGTGACTGCTGCTGGTTTCTCTCCTAGTTCTCATGATCCAGCGCTTTTTGTTCACACTTCTCCTCGTGGACGCACTCTTCTCCTTCTCTATGTTGATGATATGATCATTACTGGTGATGATCCTGAGTATATTGCCTTTGTCAAGGCTCGTCTTCGTGATCAGTTTCTTATGACTGATCTTGGTCCTCTTCGCTATTTTCTTGGGATTGAGGTTCCATTCACTTCTGATGGGTTTTCTATCTCTCAGGAAAAGTATATTCAGGATCTTCTTGCTCCGGCTGCTCTTGCGGATGAGCGCACCGTTGAGACTCCTATGGAGCTTCATGTTAAGCTTCGTCCTACGGATGATAATCCTCTTCCCGATCCCACTCGTTATCGCCATCTTGTTGGGAGTCTCGTTTATCTTGCTGTCACCCGTCCTGATATCTCTTATCCTGTTCATATTCTGAGCCAGTTTGTCTCAGCTCCTACCACTGTTCACTATGGTCATCTCCTCCATGTCCTTCGTTATCTTCGTGGCACGATTACTCGTTGCCTTTTCTTCCCTCGTTCTAGCTCTCTCCAGCTCCAGTGCTACTCGGATGCTACGTGGGCGAATGATCCTACGGATCGTCGTTCACTTTCTGCTTACTGTGTGTTTCTTGGTGGTTCGCTTGTTGCTTGGAAGACGAAGAAACAGGTAGCGGTTTTCCGTTCGAGTGTTGAGGCTGAGTTGCGGGCTATGGCTTTGGTGACTGCTGAGGTGACCTGGTTACGGTGGTTGCTTGCAGATTTTGGGGTCTCTGTTACGATACCCACTCCACTTTTGTCAGACAGTACAGGTGCTATCAGTATTGCACGTGATCCGGTCAAGCATGAGCTGACCAAGCATATTGGTGTTGATGCTTTTTATACACGTGCTCAGGTGCAGGATCAGGTTGTTGCGCTCCATTACGGGCCTTCAGACTTGCAGTTGGCAGATTTCTTTACAAATGCACAAACCCACGCTCAGCATGATTTCTTACTCTCCAAACTCAGTGTTGTGGATCCACCATAAGTTTGAGGGGGGGGGGGGTGTTAGAGTATATTTGTGTATTGTAGTTTCCCCATATGTTAAGGGGCTTCCTGCATATTTGCATCTATACATGTACTATATATTCTGGCCTTTGGCCCTCTGGTAATACAAGATCTATTACCCTAACAGTTATTATACCCAATTTTAACTACTCCCTTATTTTGAATAGGAGGGAGTACTACTAATTTACTTTTTCAGTGTTTATTTGGCTAGTTTATGCTAGACCTTTCTCGCAATAATTCGGCTACACTAACTTTTTTTCTGTCATTAATAAAGCTAGCTACCAAAACGAGTATTGCCAATTTTAGGCCGAGAACTAGCTAGCCTGACAATCCCAAAACTAGCTAAACGAGTCTGCTAATTTTGGCTGCCAAGTACTACCTAGAATGACTCTAAATTCATTGTTTGTTGATGACGGATGCTAATTTAGATGTTTCTCATGGAGATCAATCATCAATAGTTGATTGATTGCTAAAGTATTGTTGTCTGCTTGGAATTCATTACAAGAAGCCTACCATTCTTATTTGAGAGGGACTCCTGATCGTTAGAGTATATATCACGGCTGCACTATATTTGGTAGTTTAAGTTTATAATCCAATTCTATCTCTATTAGTCTTCTTACCCTCCAAGACTTCTAGTACTATATAAACAGATCAAGAGCTCTCAATATAATCATCCAATATCAATACAATCTATATTCTGCATCTATCATGGTATCAGAGCATCTCGTTCCTCGATCTAGGGTTTAGTCACCCATCGCTTCCGCCGCCCCGCCCGCGGGGAGATCATTCTCCGCCCGGGATCGCGCAACTAGTAGATTAGATCTTGGTTCGCTAAAATTTTCTCGTCGGCCACTTGACCGGTGTTTCTTCTTCCTTCACCGATCATAGGTCGGATTGCGTCGTCCACAGCCGCATAAGGGTTGCACCTTCATCGCCTGGGGTCATCATCGCCAACAACCATCTACACCAACAACACCGCCGCATCGTCGCCGCCACCACCGATTGTGGTCAATGTCAACGCAAACAAAATCTTCTTCTCCTCCACTAGCGACGCCACGCAACTACAAGCGGGAAATACGGGTCTAATCCTCGAAATCTACTACCGCTACAATTCAATCGCCATCAACACTACCTCGTCGTCTTTGTCCACCACGACCGCCGCCAGAGTTGCAGTCTAATTTTTATTTTGCACTAACTCAATTTTCTTTTTGCAACTATTTCATCTACTCCGATACATCGGCGGACAACTTCTACCGTTCACGGAGAATTCCTCCGCTGCTCCCTCCGTCTCTGGCTCACATGGCTCGTGATGGTCCCTATCTTTGCACGTCTAATATTGGCAACACCAACTTGTGCCTTCATCCCGGAGCGCTCCTGAGTTTGGCAAGCTCGGCAAGGCGTGTCGCCTACCTCGGCTACTCTGACTCCATCTACAGCTACCTCGACTACTACGGCGACTTCTCCAGACTCAATGGCGACATCGACCACAATACCACGACAACATCAACCTCATTGACTTCATCAATGGCAACTACATCACCAACGGCACCACCGACCACGACTACAACATCCCACTTCCGGCTACATCGACATCGGCATCCACCGGCTCCTTCTCCAATTCGCGATTTTGGATTATGCTCCAGTCAGACCATCCGTGATGCTCCTGCTGTTCGCGTCACTACTGATCCGACTGCTTAGGGTGTTAGAGCAACTCCAATAGCCGCGCTAAGACCCGACGCTATAAAAGTGCTATGCAGTGCGCGCAATCCAGTTTTAGCGCGCGTGGTTTTTCGCCTCCGGCGGACGCGCTAAAATAGGCGCGCGAAAACAGAGCGCGAAACAGCCCCCAGCAGGCGCGTGAAAATACAGCGCGCGGGCACCGGTGCAAACAGGTTTCACAATGAACTATATGATGAAGAAGATCAAACAAACCTAAATAAATTCAACAAAAAATTGTCTAGTTATTATTACAACATAACCAAATGGTACATAAATAATACAACAAATATAGGAATTATTCACCAACAAATACAACAAGTTTTCCATTAACACTCAAACAACAAATAAAAGGAGGGCTCAATGTTGTGCTCCAAACCATTTCCACCACTCCTCGATGAGATCTTTTTGAAGATTATCATGGATCTCATTGTCGCGAATGGCATGATATGAGGCAATGAAACGCTCCACCCTATGCTCTCCTATGCACTTGCACGGGAATTCCCATCAAGTCATAGTGGTGGCTGTGATCTATATCTTTGTCATGATCATCCTCTACGATCATATTATGCATGATGACACAAACGGTCATGATGTACCAAAAGCATTCTTAGTCCCAAAATCTAGCCGATCCTCTCACAATAGAAAATTGGGTTTGCAAAATCCCAAAGGTTCTCTCCATATCTTTCCTAGCCACCGCTTGTGTGATGTGAAAATCCTTTTCTTTCTTACATTTGGGTTTGTGAACCGGCTTCACAAAAGTTTGCCATCTTGGGTAGATGCCATCGGCAAGATAATATCCATAGTTGTATGTGCAGCCATTTCCTTCAAACTCCACTTGTGGACCTTCACGCAATGCAATCCTTGATATAAGAGGAGACCATTGAATAACACTGATGTCATTGCATGACCAGGGCATTCCAAAAAAGCATGCCAAATCCAAGTCTCATAATCTGCCACGGCTTCAAGGATGATAGTGCAGTCCTTCTTGTGACCTTTGAATTGTCCATGTCATGCCGCAGGACATATCTTCCAACTCCAATGCATACAATCAATAGATCCAAGCATTCCAGAGAACCCTCGAGCCTTGTTCACCTCCAAAACCCTAGCCGTGTCTTTGGTATTGTGGGCTCTCAAGTACACGGTGCCAAACACGCGCACAATTGCGACGACAAAGAGCTTGACACACTCAATGGCTTGACTCTCACTCATTCCCAAATGGTCATCAACAAGGTCCGCTAGAATACCGGATGCCATCATACACAAGACGACAGTCACCTTCTGGTAGGTGCTATGCCCAAGCTCTCCGGCAACATTCCTCCTTCGCTCGAAGAACTGGTCAAACTTGGTCACTCTTCGCAAATGGGCTTGAACAAACCGGTGCCCATCCTAAAACGCCAACAAAAATACTCCTCCGGGAAGGTGGCATTGTCATTGAAATACATCCTCATCAACCTCTCGTGGCCTTCAATCCTTTTCCTCCACAACTTGCGTCTACCAAAAATCGAGCCACCGCGCTTCGGTTCTTTCGTCTCGCGTCAAGATAATAGCATCGATATGTTCTCATCCTCCTCGAGCTCTAGTTCATCGTCGGATGAATCATACGAGATCCTCTACAAAGCACGAATATACACTCACTTCTTCTACCAAAACTAAATTAAAATTTGGAGGAAAAATGGCGCGCCCGACGGCGAAACGTACCTTGCGGCGGCAAAAAAGCGTGTGCCAAGTAGCTTCCCGATTCGAGGAGGACATGGCGGTCGCCTAGGGCAGCGCGCCGCCGCGGTCGCCGAGGTAGCTCTAAGTAGGCCGATGTGTGGCGGTGGCGGTTCGCTTGGCGGCGCGAAAGGACGCGTGGCGCCGGCAACTCGCATCGATTCCAGCCGCGGCGAGCTCGGGAAAGGTGCGAGGAGGCGCGGCGGCGCGGCGACGGCGGATCTGCAACTACTGCGGGCGGACGGGCGACGGCAGCGGCGGATCGAAGCGGCAGCGCCGGTGGAATCGCGAGTAGGAAATGGAACGGCGAACGCGCGGGGGACTTTCAGCGGCGGTTGGGCGTTCGCGCGCGCAAGAGAGAGTGATAGTGCGCGCGAGCGGCCGGGCACCAAATCTGGGGCGTGCGGGTGGGCAAATTGACGCGCGCTGGATTTTTTTACCACGTGCACGATTATCACGTGACTACTGGAGGAGGAAAAAGTGCCCCGCGCGTGCTATATCAGCGGTTATTTTTACAGCGCCAGGTTTTAGCGCGGCTGTTGGAGTTGCTCTTAGAGCATATCATGACTGCACTATATTTGGTAGTTTAAATTTATAATCCAATTCTATCTCTATTAGTCTTTCTGCCTTCCAAATCTTTCAGTACTATATAAATAGACCAAGAGCTCTCGATGTAATCATCCAATATCATTAGAATCTATATTCCGCAATCTACAGCTGATTACCACGATCGTGGTATATTAGTTCACGGGACCAAATTAAAAAGCAGACATAGTATATCTCTTGAGAGTATCACACGCCAACATACCTGTGCGGGCCATTAAGTCAACGCATGAAACAGAGGTGTTGTTTCACACTCCACAAATTAAGGTCAATTCGCCGACATGCATAAAACCTTTTTATGAAGACGTCAGATCAATCAAATAACGAGATACGCTTACGCCTGAGCTAGAACTAGCTAGCGCCTAGCTGCTGAATCCTCTCCGGCTGTATATAATATTAATTTGATTTGTTGATACTTGATATTTTTCCAAAGAGATTGATAAAAATTTGCAATGTTTGGCTTTCAAAAAAGCTTATTTGCGAAGTAATATGACAGAGAGAGTATTGTATTTTTTGTGTGTGTGGGCATAACTGTACTATTTTCACATATAGCTTGATTTCCCCTAGCATGATGCAGACACCCAAAAACAAATTAAGCTGGCTGCGAAATTAGGGAATTTGAACAGAAATAACTCAATTAAATAACAAATTCATGAAATAAACTTGGGCCATTAAAATTTCACGAAACCAACCTTTTTTGCAACGCCATAGACGATGGCGCCGCACCCTGAAGCGCAGCGCCATGCACCGTGGCGCCGCACGTCTGCCAGCGTGGCGTCGACATGGTCTCGTGGGGCCCAGTTTCGTAAGTGCGGCGCCACACACTACGGCGCCGCACTACTATGTGCGGCGCCATGGTACGTGGCGCCGCACTTTAGGTCTTGTACCAGCGCGCGGCCGCCCCAGCCCGACCCTCACTCACTTTCTTCCCTAGCCAAGAACAGAGAAGGTCAATGGCGGCGGCTATCACCCATACTTGATCCCCTCTCCACATCTGCTGATTTTATCCAAGATTTGTGCTCTCAATCCCCTCTCCCAGGTATTCTCACGAAGTCCCCTCAATTTTATCCACAAATTTCTTACTTTTTGCCCTCATTTGCATTTTTTGGTGAAACCCTAAGTTGGATGTGATAGTGAAATTAATATGAAGCATTGCCATGTATTGTTTATCTTTAGTCTTACTAGTATTTGTATAGCAATAGCTTAGTATTCAATGGTAGAACTTTAGTTTGTTATTTTAGCATACAAATCCAATATATATGTTACTATGTGTGGTTCATAGTAGCAATTTCTCTTTAATTATGTTAGATGATAGATGATATTTTGCAATCCTCATAATTGATTATGGTGGGACATTTGTAGATAGATTATGGTGGGGCATTTGTAATGTTGCAAGCATAGTTTTGCTAAAGTGGAATATATGTAATGTGAGAATAATTGTTCCTATGGTATCTATTTGAAATATGTAGGATGAGTCTTCTCAATCCTCACTATGATGTTCAACACCGTTCGTACAAGTTGTCGAAAAAGAGACAGGTACTGAAAGAACCCACATGGTAGTTCCTATTGCTCCGGTTTATTGAGATGTAAATCTAACCTAGGTCATTGTATGTTTGCAGGAGCTTGTACCTCTTCGACTTAGGTATCACGAGGTCTCGTCGGTCAAGAATCCGACTTACGATGAGCGGTACACTCCGTACATCGAGCAACTAGGACTCCTCCCCTTTATCCACATGGTCACTCGGTCGACACCGAAGTTCAACCCCGCTGCGATCACCGCGCTTGTCGACCGGTGGAGGCCAGAGACACACACTTTTCACCTTAGGACCGGTGAGACTACGATCACTTTGCAGGACATGAGCATGATCCTGGCACTCCCAATCGAGGGAAACCCTGTGTGCATAAGCACAGATTCAGACGGGTGGCATGAGCAGATGGTTAGCCTTATAGGAAAGGATCCACCCGAGGTTGTAAGTGAGAAGGGAGTAACACTAAGGGTAGCTGCCGGGCTACTTTCAGTTGGATTAGACAGAATTTTAAGACCTGACCTGAGGATGCTGACGAGGACACGGTCATGACGTACGCTCGTGTGTATGTGTGGTACATCATTACGAGGACTCTCTTTCCTGACAGCAGTGGGGATCGTGCTCAGTGGCATTGGCTTAAGGTGCTCACAGTTTTTGACTCAGATTTCAGCTGGGGTTCGACGGCGTTGGCTTGGTTGTACCGTCAGGTAATCGCTTCTTTACAAAGTTGTCTATGTTTGCCTAACCTCAAAAAATACTATTTTACTAAACGGTGTATCACTTCATTTGCAGTTGGATGATGCATGTCTTAGGAGCACAACCGACGGATGCATCGGTGGTTGTTTGCTCCTTCTTTCGGTGTGGAGCTGAGAATGCTTCCCAGTTGGACGGCCGAGATTGTTGAGCTACAACCCTTATGTTGATGATGGCAATAACCTCCTGCTCCCCACATGGGCTTACAAGTGGGATGTGATCTCCGATCCCCCAACCGACCCTTTGGCGACGTACAGGAGGTACACCAACGAGTTTGACACGATAACCATGGATCAGGTAATTTCCCAGCGTGCGGTCAATTCTATGTTATTAATGTGTAATATTTGAACTTGACATGAGTGTGGTATGTTGCAGGTGACCTGGGAGCCATACGGTCCAAGGGGGAACTTTGGTGTCCCGGACGACTATGTGCTTAACCCGAAGTGCACGGAAGAAGCCCGTTTGTGGCTAATGCATTGCCCCATGGTATGCATGTGGGCGGTTGAGCATCACCAGCCACAACGTGTCATGACCCAGTTTGGGTTATTTCAGGTGAACCCTCCTGAGTGGAAGGACACGGACATAGGGCTCCATGGGTAAGATATGAACCGCCTTCGCCTGTGATGTAATATCTTTCGAGAAATATCGCTTTATGACTTCTTGTCGTGCAACTTGGACGGGAAGAAGCAGAGGAAGGATAAGGATTGGGACAAGCTTCATAGGAAGTATGTTGACAAATTCAAAAGGTGTGTTATTGAGGCTAAGAAAGCAAAAGGAACACATGAAAGTGCGTTCAATCAGGATGCTTTCAACAACTACATCACCTGGTTTCTTGAGAACACACGGGTGGAGATGTACCCACGAGCATTTCGCCTAGAAATCTTGGAGGAGCCATTGCTATTTGATGAGCTTGCAACTGAAGAATATAACAGGATAGTCAGAGAAGGGCGACAAGCCAGTATGCTCCATTGGTCAACTTTGTGGTAATTTTTCCCGAATGTTTGTTTTCCTTGTTTACTCTTGTCGGCCCGCGGGATGCTTTATTTGTTTACTCTTGTCTATGACAGTGGGCGGAGGTAAGAAAGTCGGCCGATTCATGCGAGGATGCTTTCGAGACATACCCGCGTGGAGAGAAGGGAGAGAGTCTATTTAGAGGGTTTGTTAAGAAGCAGGCCCTACGGTTAAGGCGTCTTTCGAGCTTGCTAGGTTGTCGTGACCCCGAGGTGGCAACACCGTCTGCATCACGGTCCAACACCCCCCCTGACCCTTCTGGCGATCATCACTCCCCATCCGAGGATGAGGCGGACACACTTGAGGTAGCAAAGCATTGTATTATGACGAACCCTTGCATTACTATATGTCCTTACCATTGTTCTTCTGTTGATAGCCCCAGGATGAAGAAACGTCGACGACGAGATGACGTTGGGCACATACACTCGATACAAGATCCACGAGCGGTCCGACTACGTGCTCAAGCCAAGGCAACCCAAGAATCCTTACACACCCAACGCTTCCACTGCCAAGGAAACGAAGGCAAAGAAGGGCAAGAAGACGACCTACATGTTGCAAGATGATGACAAGGAACCGGTCACAAGGAAGCTTCCTACACGAAGGGGCCGAGGGAAGAGGACGACCCATGGGAAGTAGTTGGGGAGAAGTAGTTGTGGTCGTGTACTTTATGAACTTGTCGTAAACTTGTTAGCCTCTAGACATGATCTATGAACTTACTATGAGGGTATGAAGCTCTGGAACATGGGTAACTGAGATCATGATCTTATATTGAGCGTTTTTGAACTTTGTTTCAACTCCTACTTTGTTTTAACTCCTAGTTTAAGAGGTCTGTACCACCTGACCCCATTAAACCCATTCAGTTTAAGTGGCATACATTTTCTCAACTGAAGTTCTGGGAAAGGCAGATAGCTTGGCCATTATCACCAGAAATGTGTGGCGCCAAGCGTAGTGGCGCCGCACATTCCTGGAGCAGCTCTCCTGCGTGCATGTGCGACGCCAGCCTCGGTGGCGCCGCACATTCGCAGAAAAGTAGACAGAAGGTTATATCTACTTTTCTCTAAATGTGCGACGCCACAGCGGATGGCGCCACACGTGCAACACCATAAATTGTGGTGCCGCACACTGTGCAACGCTAGCCTTTGTGGCGTCGCACATTCGCAGAAAAGTAGACAAAAGGTTCTGTCTACTTTTCTCTGAATGTGCGGCGCCAAAGAGGCTGGCGCCACACGTGCAACGCCATTACTTGTGGTGCCGCACATTCGCAGAAAAGTAGACAGAAGGTCCTGTCTACTTTTCTCTGAATGTGCGGCGCTACAGTGGATGGCGCCACACGTGCAACGCCATAACTTGTGGCGCCGCACATTCCTGTGTCACTAGAAGCATACATTGAGTATGTCTTTTCGCGGGGTATTTATCGGCAAATAAGGACAACACAACCGCATAGTAAATCTCACACAACATCATAGTTCACAACATACTAGATCTCACACAACATCATAGTTCACAACATACTCAATCTTACACATAGTCATAGTTCACGACATACTCAATCTAACACATAGTCATAGTTCACACATAGAAACCTCGTTTCTCCTTCTCACAACCATGATAGACCTTCTTCTATTGTGTCGAACAAGGTCCTTTCCCCTTTGCCTTCCTCTTCCTCTCTTCTTCCTTTGCTTCCTCCTTTTCCCTTAGGTCACGGGCCAATTGAATCACCGACTCAAAGTATTCTCTACTCTCCAATGTCTTCTTCTTCTTCTTCTCTTCTTCTTGCGCTCTCTCTTCTCTAATGAGACGAGCCTCATTTTCCAACCTCTCAAAACAAAGCTTATTTTCTCTCTCTTGCCTTATGCTAGACAATTCAAGGTTCTTCATCATTTTGGCCTTAAATATCCTTAGCCGTTCCTCTTCGGCCTCTTTAAGCTTCCTATTCTCGCGTCTTTGCATCACCCTCCACTCAAGATCCATGCGCCTCTTCCGCCTCTCTCTCCTTCTTCTCACGTTCGGCTCTCTCCTTTTCCTTCAACTTCCTAATAGCCTCCTCCCACACTCCACGCGTCTCATCATCATTGGGTTGCGTAGCCATACCTATAAGAAAATAAGCAAGTAAGCAATAGTAACAACAAATAAGCAATAATGGAGAAACATACGAGTCTCATCATCATTGGCCTCCCCCCACACCCCCTTCCCCTTGTTGGGTTGCGTAGCCATACCTATAAGAAAAAGTTAGCAAGTAAGAAATAGTAGCATATAATGGAGAAACATATAAAATGCCAAGTAACCTATCATACTAGCCATACCTATGAGCATACGGATTTGGTCCTGCCAAGCAACCTATCATACTAGCCGGATTTGGTCCACGCCCTCTTCCTCTTCTAAGACCAAGTGATCGACCTCTTTGTTGCCTAGGAGCTTCTTGCCTAGGAACATGTTGGCTACCACTCGGTTGGCTAGGGACCTGTTGGCTACCACTTGGTTGGCTAGGGACTTGGTGGCTATTTCTCCTTTGGCTTGGCGCTTGTTGCCTATTTATCCTTTGATTTGGCGCTTGTTGCCTATTTCTCCTTGGGTTTGGCGCTTGTTGGCTACCACTCGGTTGGCTACCACTTGGTTGGCTTGTGCTTGCTTCATTTACTTTTGCTCTCTTTCTTTGGGTAACTTTCGTGCATTATGCCCTTCAGCATTGCACGTTCCACACCGCCCTCTCTCACATGGCTCTTGGAATTGGTTGTTGCCCGTTTCTCGGCCACCACCACTTCCCCATCCGTCCATGTCACTCCTAAAGCGCTTTGTCTTGCGTCTTCCACGTTTAACGACCTTCAACTTTGGATCAGGCCATACTTAAATTCCATGGTACTCCGACCATTGAGATTGGTCCAGGTATGGGTGAAATCTAGGAGCCCATGTCTTCTTAGTAGTCTCGATTGAGAATTCGGACTCTCTCACCGTAAGAGGATTATTCCAATCAAGATGTCGCCTTCGAGCTGCCGTTAGCAAGTGCGAGCAAGCAAGATGAAGCAACAATGGCCTACCACAAGTGCACTCACAAGTTTTGAGCGACACCTTGAACGCTCGATCTCCGTGTTGGACACCATCAGCCGTAGTTCCTCCTGGCTCCGTAACTTGGTAAATTAGCTCGTCATTATCAAATTCCGTGACAACTTGGGAGTCCGCTTTCTTTGACTGAAATTGCATCCAATCGTCAACCTTCGGTGGGAAATTGTATTTATGCTTGTCCTTGTAGTCTCCCGCAATCTGCCTATCCGTTTCAGGTGAGTACTTTAGAAAATACTCATTCATCTTGTTGAATGTGTATTGGACTATTGCCGTGACGGGCAATGCGCGGACACCTTTTAGCAACTTGTTGAAGCATTCTGCCATATTGCTTGTCATTTGACCGTACCTCTGGCCACCGTCATCGAAAGCTCGTGCCCACTTTCCCATATCTCCAATGTTCCTAAGGAGGAACTCTTTGTCTCCCGCATTGAGTTCTTTGTTATGGAGCAATTTGTTGTACAAGTTTGAGAAACGGTGCTCCGTGAAAGCAAGACAACAATCTTGTAGATCATCAGACAAGTCCTTGCTCTTGCATGCCCTATAGAAGTTTGAAACAAAATGTCTCATGCACCATCGATGGTGCAATGGGACATGTCCGAAAATGTCAAGCATCACCGCATTGAGAATTTCTTGATGATGATCCAAGATGACACATAATTCCCTTTGAGCGGGTAAGACCTTGGTTCTCAAAATATGGAAGAACCACTCCCAATTGTCATTGTTTTCCACCTCAACCAAAGCAAACGCCAAAGGAACCAACCGGTTGTTGGCATCGCTAGCTATTGCAATCAATATAGTGCTCTTGTATTGTCCGGTCAAGAAGGTGCCATCAACGGATATAACAGGCCTACAATGTTTAAAAGCCCGAACACATTGCTCGAAACCCCAAAATGCACGTCCAAATACTCGAACGGTTTTTTCGTTCATTATCCTTGTCTTGTTCCCAAAAGGTTCAATGATATGAATCATGCCCGGGTTAGCATTGGCCATCGCTAACAACAACCTAGGGATCTGGTTATAAGATTCCTCCCAATAACCATACAACATCTTGAATGCGGCTTGCTTCGCCTTCCATGCCTTCCCATATTTCATCTCGTAGTGAAAGAGGGCTTTCACAAGCTCTTGGACCATCTTGATGGTCATTATTGGAAATGACTTGATGTTATTGGAAAGCCTATAAGCAATAAACACAGAGGTGAGTTGCTAGTGCTCGTGCTTCACATCCTTATCATCCACCGTCGGGCCTCGGCACATGTGAGTTGATACACAACTAGATATGTGCCAACTTGGACCTCCCTTAAATGGTCTTGCACGCACAATCCAAGGACATCCATCCTCCTCGCATTTAACCGTGTAACGCTTCTTCACGTCCGAGTGCACCACCGTGTAAGGGCGATGATGCTTAACCGAGAAGTCTTTTATCCATTGCTTAAATTCCAACAAGGTCTTGAACCTCGATCCACGAGAAAAGCCATTATTCTCTTGATTACCATCACGGTAAGAACTTGACCTTGGTCCAAGCACTATGCCCTCCCCGCCATCAACCGTGGCTTCATCCGCGAGACTAACATCACGGAACAAAGATACCATGTGGTCCCACCCCAATACGTTCTCGTGGATTTCGGCCTCTCTAGCCGTGAACCCCTCCTCGTCAAGTTCTTCTTCGGGACCATCATCATCCGAGTCTGATGCATAGCATCGAGTATACGGGATGTCACGGTCCATGTTCTCTTGTGTAATATATTTATCGAAATCTCCAACATTGTTGTCGTGGAGCTCAACCTCATTCTCATCGTGCCAATAATCATCATTTTGCTCTTACAACACTTCATCTTGGTTCTTCGAAATCGGGCTCAATGTTTGGGTAAATGGGGGTTCAATCAATACCTCTTGGTTTATTGGTGGAGTACTCCTAGAACCCAATGGGGAGGCAGTACGGTTTAGATCCAAGTGCAAGTTATTATCAAACTTCTTGGTGGAAAATAGTTCAAGAGCTTTGTCTAGCGACTCCGCCACCACCTCCTTGTATGCAACCCAACGGGGCTCGGAGAAGATACACATGGTCTTCCAACGGGTGTGCATTCCAAAAGCCATATTATGTCTTCCCTCTAACTCAACAACATCATTTGGGTCCATCTATTTCAATTCAATCCTAACTTGCTCCAAGACCTCGGCGTAGGTGGGACTACGATCAAACACCAAGTCAAGCTCATCCGGGTCCGGTTCTATATTACCTCTCAAAAAGGCATCCTTGTCTACATGATGAACATGAACAATTCTTGACATTCCTAAAATAATCACAACAATAATACCATGGTCAACATACTCAATACATACTCATTGGTGACATTAACACAATACCCATCCCTATGCCAATTCAACAATACCTATGCCAAAATCTACCATACATCTTGCATAGCAATCTAGGGTTTCCAAGATATGAGTCAAACCAAGAATTTAATGGGTGAAAACAAAGAGAAAGGGGAAGAATGCCTCTAGGCACTTGGGGGGATCGAAATCCACGGGGAGAAGGGTCCAATTTGGCCTTTTGGAGGGAGGGATTTGAGGGAGGAGTCCCACCACAGCCGCCGCCGCCGCCGCCTCTCTGTTTGTTGGGGGATTTAAGAAAGTGAGTGAGGGTCGGGCTGGGGCGGCCGTGCGCTGGTATAAGACCTAAAGTGCGGCGCCATGCGCCGTGGCGCCGCACTACCGTAGTGTGTGGCGCCGCACTTACGGAACTGGGCCCCGCGAGACCATGTCGACGCCACGCTGGCAGATGTGCGGCGCCACAGTGCATGGCGCTGCGCTTCAGGGTGCGGCGACATCCTCACCCTTCCGTAAAATTTTGATGGCCCGAGTTTATTTCATGAATTTGTTATTTAATTAGGTTATTTCTGTTCAAATTCCCGCGAAATTATGCATGTATGCGCAGCATGCCACGTACGTACGTATATATGTGCCTAGACGTCTACGTACGTACAAGCCGTAATATAATAGCATGCACATATCACGATCATCCCTGGTTTAACTATCTGGTGGCCTCTCTCAGTAAGATGGTGGCCGTGTAGGTGAAGCCAGATCTGATCGAAATCTCTTGATGGCAACATGCAGTGAAGCTGCCCCACGTACGTGCTAGTAGATGGCTAGAGTAAATAAATTTTTATGGATGTCAATAGGATGACTTGGGGCTGGGGACCCTCACCGGAGCATTAACGAAAGTAGGGGTACTTTAAGAAAAAAGTAACACCACATTTTAACTAGATTGCACAGGTTTATATAGTGCTGGGAACACGGGTAACACTTATAATTCTGGGAAAATCAACTTTATTTATTTATTTTAAAATCTGGTTCTTTTGTAGACACACATGAATATGATTTCCATGGATATGCAAAATCTTGTAGAAAATTACGTTATATTTTGAACTAAAAATAAATAAGAAAATGTAACTGTAATTAGCCACTAATTTATTTAATGTTGTTTTTCACAATTTTTTTGCCTCGGCCGCAAATTATTATTTTTAATAAAGAAATATATAAATATCACAAAGATACTAATTGCACTGAGGTTCTGCAAGAACGAAATGTTACAGATGCACACAGCCCTACAACAAAAACAATAGGAAGAAGAAAATCATGTCCATGATCAATTCTTATAGCTGCAACACAAAGCACCACGAAGACAACAAACTTAGTCGAAATTTTCTAAACGGTGACAGGAAGGATACAATGCACATGTGACGTCCCCATCCAATCATAGATCTTAGAATTTTATTCTGGAGAAAGTTCATCCCCTAAAAAACAATGCCTTCAATAGGATCATATCATACATAACTAATTAAGGACAGACCTTTTATAATCATCCTAAAACATAATACTCGATACTCCTCATGTGATGTCGCCCCACTTGCCGACGTCTCCGCTACAAGTCACGAGTCCCCAAGCAAAATCCTTATCCCCTCGAATATCCAGTTCGTCATTACTAGGCCTCAGATCTTAGCAACCATGACGGTCTCCACCACTGTATTCACCATGAAAATCGATACATCTACATGTCCCATAATGTCAATAGACAACAAAGCTTTGTGTCATGCCCTCTGAAACCGCATGGGCTAAAACATGGGGTGCACACGACGAAATGTAAATCTCCGACGGAGCCTTCAAGAACTCCTCAACTACAAGATCAATGAGGACAGACATCAAGCAGGACATCGTCTTGGCGGTCGGAGCAGCAAAGGAGAAGGCGGCCGCAACGCATCCACGCCTAAAATTCGTTCATGGAAGGTAGCCAGCCCAGATCAGGCCCTAAGGCCCTAATTCGAACCGTCGTTGCACCGCCGCAGGTTCAAGCCAGAGATGTACGCCGCTCGCCATCGTCTCACTACTCTGGCTTTAGGCCTCGGCTACCGCAACACCTTCTACCATCGCCACCACCGCCCATGAAACTTCCACGAGAATGGCGCTTCGTATGCCCTTCGTCCTTTGACGAGAAGAGCACTGCCACCGCCTCTGGCTAGGATCATATGGAGGGGGGGGGGGGAGATCGGTGATCGAGATTCACCTCTGAAGTTGCTTGGGCAGAGAGCGGCCTGGAGGTTTTTTTTATCTCACATGTATATACTAGACAATCCTAATAATGTCCTTGCATATTTGTTTTTAGAATTTTTTTGACACGAAAAAATGCACTGGGTTAACTAGACAATCCTAATTATATCTTATTTGCAATGTCACTAGGTTAATTAGTTTTAGAGTCCAGGTCTAGGCACTGGGTCTAACTGTTTTCTAGTCCAGGTCCGGGCACCGGGTCTAAGGGCATCTCCACCAGGCCGATCCATTCGACCATTGGTTGTCCGAACCTGTCTGTGTGGAAGGGGGGGGGGGTCGACCCAGCAGGGCGACTCATTCGACCAACGCGGCACAGACTGGTCCATGACGATTTTCGAGCTCAAATTTGTGTCGACCCGGACAGTGCGCTCGTTCGCGTGTGTCATCGCCTTGTCCTCCCCTAGCCCACCAACGAGTGTGTGAAACTCCCCATTCTCCCCTGAATTTTACCTCCATCCTAGATCGCGATGCCACTCTACCGCAACACCACAGCCGAGCTCCGTCGCCATCTTGCCATCCGCCTAGCACCTGTTGATCTCGCCGTAGTTCTCCACCTCCACAAGCAGCCTTGTTCACGACGTTGGTACGTGTCGGCATCACTGGAGTAGCTTAGTATCCCCGACCATCCGCCGAGTCTTCGGTGCGGCACAGACCAGGACGCCACCGGTTTATTGTGCTACACCGGCTTCGTACTGGGGAGTCGGCCACGTCAGCCCCATTTCACCTGCCCTTGGCTCCGTATCTCACCCGGCCCGCAACACCCATGACTTGTTCAGCCATTTGCATGGCAAAGCGATGGTAACGAGCTCCAGCTCAATCAAGTTCTTCTATGATAATTTTGTCAACACGTCGTCCGGCGAAGATACCGAGTTCATGATGGCGGTGGCGACCCTCATCACCGACGACTTCTAGAGCACGCAACCCGTCCATCAGGGCTCTTTAAAGGGGCACACGGCGAACTTGTCGCGTGATCGAGAAGGTGGCCATGACCGGCTATTCAAGGACTACTTCCATTGGATGAACCCTCTCTTCCCGGAGCACATATTCGAACCCCAGGTTCGTATGTCCAAGAATTTGTTTAAGACCATTGTTTATGGCGTTAGGGACTACAAAGGCTACTTCGAATGTAAGAGCGACTGCACTAGTAAGATTGGCTTTAGTTCTTACTAGAAATGTTACTTGCTATTCTAATGCTTTTGGTGACGCTTACCTAAGAGACACAAACCTCGAAGACAGCCCATCTTTTGTCCATCAATGAGAAGAGGGGATTTCTAAGGATGTTAGGCAGCATAGATTGCATGCATTGAGAGTGAAAATGACCCTTTTGCTTGGTAGGGCAGTATATTGTGCATGTGAATGGCTGCACGGTGATTAATGAGGTAGCTGCATCTCAAGATCTATGGATATGGTACTCTTTCTTTGGTATGGCATGTTTCAACAATGACATCAATGTGCTCTAGTGATCCTAGGTATTCTCTAGCTGACAGAAGGGAATGCTTCACATATTCACTATGAGATCGGAGGTCATGCATAGGGTATTACCTTGCTGATGACATCTACCTAGATTGGGCAACCCTTGTGAAGACCATTCGTGAGACGGAGGATGAGAAATGTGCAAGGTTTGCCAAGGAGCAAGAGGCTGCTAGGAAGGATGCGGAGCGGGTCTTTGGTGTGCTCCAGTCTAGGTGGGCTATTGTTCGACACCCTGCTTTAACTTGGAGCGCTGAGACTATGTGGGAGGTGATGATCGTTTGCGTGATCATGGACAACATGATTATTGAGGACGAGCGTGATGATGGACTCCATGACCAAGGATGACATTCCGAGGGTGACCTAGTCAAGGCGACGCCAGGCCAACAACCTTCGATGAGTTCCTGCATGTGCATCATGAGATGCGTGATCGTGCTACGCACACCCGACTACAAAAGGATTTGATCGAGCATATGTGGCGCACGTCGGCAACCGCTAGGCATGGCCTCATATTTCCTACCGTTGTTTGCTATGTCTGAATTATATTTGCGTTTGAACTATGTTATGTATTTGGTTGTGAACCATTTAAATTCATGTAATTGTGGTCAATTTATTTTAAAATCTATCAAAAACTGGCGAGTCCAGACCATGTCCGGCCAGAATGGGTCACGCCCGCTGGAGACACCTACGAACCAAACGGATAAAGAGCAAAATAAGCTGATTTCGTGTTTGCAGACCGATATTCGAACATGTTCCGTGTTCGAAATGGGTCGGCTCGTTAAAGATGTCTAGCTGCTTGTCTTGGTAAGAGCCTTGGCATCCATCGAGCAGGCCGCAGAATGAACCGTTTCCATACGTACCTAGCCCTATCTAGGACTACGAGGAAATGACCAATCGTAACAAGGCCGGAAAGCTACAGTTTCCCTTCCACATCCTCAAGCAGACACCCCATGCAGCAGTACTTGTAATAGAAGAAACAGGGGCCGGCACCAGTTGGAAGACGTCGCCGTGCAAGGATCCGAGCGCACAGCGACAGACCACGCGGCACGATGAAATCGAAGCACAAAAGCACGAGCCTTCGCTGCCCGGACCTGGCTAAATGCACGTTCAGGCCAGGCCCCTGTCATATCCTTGGCACAGAAATGGAGCCGTTTTTTGACTAGTGCCACGCCCTGCCGGTGCTTCTCTGCAACCTTTCTGCACGCGTCTACTTCGCGTCAGCTGGACCTGCAACGACGGAGCGACCGCGTCGCCGGCGTGCCCGGCCGGCGGCCGCGTACGCGTCTGCTATCTCCACCCAGTTGAGCGATCGAGCCTGCGAGCTGCCAACTGGAACCGGCTCAGCGGTGGACTCGTCATGAGGCTGAAAAGCAGGCACTCTATATCCGTCCAACGATCGAAGCATGAACGGGATGGACAGACTCACAGACAGCATCGCTATCGTCGTGGTCCAAGGTGATCGAGCAGGGGAAAATACGAGATCTACATGGAGATAGACGTATGCACGTCCACGTCCCCACGTTTCCTGCTCCAGCTAGGCAAAAAAAAATCCAAAATTCCACCGAACATATTAAAAAACATTAATAACAGTACAAAGAGACTCAAAAGTCAAAGAATAATACAAATAGGTCTTTGGACCGTCTAGCGACGATTACAATCACTAGCACGAGTCGAAGTCGCACCGTCGTCCTCGGCCCTCCATCACCGGAATCGGACAAATCTTATCGTAGTAGAGCTTGTTGTAACAGACAGACGAGAAGTCGTCGAGCTAAGACCACGAATGACCAGCGCGCCAGAATAACAACCATCGATATTGATGACAACCTAAATCGGAATGGACTGACCATAAAACAAACCAACGAATACGAAAACGAACCGGATCCCGTGAGATCCACCTGACACACGACTGCAGCGCTCTCCGTCAATTTTAGATGCACCACCCGAGCGAGATAAAACGGGGAGGACCTTATCCTAAAGTCAGGATATAGCTGCTGACTCAACATCCTGAAAAAAACACTGAAAAACAGATTAAAAAAATAGAAAACCTCTCGCCGGCAAAAAGCCATGATCCGCCACACCGAAAAGGCCCGAAGACCACCGGAGGAAGCGGACGGGCGGCGGCGGAAGAGGAACGGAACCGACTTTTGTGTGTCGCCGCCGCCTGCTCTTGTGCTTCCCGTATCGGTTCGTATTGAAGAAGAAATATTCCAGCTAGCGAATTTAATAATAAGATGGTATACGACGTGGATAGAATTATTTCAGCTAGGAGCAGTAGCAAATCGGAGGAGAAGAATCGATTTTGTATCGATCGGAGAGGTGAAAAAAATTTGGTCGTAAACACTAGTAATAAACAGCAGGCAACATGAAGGCATGTCACATCCTATGCCTTCCCTTTTCGGGTTTTCCTACCTGGCCAACTGGCCCCTACTTGACGAGTCAAATCACAAACCGACCGATGATCGATCCAAGGTCGACGACGTCCATCTCGATCGGTCCTCAATTCCTCACGCCGACCAGCTGCATGCGACACGGTTATTCCATCGATATAGGTTACGGTAGCTAACTATTCATGCATCCACACGCACAGGCTCTTCATATCCAGCCATGCCATGCTATGCATACATGTCTAAGAGCATCTTTATCGACGCTCCCCAAATCGTAGTTCGAAGCATGGCCGACACGGCACTACAGATAGGGTCGGCAAACATTGCTTGCCTATAGTGAGGGACTACCCAGTACTGCTGGCCTAAATACTGATTTGGCTCAAATAAATGCAAATTCATCACAAAGATCACCAAGAATAGAAATTCGAAGGATTTATGAATAGGAATTCAAAGGTTCATACAGAATTAAACAAGATCTGGCAACATACACGGGCCACCAAATATACATCAAACTTCGACTGTCAAAATAACATAGGCCATAGTCATTGCCACCTCGCACCTGCCACATGCTGCTCAAGACATCGTCGGCCATGGCCTACACACGCACACAAATGGGTCAAACACACCATTTCGTACCTCATCATACTCGTAGCGCTCGCTTGTCATTTGCTCGAACGGGTTGGCAACACCAATGTCGTTCCCGCTGGCAAAGCCGAGAAGGCTGCGGGGAAGGTCGGTGTCGTCGGTCACATGGCTAGCCACGGACGGAACCCGGCGCAAGGCAAGCGAGCCAGAGTAGGAGCAATTTAGGTCAAGGTCGATGTCGGGGCGACGCCGAGATGCCGCGATAGGCAAGTACATGGAGTTCGTATCGGCTGTCACCTCACTATCACCAATACCGGGGAGAATTGGCTCCGTAGTACACCGTGTATGACGGCGGGCATGTGCTCCCTTGCATGCCTCCATGGCGGCATGGTAGACTTGACCGCCTTCGAAGATGCCGAGGCCTAAACCGGGCAACACAACCACAAAGGCCTTCTTCGCAGCCACCACCATCGACGTGTGATGACGCCTCCTTCGGTCCAAAGTCACGTACTTGACCTTGGTGACCTCGGCTACCCACTTGCCCCTCGTCATGGTTGGAAGTTGTTCCTTTAGCATCTACTCGTGCCGCTTTGTTGTTCCTGCCTTCTTCTTCGGTGGCATACTGGCGGCTAGAGGGGGAGGGTCGGTGATCTAGGGAGGGGAACGAGAACTGGAACGCCAGAAATCTGCTACTCGAGTGGCGGGGGTTTGTCACTTTGCGGCCCCAAAGTTGGCGTGCGAATGCATCGTGGGGTCCGAGTTGCTTGTAATCGCCGATTTCGCAAAGTTGGGCTACCAAATAGCGTGAGGGGCCATTTTGAGGCAAACTCATCCCACCCCTACCAAATGCAAAAGTTCCGTCAATAGCCCTGTGAAGGAGACGATCGGGACCCCCATGTTAGTACTCTGTTCATGATGTGAGCGCCAACACGACAACCACATAGGCAAAACGAGGAACTAAACGCCTTAGTGTGTTGACCAATTTCACAAACTCCTTCGCATGAACCCTAGCTCCGATGGCGGCGATATCCACCATCCACCCAGAACGATCTGTTGGGTGATGGCGGGACAGATCACCGGAGGTGCCGTTGGCTTGCGGCTACGGAAGTATCAAGGATTGAATACATCCAAAACGATCCCTTGGGTGGCGGCGGGAGATATTGCTAGAGGCACCGCCGGCTTGCGTCTACGGCAGCATCAAGGAGTTACGACAGTGGCCTCACGGGGAAGAAGAGAAGTAAAGGAGAATGCCAACCCACGCGCTATTGCTAGTTTGTCTAGATAAAGCGGACTTTTCAACGTGACAACAATAAATTAATGTGAGTTATTATTATTCGTTGTATAAGTAAACTCATCAAATTATTAAGGAATATTAAAAAACTGCAACTAAGATATATTTGCATAACAAGTATGCTCTCCACACCGGAGTAGTATTGATTACGGCTTACATTTAACCACAACATAACTACAACAACTCCCTGTCGGTCTTGCCGATGCAAATGTAGAAATGCCTCTGCTTGGACGGTCCAACACCGACAAGGTACTTAGATGGCGAACAAAGGACCGACCGCAGGTCCGCAAACTCCACCTCGCCCGGCGTCGGGAAGCTCGGCGCCTCGGTTGTCACCATCAGGATTTTGGACGATGGCATCTGGGCATACGCCCACATGCTCACCGTGTACAAGGGCGGGTTCTTGAGACCGACCTGACACATCTCGCACATGTTGGGCCACGTAGAGATAAACAAAACTTTTTCCCTACGCGGTACTCCCAAGTTCCAGCTCAGGTAATAGGCCACGAGATTACCGCTAGACGCGCAGATGCGGAAGTTAATGTTGCGCGTCGAAGCAGTGCTGAACTATCCCACGGACAGCCCTCCGAATTCCACAAACTCCTTCGCTAGATCCCCACAAGCTTCCATGTCTCCAGCGACGCACGTGTAACGCCTCTACTAGTATCCACACATACAGGAAGGAGCTTCGGACAGAGGATTGCTAGATCCTGTCTAACCCGAAATGGAAGTGGAGAAAGTGATGGCTAGGTCAGGGACTATCCCTTGTCACTCCACTTATATACACTCCTAGTTGGGCTCAACGCTTGAGGCCCATCTAGGCCGTATTCCAATCTCCACATGGATCTAATCCACATGGGCCCCTTATCCTTAAGTGTGTGACCCTGTAGGTTCACGTACACCTGGACACGAGATGAGCTACTCCTCCAAGTATCCCGTCATGATTTTGAGTCCAACTCACTCCCATGAACACTCGGTCTCAAGTCGACAGATGGTAGCGGCCTCTAGCAAGACGTGCCAACTCCCAAGTGCCGTAAAGTCAGAAGACGAACCTTCAATGTGACTTTCGTCCAAGTCCCTTTGCCACATGATATATCAGTTAAGCTATAGGCGAGTAGTTGCCATCCCTTTAATAGCTTAACTCTCTTCTCGTACCATGATATGTGATTCACTAGACTAACTCTTAGTCCGACTCCTCAGTTAACACTTAACGCGCATGGCCATGATTCCGAATCATATCACACGAGAGGGCCTAGAGAATATCTCTCCATTACGGACAGGAAAATCCCATCTTGGTAATCCACGTCACGCAGCTTGCTTCACAACCAACCCGAACTCTACCTTTATAACTGCTCATTTACGGAACAACGTTTGATAGAACCTAAGTTGGATATCCACAACTCGGATTATGCAATCACCTCAGGTCAAAGGATTCCATTGCTTGGGACTGCAAATGACAACATGCTCATTGCATCTCAACTGTGGGTCAGTCCGACTTGCTAAACTCTTTAGCCAAATCAGTGTAATTCGGAATAACATCACCAGGCCTATGACAAGTGGAACCGGGTCATCATCCGACCTGCACATTGGTCTAAGTTGTGTGTCCAGCACAACCTGAACGACCAAGGACAATCTAGTATGAACAATCATGAATATATAGTTCCACAACTGATTCACGTATTCAGTGATACATATCTGATGTTCATACAAGGACAACTTTACTTTATGAATACTTTGGGAAATATCATCAACCATGATTGCCTCTAGGGCATATTCCCAACAGTCTCCCACTTGCACTAGAGTCAATCATCTCGACATCATATGTCTAGGCATCTAATGCCCATGGCTCTTACGTGCGCCTCATGCTTAGGTTGTGGAAGTGGATTTGTCAATGGATCTGCAACGTTTGCATCCGTGTGTACCTTGTATAACTTGATATCACCATGATCCACGAACTGGCGAATCAGGTGGTATCGCATGGTTATATGTGTTATTCTGGTGTTGTCTAGGTTCCTTGGCTTGTGTAATAGCACCATTGTTGTCACAATACACGTCTAACGGATTGGACGAGCCCTGAACCACACCAAGATCCATCAGGAAGTTCCTGATCCAAACAGCTTCCTTTGCCGCCTCTAAAGCAGCAATATACTCAGCTTCTATTGTAGATGCAGACACAGTCTCTTGCTTGGAACTCTTCTAGCTCACAACCCCTCCGTTCATTACGAACACGTATCCAGATTGCGAACGAGAATCATCTGAGTCAGTAAGGTAACTCGCATCCGTGTAACCCCTTACACTGAGTTTCAACCTCACCCTCCATAAACTAGGAACACATCCTTAGTCCTTCTTAAGTACTTAAGAATGTTCTTAACTGCTGCCTAGTGGATTTCTACAGGGTCAGCCTGGTATCTGCTCACAACACTTAGAGCATAAGAAACATCCGGCCTAGTACAAATCATGGCATACATGATGGACCCGACTGCCAAAGCATACGGAATCGCACTCATCCTACTTCGCTCATCAGTTGTCGAGGGACACTGAGTTTTGCTTAGTCTTATGCCATGGGACATCGGTAAGAACCCCTTCTTAGACGATTCCATGTTGAATTTCTTCAACACTTTGTCCAAATATGTACTTTGACTCAATCCAATGATCCACCTGGATCTATCTCTATAGATCCTGATTCCTAGTATATAAGTTGCCTCACCCAAGTCCTTCATTGAGGAACTCCTTTCCAATGATTCCTTAGTTTCTTGCAACATCTGGACATCATTTCGAATCAATAATATGTCATCCACATATAAGATTAGAAAGTTTACTTTGCTCCCACTAAACTTCTTGTATAAACAAGAATCATGATCACTCTTGATGAAGCCAAATGATTTGACTACCTCATCAAAGCGAATGTACCAACTCCGAGATGCTTGCTTCAATCCATAAATGGATTTATGAAGTTTGCATACCTTGTCAGCATTAGCTGGCTCGACAAAACCCTTGGGCTGTATCATATACACGTCCTCGGTTAATTTTCCATTAAGGAAAGCCGTTTTGACATCCATCTGCTTTATCTCATAGTCGAAATAGGCTGCTATAGCTAACATGATCCGAACTGATTTAAGCATCGCTATGGGTGAGAAAGTCTCATCGTAGTCAACTCCTTGAACCTACCGGAACCCCTTCGTGACAAGTCGTGCTTTATAGATAGAAACGTTTCCATCCATAACAGTTTTCTTCTTAAAGACCCATTTGCACTCGACGGGTCTTGCACCGTCTAGCAGATCAACCAAGTTCCAAACTTGATTTTCATCCATGGACTTTAACTCGGATCTCATGGCTCCAAGCCATGACTCAGAATCAGATCCCACCATCGCTTCCAAATAAGTTGCCGGCTCATCACTGTCTAACAGTAATACATCACAAACACTTCGCAATCTTGCCGATCTTCGTAGTGTAGGTGCAGCTGCCGGCTCAGCTACCACGGCTGGCTCAACCTCCAAGGCATTTGCCAAATTGCTACTGACCGGTTCCTCTCGAACTTCTTCGAGCCACACTGTAGTACCACTGACTTCCCGACTGAGAAACTCTTTCTCAAGGAAGACACCGTTCCGAGCGACAAACACTTTGCCCTCTTCTCGGTTGTAGAAGGAGTAACCCAAGGTTTACCTTGGATACCCAATGAAAATGCACTTATCCGACTTGGCTGTAAGCTTGTCTGACTGAAGTCGCTTGACAAACGCTTCACAACCCAAAATCTTAAGAATAGACAAACTCGGCTTCTTGCCTGTCCACATATCATGTGGTGTCTTCTTTACTGATTTTGATGGTACTCTGTTTAGTGTGAACGCCGCTGTTTCTAGACAATAACCCCAAATTGATAAAGGTAGATCTATCTGACTCATCATTGATCATACCATGTCTAGCAAGGTCCGATTTCGCCGTTCCGACACACTGTTCCTGTGCGGTGTACCCGGCGGAGTGAGTTGAGGAACTATTCCACAACTCTTCAGATGGTCATCAAACTCATGGCTCATGTACTCGCCTCCTCGGTCCGACTGAAGAAACTTTATTTTCTTGCCGAGTTGATTCTGTACTTCATTCTGGAATTCTTTGAACTTTTCAAAGGCTTCCGACTTATGTTTCATCAAGTAGACATATCCATATCTACTCAAATCATTAGTGAAGGTAATGAAGTACTCATAACCACCCCTGGCTGTCGTGCTCATTGGACCACATACATCACTATGTACTAGTCCCAACAAGTCAGACACCCTTTCACAACTCCTTGCAAAAGGTGTTTTGGTCATCTTGCCCAGAAGGCAGGATTCACATGTCTCAAATGACTCCAAGTCGAACAAAGTTAGGAGTCCATCATCATGGAGCTTCTTCATGCGTTTCCAACTTATATGACCAAGTCGACAGTGCCAAAAGTAAGTCATATTCAGATCATTTGGTTTCAACCTTTTCACATTTACGTTATAGACCGACCCACCATCAAGATTCAAAATAAATAACCCGTTTTGAACGGATGCAAAGCCATGAAACATATCATTCAAATATAAAGAACAACCATTGTTCTTAATATTAGACTCATAGCCTTGTCTCATCAAACATGAGGCAGAAATGATGTTTCGACTAAGCACTGGAACATAATAACAATTATTTAGTTCCATTAAGAATCCTGAAGGTAAATGAAGTTGCATCGTTCCAACTTCCAACGCGGTAAATCTTGCTTTGTTGTCGACCTGAATGTCAACCTCGCCTTTTGCTACGCCCCTAGTTCTTACTAGTCCCTACAACAAGTTGCAGATATGAATGATTGATCCGGTATCATATACCCAAGAACTACCGGGTGCATCAGCAAGATAAAGGTTTATAACATTGCAAACAAGTGTACCTGAGTTGGAAGTCACACCTCCACTCTTGGCTTTATCTGCCAAATACTTGCTGTAATTCCTCTTCTAGTCCCATCCGTCTTGCAATAGAAGCAAGCGGATCCGGCTGAAGGAGATGACTTAGTCCCTGAGGAAATGCTTGGGATCTCATCCTGAGCATTACCTCCTGACTTAGCCTTCTTCTTCTTAGTCCAAGAACTCTTCTTAAACTTAGCCTTATTCTGTACTACCAACACTTGGCTAGTACCTTTCTTGAGATCAACCTCTGTCTGCTTAAGCATCCCATACAATTCAGTGAGCTTCTTATCCATACCATGCATGTGGTAGTTCGATATGAACTAACCATACACACTAGGAAGAGAGTTTGGAATTATATCCGTAGTGAAATCTTCGCTAATGGGGTAGCCAAGCCTTTCCAGAGACTGCACATAACCAACCATCTTGATTACATGCAGACTCAATGGATCACTATCCTTAAGCTTACAACTCAGCAAAGCTTGAGAGACTTGATACCTCTCGATCTTTGCCTGAGCCTGGAACATACTTTTGAGGCTTTTGATCATATCGTAGGCCTCAACATTCTTGAACTGCTACTACAAGTCTGGTTCCATGTGAGCAATCATAGGAAAGCTAATTTCTGTAGACTCATCACATGTTCTACGGTAGGCATTGGTTGCTGTGACACTCGCATTCTCATCCAGCACATCTGGAAGCGGGTTGTCTAGAACATGGTCCCTCTTTTCTTGTTTGAGAACAATTCTCAGATTACGATACAAGTTGGTGAAGTTTGTCCAATTAAGTTTATATTTCTCTAGGATGGTCCTCAAAGCAAAACTGGATAACTGAGGGAGACTGCTACTAGGTGCCATTATCTACAACAGAAATATGCAAAACACTTAAGACAAGCATTCATAAAAGAGCAGGCGTATTAAACATTTTAATACTTATGCTCCCAGTAGAACCAACATCCCTCCGATGGTTACTTAGTGATTTAGGACCCTAAATAAGCAAGCCGACTAGTGAGCTTTAGCATCACCGGTAGCCGTCAAGTGATCTAGGTAGGCAACTCCTTGCCAATCGCATCTCATGTGACTCCTGTTGGTCGGGTGGCATCACATGCCCCGGCTCCCGACCACCGTCTCCTCGAGCCCCACAACCGTTGTGATAGACCCGTCTAGCTTACCAAGTGCTTCCGCTGTAAGAGTCTGACTCGAACCCATCTAGTCGGAAAGAATTGGTAGCACCTCAATTTTATGAGCCCACTACCAAGAATGTCCGACTTGTGATGGTGCAGCACTGGCAGGGAGACCGACTAGACCTTCTTTGAGGGATTAATGTATAACCACTATCTCATAGAGGTAAAACTAGAGACATAACAACAACACAAAATAATCCAATTATATTATGAAATGGTATGGCTCTCATCATGGTGATCTCCATCTCCATGAACCTGTTCGTCATGCCTTTGGCTGCAGTGTCCTTCAAGTCCTCCAAACATGCTACACTAGCACTAAGGAATATACAAGAAGATGGCATCTCATGCTGACACGCAAGTCGTTATACAATAATAGTGACATCACTTTGGCTCCATGCGGCTCACAAACCCGTGATACACAGATCACATATGGATTACACACATCACATGCGCATAAGCCATACCATTCACAACTTCCTGCAAAAACAAGTTATGCATAGATACAATATCTACCGGCGTTGTGAAACTCGCAACAACATCTAATGCACTACGATAGGGAGAAGCCGGCATTCCGAACCATGGATTCCTTCATTGGATAAAACACTTTTACCCAAATCTGATCCATGTGCCGATCTGACCAATCTCATTGATCATCCGCACATGATCTTCCATGCACCCCCAAGTGTGATCGATCCAATTAATCTTGCACAAAACCGATCTATCTCATAGATCAACTACCGAAACCCTAAGTGGATCCTATCCACCACCTCGTGCATATCATATATGCACAGATCTAGAGCTTAAAACCAGAAGCTTTCGCTCTGATACCACTGTTGGGCCACACAGAGATAAACAAAACTTTTTCCCTACGCGGAACTCCCAAGATCCAGCTCAGGTAATAGGCCACGAGATTACCGCTACACGCGTAGATGTGGAAGTTGATGTTGCACATCGAAGCAGTGCCGAACGATCCCACGGACAGCCCTCCGAATCCCACGAACTCCTTTGCCAGATCCCCACGAGCTTCCCTGTCTCCAGCGCCGCACGTGCAACGCCTCTACCCGTATCCACACATATAGGAAGGAGCTTCGGACAGAGGATTGCTAGATCCTGTCTAGCCCGAAATGGAAGGGAGAAAGTGACGGTTAGGTCAGGGACTATCCCTTGTCACTCCACTTATATACACTCCTAGTTGGGCTCAACGCTTGAGGCCCGTCTAGGCCGTATTCCAATCTCCACATGGATCTAATCCACATGGGCTCCTTACCCTTAAGTGTGTGACCCTGTAGGTTCACGTACACCTAGACACGACATGAGCTACTCCTCCAAGTATCCCGTCATGGCTTTGAGTCCAACTCACTCCCATGAACACTCGGTCTCAAGTCGATAGATGGTAGCGGCCTCTAGCAAGACGTACCAACTCCCAAGTGCCATAAAGTTAGAAGACGAACCTTCAATGTGACTTTTGTCCAAGTCCCTTTGCCACACAATATATCTGTTAAGCTATAGGCGTGTAGTTGCCATCCCTTTAATATCTTAACTCTCTTCTCGTACCAGGATATATGATTCGCTGGACTAACTCTTAGTCCGACTCCCCAGTTAACACTTAACTGAGTAGCGCATGGCCATGCTTCCGAATCATATCACACGAGAGGGCCTAGAGAATTTCTCTCCATTACGGAGGGGCAAATCCCATCTTGGTAATCCACGTCACGCAACTTTCTTCACAACCAACCCGAACTCTACATTTATAACTGCCCATTTATGGAACAACGTTTGATAGAACCTAAGTTGGATATCCACAACTCGGATGATGCAATCACCTCAGGTCAAAGGATTCCATTGCTTGATGATACGTCCATTTTGCATCACTATTCTATATCATAATTTACTGTTATTCATTGATATATTTCATATTAAGAGATGATACTTACGTTATTTCATCTGTTTTTGCATGGTTGATGACTTTTGGAGCATGGACCACTGTAGTCAGGATTCTGATGGAAAATGTGCTATTTGGAAGCAAAATTCACGAAGATCAGAAAATCCGGGAAAATACATGGAAATCCTATTTTTCTAGAAGACGAAGAAAGCCAGAAGGAGGAGTGGAGATGGGCCACAGGGGCCCACACCAACCCCTGGCACGGGCCACCCTAGGCCGCGCCACTAGGTGGTGTGGCCGCCCTGGTCCACCCCTGGCTCTCCCCTCTGGCGTACATTATCCTCCCGAAACCCTAAGACTCAGAGAGCAACCACAGAAAGATTCCGCCGCCTCTGCCGGGCGGAAAACACTAAGAGAGAAAGATCTCTCTGGTAGACAGAATTCTGCCAGGGGAATTCCTTCCCAGAGAGGGGAGATCGTCGCCATCAACACCACCATCAAGCTGGACTTCATCGGTATCATCATCATCATCACCACCATCATCTCCACCAGCACCATCATCACCATCTCCATACCGCTGTAACAATTGGGTTGAATCTTGCATTGTTCTTAGGGAAAACTTTCCCGGTATTGATTACTCTTTGTAGTTGATGCTATTGAGTGAACCATTGAATTATCGTTTATGTTCAGATTGTTATACATCATTATTTCATCTCTGATCATGATCCATATGATGTCTTGTGAGTAGTTCGCTTTGTTCTTGAGGACATGGGAGAAGTCATGTTGTTAGTAGTGGAATTGTGTTGAGAAATATTCAATGGTTTGATATTTAAGTTGTGGTGTACTTCTTCTAGTGGTGTCATGTGAACGTTGACTACATGACACTTCACCTATATGGGCCTAGGGGAATGCATTGTGTATTTGGCTACTAATCGTAGGGGTTGCCGGAGTGACAGAAACCTGAACCCCCGCTAGGAAACCATTGCACAAGGGACGTCAGGGTCTTAGAGTTTAAAGGTGTGGTTAGGTTTCTACCTTAATTACTTTCTTGTGCTTGCGGATGCTTGCAAGGGGTATAATCACAAGTATGTATTAGTCCTAGGAAGGTCGGTACATTAGCACAGGTTCACCCACACAACACTTAGCAAACTAAAGAAGATTAATCAACTATACGAAGCGAAAGGACTTGATGATATTCCCATGTGTCCTCGAGAACGTTTGTTCATCTTAAGTAATACAACTGGCTTGTCCTTTGCTGATGAAAGGATTGGGCCACTTGCTGCATTTATTCTTATTGTCTTTTATTTACTCGTACTTTATTTACCCGCTTTATCAAAAACCCATAAAAATCCGTTTGCTAAGTATTTACAGAGAATTCCTGCTCCAAGCCACTAGCCAGCACCTTCTGCTGCTCGTTGGGTTTGGCACTCTTACTTAACGAAAATACTGCGTTACACCCCTATACTTGTGGGTCATCAAGACTATTTTCTGGCACCGTTGCCTGGGAGTGAAGAGCTATTGGAAAGTGGAACTGGTAAAGGAAACCTCTACTGTGAGTATTGTTTACTTCTGTTAGTTGCTTTATTTTCAATATGGAAATCCGCTGAGTTTCTTATTTCGTAATGCTACTACCGCTGCTAAGGTAGTAGATGAACCACAACCTGCTGAGAATGGTACTTTTAAAATACCTACAAGAATTATTGATCGTGTTATGGATAACTATTATGTTGGAGATGGAACTGTCCATCCCGGTGATCGTTTGCTCTTTATACACGAATTATGCGGGTTGTTCAAGTGTGCGAGTATTACAATAGATCAAGTTAAGAAGAGGTTATTCTCATTATCACTGAAAGGAAGAGCCAAGGACTGGTATAAGCTGCTGAAGATTGGTCAAGCTCTTGAATGGGAGGAAATACTACCTCTATTTTATTTAAAGTTTTATCCTCCTAGTGAGATTCATAAAGATCGGAATCAAATATACAACTTTTGTCCTCTTGATGGAGAGAGTACAGCTCAAGCTTGGGGGAGATTGAAGTTACTAATGCTCAAATGTCCCATTCATGAGCTCCCCAACAATATTATTATCAATAACTTTTATGCAAGGCTTTCTCTTCATGATAAGGATTTATTGGATGCCTCTTGTGCTGGATCATTTACACGCATGGAAGAAGAAGCTAAATGGGATCTTCTGGACCGTATTCAAGATAATGCTGAAGCATGGGAGAATGACAAAGGAAGAAAGTCAGGTATAAATTATGATTATGAATGCATTGAATCTTTTATGGGAACTGATGACTTTCAAAATATAAAAAATGCTTATGGTCTAGATTCTCAAGCTATTGCAACTTATTTTAAGGCTTTTGTTTCCTACATTGAAGTTCCTAAAAAGAAGTAGAATAAGTATCATGAACCACATAAAGATGTTGCTAAGTGTGTTCCTGCAAGAAATACTAAAGTTTATACTGCTAATCATGTCTTACTTGAACCTTACATTGAGAAAATGCCTTTCCCAGTTAAGATGAAGGAACATTCTATGATAGCTAGTATGGTTAATGAAAGTACTAATAAAGCTATTGAACCTGATAAACAAATGGATGATGAACCTATAATGGCAAATGTGAAAGATTTTGTCACTAAATATGTATAAGAGGGACACACTATCCTTTGTAAGGATATCCCTAATATTGTTTCACAAGGTAGTGTTATGAGAGCTAGTGTCCCAGTGTTTTCTGTTAGGATAAGTGATCATTGATACAATGGTTCTTGTGATAGCTATATTATTAAGTTTATGCATGATACTGAAAGTTATTATGAGAGAGGAAACAATGTTCTTATGTATCTTAATAATATCAAGTTTCCTCGTTTTATGCTGAATTTTTTTATGTTGCACTTGTTTTACCTTCCTATGCTAGTGGCCTCTGGTTTCAACAACTTGTTTGTTTACAAAAGTCCCTTGCATAGGAAGTGGGTTAGACTTAAACATGTGTATTTTTGCTTCTTAATGCTCTCTTTTACTTCAATTCATAATCTTATGTGAGCATCATTGAAATTATCATGCCCATCTTAATGGCTATAAAGAAAGAGCTTTCTGGGAGACAACCCAATTTATTTTTGCTTTCAGTTTGTTTTTGTTTCTTTGAGTTTTGGAAGTTATTACTTTGGTAATAACCTCTCCTTATTCTTTTTGTTTGGTTTTTGTGTCAAGATCAACCTCTAATGGAATAGAAGTAAGATTTGGGGAAGTTGCTGCCCCAAAACAGATTATTGGGCTTCACCGTAAAAATTCGTGACAGATCTCTATATGTCGGATTGATCTGTATATTTTTGTGTTTCTGCCCCAGGTTATTATTTAACTTTCGTTAGTTTTGCACATTTTGATTTGAGCAACAGACGATTTTCGAAAAAATTGATCTTTACCTGCTGGTCTGTTTTGACAGATTTTGAGCACTCTTACATTTGGGCCTTAAATCGATTTTATTTTTGAATTCTTTTGGGATTTTGGAAGGAGTTGTTTCAGTAGCTTATGTTTTGATGGATTTCAGTTGAAATTTAACTCAAAATATTTATTACCTCGTATGCACTAATGTTGCTAATGAGAATTGTGTGATGTTTTGTGTGAAAGAATTTCCAGGTTAGTGGAGAAAATGGTGTCATAAGAGAGTGAAATATTTCATGACTCGGGCAATATGTGTATGAAGATGAAGATATTGATGTTATTCAAGCGGTGACTCCGGAAGAATCTACCAAAGATCAAATTCAGAGACCTGCAGAGTCCGTTTTCGAATAGGTAACAGTTCTGGTAAGAAAAGTTCCGCGAAAATTCTATCCAGTTATATTTTTGCAGTTTTTATCCAACACGGAAAGCTACGAAGCGAAAGAGGGATGGAAACGGAGCCTGGGTGGCTCACACCACCCTGTGGCGCGGGCCCCCCAGGTCGCGCCACTAGGTGGTGTGGCCACCTCGGACTCCGTCTCCGACCCGTTTTCTCTCAATACCTTCCTTTTGTTGTAAAACTTCGTAATATATAATCCCCCGGATCCCCCGAGGTTCGTGTATCGTGTTCTCGTCATGTTTTCGTTTCGATCTGTTTCTGTCAGGAACTATTCTTGAAAGTTAGAAGCACAATGATGTCTGCCAAGGATAAAGGAAAGGAGCCTATGGAGGAAGACCTCCAAGACCCCGGGCAGGAGAAGGAGATCAAGAGTGAAGATGAAGAGGAGGCAAAGCACACCGACACTACCATTGCAAGCATTGGAGTGGTGCCAACCCTGCCAGGATTATGTCAACTTGTGGAAGCCTCCTCATCACTGTTCGGCACCATGGTCACTTCCTCCACGCACCAAGAATCATTTCCATACCCTTATCCATGAACATCAATACCAGAATATGCCTAAGGAGAAACTACCCTCCAATTGGGATTTGCCTCGTTCTAGCCATGCAGGAAAAGAAGACTTGAAGGAGGTAGAGTGGGGAAAGAATTGCAAAAGCTGGGATCGGCAACCTGACACAATCATGAGCCGCATCGAGCACAACTCGGCGTTGATTGGCACTCTCACCTTCGAGATCGAGGACTTGGGGAAATTGATCAAAAAGCTCATCGAGAGAATACCACCACCACCGAAGGAGTAATTCGTCATCAGGTTTTGGCATCCTCTTGGCTTGTTCCAAGCTTGGGGAAGTGCCGCGGTATCATATCACTATCTTCTATCTTTTTACCTTTTTAGTAGAGTCATATCATGAATAGAGAAGTTATCATGTAGGATGGTTTGCACTATGGAAGTGTCACCTCTCTCGTTAGATATCTATGTATCACTTGGTGTGAGTTGCCGTTATGGAATATTAATGAGAAGTTCTATCATTACTCTTTTGCATATCTTATTTTAGTTTTCAATTCATGGTTATATGATTGATCTTGTTGTTAGTATTGGTATCACTTTGGGATCATTGAGTTAATTTAGTTGGTTTTGGCAAACCTGGCTCGATCAGTAGCAACACTATTTTTGAGAGTTCAATGAAAAGATAAAAGTACTCTAAAGAAATATAATTTCATCATCTTTCTTTCTTGATTTGCTCATAAGTCTAGTATTCTCTAGTTAAGATCTTTTGTGCTTCCAAGGAAGATTGCATGTTTGTTTTTTATCACTTGTATGTTTGTTTGTTTCCTTCAACTCGTATGCTTACTACCCAGCCTCGCTAGCCAAAAAACCTGTACTGAGAGGGAATACTTCTCGTGCATCCAGTCCTTAAACCAAAACCTATGCCATTTGTGTCCACCATACCTACCTAGTAGCACTATTGCTATTCTAAGTAAATTCATGTTTTTATCTACCTTCCAAATTAAACTTGTTATGTGAAGATTAGTGATTAAAGCTCTCACGAACTTGATGGCACCCTTTACTTTCTTAAAGTTAATAAACTTGAACCATTGTGCCCATCTATGTTGCGTATATGCTTGCGCTTTGTAAGTTGAGAATTAGCAGAACCATGCTGTCATGGGGAACGCTTTCAACATTGCACTGGTACTTTATACGTAGTTGATATCATGTTTTTTTGTCTATGGATGTCGTCGGTGTGAAATGAAAGGGGAGCTTGTCCATGGTAAATAAGAAGATTATTGAGATACTTGTTGTCTGCTTGCCTTGTCATTTTGATATGGGGATTCTTCCGTATCATCGGGCAAGGGGTATCCCGTTGGCGGTTCTCTATGATACACATGTACTTACTATGACAAGAACTTACCGGTGACTAAACTTGAGTAGCATGAGGACCGGCCCTCATATTCCATGGACATGAGATTTTCAACTTGCAACTTGTCAAGCATATCCTCATATTTGATCACTTTAACCTTAATCACCTGAAGATGCTTATGATATGGGCAATGAGAGCTGAAAGCTAATAAGTACCATAATTTTTGGAAGCTCTTTATGAAACTTGAAATCCCTGCTTCCCTCTGCGAAGGGCCTTTCTTTTACTTTTTAGTTGAGTCAGTAAACCTATTCCTTTCTATCTCAGCAAGTATTGAGTTGTTGTGTTTCATTCATTCATATGATGATTTATTCAATCATGTTTCGTATGTTCCTTGTTTTGCACTTTGCTCTTATCTTAGTGAGTACTACTTTGAAAGCTATCATTGAATTCCAGTTATTTGTGGACTTCAGCAAATTGTCAACCATTCTTCGACCAAGACCTAATTTTGCCATTACCAATTATGATTTACTTTATGTATCTTTATTGTGTTTACTTTACTTATTGCAAGTTAAGTTATATCATAGTGAGTTGTGTTCTATTATGATTTATGTATTGATGAATGTGATGCTTCTTGTCCGTATTCTTTTATCGACTCTTCACTCCAAAAACCTGAGGTCATGTTTATTGAGTTCAGTTTCGCTTGAGGACAAGCGAAGGCTAAGCTTGGGGGGAGTTGATACGTCCATTTTGCATCACTATTCTATATCATAATTTACTGTTATTCATTGATATATTTCATATTAAGAGATGATACTTATGTTATTTCATCTGTTTTTGCATGGTTGATGACTTTTGGAGCATGGACCGCTGCAGTCAGGATTCTGATGGAAAAGGTGCTGTTTGGAGGCAAAATTCACGAATATCAGAAAATCCGAGAAAATACATGGAAAATCCTATTTTTCCAGAAGACGAAGAAAGCCATAAGGAGAAGTGGAGATGGGCCATAGGGGGCCCACACCACGTCGCGCCACCAGGTGGTGTGGCCGCCCTAGTCCACCCCTGGATCTCCCCTCTAGCGTATATTATCCTCCCGAAACCCTAAGACTCAGAGAGCAACCACAGAAAGATTCCGCCGGCTCTGCGGTGCGGAAAACACCAAGAGAGAAAGATCTCTTCGGCAGACAGAATTCTGTCGGGGGAATTCCTTCATAGAGAGGGGAGATCGTCGCCATCGACACCACCATCAAGCTGGACTTCATCGGGATCATCATCATCATCATCACCACCATCATCTCCACCAGCACCATCATCACCATCTACATACCACTGTAACAATTGGGTTGAATCTTGCATAGTTCTTAGGGAAAACTTTCCCGGTATTGATTAATCTTTGTAGTTGATGCTATTGAGTGAACCATTGAATTATCGTTTATGTTCAGATTGTTATACATCATTATTTCATCTCTGATCATGATCCATATGATGTCTTGTGAGTAGTTCGCTTTGTTCTTGAGGACATGGGAGAAGTCATGTTGTTAGTAGTGGAATTGTGTTGAGAAATATTCAATGGTTTGATATTTAAGTTGTGGTGTACTTCTTCTAGTGGTGTCATGTGAACGTTGACTACATGACACTTCACCTATATGGGCCTAGGGGAATGCATTATGTATTTGGCTACTAATCGTAGGGGTTGCCGGAGTGACAGAAACCTGAACCCCCGCTAGGAAACCATTGCACAAGGGACGTCAGGGTCTTAGAGTTTAAAGTTGTGGTTAGGTTTATACCTTAATTACTTTCTTGTGCTTGCGGATGCTTGCAAGGGGTATAATCACAAGTATGTATTAGTCCTAGGAAGGTCGGTACATTAGCACAGGTTCACCCACACAACACTTAGCAAACTAAAGAAGATTAATCAACTATACAAAGCGAAAGCACTTGATGATATTCCCATGTGTCCTCAAGAATGTTTGGTCATCTTAAATAATACAACCGTCTTGTCCTTTGCTGAAGAAAGGATTGGGCCACTTGCTGCATTTATTCTTATTGTCTTTTATTTACTCGTACTTTATTTACCCGTTTTATCAAAACCCCCTAAAAATCCGTTTTCTAAGTATTTATAGAGAATTCCTGCTCCAAGCCACTAGCCAACACCTTCTGCTCCTCGTTGCGTTTGACACTCTTACTTATCAAAAATACTGCGATACTCCCCCTATACTTGTGGGTCATCACTGGAGACTGCAAATGACAACATGCTCATTGCATCTCAACTGTGGGTCAGTCCGACTTGCTAAACTCTTTAGCCAAATCAGTGTAAGTCGGAATAGCATCACCATGCCCATGACAAGTGGAACCATGTCATCAGCTGACCTGCACATTGGTCTATGTTGTGTGTCTAGCACAACCTCAACGACCAAGGACAATCTAGTATGAACAATCATGAATATATAGTTCCACAACTGAATCACATATTCAGTGATACATATCTGATGTTCATACAAGGACAACTTTACTTTATGAATACTTTGGGAAATATCATCAACCATGATTGCCTCTAGGGCATATTCCCAACAACACACACAATGGTGGGCCCAACGACTATTCCCGTAACGCCAGTGGTGATGACCAGGACAAAAACAGAGCCATCCCCCCTCGCAAATGAGCCAACGGCGTGCCGAGTCAGGGAACGACATCTGCTCTTGGAGAAGTTGGGCGTGGCCATACGAGAACCTAATCACTTCGACCAGGTTATCCTCTGCAAGTTGGACCATGAGCTCTGCCGGCAGGCCGATGTAGTTGTAGCGGGGTTGTGTGCAGGCGCACATGCCGTGCAGGCACACTTGCCGTGCAAGAACGCGGGCTCGTGGTCGGGGAGTTCGTAGTAGGTGAAACGGTGAAAGCATCCTAGGTGGGAGCACACGAGAGGGTACGGCGCTAGGATGTTGCAAGCGATGATCTCCATATTCTCGAGGTTCAGCAGTATGTACTCCTCATTCAGCGGCTGCCCCATCTGAAGTTTGTCGAGAAATCGGAGAGAAAATCTGCCGTTAGTTAAGCCGATCGCAGGAATATGTAAGATAAATTGAAATACTAGTTAAATGATTTCTTACCTAAAGGTTCAAGTCAGCGGCTGTCGTCCAAGAACAGTGCACGAAAGTCGATGGTGTCGTCCGGGCATGGAGAGTGGGGTGGAGGAGTGGGTATGGCTATGGAAGATACGCGCTCAGTCATGACCTTGATAAATAGTAGGGTAGAGGGGAGTGGTAATAATAATATAAGTGAATAGTTAGCGCAGCCAATTATGGTGTGGAACAGACTAGTCATGGATCGCCCTTACGAAGAACCATCATAATCGTCTATGCGCCCCGATAGAACAGTCTGTAACAATCGGGGCGCAGAACCAACATCCTTGCGGGGGGTCTTCTAGAAGACATGATCTAACATCCACCATTGAGCGCTAGGGTTATGATCCAACGACTGCTATTGGTCAATAGGATTACACCAGTTTCTATAAGGTTTCGAGCCAGTCAACGGGGTTATCCTATGTTTGACCAGATTTCAAATAATCATGAGTCATTCAAGTAAACTTTTTTTAAAGAGTTGTTATGGCAGTTTTATGCGGTGTAGCATCCATGTAAATTTTCTCCCGGCCATTGTTGCGCTCAAATCTTGCACCTCCTTTGAAAAAACACCGGGTTTTTTGATTCATAAAATGAAAAGTCAAGATTTCTTTAAATAACCAAGAAATATCTAGTTGGAGAAGTTGCTTGGAATACCGAGAGGGAACTAAGTGTTGGGTCTGGGCTCAATCCATAGAGTGGTGCCATGTTTTGGATAGTAAGGAGGGGTCCTATGGTTAAAAGTCAAGTTAAATCCTACTCGGTAGCCGTTCGGGTGGTACTTTGGGTACTGAAACTCTTGGTACATATTGTTTATGATTTTTTATGAGTAGTGGGTCACATATAAGGGCTCCATGACCTGGTTATATTTTTTTTTTGAATTTCCTTTATCGTGGTTCAGAAAATGGGCAAACTCGCCGGCGTGCGCAAGCATGCAAGGGTGAGTGAAATCTTGAATCCATACATGTCTCCAGCCTACGTACCCTATAGGGTACCTCAAACCATTTTTGCTTGAAAATTGAGGGTGTTTTTAGAGTACCTACAATTAGAAACCGTCATTACCGGGCGTAACTCAATAGAAAAAGTATATGCCTCCACGCCAAGAAAAATACATAACTGTAGGTTAAGACCGTATTATGCGGTGTAGCATCCATGTAAATTGCCTCATGACAATTGTCACGCTCAAATCTTGCACCTCCTTTGGAAAAACATTGGTTTGTTGGATTCAGAAAATGGAAAGTCAAAATTTATTCAAATAACCAAGAAAACTCTAGTTGGATAAGTTGCTTGGAATTCCAAGAGGGAGCTAAGTGTCGGGTTTGAGCTCAATCCATGAAGTGGTGCCATGTTTTGGACAGTGGGGGGTCTAGGATTGAAAGCCAAGTTAACTCCTACTCGATAGACATCCGGGTGATGTCTTGGGTGCAAAAAGTCTTGGTATGTCTTGTTTATGATTTTTTGTGGTTAATGGTTCACGTATAAGGGCTCCACGACATGGTTTCATATTTTTTGTGCTTTTTTTTGAATTTTCTTTGCCGAGGTTCGAAAAATGGGCAAACTCGCCGGCGTGCGCAACCATGCAAGGGTTGGTGCAATCTTAAACCCAGGCATGTATCGAGCCTAGGTAGCCTATGGGACACCTCCAAACTATTTTTGCCTCAAAATTGAGTGCCTTTTCTAGGGTACCTATGGTTAGAAATCGCCATTACCGGGGCGTAACTCAAGAAAACAGTATATGTCTCGACGTTGAGAAAAATACCCAGCTCCAGGTTATGACCATTTTATACGGTGTAGCATCCGTCTAAATTACCTCACGTCAATTATCACGCTCAAATCTTGCACCTCCTTTGAAAAAACACCGGGTTTTTGGATTCATAAAATGAGAAGTCAAGATTTTTTCAAATTACCAATAAATCTTTAGTTGGAGAAGTTTTCTGGAATGCTGAGAGGTAGCTAAGTACCGGGTCTAGGCTCAACCATGGAGTGGTTCCATGTTTTGGGCGGTGAGGGGGGATGATTGTGCTCTATATGCGCTTGGTGTGTGGCGGTCGATGCCAGGAGCGCGTCCAACGGTGCTCAGCTCCACACGGCGGCGCACGCGGCTATTCGGTTGCAACCATCCACCATGGCACAAGTACGATGCACCGTAATGTCGTGTAAGTGGGTGTCGAACAATGCAACAGTTGCACGTGTCGTTCCATTTGCTGTCTGGCCTATCCACTCCGCTTCTGATTTATCCGTTGGTTTTTTAGGCGTCTCTCAGAACCACACTTCTTGGAGAAGGAACACGGTCAAGCCCCCATACATTAAATGATTCATCGTATGGTCATGTCATGTATAATCTCGTCAGAAAAGTTTACAACTCCACAACACATGTGAAAGAGCACGTGGGCCCCCTTTTGTGGTTTTGGTAATTATTGAAAATCTCTATGGACTAATATTTGCATTGAGTTACACTTGTAGGAAATGTCCATTGGCATCGCTTAGACCATGTGTTGGCTTCAAGGTAGAAGAAATGAAGAATAAGTGTAGTGCAAGTTCAAGATGCGCCATCTCTAGAAAATCTCATGCTTCATGCTTGGCATTCTCGGTGGTCTTGGTTCGATGAAGACAAGGTCAAATAAGAGGCTCCCTCATGGTGTATGGGGGAGCATATGTCAAGTATTCATCAATCGAGTGTGTGCAAGAGCAATCAAGAAAGGTGTCCATCTTGAGAAGGATAAGGTCATGTACATCGTGCTCAAGTGGATTGCTCAAGGCAAAGGTATAATCTTGATATGTTTTCCCTTTTGCCGGTCTCATGTTGGTAGTTGGGATACCGGGTTTAGGATAGATAACCGTACTATCAATAGGGGCTCTCAAGTGAGTAACTCGATCATATCTTTCAGAGAGGGCTCAAACCATTGCATTCTTAGCATTATCTTTCTTGGTTGTTTGTCGGATCTTATCCATGTTTGGTTCTAGAGCTTGTGTTCATTACAAGCTCTAGATCATCAAAATCGGATCTCCCTTTTATATCTTATTGAGATTTTGTTCTTGGAGGTTTTCCGGATCCTCACCGAGTGAGTTATCTCACATATAATACTTGATACATTCTCACCTGGTGATATCCAATATTTCCAACAAAATTGGGTAGCTCTTGTTGTCCTCTTTCCGTTTTGGGTTAATCGGAGTTTCCTAACTCTAGATATTGCTATTTGAATTTTTCCCTTTATTTGATTTGAAAAGAAAAAAGGGAAAGGCAGTTTTCTGGGCCGCCCGGTACTACTGGGCTCTGTACCGGGCGGTACCGAACGATCCTGTTCGCGTTGGGTACCTTTAACATGGCCCGGCTGCGTTGGCCGGTAGTGCAGGCCCATCGCGACTCTACCACCCTGGCCGGCCGGTACTACTGGGCTGGCCCAGTCTGCTCGCCAGCTCGAGCTGCCGCCGCTTCTCTCTTTGGGCTAGGCTCCCTCGCGCGCGCAACTTCTCCTCTCACTCGGCCCCAATCCCCTGCGCGTGCACGCCTGATTCCCTCGCTCGCTGCCTCCCCGATCCCCTGCTGCTCTTGCTTGCTTGCTGCCTGCTTCGTTCGAGTCGCCAGGCCGGGAACCGGTAGTACCGGACAATCAGCGATACTACCAACCCAGGCCAAAAATGTGCCCCAACGGGCAGATTTGATGTGGGCCTATAAAATCCTTTCTCTCTCTCTCTCTCTCCCTTTTATCTACTTATTTTTCCTCTTTTCTCAAGCCATTTCCCCCCATTGTTTTGACTACTCTTGTTCTTGATTTCTTCCTCCCCATCCAATGATTCTTGCCAATATTTGAGAGGAATATAGAGAAGATCTAGATCAACATTTTGACCAAACCAAATCAACTCTTTGGGATCTAGACCTTGGGGGATTTGTGTTCTCCTTGTGGTCTTCCTCTCTTGTTCCCCCAATAGCTTTAGTAGCTTTGTTGGAACTTGAGAGTGAAGGATTGGAGCATCTTTGTGGTGTTCTTGCCATTTGTGTCCTTTCCGGAGGATTTTGTTGGTGAAATCAAGAAGCTTGTCTCTCTTAGGTTGTTGGAACCCAAGACGGTTGTGTGGACTTTGTGGCGTGTTCTTGGGGCCTTGAATTAAGTTGTGAAGCTCGCCTCAAGATTGAGGCCTTGGTGGCGATTATTGTGAGCCTCCCATTAAGTTGTGGAGATAGCCCCAATCTTGTACGGGTTTAGTGACCGCCCTCAAGTGTCCCATAGTGGAACGGGTGCTCGCCGCATGGTGGGTGCTCGGGAGAATAGGGTGAGGCCTCTTATGGCGATGGTGGCCTTAGTACCGCTCACCCCTCCAACGAGACGTACTACCTTGTTGGGAGGAACTCGGTAAAATATTGTCGTCCCCGCGTGCCTCGGTTATCTCTATACCCGAGCTCTCTACTTATGCACTTTACATTGTGATAGCCTTCATGCTTGAAGTATTATATATTGTTATCACATGGCCGCTTATCTTGCTTAGCATAAGTTGTTGGTGCATATAGGTGAATCTTAGTATATCTAGGCTTTGTGCTTGACAAAAGAAAACGCTAGTTTTATTCTGCCATCGTTAACCCCATCTCGTAAAAGTTTTAAACTGCCTATTCACCCCCTCTAGGCGACATCCGTGATCTTTCAACATGCCCACGGCAACGGGCCTCAAAGTGCGCAGTCATCCATGGCCGCGTCACCTACCCACATGTCCTCGCTGCCAAGTGGGAGCTGTAATTTATGGCCAATGGATTTTACTAAGAACTATTCCATTTTTACCTAGCGCGGCTGCAATCTCAATTCCAACTGGGTCGCACCTCACGAACCATCCACGCTTCTGCTCGAGGAGACCTAACGTCCCATCCTTTAAAACTGTAACATCCCAAAAGTATTAAACAAGATTAGCAAGTTCTAATTACCCAAGTTTAGGGTTAACAAAAAAACTTTTATTCCTAAACCCATATGAATGCATGTGTGTTTATTATTAATGCATGAATTCTTGCTATGCCATGTTTGATTGCTATAAATAATGAGGATTAGTTTAAAGATGAAAAAAAATATCATCTAGGTCAATTCCAAATAAAATCAAATAAAAATAAAATCAAATAAGAGGCATATGATCAAACGGTCACTTTTGCCAAAATTAACCACTAGCCCACTTTGGGCATCTCTAGCAAATGTTTTCCAACAGAAACAATTCTACTTCTTTTCACCCCTTGCTACACTAAGTGAAAATGAGTACAAGCAAACTTTAGAAACTTACATAAACCAATTTCAAATCTATTTGAGAGGCAATTCAAAATTGAATCAAGTATAGGTATCTAGATCATCATTTTACAAAAACCACTGAAACCAACACCACTTGACAAATCTCAGCAACCCGAGACACCCAAGTATGTGACTAGTACACCCACCAAAAATCATTTAAAAATTCAAAGGTTTAGCTCATGCGGCCATTTGATCGAACACTTAGTAGACATAGTACAACCTACCAACTATCTACTGTTTGTGATCAATCAATTGCTCACCATTTGTACCCAATTCAATTCCATAACTAGCCCACCTCCTAGTACCTTGCCGTGCAGTGGAGCCTCTCCCCTTTGCCGTTTGCACCAGTGCCATGTCGTACCCGAGCATGTCATGCTGGTCAATCATGGACACGATTCCACAAGCCGCCCGCCCTCTCCCACAACCACTAGTAGCTAGGCGTGACCTCACCGCACCCCTCTGTCCACCCCTCGACCAATGACATGCAGTAGAGAAGCCAGCACAACCATGCCTCTCTCCTCTGTCCGCCATGCCGAACGCACGCTAGAGCGCCAAGCCATTCCCACGTAGCCATGCCGCGCCTCGCTCTCTCCGCGTGTACCCGCACTCGCCGCGTCACCAGCAACCTCCCAGACACGATCGTTCGCCGCCGCGTGCCCCGTGACCACCGTATGCGATGACGAACACCGCCGTACCCACACAGAGCACGGACGTCTACCGACCGATTAAGACCATGCCTCGTCGTGCCACTATGCGCATGACGATCGCCGCAGACCACCGCGTCGACCTATGTCCTCTGCCATGCCTATAGCGACCTGTAGCATCGTCACCGACGAGCCCGAGCCATGCCGCGCTGCACCTCGCACCGGTGTATAAATAGGACCCTCCCCCAGCCTCAAACGGCACACCATTCGACTCTCCTCTCCCTCACAAACACCCCTGACCCTTTCTCGGAGCAAGGCGAGCACCACCCCACTGGAATTTCTCCAGAGCCTGCCGTTGCAGTGAAGGAAGGGCGCAGTTGATTGGAGCCACCCAGGAGCTGCCGTGACCACCATTCGACCCGCCGTCGTTGACCAGATCGTTCTCCCCCATCGCCAGACCTAGCTGGAGCCCTGGTAAGCCTCCGACGACCCCCACCATCGAGTTAAGTTTAGAATCTCGCGCACCCCCTATGACATAGACGATGAACTAAAGCCGTTGATCTCGTTCTAATCGCGCGGTTGAGATTAGCTGATACCGCTTCGCTTAGACAGAGTCGCTAACGCGTGGGACCAGCTTGTAAGGAGCTCGCTGTGCGCGCTGTGCAGTTGGGCCGGCCCATGTTCGTTCCCACGCATAGCCCAACGATTCAAATAGAATTTTTCCATTTAATTAAAAACCTATCCTGTCAGTAGATTCAAAATTGAATGCAGAGTAATTTACCGAACCAAAATGCAAGAGTCTAATTTTGTTAGAAAGGTATTGAAAATATCTACCCACTCAAACAAGAATAACAAGACAAAGACTTTTACAATCTCAAACATTTTTATAAAAGCAACCATAAATACTTTTGAGTTGATTCCAACTCTCAAAAATCACATTTGCTATGCTCTATCTGAATATGTAAAAAGATTTGGTTTTACATATATTAATATTGGACTAGTATTAAAATAATCCTATATAGGCATTTATAGCACTTTAATATTATTAAATAGCAATATTAAATCTTGTAATATATGACCACCACTTTAAATCACATTCCCAAGTATTAGAATATGTGGTTATGACATGTGTCAACATGATAGCATATTTTAATTGGAGAATCTCAAATCTTAAGTATTTTCAGTGAGTAGAAATTACTTTTCCAAAATAAAATAAATAGGAAGGTGTCATTATTCCATGTGATGATTGAGATGATGCTAGATCATCTAGTGTGAGCCCTTGTGTGCTAAATAGAAATATCTAAGTATTGTTTGTTGACTGTGTGCCTCATATTTATTTATAGACGCTAGTATCGACCCGGGGTACGAAGAAGAGGAGTTCTACAAAGACGAAGAAGAGATAGCATATGCAAGATACCCTATGCATTCTTTGAGTTGCAATTTTTCCAATTCCCAATTTTACATACAAAGCTTTACTTTTTGTTTACCAAGGTTTCTCAAATAGTTCATTAATTGGTGATTAGTGGAAAAATAGGATAGATGCTATCAAGAGCATAGAACTAAGTTCGGATAGTTACACCTGATTAACACCCCATCCATAGTGATACACTCATGAATAGATGCTAGTGATAAACTAATATGGATCACTTTAGATGGGAACACTTGGAGAAAATGATTATGAAAACCTTGGAATGATGAGTCATTCTATTGAAATGTTTTGACATGTGTTATGAAACACAATGATTTGAAGATGATACTAAATGAAACATGTGCTTTGACTTTGATAAAAACCGATGGTTGGGTTCGGATGTAATACCATTCCAATTTTACCGTACAACCATAATATCTGAGTTGGGTAGGGCTTAACTGGAAGTTTATATGTCTTAGTATGGGTTCCCTCCCGGAAAGAGGTGAAGCTGAGGCTGCCTCGTGAATATGACTGTCCACCTATGCAGTTCCCGGGATGGCAGTTGGCCATGGCTAGGAGGCCAAACTCATAGGGGAGGTTCCTATACTAGCGTGTGTAATTGAAAGGTTAGGATTGATTACCGCATACCAAGTATGATGATTCAGGGTTATCTCTGACGGATGTATCGAATTTTGTGGTGAAAGTGTACCACCTCTGCAGAGTGTCAAACTATTCGAATAGCTGCGTTCGCGGTTATGGACAGTTGTAGTGGCCACATTGTTCCTTTGTTAGATGTTTTCAAAATGACTTGTGACTTGAAAGATGACTTTGACTGGACCACAACAGAGTTGTGGACATGAAACTAGGTTCCCACTTAAGTAATCTAGATAACTAAACTAGGCTCTATTATTAATTACTTATGAAATAAAATTGGCTTGTTGCAAACAAGACTAGAGCTTAGGATTCCTACTAGTATTCTCTTATTTGTGTTAGTGGTAGTTTGTGAGTACTTTACGAGTACTCATGGCTTTGTCCCTAGCTATTCCCATGGCCAGACTATGAGGAGGACTACCCAGAGGATGGACAACAGGAGGTCTACGATAACTAAGATCATCTCCCATCGTCAGCATTGGCCGTGACAATGAAAATGGGGTCTACTAGGTGTATTTCCGATGCTTTGATATGTATTCAGACTTGATCATGAGATCAACTATTTGTAAGACTATTATGGTTTCTAATGGATGATGTACTGTGGTACCAATTCTGTTATGTCTCGCAAAAATGGTAATCCTGGGATTGCGATGTACGGCATAACATGCATCTGGACTTAAAAATCCGGGTGTTGACAAGTTGGTATCAGAGCTATCCTGACCATAGGAGACCATAGTTAGAATGGACATCTGAGAAACCTAATTTCGAAACAAATGAAGTGAGTATTTACAAAAAACTTATTCTCACTCTTATCCTTGAAATTCTTTCAAAAAGAAGTCACTTGTTCCTCAAAATTATTGCAATTCTACATAAAAATGGACACACTTGATCACCTCACTAACTTACTCATCCTAACTACTTATAGATGGAAGTACAATACAACAAGTTCTACCAGTTGGGCAACGGAGGAGAGCTTGTCTTCGAGAGGGACCTAAACCAGCTAGCAGAGCTTCTGGAGCGCCCGCACCCGGAGTTCTTTGGAGCTCAGCTCAATGATCAGTTCAGAGGAGAACTATAGTGGCTGATCGTTGCCGATCTAAGAGGCAAAATGGAGCCACCTCTTTCGGAGAAGATCTAGTTCAGCTTGAGGGAGAACAACTGGTTAGATGGGCTAGCTAGAGCTATGGAGGAGGCAGTTGCTCGTCTGTGTGCACATAACATCAACCAGATCAATGGCACCCGCTTCGCCCACTATGCAAGACGTGACTCTATGGGACAGACCTTGGCCATGCCAAGACATCCGGAGCTGAGGCATCACGTGGATCACCTTGACTTCATGCTGCACGAGACCTAGAAGGAGTTGGACAACGCCGGTGCCTACGCCAACCAGAATCATGCTATTGCAGCCGAGAGGAAGCAAACCCTCGCCATCCTCGCTAAGGAGCGCAAGACACTTCGTCGCCAGCGTGACAAGAAGGACCGCATCATTGCCCGTCTTCGCTAGAAGGTAGCAACTCTTGAGGAGACCATCCATGACCAGGCGATCCAGCTTGAGGAGAAGGAAGATGAAGGTGAAGATATTCGTGGGGATATCCACTCCTACCTCAGTGATGATGACTATCTGGAGGACGTCGCCGCAGAGTTCCACACTAACGAGGATGACGCCAACTTCATTGATGGCGAGGAGCCTAACAGTTCTGATGATGAGTAGTCGCACTTGAGCACTATCGTAGGTGTGAGTTTGTATCCAGTCCCGATGTATTGTAGCTTGACAGAATGGTTCTTAAAACCATGTTCTTAGTAGTTGTGATGTGTGGTTTGTACTGTGTTGTTTGGAATGAATGAATGAAAAGGAGTTGTCATTTCAAACCTTCTTAATACTCAAAGTTTAAAGCTTTCGAAACAAACCCCTAAACCATAGAAATTTCCCTCTTATCTTATGATCTATCTCAATCTTCAGATGAATCGCGGAAACCCTAGTGGAAGCAGATCATCCCAGGACCCAATGCTTCAGATTCTGTAGATGTTAGTTTCAGACTGTGAAGCCGGTAGAGCTAAACATCAACCAATCTTGCTACTCTTCAATAGATAGCCCAGATGGCCCACATCAATCAAGGCCACGGAAACCACGATCACCATGGATCCAAGCTCAAGAACTTCCAAAACACCAACCCTCCTATGTTTAGCAAGTCTGAAGAGCCCTTAGATGCTAATGACTAGCTGCAAACAATGGAAAACAACTTAGAAGTGGCAGGAGTAGATGCCAATGAGAAGGTACTGTTTGCCAGCCACTACCTGTCAGGATATGCAAGGTCATGGTGGAATAGCACATGTACAATGAACGGAGGACAAATGATGACTTGGGATGAATTCAACATCAAGTTCAACAGGACCCTTGTGCCCCCAGGTTTGATCAAGAGGATGAGGGATGAATTCAGGGAGCTGAAGCAGGGAAGAATGACGGTGGTGGAATATCGTGACAAATTTCTGTCTCTAGCTAGGTATGCCCCTGATGAGATTGACACTGAAGTGAACAAGAAGGAGAGATTCCTGAATGGTATTCATGATGAGATGCAGACATTGTTAGTCAACATTCCCTTTGACGACCTTGAAGCTCTAGTGGATTCTGCTCTCTAGATGGAAGGAAAGATCAACCAAGCCACAATGAGAACCATAAGCGTCGTATGATGCACCAACCTAGACCCCACCATACCCTGAAGTACCGCCCCAACCCGTCGACAGGATTTGCACCAAGGAACAAAAAAAACCTATGAACCGTCCGAACTATCCCAATCGTGGCGGAGGAAACCCGAGGCCCAGAGGCCACCACAACAACAACCCCGGAAACCTCAATAATTTCAACCGTGCACCGCCCAAGTCCAACAACAACAATACTGCCCCAAGGACTGGAAGCAATGTTGTGCCTATCGCGAGGAAAGACAAGTCAATGATAACCTGCATTGAATGTGGAGTCACGGGTCACTACTCCAATGAGTTCCCCAAGAAGCTTGCTGCAACCACTAATGTCACTGCACCTGGCTAGCAGCAGCGCCGTGTCTAGACTGGAAAGAGGTTTGCCCCAGGAAACCCGCACAGCCGTACCGGTCGTCTGTTCCACATGAATGCGGAAGAAGCCCAGGAAGTGCCAGATGTCGTGTTGGGTATGTTTTCTGTTTACTCAGTAGTTGCAAGAGTGTTGTTTGATTCTGGAGCATCACACTCGTTTGTTACAGAAGAATTTGCATGCACTAGTAAGATTCAACCCACCAATTTGAAGCATGTTATGATAGTTCGAATACCTGGTTCAACCACCAAAGCTAGAAAAATTTGCAAGCCCGTACCTATCAGAATACATGGGATATATTTTTATGCCAACCTAATAGTACTTGGAACCAAAGATTTGTATGTAGTACTAGGAACGGATTGGATGTCAAAACATCAAGGATTAATTGACTTTGCCAAGAAATCCATAACCATGACCAGTAGCACCAGAGTATCAGTAGAGCATGTGTCTGTGACGCTGCCCCGTCAATTTAAATGCAACAAGAGTCTAGTCAAATCAACCATTGACCAAGTCCGAGTAGTCTGTGAATACCATGATGTCTTCCCAGATGAATTACCCGGTATGCCCCCAGATCAGGATATTGAGTTTATCATTGAACTAGTTCCTGGAACTGGACCCATAGCGTAGAGACCCTATGGTACGAACCCATCTGAATTAGTGGAGCTGAAGAAACAACTTGATGACATGTTGGGTAAATGTCTAATACAACCAAGTGCATCGCCATGGAGATCACATGTTTTGTTTGTGGATAAGAAGGATGGTGCCAACCGCTTGTGTATGGATTACCGGAAGCTGAATGACGTCACCATCAAGAACAAGTACTCACTGCGAAGATATAATACCTGTTTGACCAACTGACTGGTGCTAGAGTGTTTTCTAAGATTGATTTTAGAACTGGTTATCATCAATTAAAGATCCGTGCAATAGGTATTCCAAAGACTACCTTCACTACCAGATATGGATTGTATGAGTACAACGTCATGTCATTTGGATTGACCAATGCCCCCGCTTATTTCATGAACCTCATGAATAATATTTTTATGAACTTCTTGGATAAGTTTGTCGTTGTTTTTATCAATGACATTCTGATCTATTCCAAGTCGGAAGAAGAACATGAGCAACACCTAAGAACCATCCTTGAAACCCTTAGGGATCACCAGTTATATGCCAAGTTTAGAAAATGTGAGTTTTGGTTATAGGAAGTAGGATTCCTAGGCCATATCCTATCGACAGGAGGAGTTGTCGTCGATCCCGCCAAGATTAAGGATGTTGAAGAATAGAAAGCCCCAACCACCCAAACCAAAGTCCGCGCATTTCTGGGATTAGACGGATATTATCGCAAGTTATTTGAAGGATTTTCAAGCATCGCAAGGCCGATGACCCATCTGTTGAAGAAAGACAAGAAGTTTGAATGGATGGACAAATGTGAAGCAAGTTTTCAGGATCTCAAAAAGAGATTGATTTTAGCCCCAATTTTGATCATGCCGGATATCAAGAAGCCTTTTGATGTATATTGTGATGCATCCAAGATTTGTCTCGGATGTGTGTTGCTGCAAGAAGGCAAAGTAATATCATATCTGTCCCAACAACTGAAGCAACATGAATAGAATTACCCCACCCATGATTTAGAACTAGCAGCCGTAGTTTTAGCCTTGAAGACATGGCCTCATTACCTAATGGGTAACCGCTGTGAGATTTATTCGGATCACAAGAGTTTGAAGTATATTTTCACCTAGAAGGGCCTGAATATGAGGCAACAGAGATGGATAGAGTTAATCAAGGATTATGACCTTGACATTCACTACCACCCCGGCAAGGCTAATGTGGTAGCGGATGCTCTTAGTAGATTGCCATGTGGACTAAACACCATGATAAAGGAAGCTCATCAAGGTCTGCATGAGGAGATGGAGAACTTTAGAATGGAGCTAGTTAGCGAAGGATTTCTAGCCAGCATTGAACTTCAACCCACTTTGATCGGTTAAATAAAGGAAGTTCAGAAAGGAAATGCTAGTATTGATGGAATTAAGCATCGTATTGGTATAGGGAATGTACCTGGATTCACTAAAGATGAAGAAGGAGTTTTTTGGTATAAATGACGTATCTGTGTGCTAGCATATTCGGAGTTGAAGCAAGTCATTATGCATGAAGCCCATGATACTCTTTATTCTATCCACCCGAGAGGAACCAAGATGTATCAAGACTTGAAGGAGCAATTTTGGTGGCATAAAATGAAGAGAGAAGTCGGAAGATATGTCTCCAAGTGTGACATCTGTCAGAGAGTCAAAGTGGAACATCAGCGACCCGCGGGACTTTTGCAACCATTGCAGATTCCGGAATGGAAGTGGGATTCTGTTGGAATGGATTTCATCACAAGCTTGCCTACATCTAGTAGGGGAAATGATTCTATTTGGGTCATAGTAGATAGACTGTCCAAAGTAGCTCATTTCATACCTGTCAAAACCACCTATCAAAGCTCAAAGCTAGCAGAGTTCTACATCGCTAGAATAGTCAGTTTGCATGGAACCCCCAAGACCATTGTGTCAGATCAAGGAACCCAATTTACCTCATGCTTCTGGAAGGAAGTCCAAGAAGGATTAGGAACCAAACTGAACTTCAACACAGCTTATCACTCGCAAACCGACGAACAAACAGAAAGAGTAAACCAGATACTAGAAGATATGCTGAGAGCCCGTGTGTTAGAATATGGATCTAGATGGGAAGATTGTCTGCCTTTCGCAGAGTTCTCATACAACAACAGTTATCAAGCTAGTTTGCAAATGGCCCCATTTGAGTTTTTGTATGGAAGGAAGTGCCGTACCCCCCTGAATTGGTCGCAAGTAGGAGAGAGTCAGATATTCGGACCAGACATCCTACGAGAAGCGGAAGAGAAGGTTTACAAGGTCCGTGAACACCTCAAGACCGCCCAATCCAGACAGAAGAGTTACGCTTATAAAATACGTCGAGACCTGACCTTCAATGTTGGAGATTTTGTGTATCTCAAAGTATCACCCTTTAAAGGAATGCAACGTTTTCAACTGAAAGGGAAGCTTGCCCCCAGATATATTGGACCCTTCAAGATTTTAAGTCACCAAGGAAAAGTATCCTATCAACTGGAACTGCCTGAAGAGATGTCAGCTGTGCATGATGTGTTTCATATCTCGTTACGTCGCAAATGCTTAGAAGTTCCGGAGAAGACCAAAGTTTTCAAGAACATCGATCACAGAGCCATAGATATCAACAAGGATCTAACTTATCGTGAAGTACCCATTCGTATTTTAGAAGAAGCTTTCAAAACCACCCGGACCAGAAGTATCAAGTTTCTAAAGATCCAGTGGAGTAACCATACCGAAGAAGCCACTTGGGAGCGAGAAGATTATATTAGGACTGGGTTTCCCAATTTCCTTAGTTCCTAGTTTTTTCTTGAAACTCGGGACGAGATTCTGTTTAAGGAGGGAAGGTTTGTAACATCCCAAAAATATTAAACAAGATTAGCAAGTTCTAATTACCCAAGTTTAGGGTTAACAAAAAACTTTTATTCCTAAACCCATATGAATGCATGTGTGTTTATTATTAATGCATGAATGCTTTCTATGCCATGTTTGATTGCTACAAATGATGAGGATTAGTTTAAAGATGAAAACAATATCATCTAGGTCAATTCCAAATAAGAGGCATATGATCAAATAGTCACTTTTGCCAAAATTAACCACTAGCCCACTTTGGGCATCTATAGCAAATGTTTTCCAATAGAAACAATTATACTTATTTTCACCCCTTGCTAAACTAAGTGAAAATGAGTACAAGCAAACATTCCAAACTTATAGAAACCAATTTCAAATCTATTTGAGAGGCAATTCAAAATTGAATCAAGTATAGGTATCTAGATCATCATTTTACAAAAACCACTCAAACCAACACCACTTGACAAATCCCAGCAACCCGAGACACCCAAGCATGTGACCAGTACACCCACCAAAAATCATTTTAAAATTCAAAGGTTTATCTCATGCGGTCATTTGATCGAACACTTAGCAGACAGAGTACAACCTACCAACTATCTACTATTTTTGATCAATCAATTGCTCACCATTTATACCCAATTCAACTCCATAACTAGCCCAAAATCACTCCCAGTACCCAGCCGTGCAGTGGAGCCTCTGCCCTTTGCCGTTTGCACAAGTGCCATGTCGTACCCGAGCATGTCATGTCGGTCGATCATGGACACGACGCCACAAGCCGCACCGCCCTCTCCCACGACCACTAGCAACTAGGCATGACTAATACGTCGTAAACGTATCTATAATTTTTGATGTCCCATGTTTGTTTAGTATCTACTTTCTTATGTTTTGTTCATACTTTGAGGTATTTTTATACATTTTCTAGAACTAACCTATTAACAAGATGCCATAGGGCCAGTTGCCTGTTTTCTGTTGTTTTTGGTTTCAGGAAAGTCATAAAATGAATATTCTCGGAATTGGACCGGACAAAAGCCAAAGTCAATATTTTACCCAAAGCAACACGGAGTCCGGATGGGAGACGAAGTGGCGCACAAGGGCAGCCACACCTGGTGGCAGCACGACCTGGGGGGGGCACGCCACTAGGGGGTGTGGGCCCCCTGGTGCTCCACCGACCTTGCCCTTCTGCCTATAAAATCCTCCCAGGATGAAAACCCTAAGTACCCGATCAAATACCTAATCAGAAATCCACGGAAGAGTCTATAGCCGCCGCCATCTCGATCCCTAGATCGGGGGGGGGGGATCCGAAGCTCTTCACGGCACCCTACCGGAGGGGAGAGATCAACCTAGAGGCCTTCTTCATCACCATGACTACCTCCGGTGTGATGCGTGAGTAGTTCATCCTTGGACTATGGGTCCACGTAGTAGCTAGATGGTTGGTTCTCCTTCTTTGTGCTATCTGATGGCTCGTGTTGATGTAGAGCTCGTTGGGAACCCCAAGAGTAAGGTATGATGAGCACAGCAGCAAGTTTTCCTCAGTTATGAAACCAAGGTTTAATCGAACCAGTAGGAGCAAGGAAACACTCCAAAGGTGTTGCTAGCTGAGCCTTGGCAGGGCACACTACCGGTGCTAGTAGCAACGTGGAGACCTGCACAACACAACCACAGAACTCTATCCCCAACTTGCGATGAGGTTGTCAATCTCACCGTGTTTTGCTGAAAACAAAGGATTAAACGTATCGAATGGAAGGAAGTAATAGTTTGCGGAAAGTAAACACAAAGCAGTAAACAGTTTATAGATTGTATGTAAAAGAAAAGGACCGGGATCCATAGTTCACTAGAGGTGGCTCTCCTTAAGATAGATAACATGCTGGGTGAACAAATTACAGCAGGGCAATTGACAAACATCGAGAAAGCAATACATGCATATACTAATCATCTTGACTCCTTTGGAATTTGATTGGGCATTACGACATTATACATAGACCGCCATCCAACTGCATCTATGACTAATAATCCACCTTCAGGTTATCATCCGAACCCCCTCCAGTATTAAGTTGCAAGCAACAAATTATTGCTTTACGAATTGCGTGTAATGTAAACAATACGATTGTTCTATGAACAAAGGATTGTTGTTTTCTCCCTAGTAGCAACAGCCCATCTAGTACCTTAGAGATTTCTGTCACTTCCCCAGATTACCAGAGGCATGAACTCACTATCGAGCATAAATACAAACTCTTGGAGTTGCTAGCATCTACTTGGCCAAGATAGCTACTAACAACGGAAAGCATACAAGATCACAAATAACAAAGACATGATAGAATCAATAATCAATCTGAAATAGCATCTCAATATCCATCGGATCCTCGCAAACACAACATGCAGAATTACAAATAGATGATCTTGATCATGAACGGAGCTCACAAGATCTAAACATGAAAGCACAAAGGAGGAGAACCAGCCATCTAGCTACTACATGGATCCGTAGTCCAAGGATGAACTACTCACGCATCACACCGGAGGCTTGCATGGTGATGAAGAAGGCCTCCAGGGTGAATTCCCCTCTCCGGTAGGGTGCCGGGAAGAGCTTCAGATCCCTCCCGATCTAGGGATGTACATGACAGCGGCTACAGACACTTTCTTGGATTTTTGATCGGGTACTTAGGGTTTTCGCCCCGAGGGAATCTTATAGGCGGAAGGAGAGGCCGAGGGGGTGCTGGGGTCGGCCAGACCACCCCCTGGCACGGGCTACGCCTAGCCGCGTGGCCAGGTGGTGTGGCCGGCCCCTAGCCCTTCTCCGTCTCGTATTCTGGCATCTGATGACTTCCGAATAAATAGGCACTTTGGCTTTTGTCCCGTACAATTTCGAGAATATTCATTTTCTGACTTTCCTGGAACCAAAAACAACAGAAAACAGGCAGCTGGCACTGTGGCTCTTGTTAATAGGTTATTCCAAGAAATCATATGAAAAGTACTCCAAAGTGTGGACAAAACACAAGAACGTGGATAAAACATCCCCAAGCTTAACTCCTACTCGTCCTCGAGTAGTTAAGTGATAAAAAGAAAGAATAATATTTGAGGTGACATGCACCATCAAAGACTTGATCAAAGTATTTGTAAAACATTCAAAGCTGGGATCATAGTACTTTAATCATAACATAAAATACAAAGTTCAAGCAATAAGACAAAGAAACTATGATGCAACATGAAAAGGCACAAACAAAAGATTCATGAATAACAATTCTTTACAAGACGTTTGTTTGTTTCACATAAAGAAAACATAGCATAATAGCATTCAGCTTGTCCCTCATATAGTATCAAATATAAATGCATAGGACACCTTCAAAGTTCATAAGAGTGACTAGATACAAATAGTTTAAAAAAAGCAATATCAAGTTATGCATCAATCAACTAGTCTTGGGACAATGCACATAGAACTAAGAATGGCCACGACGCTCTCAAAGTAGGTGCATAAAGGTAGAAGGTGGAGACTCAATATAGTGGTGGAAGAAGGGCCTTCATAGAAGGAAGTAGGGATTCAAGTCTCATAAAGAGCTTCCAAAAATTATGGTACATATAGCGTTTGGCTCTCATTGCCCCTATCATAAGCATCTTGAAGGTGATTAAGGTTAAAGTGACACAACTAGGAGTATATGCTTGACAAGTTATAAACCGAAATCTCATGCCCCTTACTTACGAAGACTGAACCTCATGCTACTCAACTTTAGTCACAAGTAAGCTCTTGTCATTATAAGTACATGTGTATCATAAAGAACCGCCAACGGGGTACCCCTTGCAGATGATACAGGAGCTATCCCATAATCAAAATGACAAGGCAAGCAGACAATGAGCTATCCCATAATCTTTTTATTTGCTATTTGCATAGGTTTTTATTGAGGATGCTTCATTGAGTGCTCATTATGGTTATGATGCAAGTTTCCACCATGATTAGGCATGGCTTAGGCTAGCGGCCCACGCGTTTCTCTAACACACATATAAACTCCATGATCTTACAAGTTCCACTTTTATTTCACACCGCCGAGATCCGTAAGCAAACAAACATGATATCAACGGGGTACAAAGTACAAGTGCAATGTTGAAAGCGTTCCCCATGATACATGGTTCTGCTAATTTTAACTTATAAAGCGCAAGCATATACGCAACAAAGAAGGACCCAATGGTTCAATTTTATTAAGGGCAAGAAAAGTAAAGTGTGCCATCAAGTTTCTGAGAGCTTTAATCACTAGTTTTCTCATAACAAGTTTAATTTGGAAGATAAACAAAAGCATGAATATACTTGGAATAGCATAAGCTAGTAGGTAGGTATGGTGGACTCTTTGGAATAACTTGGTTTAGGGAGTTGGATGCATGAGTGGAACTCATACTTGGTTGTGGAGGCTAGCAAAAGACTGGGAGCTACAAACTAAGAGAGCAGTAATGGCCATAATCATGTAGAGCGACAAAACATCATTGATCAAAGCATAAAGTGATACTACAAGTTGAAAACTAAAGGATCATAAAGGCTATGGTGACTTGAGATAGTCATAACATGGTGTGAGCATGCGCCAAGTCAACCCAAATAAAGCATCAAGGGAGAATCCACTATACTATGCTTTAATATGCTAAAACAACGCATGATTCATCCAAGGCACATTAAGCAATCTCAATTGTTTATAACAAGTCATGCTACAACAAAGAATACTAAGCATAAACCAAAACAATATCAAGCATGGCATGACAGAGCATAGGCCATGATGACCCACAAGTATAGGGGGTCTATCGCAGTATTTTTGATAAGTAAGAGTGTCGAACCCAACGAGGAGCAGAAAGTGCTGGCTAGTGGTATGGATCAGGAATTATCTGCAAATACTTAGCAAACAGATTTTTAGGGGTTTTTGATAAAGACAGTAAACAAAGTACGAGTAAATAAAAAACAGTAGGAATAAATGCAGCAAGTGGCCCAATCCTTTATGTAGCAAAGGACAAGCCGGATGTATTACTTAAGATGACCAAACGTTCTCAAGGACACATGGGAAGACTGTCAAGTGATTTCGCTTCATATAGTTGATTAATCTTCTTTAGCTTGCTAAGTGTTGTGTGGGTGAACCTGTGCTAATGTACTGACCTTCCTAGGACTAATACATACTTGTGATTCTACCCCTTGCAAACATCCATAAGTACAAGAATGTAATTAAGGTAGAAACCTAACCACATCTTTAAACTCTAAGACCCTTACGTCCCTTGTGAAATGGTTTCCTAACGGAGGTTCAGGTTTCTGTCACTCTGGCAACCCCTACGATTAGTATCCAAATACACAATGCATTCCCCTAGGCCCATATAGGTGAAGTGTCATGTAGTCGACGTTCACATGACACCACTAGAAGAAGTACACCACAACTTAAATATCAAACTATTGAATCTTTCTCAACACAACTCCACTACTAACAACATGACTTCTCCCATGTCCTCAAGAACAAAACGAACTACTCACAAGACATCATATGGATCATGATCAGAGATGGAATAATGATGTATAAAAATCTGAACATAAACAATAATTCAATGGTTCACTGAATAGCATCAACTACAAAGAGTAATCAACACCGGGATAGTTTCTGTAACATCCCAAAACTTCAATCCAAGCTTATCAAGATCAAATCAATCAAATTTGGGGTTAACAAAAACTTTTTCAAATTTAAAATGAAAGCATTCATATATGTGTGCATTTAAAATAGGAGTTGTTTGAATTGCCATGATTAAGTGATCCAATGCTTGTAAAATGTTTCTTAGGTGATTTAAACATCATCTACATCATTCCCAAACTTTTCCTAAAGAAAATCAAATCAAAAAGAATTAAAAAGGAGGAATGGTCATTTTGGCAAATTTAGCTCTCATGCCTACTTTGGCTATTCCTAGTACTCAAAACTTAACATAAATAATTCTTGATCTTTGCACCCCTTGCTAGTACACATAATGAGGTACCAAGGCCCACCTTTTGATCTGCTAAAAACTTTCTGTTAACTATTTTAAATAACAGCTTAAAATTGAATCTAATGCATAGGCATAGATCACCCCTATTTCAAAAACCATCTTTTTGAGCCCCACTTTCAAAACCCTTGCAACCAGAGACTACCTATCACTAGTGGAGATCACTCAAAAATTTTGAAACCAAAATTCCAAACTTTCTTTCATGCGGCCATTTAATCAAACACTTGGCATGCATAATGTCTACTCTAATCCTAGCTCACTGTTTACTACAGGGGTTTCCCCCCAATTGATCCCCATTTAATCCCCTTGTCCCCTCTTGATCTAACCAAAGCCTAACCAGCATCTCCCCTACCCCCTAGCTGCACTGCCATGCCATGCCGAGCACCACCTCGTCGGCCGACAGTGCACTCGCAGCAACAGCCCTCTCCAGCCTCTCTCCTCATGTCTAGCAACTTGCATGTGGTCCACCTCCACCGCCCAGACAGCCCCAGGCCAGAGACAGAGGGCAGAGCGGCCAGGAACCGCTGCGCCCGGAGCTGGTCGACCATGCCGACGCCACCCCCAGAGCATGCTCTGTCCCCGCTCGCACAGACCGCCCCTTGGCACCAGCCCGCGCCCACCACTCCGCCTCGACCTGGAGAACACCCCAGACATCCCCGTTCGCTGCCCAAAGCCTCACAGCCACCGCTCACCGTGGCCACCGCCGCCTCTGCCGCGCAGAGCGCCACCTCGCCCAGACCGCGTGCCACCGCCCCTACGGCCGCATTTAAGATCTAGAGCACCGCCAGGGAACCGCCCACCGATCACCACTCCCAGCCATGCCTCTACCTCGCCGTAGCCATGTCGCCACCGTCGACTGCCCATCCCGCTCGGTCTCACCGTCGGGCCTCTAAAAGGAGCCCTCCCTAGCCTCTCCTCTCCACACCATTCCACTCCCCTCACCTCTCTGAACCTTACCCACCTCTAGCCGGAGCAAGGGGAGCAGCAGCTCGCCGGAATTGGAGCCGGAGCCGCCGCCTCTGGAGGAGAAGGGCGTCGCTGATTGCGACCACCCCAAGCTCCGCCGTAACCACGCCTCGCCTCGCCGTCGTCTTCCACTTCGTTTGCCCGCCTTGCCGACCCCGCTGGAGCCCTGGTACGCCCACAGCAGACCCCCACCGAGCCGCTAGGGTTCGAGCTCGCCGGCGACCTGTTCGTCGTCGACGACGACCCTCAGCCGTAGATCTAGCTTCTAATCCTACGGCCCACAGCGCGCGTACTGTTTCGCGTGTTAAGTGACGCTGACAAGCGGGACCCCCTGTTAGCTGAGCTCCGCGCCGCGGAGCGCCACTGGGCCGGCCCATTTCTTTTCCCGCGCTAGCCCACACATTCAAATCGGGATTTTTCTTTTTATTTGAATCTAGTTTCTGTCTAGTATTTCAAAAATCAATTCTGTGAGTTTTACAAATCCAAATTGCATGAAACTAATTTTTTCTGAAAGGTATTAAGATGATCTATCCAAGACGATTGGATTTAATTCAATTAGAGGTATAGATCTCTCCTAATAAAAGTAAGAAGACAGAAGCATTTGCAACTTGCAACATTTTTATAAAATCAACCAAATTAGCTTTTGAGTTGCTTCCAACTCTCAAAAATCACATTTCATCATATCTATCTAAACATGTAATAATAATAAGGTTTACATGCAGTGACTTTGTACTAGTACCAAAATAATGCTATAGAGGCATTTCTAGTCACTTCAAATCATTAAATAATGAACTTAAACCAAAGTAATATTGATCCAACCTTTAAATCTCATTCCCACATGTTAGAATATGTGGTGAGGACATGTGTCCACATGAGGCCATATTTTGGTGGTGAATATTAAATTTTAGTTAATATTTTAATGAGTAGAAATTACTATTCTAAAATAAAAAGAATAACACTATTGAATTAAACTTGTGATGTTTGTGATGATAATAGATCATCAAAGGTGTGTTTTAGAATGCCACTTAGCCTAGTTAAGTATTGTTTGGTGATTGTGCACTCCCTATGTATTTATAGACGATAGTATCGACCAAGCTTTCGAGGAGGAGGAGTTCTACCAAGAAGAAGAAGAAGAAAACTTCAACCACTGCACCAACCAAGGCAAGCTACTATTAGCAAGATAGCCCTATCCAAGATTAACCCTTGCAAGTTAGTACTTGCAAGTGTAGTACTTAGCAAACTAGAATCAAACTAGATGGTTTAGCAAAGATGCCTTAAGCATGCTTTGATCACACCCCTTATTAACTAATAGTACTCCAAGTCTTAGTTACAAGTTTTACCCTCTTAGGTTATACAAAGTTCTTTACTTGTTTTGAAGGTAGCATAAAAAGTATAAAACTTGACCTATTTAGACCCCTTTAAATGTCATTCTATGGCATGAGATTGAACCCAAGTTTTTCACCTTAGTGAACACTCTTAACTTAGTAGTTTAGAGTAGATCAAAAACTTGAGTCACCTTAGATGGGAATACTTGGTGAAAATGAATTATGAAAACCTTAGAATGATGAGTCATTCTATTGAGATGTTTTGACATGTGTTGAGAAACACAATTGGTTGATGATGATGAAAATGTTGAGGCATGAGCCTCAACCCTTTTATAAAACTGATGGTTGGATTCGGATGCGATACCATTCCAAATTTACCGTACAACCACATTACCTGAATTGGGTAAGGCTTAGCTGGAAATTTATGTGCATTAGTATTAGTTCCCTCACGGGAGAGGTTTCGGTTGAGGCTACCTCTCAATGTTGTCCACCTATGCAGTGCCCAAGATGACTGATGGTCATGGTTGGGAGGCCATGCTCATAGGAGAGGTGCTTATACTAGGGTGTGTAAAGGGAAGGTTATGTTTGATTATCTACATACTAAGTATGATGATTCAGGGTTATCCCTGACAGATGTATCGAATCTTGTGGTGAAAGTGTACCACCAGAGTGTCAAACTATTCGAATAGCCGCGTCCGCGGTTATGGACAGTTGGAATGGCCATACTTTTTTGTTGTCAGATGTTTTCTAAATACTTTGAAAAGAATGATGAATCTTGACTTGACCACAACAGGGTTGTGTTTATGACAATAGTTTCCCCAACTTAAGTGATTCTAGAGTTTTATCTTATCTTTCTTTGCTTCAGAACTCAGCTTAGGTTTCAAACTTAACTTGCTAGTTAAATATAGAGTTAGCACTTTAACTTAGATTTATAATACTTGTTAGTGGTAGTTTGCGAGTACTTAAAGAGTACTCATGGCTTTTGTCCCTGGCTATTATCATGGCCAGACTATGAAGGAGACTATCAAGATGATGGGCAACAGGACGGCTATGATAACTAGGACTATCTGCCTTCGTCAGCATTGCCTGCGCCCCTGAAGATGGACCCTACCGCTACGCTATCTTTTATTTCCGCTGCTTGTTGTATTAAGAATGGATCATGAGATCCTTATTTGTGTAAGACCTTATGTATGGTTTGTAATGGATGATGTACTGTGATATCCAATCCGTTATGTCTCGCAAATATGGTAATCCTGGGATTGCGAGGTATGGCATAACGAGCACCGGGGATTAAAAATCCGGGTGTTTACAAGTTGGTATCAGAGCCATCCTGACCATTGGAGACCCTAGTTAGAATGGACGTCAAACAAAAAATTTGTTTCCAAACCAAAGTGAGTATTTATGAAAAAAACTATCTCCTCTCTTACCCTTGTGGATTCTTTCTCAAAAGTTCATGTTACTCAAAATTCTTACACTACTACTTAAAATTTGACACACTTGATCACTTCACTAATTTCCTCATCCTTAATTCTTGTAGATGGAGACTCAGTTTAGGCAGTTTTATCAGTTGGGAAACGGAGGTCAGCTGATCTTCGAGAGGGATTTGGATTCACTGTCAAAGTTACTAGGACGCCCGCACCCAGAGTTTCTTGGAGCTCAACTTCCAGGACCCCCAGGAGGAGACCTACAGTGGCTAGTCACCGCAGATCTTAGACGAAGCATTGAAGCGCCAACTTCTAGAAGGATTCAGTTCTCCGTGAGAGAGAACAACTGGCTAGATGGATTAGCCAGGGCAATGCATGAAGCTCTCGCACGTCTATGTGCTCTTAGCGTCAACAAGACCCAAGGAACCCGTTTTGCTCACTATGCAAGACGTGATTTCATGGGAATGCCAATGGAGATGCCGGGCCACCCCGAGTTGAGACATCAAGTGGAGAACCTTGACTTCTTGCTGCATGACAGACAGCAGGAACTGGACAATGCCAGAGAGTTAGCCAACCATAACCGTGCCATTGCCGACCAGAAGGCCCAGACTTTCGCACTGCTTGTCCAAGACCGTCAGTATCTTCGCCGCCAGCGTGCCAAGAAGGATAGCACCATCGCTCGTCTTCGCAAGAAGGTGGCCGACCTCGAGAACACCATCAAGGAGCAGGAAGCTCAGCTTGCAGCAAAGGAAGAAGAAGGTGAAGGTGAAGACATCTAGGGAAACATGGACTCTTTCCTCAGCAACGATGATGATTTTCTGGCGGAGGATGCCGTAGACTTCTACACTGACGATGAGGACTCAGACTTCATCGACGATGAGTAGATGCACTAGAGCACAGTCGTAGCATGAGATGTATCGATCTCAATGTATCTTAGCTTGCAGAATGGTTCTTCAAACCATCTATTTTCCCTTTGATTGTTGTGGTGTGTGTTGTACCGTGTGCTTGCTTGCATGAATGAAAATGAAGTTAGTAGATAAACCTGAGTCTAACTCAAAGTTTTAGCTTTGAAAACCCAAAACCCTGAACCTTAGAATTTCCCTCTTATCCCTATATCTCAATCTTCAGATGACTCGTGGAAACCAAGGAAGGAGCAGCTCGTCGCAAGACCCAATGCTACAGATCTTGCAGAATCTCATAGCAGACCGTGAAGCAAGCAGGGCAGAATGCCAAGCCAACTTAGCAACACTTCAACAGATCGCCCAGATGGCTCTCAACAACCAAGGGCATGGAAACCAGGATCACCAGGCATCCAAACTCAAAAACTCTCAGAACACTAATCCCCCAATCTTCAACCAATCTGAAAACCCATTAGATGCTGATGATTGGTTACAGACCATGGAGAACAACTTAGAGGTTGCTAGAGTTGATGAAAATGAGAAAGTTCTCTTTTCCACCCACTATCTGGCAGGAGATGCAAGAGCTTGGTGGAATAGCGTCCGCAATATGAACCATGGTCAAGTGATGACATGGGAAGCATTCAAAGTCAAGTTCAGCCGCACCCATGTGCCGCAGGGTCTAGTCAACCGGATGAGAGATGAGTTCCGCGAATTGAAGCAAGGAAGAATGACTGTGGTGGAGTACCGTGACAGATTCCTGTCACTTGCCAGATATGCATGGGATGAGATCAACATGGAGGCCAAGAAGAAGGAAAGATTCCTGAACGGACTGCATGATGAGATCCAGACTGTCCTAGTCAACATCCATTTCGATGATCTCGAAGAGCTAGTCGACTCTGCCATCCAGATGGAAGGGAAGATTAACCAGGCAAACGACAATCGCAAGCGTCGTATGATGCATCAGTCTGGATCCAACAGTCACCAGAAGTACCGTCCCAACCCTTCACCAGGATATGCACAAAGGAACAACTGACCCCCAAATTCTCGCCCAAGCTACCCCAACCGTAGCGGAGGCAATGTGAAGTCCGAAGGAAACAATCACAACTCCGGTAATGCCAACAATTTCAACCGTGCCCCTTGCAAGAACCACAACAACAACAACAACAACAGCAACACTACACCCAGAACTGGCAGCAATGCTGTGCCTGTCGCAGTCAAGGACAAGTCCTAGATCACCTGCTTTGAGTGTGGAGTGAAGGGTCACTACTCCAATGAGTGTCCCAAGAAGACTGCAGCCAATGCCAATGTGAATGCCCTAGCTCAGCAGCAGCGCCGTGCTCAGCCAGGAAGGAGATTTGCCCCAAGGAACCCTCACAACCGTAACGGCCGTCTCTTCCACATGAATGCAGAAGAAGCCCAGGAAGCGCCAGATGTAGTGATGGGTATGTTTTCTGTCAACTCAGTTTTAGCAAGAGTATTGCTTGATTCGGGAGCATTGCATTCATTTTTCACCGAAGAATTTGCATGCACTAGTAAGATTCATCCAACCAACCTGAAGCATGTCATGATAGTTCAAATCCCCGGTTCAACAACAAAAGCGAGAAAAATTTGCAAAGCTGTACCTATCCGAATACATGGGATAGATTTTTATGCCAACCTAATTGTACTTGGAACCAAAGGATTGGAAGTAGTACTAGGTATGGACTAGATGTCAAGGCATAAAGGATTGATAGACTATGCTAAGAAAGCCATCACCATGACCAGTAGTTCTGGAGTCACAGTAGAGCATATCTTTGAAACCTTACCCGTCAATTCAAGTGCAACCAGAGTGTAGCCTTGCCCACCATAGACCAAGTCAGAGTAGTCTGTGAATACCTCGACGTATTCCCAGATGAATTGCCAGGTATGCCCCCGGATAGGGATATTGAGTTCATTATCGAACTAATCCCCAGAACCGGACCTATAGCCCAGAGACCCTATAGCATGAACCCAGAGTTAGTGGAACTGAAGAAGCAGTTGGATGCTATGATAGCCAAAGGTTTAATTCAACCAAGTGCATCGCCATGGAGATCACTAGTGTTATTCGTCGACAAGAAAGATGGAGGCAACCGTCTGTGCATAGATTACCGAAAGTTGAATGATGTCACCATCAAGAACAAGTACCCCTTGCCAAAGATAGAGGATCTATTTGATCAGTTGACTAGAGCCCAGGTATTCTCAAAGATTGATCTTAGGACTGGTTATCACCAACTTAAGATTCATGCAACGGATATTCCGAATACCGCCTTTACTACTCGCTATGGTTTATACGAGTATACGGTTATGTCTTTTGGATTAACCAATGCCCCTGCTTATTTCATGAATCTCATGAATAAGATCTTTATGAATTTCCTAGATAAGTTTGTAGTTGTGTTTATTGATGACATCCTTATCTACTCCAAGTCAGAAGAAGAGCATGAGGAACATCTGAGAGTTATCCTAGAAACCATGAGAGATCATCAGTTATATGCCAAGTTCAGCAAATGTGAGTTTTGGTTGAAGGAAGTAGGATTCCTAGGACATATTGTGTCTGCCGGAGGAGTCTCTGTTGATCCCGCCAAGATCAAAGATGTCGAGAAATGGGAAGCCCCAACCACTCAAACCCAAGTCCGTGCATTTCTCGGATTAGCGGGATATTACCGCAAGTTCGTAGAAGGATTCTCGAGCATAGCCTGACCAATGACCGAATTGTTGAAGAAGGACAAGAAGTTTGAATGGACAGACAAGTGCGAAGCCAGTTTCCAAGAGCTGAAGAAGAGATTGATATCAGCCCCAATCTTAGTCATGCCAGACATCAAGAAGCCTTTTGATGTATATTGTGACGCATCCAAGATTGGTCTAGGATGTGTATTGATGAAAGAAGGCAAAGTCATCGCTTATCTGTCTCGACAACTGAAGCAGCATGAGCAGAACTATCCGACCCATGATCTTGAGCTAGCAGCTGTAGTTCTAGCACTGAAGACATGGCGTCATTATTTGATGGGTAATCGCTATGAGATTTACTCAGATCATAAGAGCTTGAAGTATATCTTCACTCAAAAGGAGCTAAATATGAGGCAAAAGAGATGGATAGAGTTAATCAAGGATTATGACCTTGACATTCCCTATCACCCCGGCAAGGCCAATGTGGTAGCGGATCCTCTTAGCAGATTGCCGTGTAGGCTTAACACCATGATCAAGGATAAGCAACCAAGTTTGTATGAAGAATTGGAGCAGTTCAGGACTGAATTAGTTAGCAAAGGATTCCTAGCTAGCATTGAACTTCAACCCACTTTGATTTGCCAAATCAAGGAAGCCCAGAAGGGGAATGAAAGTATCGACGGAATCAAACGTCGTATTGGTACAGGAAAGGTACCTAGATTCACCGAAGACGAAGAAGGACTACTGTGGTACAAAGGACGTATCTGTGTTCCAGCAGATTCGGAGCTAAAGGAAGTTATGATGAAGCAAGCTCATGATACTCTTTATTCTATCCACCCCGGAGGAACAAAGATGTATCAGGATTTTAAAGAGCAATTTTGGTGGCACAAGATGAAGAGAGAGGTCGGAAGCTACATCACCAAATGTGACATCTGTCAAAGAGTCAAAGCAGAACATCAGAGACCGGTAGGACTGTTGCAACCATTGCAGATTCCGGAATGGAAATGGGATTCCGTCAGAATGGACTTTATCACCGGTTTGCCTACTTCCAGTAGGGGAAATGACTCAATCTGGGTCATAGTTGATAGACTTTCCAAGGTAGCCCACTTTATACCTGTCAAGTTAGCAGAGCTATACATTGCTAGGATTGTCAGTCTACGTGGAACCCCCAAGACCATCGTATCAGATAGAGGAACTCAGTTTACCTCGAGATTTTGGCAGAAAGTATAGGAAGGATTAGGAACCAAGTTGAACTTCAGCACCGCATATCACCCGCAAACCGATGGACAGAGTGAGAGAGTCAACCATATCCTAGAGGATATGCTTAGAGCTTGTGTGTTGGAATACGGATCGAAATGGGAAGACTGCCTGCCTTTCGCAGAATTCTCATATAACAACAGTTATCAAGCTAGTTTGCAGATGGCACCATTTGAATTCCTTTACGGAAGAAAGTGTCGTACCCCTTTGAATTGGTCGCAAGTAGGAGAGAGTCAGATCTTTGGACCTGACATTCTCCGAGAAGCAGAAGAGAAAGTTCACAAAGTCCGTGAACACCTCAAGACCGCCCAGTCCAGACAGAAGAGCTATGGTGACAAAAGAAGGAGAGACCTGACTTTCAATGTCGGAGATTTTGTATATCTCAAGGTTTCACCATTGAAGGGAACTCAACGCTTTAGTCTGAAGGGAAAGTTAGCCCCTAGATATATCGGACCTTTCAAGATTCTGAACCGACGAGGAGAAGTATAGTATCAGTTGGAACTGCCTGAAGAGATGTCAGCCATCCACAATGTGTTCCATATCTCGTTACTTCGCAAATGCCTGGAAGTGCCTGAGAAGACGGAAGTTTTACAGAACATCGATCACAGAGCTGTGGAAATCAACAAGGACCTGAACCATCGAGAAGTACCCATCCATATCTTAGAAGAAGCTTATAGAACCACCAGGACCAGGATTATCAAGTTTCTCAAGATTCAGTGGAGCAACCATACGGAAGAGGAAGCTACTTGGGAGCGAGAAGATTACATTAGGACATAGTTCCTAGATCTCTTTAGTTCCTAGTTTTCTTCGTAAATCTTGGGACGAGATTTTGTTTAAGGGGGAAGGTTTGTAACATCCCAAAACTTCAATCCAAGCTTATCAAGATCAAATCAATCAAATTTGGGGTTAACAAAAACTTTTTCAAATTTAAAATGAAAGCATTCATATATGTGTGCATTTAAAATAGGAGTTGTTTGAATTGTCATGATTAAGTGATCCAATGCTTGTAAAATGTTTCTTAGGTGATTTAAACATCATCTACATCATTCCCAAACTTATCCTAAAGAAAATCAAATAAAAAAGAATTAAAAAGGAGGAAGGTCATTTTAGAAAATTTAGCTCTCATGCCTACTTTGGCTATTCCTAGTACTCAAAACTTAACATAAATAATTCTTGATCTTTGCACCCCTTGCTAGTACACATAATGAGGTACGAAGGCCCACCTTTTGATCTGCTAAAAACTTTCTGTTAACTATTTTAAATAACAGCTTAAAATTGAATCTAATGCATAGGCATAGATCACCCCTATTTCAAAAACCATCTTTTTGAGCCCAACTTTCAAAACCCTTGCAACCAGAGACTACCTATCACTAGTGGAGATCACTCAAAATTTTTGAATTCCAAACTTTCTTTCATGCGGCCATTTAATCAAACACTTGGCATGCATAATCTCTACTCTAATCCTAGCTCACTGTTTACTACAGGGTTTTGCCCCCAATTGATCCCCATTTAATCCCCTTGTCCCCTCTTGATCTAACCAAAGCCTAACCAGCATCTCCCCTACCCCTTAGCTGCACTGCCATGCCATGCCGAGCACCACCTCACCGGCCGACAGTGCACCCGCAGCAATAGCCCTCTCCAACCTCTCTCCTCATGTCTAGCAACTTGCCTGTGGTCCACCTCCACCGCCCAGACAGCCCAGGCCAGAGACAGAGGGCAGAGCGGCCAGGAACCGCCGTGCTCGGAGCTGGTCGACCATGCCGATGCCGCCCCCAGAGCACGCTCTATCCCCGCTCGCACAGACCGCCCCTTGGCACCAGCCCGCGCCCACCGCTCCGCCTCGACCTGGAGAACACCCCAGACATCCCCGTTCGCCGCCCAAAGCCTCACAGCCACCGCTCGCCGTGGCCACCGCCACCTTTGCCGCGCAGAGCGCCACCTCACCCAGACCGCGTGCCACCGCCCCTACGGCCACATTTAAGTTCTAGAGCACGGCCAGGGAACCGCCCACGGATCACCACTCCCAGTCATGCCTCTACCTCGCCATAGCCATGTCGCCACCGTCGACTGCCCATCCCGCTCGGTCTCACCGTCGGGCCTATAAAAGGAGCCCTCCCTAGCCTCTCCTCTCCACACCATTCCACTCCCCTCACCTCTCTGAACCTTACCCACCTCTAGCCGGAGCAAGGGGAGCAGCAGCTCGCCGGAATTGGAGCCGGAGCCGCCGCCTCTGGAGGAGAAGGGCGTCGCTGATTGCGACCACCCCAAGCTCCGCTGTAACCACGCCTCGCCTCGCCGTCGTCTCCCACTTCGTTTCCCCGCCTCGCCGACCCCGCTGGAGCCCTGGTACGCCCCCAGCAGACCCCCACCGAGCCGCTAGGGTTCGAGCTCGCCGGCGACCTGTTCGTCGTCGACGACGACCCTCAGCCGTAGATCTAGCTTCTAATCCTACGGCCCACAGCGCGTGTACCGTTTCGCGTGTTAAGTGACACTGACAAGCGGGACCCCCTGTCAGCTGATCGCCGCGCCATGGAGCGCCACTGGGCCGGCCCATTTCTTTTTCTGCGCTAGCCCACACATTCAAATCTGGATTTTTTGTTTTTATTTGAATCTAGTTTCTGTCCAGTATTTCAAAAATCAATTCTGTGAGTTTTACAAATCCAAATTGCATGAAACTAATTTTGTCTGAAAGGTATTAAGATGATCTATCCAAGCCCGTTGGATTTAATTCAATTAGATTTATAGATCTCTCCTAATTAAAATAAGAAGACAGAAGCATTTGCAACTTGCAACATTTTTATAAAATCAACCAAGTTAGCTTTTGAGTTGATTCCAACTCTCAAAAATCACATTTCATCATATATATCTAACCATGTAATAATATTAAGGTTTACATGTAGTGACTTTGGACTAGTACCAAAATAATGCTATATAGGCATTTCTAGTCACTTCAAATCATTAAATAATGAACTTAAACCAAAGTAATATTGATCCAACCTTTAAATCTCATTCCCACATGTTAGAATATGTGGTGAGGACATGTGTCCACATGAGCCCATATTTTGGTGGTGAATATTAAATTTTAGTTAATATTTCAATGAGTAGAAATTACTTTTCTAAAATAGATCATCAAAGGTGTGTTTTAGAATGCCACTTAGCCTAGTTAAGTATTGTTTGGTGATTGTGCACTCCCTATGTATTTATAGACAATAGTACCGACCAAGCTTTCAAGGAGGAGGAGTTCTACCAAAAAGAAGAAGAAGAAGAAAACTTCAACCACTGCACCAACCAAGGCAAGCTACTATTAGAAAGCTAGCCCTATCCAAGATTAACCCTTGCAAGTTAGTACTTGCAAGTGTAGTACTTAGCAAACTAGAATCAAACTAGATGGTTTAGAAAAGATGCCTTAAGCATGCTTTGGTCACACCCCTTATTAACTAATAGTACTCCAAGTCTTAGTTACAAGTTTTACCCTCTTAGGTTATACAAAGTTCTTTACTTGTTTTGAAGGTAGCATAAAAAGTATAAAACTTGACCTATTTAGACCCCTTTCAATGTCATTCTATGGCATGAGATTGAACCCAACTTTTCCACCTTAGTGAACACTCTTAACTTAGTAGTTTAGAGTAGATCAAAAACTTGAGTCACCTTAGATGGGAATACTTGGTGAAAATGAATTATGAAAACCTTAGAATGATGAGTCATTCTATTGAGATGTTTTGACATGTGTTGAGAAACACAATTGGTTGATGATGATGAAAATGTTGAGGCATGAGCCTCAACCCTTTTATAAAACTGATGGTTGGATTCGGATGCGATACCATTCCAAATTTACCGTACAACCACATTACCTGAATTGGGTAAGGCTTAGCTGGAAATTTATATGCATTAGTATTAGTTCCCTCACGGGAGAGGTTTCGGTTGAGGCTACCTCTCAATGTTGTCCACCTATGCAGTGCCCAAGATGACTGATGGTCATGGTTGGGAGGCCATGCTCATAGGAGAGGTGCTTATACTAGGGTGTGTAAAAGGAAGGTTATGTTTGATTATCTGCATACTAAGTATGATGATTCAGGGTTTTCCCTGACAGTTGTATCGAATCTTGTGGTGAAAGTGTACCACCAGAGTGTCAAACTATTCGAATAGCCGCGTCCGCGGTTATGGACAGTTGGAATGGCCATACTGTTTCGTTGTCAGATGTTTTCTAAATACTTTGAAAAGAATGATGAATCTTGACTTGACCACAACAGGGTTGTGTTTATGACAATAGTTTCCCCAACTTAAGTGATTCTAGAGTTTTATCTTATCTTTCTTTGCTTCAGAACTCAGCTTAGGTTTCAAACTTAACTTGCTAGTTAAATATAGAGTTAGCACTTTAACTTAGATTTATAATACTTGTTAGTGGTAGTTTGCGAGTACTTAAAGAGTACTCATGGCTTTTGTCCCTGGCTATTATCATGGCCAGACTATGAAGGAGACTATCAAGATGATGGGCAACAGGACGGCTATGATAACTAGGACTATCTGCCTTCGTCAGCATTGCCTGTGCCCTTGAAGATGGACCCCACTGCTACGCTATCTTTTATTTCCGCTTCTTGTTGTATTAAGACTGGATCATGAGATCCTTATTTGTGTAAGACCTTATGTATGGTTTGTAATGGATGATGTACTGTGATATCCAATCCGTTATGTCTCGTAAAAATGGTAATCCTGGGATTGCGAGGTATGGCATAACGGGCATCTGGGATTAAAAATCCGAGTGTTGACAATTTCCCCTATGAACTATGCAAGATTCAACTCAATTGATACAGCAATATGGAGATGGTGATGAGTGTGCTGATGGTGATGATGGTGGTGATGATGATGATGATGATGATGATGATGATGATGATTCCGATGAAGTACAGCTTAATGGTGGTGTTGATGGCGACGATCTTCCCTCTCCGGGAAGGAATTCCCCCTGGCAGCAATCTATCTACCGGAAAGATCTTTCTCTCTCGGTGTTTTCCGCCCCGTAGAGGCGGTGGAAGCTTTTTGTGGTCGCTCCCCGAGTCTTAGGGTTTCGGGAGGATAATATACGCCAGAGGGGAGTGCCAGGGGTGGACCAGGGCGGCCACACCACCTGGTGGCGCGGCTTGGGCTGGCCCGCGCCAGGGGGTGGTGTGGGCCCCCTGTGGCCCATCTCCAGCCCCCCTTTTCGCTTCCTTCGTCTTCTGAAAAAATAGGATTTTCCATGTATTTTCCTGGATTTTCTGATCTTCGCGAATTTTGCCTCCAAACATCACCTTTTCCATCAGAATCCTGACTGCAGCGGTCCATGCTCCAAAAGGCATCAACCATGCAAAAACAGATAAAATAACATAAGTATCACCTCTCAGTACGAAATAGATCAATAAATAACAATGAATTATGACATAGAATAGTGATGCAAAATGGACGTATCAGGCCACAGTCAAAAAAGAGGTCTTTTTACCACATAAGCATGAACTTTCCTACTCTTTTCCAAACCAAACAAAACTATTTGCAAACCAATATATGAAAGAGGGGTCCAAACAATTTATTCAGAAAACTAAGCAAACCAAGCAAACGAAAAACCAAAATGAAAAGGAAAAAGAAGACGCTCCAAGAACAACACAACTGTGGATGAAACAATAAAAACGAAGCATTTGGAAGAAACCTAGGATTTTTATTGATGAATAGGGGGATGCCTTGGGCATCCCCAAGCTTTGAAGCTTGTACTTCTTGGATATTTCTTGGGGTGACACGCATGGAATCCCCAAGCTTGAGCTTTAGTCCATCCTTTATCTCATTACTCATTCCTTCCATACACCTGAAAATTTTCCTTCATACAAAACTTCACACAATCTTTATTAGCAACATTAGTGCACTCAAGATAAATAAGGCTTAAGGTTCCATTCTAACACCAAATAAACTTCCATTAGAACACTAGCTACTGAAGCACTTCCCTCAAAAATCTCAATTCCCCAAAAGAACTCAAAAAGGAACCAACACGAAGCAAATGGAGAAAATGGCAGAAATCTGTCAAAACAGACCAGTAGGTAAAGACAAATTTTTTCGAAGACCTTCTGTTGCTCAAATCAAAAAGTGTTGAACTAACGAAAGTTAGAGAACAACCTGGGGCAGAAGCACAAAAAATTACGCCTCAAAGAGACGTTCATATATTTTACACAAAGTTTTACGGTGAAGCACAGAAATCTGTTTCGGGACAACAACTTTCCCAATCATTACTTCTCTCTCATTAGAGGTTACTCTTGGCACAAAAAGCAAATAAAAAGGATAAGGAGCAGTTATTACTGAAGTAATAACTTCCAAGACTCATCTAAAACTTTTGGGTTATCTCCCAATAAGTACTTTTCTTTAACGCCTTTAAGTTAGGCATAAGAAGCAAAAAGAAGAATTAAGTGTTCTCAAATGAAGAAGCATTAAGACCAAATTTTGTTTTCATAGGAGAGGCAAAAGAAATATTCTCTCTCTTCTTAGGGAAGTGTTCTATACCTTTCTTGAGTGGGAGTTGATATTTAATGGTGCCTTCTTTCATATCAATAATGGCACCAACAGTTCTAAGAAAAGGTCTTCCCAAAGTAATAGGACAAGAAGCATTGTATTCAACATCCAAAACATAGAAATCAACGGGGACATAGGCATTGTTAACCATAATAAAACATCATTAAGACTCCCCATGAGTTTCTTTTTAGCATTATAATCAAGTGGGACATTCAAATAACAATCTTCAAGTGGAGGCAAATCAAGCATATCATAAATCCTTCTAGGCATAATAGAAACACTACTATCAAGATCACATAAAGCTTTGAAATCAAAGTCATTCGCTTTCATATTAATGATGGGTTCCCAACCATCTTCTTGTTTTATAGGAATAGAAGCTTTATGTTTCATCTTTTCTTCTTTAATCTTTATGAGAGCATCAGTAATGTGTTTTGTAAAGGCCATGTTCATAGCACTAGCATTAGGACTTTTAGCAAGCTTTTGTAGGAACTTAATAACTTCAGAGATATTGCAACCATCAAGATCAAAATCAAATTTATCATCTAAAGTAGTAGAACTATTACTAGCCTCAACACTAGTGGTGGTGATAGTAGAAACACTAATGTTTCTAGCAATTTCATCTTCTCTTTCCCACTTAGCATGTAATTCAGCTAATAGTCTAACATTTTCATCAATTCTTACTTGTATAGCATTTGTAGCTGCAAAGGGATTATCATTAGTTTCAGGTTTAGCAGCCATTTTATTAATCAATGAAGATTGAGCTTCAGACAGAGATGATATATTCCTTTCAGCATTAGAGAGTTTTTCCTCAATAGTTTTATTGAAAGCAGTTTGCTTACTAATAAAGTATTTAAGCATAACTTCATGTTCAGAGGGTGCACTACTATTATTGTTGTAAGAATTTCCATAAGCATTACCATTGTTGGGAGCATATGGCTTATAATTGTTGTTACCAAAATTGTTCCTATAAGCCTTATTGCCAAAATTATTATTTCTTATGAAGTTCACATCAACTTGCTATTCTTGAGCAACCAAAGAGGCTAAAGGAACATTATTTGGATCAATATGGGCTTTCCCATTCACAAGCATAGACATAATAATATCAATTTTATCACTCAAGGAGGAAGTTTCCTTAACAGAATTAACCTTCCTACCTTGTGGAGCTCTCTCAGTATGCCATTCAGAATAGTTAACCATCATATTATCCAGAAGTTTTGTTGCAGCACCCAAAATAATGGTCATAAAGGTCCCTCCAGCAACAGAGTCCAATAGGTTCCTTGAAGAATAGTTCAATCCTACATAAAAGGTTTGGATGATCATCCAAGCAGTCAGTCCATGAGTTGGACAATTCTTTACCAAAGATTTCATTCTTTCCCAAGCTTGAGCAACATGTTCATTATCAGACTGTTTAAACTTCATTATTTCACTTCTCATAGATATAATCTTAGCAGAGGATAGTATTTTCCAATGAAATCATCTTTGCACTTAGTCCAAGAATCAATATTATTCCTAGTTAAGGAATTCAACCATTCTTTAGCTTTTCCTCTCAAAGAGAAAGGAAATAATTTAAGCTTAATAATATCACCATCTATATCCCTATGCTTTTGCATCTCACAAAGTTCAACAAAGTTATTTAGATGGGATGCATCATCTTCATTACCAATACCAGAAAATTGTTCTCTCATAACAAGATTGACTAAAGCAAGTTTTATCTCAAAGAAAGTATCTTCAGGCACATGTGGAGCAATAGGTGTGCTCATAAAATCATTGTTGTTGGTGCTAGTGAAGTCGCACAACTTAGTGTTTTCAAGGGTAGTCATTTTTTTGTATTTTTAATAAGAAAGCAAACTTGTAAAACTATTTTTTGTGTGTTTTTGATAACAAAACAAGCAAACAAAACAAAAAGAAACTAAGCAAAACAAAAATAACAAAGTAAAGAGATTAGTTATGAGGGACTCCCCTTGTGAAGATGTCCTTGACTCCCCGGCAACGGCGCCAGAAAAGTGCTTGATGGCTCGTGTTGATGTAGGGCTCATTGGGAACCCCAACAGGAAGGTATGATGAGCACAGCATCAAGTTTCCCTTAGTTATGAAACCAAGGTTTAATCGAACCAGTAGGAGCAAGGAAACACCCCAAAGGTGTTGCTAGCTGAGCCTTGGCAGGGCGCACTACCGGTGCTAGTAGCAACGTGGAGACCTACACAACACAACCACAGAACTCTGTCCCCAACTTGCGATGAGGTTGTCAATCTCACCGTGTTTTGTTGAAAATTAAGGATTAAACGTATCGAATGGAAGGAAGTAATAGTTTGTAGAAAGTAAACACAAAGCAGTAAACAATTTATAGATTGTATGTAAAAGAAAAGGACCGGGATCCATAGTTCACTAGAGGTGGCTCTCCTTAAGATAGATAACATGCTGGGTGAAGAAATTACAGCGGGGCAATTGACAAACATCGAGAAAGCAATACATGCATATACTAATCATCTTGACTCCTTTGGAATTTGATTGGGCATTACGACATTATACATAGACCGCCATCCAACTGCATCTATGACTAATAATCCACCTTCAGGTTATCATCCGAACCCCCTCCAGTATTAAGTTGCAAGCAACCGATTATTGCTTTACAAATTGCGTGTAATGTAAACAATACGATTGTTCTATGAACAAAGGATTGTTGTTTTCTCCCTAGTAGCAACAGCACATCTAGTACCTTAGAGATTTCTGTCACTTCCCTAGATTACCAGAGGCATGAACCCATTATCGAGTATAAATACTAACTCTCGGAGTTGCTAGCATCTACTTGGCCAAGATAGCTACTAACAACGAAAAGCATGCAAGATCACAAATAACAAAGACATGACAGAATCAATAATCAATCTGAAATAACATCTCAATATCCATCGGATCCCCGCAAACACAACATGCAAAATTACAAATAGATGATCTTGATCATGAACGAAGCTCCGTCCATGGGGTGCTTTCATGTTTAGATCTTGTGAGCTCCGTCCATGGGACAATCTATAATTTTTGATGTTCCATGCTTGGTTTTATCTACTGTCTTGTGTTTTGTCCACACTTTGGAGTACTTTTCATATGATTTCTTGGACTAACCTATTAATAAGAGCCACAGTGCCAACTGCATGTTTTCTGTTGTTTTTGGTTCCAGGAAAGTCAGAAAATGAATATTCTCGGAATTGGACGGGACAAAAGCCAAAGTCATTATTTTACCGCGGGACACCTGGAGCCAGAATACGAGACGGAGAGGGGCTGGGGCCTGGCCACACCACCTGGCCGCGCGGCCTGGCTTGGCCCGCGCCAGGGCTGGTTTGGCCGTCCTAGGCACCCCTCTCGGCCTCTCCTTCCGCCTATATATTGCCTCTGATATGGAAACCCTAAGGACCCGATCAAAAATCCACGAAAGAGTCTGTAGCTGCCGTCATCTCCATGCCTAGATCGGGAGGGATCTGAAGCTCTTCCCAGCACCCTACCGGAGAGGGGAATTCACCCTGGAGGCCTTCTTCATCATCATGCAAGCCTCCAGTGTGATGTATGAGTAGTTCATCTCTGGACTACGGGTCCATGTAGTAGCTAGATGGCTGGTTCTTCTCCTTTGTGCTATCATGTTTAGATCTTGTGAGCTCCGTTCATGATCAAGATCATCTATTTGTAATTCTGCATGTTGTGTTTCTGGTGATTCGATGGATATTGAGATGCTATTTCAGATTGATTATCGATTCTATCATGTCTTTGTTATTTGTGATCTTGCATGTTTTCTGTTGTTAGTAGCTATCTTGGCCAAGTAAATGCTAGCAACTCCAAGAGTTAGTATTTATGCTCGATAGTGGGTTCATGCCTCTGGTAATCTGGGGAAGTGACAGAAATCTCTAAGGTACTAGATGTGCTGTTGCTACTAGGGAGAAAACAACAATCCTTTGTTCATAGAACAATCGTATTTTTTACTTTACACGCAATTCATAATGCAATTATCCGTTGCTTGCAACTTAATACTGGAGGGGGTTCGGATGATAGCGTGAAGGTGGATTATTAGTCATAGATGAAGTTGGATGGTGATCTATGTATAATGTTGTAATTCCCAATCGAATCTCAAAGGAGTCAAGATGAGTAGTATATGCTTGTATGCTTTCTCGATGTTTGTCAATTGCCCCGCTGTAATTTGTTCACCCAGCATGTCATCTATATTAAGGAGAGACACCACTAGTGAACTATGGACCCTGGTCCTTTCTTTAACAATCAACTGTTTACTGGTTTGTGTTTACTTTCTTCAAACTATTACTTTATTCCACTCGATACGTTTAATCCTTTGTTTTCAACAAAACCGGTGAGATTGACAACCTCGTCGCATGTTGGGGACAAAGTTCTGTGGTTGTGTTATGCAGGTCTCCACGTTGCTACTAGCACCGGTAGTGCGCCCTACCAAGGCTCAGCTAGCAACACCTTTGTGGTGTTTCCTTGCTCCTATTGGTTCGATTAAACCTTGGTTCCATACTCAGGGAAAACTTGTTGTTGTGCTCATCATACCTTCCTCTTGGGGTTCCCCAACGAGCTCAATATATTTTGGGCCATCAAGGAGGAGAAGAAATATCTCTTTCTAATAATGCCACAATATTACCCATTGGAATAGATGAAGGAGTGTTTACAAAGATCCTACGGAAAATGGTGTCTACTGATTATCTTGTTATTGAATGTGTAGGAAAAGGACAAATTACACTTGGAAGATCCCTACTAAAACTCCTTGGAGCGATAATAGATGTGAAAAGGGGCATCATGCATTTTGCTTCTCTACCAAACAATCATACGTTCCCTAAAGATAAGAATAAAGGTAAGAAAGGTAGGGGAAATAAATTTGGTCTTAATGCTTCTTCATTTGAAAATACTTGAATCTTGCTTCCTATGTCTAGCGCAAAGGCGTTAAAGAAAAGCACTAATTGGGAGATAACCCAAATTTTTATTTCAGTAAGTTTTTCTTTTGTTGAGTCTTCGAAGTTATTGCCTCAGTAATAACCTATACTTATTATTTTTGTGTGGTTTTTGTGCCAAGTATAACCTCTAATGAGAGATAAGTAAGACTTGGAAAAGTTGTTGTCCCGAAACAGATTTTTGTGCTTCACTATAATATTCGTGAAAAATCTCTATACGTCGGATTGAGCTATAATTGTTTGTGCTTGTGCCCCAAGTTGTTATCCAACTTTTGTTAGTTTATCACTTTTCTATTTGAGCAACAGAAGGTCTTCGGAAAAATCAGTTTTTACCTGCTGGTCTGTTTTGACAGATTTCTGCCATTATTTGCATTTGCCTCTTAATCTCTTTCTCTTTGAGTTCTCACCAATTACTTGAATTTTTAAAAGGAATTGCTAGAGTAGCTTGTATTTTAATGGAAGTTTTACTTATGTTTAAACTGAACCCAAAGACTTATTATCTTGAGTACACTAATGTTGCTAATGAAGATTGTGTGAAGTTTTGTATGAAGGAAATTTTAAAGTGTAGGGAAGAATAATATGATGAGATGAAGTATGGACAAAAGCTCAAGCTTGGGGATGCCCCTCGTGTCACCCCAAGAAATATTCAAGAAGTACAAGCGTCAAAGATTGGGGATGCCCAAAGCATCCCCTTCTTTATCAATAAAAATCTCAGGTTTTCTTCCAAACACTTCATTTTTATTGTTTCATGCACAATTGTGTTGTTCTTGGAGCATATTTGTTAGTTTTCTTTTGCTTAGTTTGCTTAAATAAATTGGTTGGACCCCCACATTCATACATTAGTTTTCAAATAAGTTAATTTGGATTGGAAAAGAGTAGGAAAGTTCATGCTTATAAGTGGTACAAAAGGAGCTTATTTTGACTATGGCCTAGACTTTATCATCTCATGTTTGGTATTTCTTTGAATTTATGCTTAGTGATTATTGATGTAGCATGAATTGTTCCAAAATATTGAGATTACTTAATGTGTCTTGAAAGAATCATGCGTTGTTTTAGCATACAAAGCATAATATTGTGGTATTCTCCTTTGATGCTTTATTTAGGTTGACTTGGCACATGCTCACACCATGTTAAGACTATACCAGTCACCATAGCCTCTATGATCATTTAGTTTTCGACTTGTAATATAACTTTATGCTTTAATTAATAATTTTTTGTCACTTTGCATGATTATGGCCATTATTGCTCTCTTAGTTGGTCGCTCCCAGTCTTTTGATAGCCTCCACATATACCAAGTATGAGTTCCACTCATGCATCCAACTCCAAATAAAACCAAGTTATTCCAAAGAGTCCACCATACCTACCTATTAGCATTATTGCTATTCCAAGTATATTCATGTTTTATCTACCTTTCAAATTAAACTTGTCATGCAAAAATTAGTGATTAAATCTCTCACAAACTTGATGGCACACTTTACTTTCTTCCACTTAATAAACTTGAACCATTGTGCCCATCTATGTTGCTTATATGCTTGCTCTTTATAAGTTGTGAATTAGCAGAACCATGTTACCATGGGGAACGTTTTCAACATTGCACATTATTTAGTTGATATCATGTTCTTTTGCTTATGGATCCCGGCGGTGTGAAATAAAAGGGGACCAATAAGCTCATGGAGTTTGTATATGTGTTAGAGAAACGCCTGGGTGGCTAGCTAAGCCATGCATAATCATGGTGGAAACTTGCATCATAACCATCGTGAGCAATCTGTAAAGCGTCCTCAATAAAAACCTATGCAAATAGCAAATAAAAAGATCGCTCAGATGCTCATTGTCTGTTGCCTTGTCATTTTGATATGGGATAGCTCCTGTATCATCGGGCAAGGGGTACCCCGTTGGCGGTTCTCTATGATACACATGTACTTACAATGACAAGAACTTACTCGTGACTAAAGTTGAGTAGCATGAGGTTCGGTACTCGTAAGCAAGGGGCATGAGATTTTCAACTTATAACTTTTCAAGAATATCCTCATATTTGTTCACTTTAACCTTAATCACCTAAAGATGCTTATGATAGGGGCAATGAGAGCTGAAAGCTAATAAGTACCATAATTTTTGGAAGCTCTTTATGAAACTTGAATCCCTGCTTCCTTCTATGAAGGGCCTTTCTTTTTACTTTTATGTTGAGTCTCCATCTTCTGTCTTTATGCACCTATTGAGAGAGCATAGTGGTCATTATTAGTTTAATGTGCATTGTCCCAAAACTTGTTGATTGATTCGTAACTTTGATATTGCTTGTTCTTAAATTATTTGTATCTAGTCACCCTTATGAACTTTGAAGGCGTCCTATGCATTTATGTTTTGCTACACTACGAGGGACAAGCTGAATACCATTCTTATTATGTTTTCTATATGTGAAACAAACAAACGTCTTTCAAAGCATTATTATTCATAAATCTTTTGTTTGTAACTTTTCATGCTACAACATAATTGTTATGTCTTATTGTTAGAACTATATCTTTCATGTCTATGTTAAAGTACTATGATCCCACCTATCAATGTTTTACAAATACCTTGATCAAGATTGTGATGGTGCATGTCACCTCAAAAATCATTCTTTTTATCACTTACCTACTCGAGGACGAGTAGGAGTTAAGCCTGGGGATGTTGATACGTCGTAAACATATATATAATTTTTGATGTTCCATGCGTATTTAGTATCTACTTTCTTATGTTCTGTTCATACTTTGAGGTATTTTTATACATTTTCTGGAACTAACCTATTAAAAAGATGCCACAGTGCCAGCTGCCTGTTTTTTGTTGTATTTGGTTTAAGAAAATCTAGTAAGGAAATATTCTCGGAACTGGACCGGACAAAAGCCCAAGTCAATATTTTACACGAAGCAACACGGAGTCCGGAGGGGAGACGAAGTGGCGCACCAGGGCGGCCACACCTGGTGGCGACGCGGCCTGGGAGCGCGCCACCAGGGGGTGTGGGCCCCCTGGTGCTCCACTGACCTTGCCCTTCCGGCTATAAAAGCCTCCCGGGACGAAATCCCTAAGTACCCGATCAAAGACCTAATCAGAAATCCATGGAAGAGTCTGTAGGCGCCACCATCTCGATCCCCAGATCGGGGTGGATCCGAAGCTCTTCCCGGCACCCTGCCGGAGGGGAGAGATCACCCTGGAGGCCTTCTTCATCACCATGACTGCCTCCGGTGTGATGCGTGAGTAGTTCATCCTTGGACTATGGGTCCATGTAGTAGTTAGATGGTTGGTTCTCCTCCTTTGTGCTATCATGTTTAGATCTTGTGAGCTCTGTTCATGATCAAGATCATCTATTTGTTATCTTACATGTTGTTTTTGCGGGGATCCGATGGATATTGATATGCTATTTCAGATTGATTATTGATTCTATCATGTCTATGTTATTTGTGATCTTGCATGCTTTCCATTGTTAGTAAGTATCTTGGCCAAGTAGATGCTAGCAACTCCAAGAGGGAGTATTTATGCTCGAAAGTTGGTTCATGCCTCTAGAAATGTAGGAAAGTGATAGGAATCTCTAAGGTTGTAGATGTACTGTTGCTACTAGGGAGAAAACAACAATCCTTTGTCCATGGGACAATCGTATTGTTTACTTTACTTTGTTTAATGCAATTATCCGTTGCTTGCAACTTAATACTAGAGGGGGTTGGGATGATAACCTGAAGGTGGATTATTAGTCATAGATCTAGTTGGATTACGGTCTATGTACTATGTTGTAATGACCAATCAAATCTCATAGGAGTCAAGATGATTAGTATATGCCTTGTATGCTTTCTCGAGTCTGTCAATTGCCCTGCTATAATTTGTTCACCCAACATGCTATTTATCTGAAGGAGAATCACCTCTAGTGAACTATGGACCTTGGTCCATTCTTTTACCATTGATATATCATCTACTATCTACTATTTACTGTTTACTTTCTGCAAGAAATTACTATCTTCCACACAATACGTTTAATCATTTGTTTTCAGCAAAACCGGTGAGATTCACAACCTCACTGTAAGTTGGGGCAAAGTTCTGTGGTTGTGTTGTGCAGGATTCCAAGTTGGTGGCAACACCTTGGGGTTATTTTCTTGCTCCTACTGGTTCAATAACCTTGGTTTCATAACTGAGGGAAACTTGCTGCTGTGCTCATCATACCTTCCTCTTGGGGTTCTCAACGAGCTCGAGATATCTTGATCCATCAGTGACCTCACCGCACCCCTATGTCCACCCCTCGCCCAACGAAAAGCAGCGGAGAAGCCAGCACAACCATGCCACTCTCCTCTGTCTGCCATGCCAAGTGCACGCCAAAGCTCCAGGCCATTCCCATGCAGCCACACCATGCCTCGCTCTCTCCGCGTGTACCCGCACTCGCTGCGTCACCAGCAACCTCCCAGACATGACTATTTGCCGCCGCGCGCTCCGTGACCACTGTACGCGATGACGAACACCGCCGTACCTGCACAAAGCACGAACGTCTCCCGACCGATTAAGACCACGCCTCGCCGTGCCACTATGTGCATGACCATCGACGTATGTCCTCTGCCAGGCCTATAGTGACCTGTAGCAACATTACCGACGAGCCCGAGCCATGCCGCGCTGCTCCTCTCGCTAGTGTATAAATAGGACCCTCCCCAAGCCTCAAACGGCACACCATTCTACTCTCCTCTCCCTCAGAAACACCCCTAACCCTTTCCCGGAGCAAGGCGAGCACCACCCCACTAGAATTTCGCCGGAGCCCGCCGCTGCAGTGAAGGAAGGGCGTTGTTGACTGGAGCCACCCTAGGAGTTGCCGCGACCACCATTCGACCCATCGTCATCGACCAGATCGTTTGCCCCCATTGCCGGACCTAGCTGGAGCCCTGGTAAGCCTCCGACGACCCCCACATCGAGTTAGGTTTAGAATCTCGCACACCCCCTGCGACGTAGACGATGAACCAGTGCCGTTGATCTTGTTCTAATCGCACGGTTGAGATTAGCTGATACCGCTTCGCTTAGACAGAGTCGCTGGCGTGTGGGACCAGCATGTAATCAGCCTGCTGCACGCGCGCTGTGCAGTTGGGCCATCCCATTTTCGTTCCCGCGCATAGCCCAACGATTCAAATAGAATTTTTCCATTTAATTAAAAACCTATTCTATCAGTAGATTAAAAATTGAATTCAGAGAAATTTACTGACCAAAATGCATGAGTCCAATTTTGTTACAAAGGTATTGGAAATATCTACGCACTCCCATTACATTCAAACCATTTGGAACTATAGATCACCTATAGTAAAAATAACAAGACATAGACTTTTACAACTTCAAACATTTTTATAAAATCAACCATAAATACTTTTGAGTTGATTCCAACTCTCAAAAATCACATTTGCTATGCTTTATCTGAATATGTAAAAAGATTTGGTTTTACATATATTAATATTGGACTAGTATTAAAAGAATGCTATATACGCATTTCTAGTCACTTTAATATTATTAGATAGCAATATTAAATCTTGTAATATATGACCACCACTTTAAATCACATTCCCAATTATTGAAATATATGGTGATGATATGTGTCAACATGATCCCATATTTTAATTGGAGAATCTTAAATCTTAAGTAGTTTCAATGGGTAGAAATTACTTTTCCGAAATAAAATAAATAGGAAGGTGTCACTATTCCATGTGATGATTGAGATGATGCTAGATCATCTAGTGTGAGCCCTTGTATGCTAAATAGAAATAGCTAAGTATTGTTTGGTGATTGTGTACCTTGTATTTATTTATAGACGCTAGTACCGACCCGGGGTACGAAGAAGAGGAGTTCTACAAAGACAAAGAAGAGAACTTCGACAACTACACTACTCAAGGCAAGCTAAACCATGCAAGCCATCCCATGACAGCTAGCATATGCAAGATACCTCATGCATTATTTGAGATGCAATTTTTCCAATTCCTAGTTTTACATACAATTTTTACTTTTCCTTTACCAAGGTTTCTCAAATAGTTCATTAATTGGTGATTAGTGGAAAATAGGATAGATGTTATCAAGAGCATAGAACTAAGTTCGAATAGTTACACTTGATTAGCACCCCATCCATAGTGATACCCTCATGAATAGATGCTAGTGCTAAACTAATATGGATCAACTTAGATGGGAACACTTGGAAAAAATGATTATGAAAACCTTGGAATGATGAGTCATTCTATTGAAATGTTTTGACATGTGTTATGAAACATAATGATTTGAAGATGATACTAAACGAAACATGTGCTTTGACTTTGATAAAAACGGATGGTTGGGTTCGGATGCGACACCATTCCAATTTTACCGTACAACCACAATACCTGAGTTAGGTAGGGCTTAACTAGAAGTTTATATGTCTTAGTATGGGTTCCCACGTGGAAATAGGTGAAGCTGAGGCTGCCTCGTGAATATGACTGTCCATCTATGCAGTTCCCGGGATGGCAGTTGGCCATGGCTAGGAGGCCAAACTCATAGGGGAGGTGCCTATACTAGGGTGTGTAATTGAAAGGTTAGGATTGATTATCCGCATACCAAGTATGATGATTCAGGGTTATCTCTGATGGATGTATCGAATTTTGTGGTGAAAGTGTACCACCTCTACAGAGTGTTAAGCTATTCGAATAGCCGCGTCCGCGGTTATGGACAGTTGGAGTGGCCATACAGTTCCGTTGTCAGATGTTTTCAAAATGACTTGTGACTTGAAAGATGACTTTGACTGGACCACAATAGAGTTGTGGACATGAAACTAGGTTCCCACTTAAGTAATCTAGATAACTAAATTAGGCTCTATTATTAATTACTTATGAAATAAAATTGGCTTGTTGCAAACAAGACTAGAGCTTAGGATTCCTACTAGTATTCCCTTATTTGTGTTAGTGATAGTTTGCGAGTACTTTACGAGTACTCATGGCTTTGTCCCTGGCTATTCCCATGGCTAGACTATGAGGAGGACTACCCGGAGGATGGACAACAGGAGGTCTAAGATAACTAAGATCATCTCTCATCGTCAGCATTGCCTGTGACAATGAAGATGGGTTGTACTACGTTTATTTCCGCTGCTTTGATATGTATTCAGACTTGATCATGAGATCAACTGTTTGTAAGACTATTATGGTTTGTAATGGATGATGTACTATGGTACCAATTCTGTTATGTCTCACAAGAATGGTAATCCTGGGATTGCGATGTATGGCATAACAGGCATCTGGACTTAAAAATCTGGATGTTGACAAAAACCCAGTCGCATGCATCATCTCCCCCGCAAGCATCCACTCCTATCTCTAATCTAGCAAAAAAACCAAACCTCACCGTACAACTACAAGGGCCGAACAGCTGCCTACTACGCCACCAATGTTCTCCATTCCAACACCATGAAGTGAGTGCGTGGAGGTGAGTTTGCCGTCGTCGCCGCCGGGTGGCTACGCCTACTACGACCGATGCGGTGCCTCCCACCACAAATCTGGAGGAGCATCAAGCACCCCCATGGCGAGGAGGCCGTCCAGTTTGACCCTTATGAGGACCATGAGCTCGTCGGTGCAGACGACTTTGGAACCCCCAATGAGGACGAGGAGTTCAACGGGCATGATCCACTCGTGTACCTGGAGGTACATCTATTTCTTCATGCTTATAGTTTATGGTTCATATTTTTTGCTCGGGCAGTTGATGAACTCCTTAATCTGGTCATGTACTCCTTAATCTATTCATGTACCCCTTAATCTAGTCCTACTGATAAGATGTAGATTAATCTATTCAAATAACTTGGAATGGTTGTTCGAATGTCTATGCATGCCTGATTAATGCATTACTAGTTTGTGCGATATGTTTTGGAATATTTAGACTAAGTAAATTTCTTTTTCTCATTTTTTTGCACTTTATACATTATAGGTAGATTCTAGCGACATGGACTTTGATGTCTACGCACTTCTATTCTTGTAGACAGTTGTTGGGCCTCCAAGTGCAGAGGTTTGTAGAACAGCACCAAGTTTCCCTTAAGTGGATTACCCAAGGTTTATCGAACTCAGGGAGGAAGTGGTCAAATGTATCCCTCTCAAGCAACCCTACAATCAAGATACAAGAAGTCTCTTGTGTCCCCAACACACCCAATACACTTGTCAGGTGTATAGGTGCACTAGTTCGGCGAAGAGATAGTGAAATAGAAGTGGTATGGATAATTATAAGTGGTAACGGTGCCAGAAAAGAGCTTGACGGGTAGGAAGAGACTAAAGGCAATCTGATATAAAGATGGAAGCAAGCAAACATGTAACAGATCTAGTTGCAAACGGTGTTTCAATGCTTAGAAACAAGGCCTAGGGATCATACTTTCACTAGTGAACACTCTCATATAAATATCTTCTCTTTATGATACTACTATGAACTACTCTCGGGTTGGATAACTCTAATCCACGGTAGGGCTATAACAACACACCTCAAAGTTCGCTTTCCCCATCTAGATAACCCTTACTATCACCTTGATCGCTAGATGGTTCCAACAAACACCACAATCTCATAGAGACATCCAACTCAAATTATACTCATGACAAGTATTTATGTAACCTTAGCCAAGGTGCCACACGGTGTGCACACTGTCAACTTCACACACGTGGGGATAAGCAGAGATTCATTAAAGCACTTGAGTAGAAGAATAGATCTTTAGATTACAAAGCTCATGATCTCATAAGATCATGCATAGAGAGAGAGATGAACACATAGCTACTTGTAGAGTCCTTAGCCTCGAGAGAGAACTACTCCCTCCTCATCATGGGAATCAACAACGGCGATGGAGATGGCGGTGGAGTCGATGGAGATGGCTCCGGGGGAACTTCCCTGTTGATATGTCCATTTTGCATCACTATTCTATATCATAATTTACTGTTATTCATTGATATATTTCAAATTAAGAGATGATACTTATGTAATTTCATCTCTTTTTGCATGGTCAATGACTTTTGGAGCATGGACCGCTGCAGTCAAGATTCTGATGGAAAAGGTGCTGTTTGGAGGCAAAATTGGCGAAGATCAGAAAATCTGGGAAAATATATGGAAAATCCTATTTTTCTAGAAGACAAAGACTGCCAGAAGGAGGAGTGGAGATGGGCCACAGGGGGCCCACACCACCCCCTGGCGCGGGCCACCCTGGGCCACGCCACCAGTTGGTGTGGCTGCCCTGGCCCACCTCCAGCTCTCCCCTCTGGCGTATACTATCCCCACGGAACCCTAATACCGAGGGAGCGACCACAGAAAGATTCCACCGCCTCTGCGGGGCGGAAAACACCGAGAGAGAAAGATCTCTCCGGCAGACAGATTTCTGCTGGGGGAATTCCTTCCTAGAGAGGGGAGATCGTCGCCATCAAAACCACCATCAAGCTGGACTTCATCGGGATCATCATCACCATCATCATCACCATCATCACCACCAGCACCATCATCACCATCTCCATACCGCTGTAACAATTGGGTTGAATCTTGCATAGTTCTTAGGGGAAACTTCCCCGGTGTTGATTACTCTTTGTAGTTGATGCTATTGAGTGAACCATTGAATTATTGTTTATGTTCAGATTGTTATACAACATTATTCCATCTCTGATCATGATCCATATGATGTCTTGTGAATAGTTCATTTTGTTCTTGAGGACATGGGAGAAGTCATGTTGTTAGTAGTGGAATTGTGTTGAGAAAGATTCAATGGTTTGATATTTAAGTTGTGGTGTACTTCTTCTTGTGGTGTCATGTGAACGTCGACTACATGACACTTCACCTATATGGGCCTAGGGGAATGCATTGTGTATTTGGCTACTAATCTTAGGGGTTGTTGGAGTGACAGAAACCTGAACCCCCGTTAGGAAACCATTGCATAAGGGACGTCAGGGTCTTAGAGTTTAAAGCTGTGGTTAGGTTTCTACCTTAATTACTTTCTTGTACTTACAGATGTTTACAAGGGGTATAATCACAAGTATGTATTTGTCCTAGGAAGGTCGGTACATTAGCACAGGATCACCCACACAACACTTAGCAAGCTAAAGAAGATTAATCAACTATATGAAGCGAAAGTACTTGATAGTCTTCCCGTGTGTCCTCGAGAATGTTTGGTCATCTGAAGTAATACAATCGGCTTGTCCTTTTTTGAATAAAGGATTGGGCCACTTGCTGCATTTATTCTCATTGTCTTTTATTTACTTGTACTTTATTTACTTGCATTATCAAAAACCCCTAAAAATCCGTTTGCTAATTATTTGTAGAGAACTCCTTATCCATACCACTAGCCAGCACCTTTTGCTCCTCATTGGGTTCGACACTCTTACTTATCGAAAATACTGCGATACACCCCCTATACTTGTGGGTCATCAAGATTATTTTCTGGCGCCGTTGCCGGGTAGTGAAGCGCTATTGGAGAGTGGAACCGGTAAAGGAAACTTCTACTATGAGTATTGTTTACTTCTGTTAGTTGCTTTATTTTCAATATGGATAATTCGCTGAGTTTCTTATTTTGTAATGCTACTACCACTACTAAGGTAGTAGATGAACCACCACCTATTGAGAATGATATTTTTAAAATACCTACAAGAATTATTGATCGTGTTATGGATAACTACTATGTTGGGGATGGAACTGTCCATCCTGGTAATCGTTTGCTCTTTATACACAAATTATGCGGGTTTTTTAAGTGTGCATGTATTACAACCGATCAAGTTAAGAACAAGTTATTCTCATTATCACTGAAAGGAAGAGCTGAGGAATGGTATAAGCTGTTGAGGAATGGTCAAGCTCTTGAATGGGAGGAAATAGTGCCTCTCTTTTATTCAAAGTTTTATCCTCCTAGTGAGATTCATAAAGATCGAAATCAAATATACAACTTTTGGCCTCTTGATGGAGAGAGTACAGCTCAAGCTTGGGAGAGACTGAAGTTACTAATGCTCAAATGTCCCAATCATGAGCTCCCCAGCAATATTATTATCAATAACTTTTATGCAAGGCTTTCTCTTCATGATAAGGATTTATTAGATGCTTCTTGTGCTGGATCATTCACTCGCATGGAAGAAGAAGCTAAATGGGATCTTCTGGACCATACTCAAGATAATGCTGAAGCTTGGGAGAATCACAAAGGAAGAAAGTCAGGTATAAAATATGATTATGAATGCATTGAATCTTTTATGGGAACTGATGACTTTCAAAATATTAAAAATGCTTATGGTCTAGACTCTCAAGCTATTGCAACTTATTTTAAGGCTGTTGCTTCCTACATTGAAGTACCTAAAAAGAAGTGGAATAAGTATCATGAACCTTATAAAGATATAGCTAAGTATGTTCCTACAAGAAATACTGAAGTTTATACTGCTAATCATGTTTTACCTAAACCTTACATTGAGAAAATGCCTTTTCTAGTTAAGATAAACGAACATTCTATGATAACTAGTACGGTTAATGAAAGTACAAGTAAAACCGTTGAACCTGATGAACAAAAAGGTGAACCTATAATAGCAAATGTGAAAGACTTTGTCACTAAATATATAGAAGGGGGACACACTATCCTTTGTAAGGATATCCCTAATATTGTTTCACAAAGTAGTGTTATAAGAGCTAGTATTCCTGTGTTTTCTGTTAGGATAAGTGATCATTGCTACAACGGTTCTTGTGATAGTTATATTATTAAGTTCATGCATGATGCTAAAAGTTATTATGAGAGAGGGAAAAGTACTCTAATGCATCTCAATAATATCAAGTTTCCTCGTTTTATGCTGAAAGTTTTTATGTTGCACTTGTTTTGCCCTCCTATGCTAGTAGCCTCTGGTTTCAACAACTTGTTTGTTTACAAAATTCCCTTGCATAGGAAGTGGGTTAGACTTAAACGTGTGTATTTTTTCTTCTTACACTTCAATTCATATTCCTAAGTGAGCATCATCAAAATTATCAAGCCCATCTTAATGGCTATAAAGAAAGAGCTTTTTGGGAGACAACCCAATTTATTTTCGCTTTCAGTTTATTTTTGTTTCTTTGCATCTTGGAAGTTATTACTTCGGTAATAACCTCTCCTTATCCTTTTTGTTTGGTTTTTGTGTCAAGATCAACCTCTAATGAGAGAGAAGTAAGATTTGGGGAAGTTGCTGTCCTGAAACAGATTTTTATGCTTCACTGTAAAAATTCGTGAGAGATCTTTGTCTGTCGGATTGAGCTGTAATTTTTTGTGCTTCTGCCCCAAGTTGTTATTTAACTTTCGTTAGTTTTGCACTTTTTTATTTGAGCAACATAAGATTTTTGAAAAAACGATCTTTACCTGCTGGTCTGTTTTGACAGATTTTGTCACTCTTGCATTTGCTTCTTTATTCGATTCCCTTTTTGAATTATTTTTGGGTTTTTGGAAGGATTTGCTACAGTAGCTTATGTTTTGATGGTTTTTAGTTTAAACTGGACTCAAAAAGCTTTATCACTTCACTTATAATAATGTTGTTAATGAGAACTATGTGAAGTTTTTTGTGAAAGAAATTTCCAGGTTAGTGGAGATAATGGTGTAATAAGGGAGTGAAAGGTTTTATGACTCAAGCAATAAGTGTATGAAGATGAAGATATTGACATTATTCAAGTGGTGACTCCGGAGGAATCTACTAAATACCAAATTCAGAGACATGTAGAGTCCGTTTTCGAATAGGTAATAGTTCTGGTAAGAAAAGTTCCGCAAAAGATTTGTTCAGTTATATTTTTGCAGTTTTTATCCAACAAGGAAAGCTAAGAAGCGAAAGAGGTACGGAAACGGAGCCAGGGTGGCTCACACCACCCTGTGGCGCGGGCCCACCCCTGGTCGCGCCACCAGGTGGTGTGGCCACCTCGAACTCCGTCTCCGACCCGTTTTCTCCCAGTACCTTCCTTTTGTTGTGAAACTTCGTAATATATAATTCCTCGGATCTCCCGAGGTTCGTATATTGTGTTCTCGTCGTGTTTTTGTTTCGGTCTGTTTTGTTCAGATGTCATTCAGAGGTTCATCTTCAAACGATTACGAGCTGCGACACCGTCGCGAGCTCCATCACAATCTTGAGCGTGAAGACATGGATCGGAACAGCAAGGAGGAAGTAAAGGACATGACAACAGGCATGAAGGGGCTGATATCTCCGACTCTAGATCTCAATTTTGCCCTACAACAGTGGAAGCTCTACGAGTCACTGATGAGTTCTGCGATAAGTACCGAGTCTTGAGGAGGAAGGTGGATATGCTTCAAGAGGAGAATAACAGGCTTCGCAAGATGCTGGAAGATTTCCTCACGCCAACCGAGAGGATACCACCACCACCGAAGGAGTAATTCGTCATTAGGTTTGGCATCCCCTTGGTTTGTTCCAAGCCTGGGAGAGTGCCGCGGTATCACATCACTATCTTCTATCTTTTTATCTTTTTTAGTAGAGTCATATCATGAATAGAGAATTTATCATGTAGGATGGTTTGCATTATGGAAGTGTCCCCTCTCTTGTTAGATTTGTATCCCTTGGGGTGAGTTGCCGTTATGAAATATTAATGAGAAGTTCTATCATTTACTCTTTTGCATATCTTATATTAGTTTTCAATTCGTGGTTATATGATTGATCTTGTTGTTAGTATTGGTATTACTCTGGGATCATTGAGTTAATTTAGTTGGTTTTGGCAAACCCGACTCGGTCTGTAGCAACACTATTTTTGAGAGTTGAATGAAAAAGATAAAAAAGTACTCTAAAGAAATATAATTTCATCATGTTTCTTTCTTGATTTGCTCATAAGTTTAGTATTATCTTGTTAAGATCTTTTGTGCTTCCAAGGAAGATTGCATGTTTGTCTTTATCACTTGTATGTTTGTTTGTTTCCTTCAACTCTTATACTTGCTACCCAGTCTTGCTAGCCAAAAACCTGTACTGAGAGGGAATTCTTCTCGTGCATCCAATCCTTAAACCAAAACTTATCCATTTGTGTCCACCATACCTACCTATTAGCACTATTGCTATTCCAAGTAAATTCATGTTTTTATCTACCTTCCAAATTAAACTTGTTATGTGAAAATTAGAGATTAAAGCTCTCACGAACTTGATGGCACACTTTACTTTCTTGCATCTAATAAACTTGAACCATTGTGCCCATCTATGTTGCGTATATGCTTGCGCTTTGTAAGTTGTGAATTAGCAGAACCATGATGTCATGGGGAACGCTTTCAACATTGCACTAGTACTTTGTACCTAGTTGATATCATGTTCTTTTGTCTATGGATGTCGTCGGTGTGAAATGAAAGGGGAGGTTCTAAGTCCATGGAGTTATGCATGTGTGTTAGAGAAACGCCTGGGCCACCGGCCTAATCCATGCTGTCATGGTGGAAACCTGTAGCGTAACCATAATGAGCATCTATGAAGCATTCTTCTTATTAAAAAAGGATAAGATTGAGAAAAAGAGAAAAAGGAAAAAAAAGAGATTATGAAAAGAGGAAAGATAGAAAAAAGCACCATATTCCCATGGTAAATAAGAAGATTGCTGAGATGCTCGTTGTCTGCTTGCCTTGTCATTTTGATATGGGGATTCTTCCGTATCATCGGGCAAGGGGTACCCCGTTGGCGGTTCTCCATGATACACATGTGCTTACTATGACAACAACTTACCGGTGACTAAACTTGAGTAGCATGAGGAGCAGCCCTCGTATTCAAGGGACATGAGATTTTCAATTTACAACTTGTCAAGCATATCCTCATATTTGATCACTTTAACCTTAATTACCTAAAGATGCCTATGATAGGGGCAATGAGAGCTGAAAGCTAATAAGTATCATAATTTTTGGGAGCTCTTTATGAAACTTGAAATCCCTGCTTCCCTCTGTGAAGGGCCTTTCTTTTACTTTTCAGTTGAGTTAGTAAACCTATTCTCTTCTATCTCAGCAAGTATTTTGAGTTGTTGTGTTTCATTCATTCATATGATGATTTATTCAATCATGTTTCTTATGTTCCTTGTTTTGCACATTGCTCTTATCTTGGTGTTTACTACTTTGAAAGCTATCATTGAAAATCAATTATTTCTAAACTCCAGCAAATTGCCAACTATTCTTCGACCAAGAGCTAAGTTTGCCATTACCAATTATGATTCACTTTATGTATCTTTATTGTGTTTCCTTTACCTATTGCAAGTAAGTTATATAATAGTGAGTTGTATTCTATTATGATCTATGTATTGATGAATGTGATGCTTCTTGTCCGTATTCTTTTATGGACTCTTCAGTCCATAAACCTGAGGCCATGTTTATTGAGCTCAGTTTTGATTGGGGACAAGTGAAGTCTAAGCTTGGGGGAGTTGATACGTCCATTTTGCATCACTATTCTATATCATAATTTACTGTTATTCATTGATATATTTCATATTAAGAGATGATACTTATGTAATTTCATCTGTTTTTGCGTGGTTGATGACTTTTGGAGCATGGACCGCTGCAGTCAAGATTCTGATGGAAAAGGTGTTGTTTGGAGGCAAAATTCGTGAAGATCAGAAAATCCTATTTTTCTAGAAGACGAAGACTGCCAGAAGGAGGAGTGGAGATGGGCCACAGGGGGCCCACACCACCCCCTGGCGCGGGCCACCCTGGGCCGCGCCACTAGGTGGTGTGGCCACCCTGGCCCACCTCCAGCTCCCCCTCTCGTGTATATTATCCCCACGGAACACTAATTCCGGGGGAGCGACGACGGAAAGATTCCGCCGCCTCTGCGGGGTGGAAAACATCGAGAGAGAAAGATCTCTCTGGCAGACAGATTTCTGCCGGGGTAATTCTTTCCCAGAGAGGGGAGATCGTCTCCATCAACACCACCATCAAGGTGGACTTCATCGGGATCATCATCACCATCATCACCACCAACACCATCATCACCATCTCCATACGACTGAACAATTGGGTTGAATCTTGCATAGTTCTTAGGGGAAACTTTCCCGGTGTTGATTACTCTTTGTAGTTGATGCTATTGAGTGAACCATTCAATTATTGTTTATGTTCATATTGTTATACATCATTATTCCATCTCTTATCATGATCCATATGATGTCTTGTGAGTAGTTCATTTTGTTCTTGAGGACATGGGAGAAGTCGTGCTGTTAGTAGTGGAATTGTGTTGAGAAAGATTCAATGGTTTGATATTTAAGTTGTGTTGTACTTCTTCTAGTGGTGTCATGTGAACGTCGACTACATGACACTTCACCTATATGGGCCCAGGAGAATGTATTGTGTATTTGGCTACTAATCGTAGGGGTTGCCGGAGTGATAGAAACCTGAACTCCCATTAGGAAACCATTGCACAAGGGACGTCAGGGTCTTAGAGTTTAAAGCCGTGGTTAGGTTTCTACCTTCATTACTTTCTTGTACTTACGGATGTTTGCAAGGGGTATAATCACAAATATGTATTAGTCCTAGGAAGGTCGGTACATTAGCACAGGTTCACCCACACAACACTTAGCAAGCTAAAGAAGATTAATCAACTATATGAAGCGAAAGCACTTGACAGTCTTCCCGTGTGTCCTCGAGAACGTTTGGTCATCTTAAGTAATACAACCGGCTTGTCCTTTGCTGAATAAAGGAATGGGCCACTTGCTGCATTTATTCTTATTGTCTTTTATCATCAGGCAAGGGGTACCCTGTTGACGGTTCTCTATGATACACATATACTTACTATGACAAGAACTTTCTGGTAACTAAACTTGAGTAGCATGAGGAGCGGCCCTCGTATTCAAGGGACATGAGATTGCTAAGTTATACTTTGCCAAGCATATACTCCATAGTTTGTTCACTTTAACCTTAATCACTTCAAGATGCTTATGATAGGGGCAATGAGAGCTAAAAGCTAATAAGTACCATAATTTTTGGAAGCTCTTTATGAGACTTGAATCCCTGCGTCCTTCTATGAAGGGCCTTTCTTTTACTTTTATGTTGAGTCTCCATCTTCTATCTTTATGCACCTATTAAGAGAGCATAGTGGCCATTCTTAGTTTAATGTGATTTGTCCCAAAACTTGTTGATTGATGCATAAGTTTGATATTGCTTGTTCTTAAACTATTTGTATCTAGTCACCCTTATGGACTTCGAAGGTGTCCTATGCATTTATGTTTTGCTACACTATGAGGGGCAAGCTGAATACCATTCTCATTATGTTTTCTTTATGTGAAACAAACAAACGTATTTCAAAGCATTGTTATTCATGAATCTTTTGTTTGTACCTCTTCATGTTGCATCATAGTTGCTATGTCTTATTGTTAGAACTATATCTTTCATGCTATGTTAAAGTACTATGATCCCAGCTATCAATGTTTTATAAATGCCTTGATCAAGATTATGATGGTGCATGTCACCTCAAAAATTATTCTTTATTTTTATCACTTACCTACTCAAGGACGAGCAGGAGTTAAGCTTGGGGATGTTGATACATTGCAAATGTATCTATAATTTTTGATGTTCCATGCTTGGTTTTATCTACTTTCTTATGTTTTGTTCCAACTTTGGAGAAATTTTCATACAATTTCTTGGACTAACCTATTAACAAAGAGCTAGAGTGCCAGTTGCCTGTTTTCTGCTGTTTTTGGTTCCAGAAAGTTAGAAAATGAATATTCTCGGAATTGGACGGGACAAAAGCCAAAGTTGATATTTTACCGGAAGACTCACAGAGCCAGAAGATGAGACGGAGAGGGGCCAGGGGCCAGCCACACCATAGGGTGGCGCGGGTCCCCCTTGGCCGCGCCACCAGGTGGTGTGGGCCCCTGGCCGCCCACCGACATTGCCTCTTCGCCTATAAGATGCCTCTCGATGCAAAAACCCTAAATCGTCAAGCCTCCAGCCACAAAAAGTTCCACAGTGCCGCCGCCACCGAAGGGGAGATTCAGGGGACAGAAAGTCTCTGTTCCGGCATCCTGCCGGGACGGGGAAGTGCCCCCGGAGCCATCTCCATCGATCTCCACCACCATCTCCATCACCGTTGCTGATTCCCATGATGAGGAGGGAGTAGTTCTTCCTCGAGGCTAAGGGTTCTACCGGTAGCTATGTGTTTATATCTCTCTCTATGCATGATCTTATTGAGATCATGAGCTTGTAATCTATAGATCTATTCTGCTACTCAAGTGCTTTAATGAATCTCTGCTCTCCCCATGTGTGTGAAAGTGACAGCGTGCTCACCATGGTGGCACTTAGGCTAGAGATTACAAGTACTTGTTATGAGTTATATTTGGAGTTGGATGTCTATATGAAATTGTGGTGTTTGTTGGACCGATCTAGTACTCAAGGTGACAGTGTGGGGTTTTCTAGATGGGAAAGACTTACTTTGAGGTGTGCTGTTATAGCCCTACCATCGATTAGAGTGTCAAACCGGAGAGTAGTTAAGAGTAGTATCATGAAGTTAATATATTTATATGAGAGTGTTCACTAGTGAAAGTATGATCCCTAGGTCTTGTTTCTAAGCACTGAAACACTGTTTGCTATTAGATTTGTTACATGTTTGCTTGCTTCCTTCTTTATTTCAGTTTGCCTTTAGTCTCTTCCACGCCATCAAGCTATTTTCTATCACCGTTACCACTTATAATTATCCATACCACTTGTATTTCACTATCTCTTCGCCGAACTAGTGCACCTATACACCTGACAAGTGTATTGGGTGTGTTGGGGACACAAGAGACTTCTTGTATCTTGATTGCAGGGTTGCTTGAGAGGGGATACCTTTGACCACTTCCTCCCTGAATTCGATAAACCTTGGGTAATCCACTTAAGGGAAAACTTGTTGCTGTTCTACAAACCTCTGCACTTGGAGGCCCAACAACTGTCTACAAGAATAGAAGTGCGTAGACATCACTACTCAAGTGCTTTAATAGATCTCTGCTCTCCCCATGTGTGTGAAAGTGACAGCGTTCACACCATGGTGGCACTTAGGCTAGAGATTACAAATACTTGTTATGAGTTATATTTGGAGTTGGATGTATTTATGAAATTGAGATGTTTGTTGGAACCATCTAGTGCTCAAGGTGACAGTGTGGGGTTATCTAGATGGGAAAGGCTTACTTTGAGGTGTGCTGTTATAGCCCTACCATGGATTAGAGTGTCCAACCAGATAGTAGTTAAGAGTAGTATCATAAAGAGAAGATATTTATATGAGAGTGTTCACTAGTGAAAGTATGATCCCTAGGCCTTGTTTCTAAGCATTGATACACCATTTGCAATTAGATCTGTTATATGTTTGCTTGCTTCCATCTTTATTTCATTTTTCCTTTAGTCTCTTCCACGACATCAAGCTATTTTCTAGCACCGTTACCACTTATAATTATCCATACCACTTGTATTTCACTATCTCTTCGCCGAACTAGTGCACCTATACACCTGGCAAGTGTATTGGGTGTGTTGGGGACACAAGAGACTTATCTTGATTGCAGGGTTGCTTGAGAGGGAATACCTTTGACCACTTCCTCCCTGATTTCGATAAACCTTGGGTGATCCACTTAAGAGAAAACTTGCTGCTGTTTTACAAACCTCTGCACTTGGAGGCCTAACAACTGTCTACAAGAATAGAAGTGCGTAGACATCAACGGCCAAACCCCAACCAGTTTACCACCAATGCCGCACCACAAGATCACCATCTAGTCTAGGATTAGTGCACTTTTCCGCAGGCGCTTCCCGGTGGACCATGCCAAGGACAACGCGTGCATGATCACATTCGCGATGTCCATGCAGGCCACAGAGCGACAACGGAGATGCTTGCCTCGGAGGTGTCCCACGAGACGACGAACGTGCTATGCGTGGCAGAGGAGACCCACATGAGGCAGGGGACATGCTACGTGCGACGGGGGCCAGCGAGGTGACGAACACGCTGCATGTGGTGGCCGACGAGGCGCGCGAGGTGGAAGTGGTGGCTACGGTAGCCCAAAGGTCCCGGACCTAGAGGTGAGCAGGAGATAGTGGACGCAGTGGCGGAGGTGCGCGACATCGATACGGTCGTCGAGGGTGATAACGACGTGCTAAACTGGCTCGGGGAGCTTGACGACGAGGTTGGCGCACCAAATGTCAACGATGAGCAGCGGGCTTTGCTCGTGTCCTTCGACACCACCCACCGTGAGGACTCTGCCCGCCAGTTCATGGTTGTCGAGCGAGTGGTCCTCGAAGCCACTCTCTTTGTCAGGATGGCGAGATGGTGCTCCGCCGTGGTGGCCTCGGCGGTGGATGCGTCGATGGTAGCCATGGCGGATGCTAAGGAAGAGGCCGATACGGAGCAAGACTGGATGATGTCCTTCGTGGAGGCCTCACGGCAGGAGGAGGAGGCGAAGCCGAACATGATGGTGCCTATGGCCAATGCCCCGGTGGAGGAGGACGGCGAGGAGGCGGAGGAGGAGGCGATGGAGCAATGCGGAAGAGACGACTGTTGTGGCAGCGAGAGGGGTCAGCGCTAGGCGGCCTTGATGGAGGCGGTGTGCCTCGCAATTGGGAAGGACCGCATGGACGAGGCCGGGCCATCGGGCCACGTAGGGTGCCGTGACAAGGAAGGCGAGGAGTAGAGCGCAGGACGGCGGGGAGCCACCGTCCTCCTAGGACGGAAGGACGACAAGCAAGCAACTTTGACAAGTGTAGTTGTTGGAGCAGAGCGTATGGGCAACCAGTAGAAACCGCAGTTTAGGGCTGTAATCAACGTTGTTTATTAATAAACTTTAGTCTTAATCTACATCTAATGTGCTACTGGTTTGCGGGCCTACAAGCAGGACAAAATTTGACATGTGCACGGTCCGTGACGCGTCTGCCCAGATACATCTCTGTCCAAATTTGACCAGAAATGAATCGGTCTAGACGCACGTGTGTCTGTTTAGGTCTAACCGCTGGACAGGATTTTCCCGTCCAGTCTATCCGTTTCGATTTATTTTGAGCATGCCGTGTTCGAATGGATCGGTCTCTCACATCGCATATGCATACATGGTATCTGCTATATGCATGGTTTGAGATACGTGGCACGTGGCCTCAACCTCTTCTACTCGCACAACATATTCATCCCTGGGAACTGGAGCTGCAGGGTTACGCAATTACCGGAGCAGAATGCACAGTGAACTACTCTGTAGGGGATTTGACACTTAAAGTACTTAGCTGGTCCTTTTAAGGGACGTACACATGCGTCGCTACATCCTGCTATAGGACAACCGATGCGTGCGATCTGGCACGGACACGTGAGAATAAATGCGGATGCACAGTTAGTATTGTCGAGATCAATGATGCATACATGTACTGTTTACACTACGTATTATTTTCATCGTCAAGCCAAGCAAATGGTCCAGAAATACGTGACTTAACTTTATCTATATTTGAATGTATCTATACACTAAAACATGGCTAGATACATGTGAATCTAGATAATTGTAATTTATTTTTTGACGGAGGTGTATATATGTATTACACTAGAAGGATATGATTTTTTCATGTCCAGCAGAAAATCTTTTGAAAAAACACGAAGATCATTATAATTGAAGAAAATAACTATAGATATGATGAAAATATGAAGAAATATATACATAGTCCCTGGATATATTTTACATGTATCAGTGGCACATCCACTAAGTGTATCACTTAGTTTACCGCAGGATGGAATACAACAACTCCAAACATATAAATGCTTAGGAAATCAATAAGATATTGTCGCATCTGCACACATCTATTATACAAGCACATAAAACCTAACTAGTATTCAAGATCATCATGCATGCTCGTACAAGGCTGATCATGCAGAAGATGACTCTGATTTTGAGTCATATGATTATGAAGATAAAGATAACCCTTACCAGCTTGATCGTGCTACTTTCTTATGAGAACCGTTTGGGTCTCTTCCAAGAATGGCGTTTATTGAGTCATGGAGTACAACTGTGTTTTATTCTATGTTACTGGTTTATATATCGATGCACAATTACCCCATATTCGTACTTGTGATGATAATTGGCAACATCTTTGAAATTTACATTATGATTTTCTGTGATTTCTATTAATTAAGTGAATCATAATTATAAAAACTCCATGCTAAAACGTCTTCATTAAAGATAATAGGGGCACTAATTTTATGTTGTCCACACGGTACCTTGGCCAGAACCAAATAATGCTGGCCCACACTCACCTACGAAGGCGCATAATGTCCTGGCGGTCTACAATGTACATGGCCATTAGGCATGTTCCTCAGCGTTTAGAACCACAAGTTTCCGCATGCGCTGCAGTTGGATCTCTGTTTTCAGGATCAGATTGATCTCTCTCTTCTCTGGGGATTTTGACAACGTCCTCAACCCCATCATCGCTAAGGCAACCTCCATTGTGGTGTACTCATCACCATATGTTATTGTTATCAGTAGGCATAAGGGATGGACGGGAATTGGATAAGATTGATCATGTAATAGTGCATAGTCATCATGATTTGAGGTGTTCTCTTTTTAAGATGTTGTCGTATGAATGTTAACGTACTTTTGCTATGTGTAATGTTTGTTGCTAGGGCCTGAGCAACATGATTCAGTAGTAACTTGATATTTCGCTATCGTATATATGAATTTAGTATTTATTAGTATGGTGTATTACCTGTTATAGCATAGAACTTGAAACCCACACAAAGACATGTATGACATTCAAGGGGGATATGCTATAATCTGATAGTTTCTTGTATCTAGAAAGTGTTAATATGTTGATCCAGGTGACTGGAAAATGCCATTCTTAATAACCCTAAGATTTTAAGTGGCTCCAGTGGAACGAGAGGGTTGGAGTATTATTTCGTTGATCCTGGTGACCCGAAAATATCATTCTTAATAATCCAATGTTGTTTAAGTGGTTTCGTGGAAATGAAAGGGTTGCAAAATATATGCGAATTTGGATGCTGCTCACGGAGATCAATGCAGTGGCGAAGCGTGACAACCGGTAGGAGGGCCAAATGGGGTAGCAAGCCGAATTGAGCTACCGATCTAAACTATTGAAGAGAATTTAGGGCCTTAATGAATCCAATGGGCCAAAGTAATATATCTCACTAGTTTAATTTTTTATTTTCGAAAGACCCGGCCATGCCTAGTATGGATCCCAAAGGATACGCTAGTGGATCAATGGTTGATTGATTGTTAAAGTATTGTTGCCCTGATTGGAATCGATTACAACGAGGCCTACTCTACTTAATTGAGAGGGACTCCTGAATTCATAAATTGAAACGCCGGCGACGGTGAATTGCCACTATCGTGGTAGTACACATGAGACCAAATTTTTTTAGAGAAAAACATAGCTAAGTAGTATCATCTATGGGGAGTATCACAAGCCAACTTACCTGTCAACGGATGAAACAGCTGGTGATGTTTCACCCTCCACAAATTGAGGTCAATCCGCCGACATGCATACCACCAAGTTCAGGAGGACGTCAGATCAATCAAATAACGAGATACGCATACGGCTGCAGCTATATCCAGCTAGCTGCTGAATCCGCTCAGCCTCAGTAGGCTAAACTATTTTATTATTAACTCTTTTTTTTTGGGCATAATTTATTTGTTACTAATTCGACAGTGTTGTCTGCATGATGCTGACCGCCGAAATAAGATCAATCTGGCTACGAGATTCTGCATGCATGCCCCAACATGCTACGTACGCACGTGTATGTATGCCTAGCTTGTACTACTCCGTACGTGCGTATAAATAAGCGTTATACAGTAGCATGCGCACATCGCGATCGCTGGTTTCAGCTACCTGGTGCGGCATCTCAGCTAGATGACGGACGTGTAGGTGAAGCTAGATCTGACCAAAATCTTTTGATGGTAACGGGCAACGAACCTACATCATGTAGTAGATGGTTACGTATATCTAGGTTATCAATTTGGCCACTAAAATAATTTTATAGCACAAAAATTATATCATTAAAAATATAACATCTAAAATTTCTAATGGTATATTTTTACGGTATATAATTTATATTTTATTGAATAAATTGATGACCAAACACTAGTACAAAACGCACCCTAGTTCCGGTTCGTGGACCTTTAGTTTCAGATTTCAATTCGGCCGGGACTAAGGGGTCGGGACTAAAGGTCAGAACTTTAGTCCCGGTTCTGTTACAAACCGGGACTAAAGGTCCACCACGTGGCCCCGTGCCGTGCGTTGGGCTGGAGGACATTTAATCCTGGTTCGTAACACGAACCGGCACTAAAGATTTCCTTCCACAGCAGTGTTTTGGGCCATTTGGCTGCCGCGGCAGGAGATCGGGTTTTAGGGTTTTGTGTTTTCCTTTTCATTTTGTGTTTTGTTTTGAATTATTTTTCGTATATACATACACGAAGCTACTACATAGTAGTTGTACATATTGATGCGTATATATAATATAATTTCTCTTATACGAGCATATACATACATCTATATACAATTTGGTATACGAGTCCCAACCGGGTCCAGAGCCCGTCTATTTGATTACATGGAGATACATTACACGGATGCTTTAGGGTCTATCTATAATGTATTCTCCACATGGGTCTACGACCTCGTCAACCAGAAATCCCGCCAATTTATCTTGAATTGCTAGAGGCGGTCCTGTGGTAGGAGTTGTGCTTGCATCGCTTCCAACTAAAAAGAAGGAAATCAATATGAATATATATTTATTCAAAAAAATATGAATGGAACTCAACACAAATTATGATAATATAAATAAATTATTTACGTACTTTAATAAATTTCTCCTTCTGCTCACTAGTGCAGGTGCGAATGAACTCGCAAATATAATATCCACATAGATTAGTCCCCTTTGGCTACCTCACGCACGTTAAAAGAATATAATTCAATCAAATAAGAATCAAGCATGCATGATAATTATATTGAAACTAGAAATCCAGAGATGCGCGGAGCTAGCTCGTACTACTCACCGGCAGCGGTTTATAAATCAACTCCTCACGCCATTGATCGCGGGTCGCACTCTTGAGACGTGTCCAAACAATGCCCGGCAAAGAAAATGAACGAATTCATTAATAATTACTTGATATCTCAGAAATTGAATGAAAGAGACTGATATAGTGCCGTAATGATTGAAATTACTTATTGAGCATTTCGATCATGCTGCGGTAGTCTTCCATGTCCACTTTGGATGAGTCGTATATATGAACTCTTCCCAAGTCAACGGAAATGCTTAGAAAAATCCAGTAGAAGCTGCGCAAGGTTTATGTATGTCGGTAACCCATTTACACTTAACATCGAGTAAGCAAAAGTTAATACGTAAAACACTCACCTGAAGTGGTAAGGAAATAGTATTTCCTTACAGTAATGATACTTCTTGAAAAATCAGAGCAAGTTTTCCTCCGTTTCCATGGGCTTCACCTTTAGCATAGCTCCATTAACTCAATTTGGGTCAATGAACCCAAATCCATGGATTCTCCCTCTTTTACATTCTAGTATCTTCATTCTGCATCATAGTGTACACAAGAATATAGTGAGGATAATTACCGGCAATGAATTGAACGAGGTGAGCTAGATATGTATTAATTTCATAAATAAACTAATCACTTACAGACAATAGCAACTGAGGATAGATTTGTGGAGTTCCCTTTGATTGAATAACTGGAAGGGTACCGAAAGTTCAATATGGACCTCGTCTTTAATATAGTAATGCTCCTCTCTAACTTTTTCTATGATATATAGTCGCTCTTATTTTGTGGATTTAATATACCACGCATGCAATTTCCGCAATTTGTTGGAAGATCCCGGAGCATCTCAGAACTGACCAAAGGCTGCCTGTAGACATATTGTCATGCTATAGGAGCCTTGGGGGGGGGGGGGGGGGGGGACCAGCACTGCCAAGTATGTCATCAAGCGATATATTACATTGTTCATCCAATGCCATAGCTGTTTCCATATCCATAGGTTCTCCCGCATATAGTTGTTGTTCGGGTAACACCTGGAGCAGGGGAATCGATTTGTTTTCTTGTTCTTCAAGCTAGGGAACGTCTTTTTTAGTGCTTCATCTACCACTTGTTCTCTTCTGTTTCACTGTCTTCACAAGACAACGTGTATAGTCATCTGGCACATTTATCTGAGCTTAGGATGGATGCTTCAGAAATTTCCTAAAGTGCTCTTTAACTGACAGATCTACTAGGACATCTGGCTTGGGTTGTTTCTTTTAAAAAAGGCATCTACTTCGGCATCTATGACTGCCTTGGTCTCCTCATCAGTCAGGTCGTAATCCCTCTTGGGAGGAACCATTGGTACTCTTGGGAGGGGCAACAACTTTCGCTTTTGGTTATGCCTCGATGAAGCGGTGGTTATCTTCCGCTTTTGGCCCTTAGTGGGTGGAGGAGGCTGAGGCGCCGTAGATCGAGATGTACTAGCGTTGTGGTCCTTCTCGAGGAGGGGTGGACTTGGAGGTGGTGGACTTCTACTAGACAGTGGACTCGAAGGAGACGGTGGCCTTGGAGGTGATGGATTGCTTCTCGGTGGAGATGGCGGCCTTGGTGGTGAGCCTGGAAACTTGAAGGATTGTTAGCTCATTGTTCTCTCTATCGGGAACGAACTTTCCCTCTTCAACCTCTTTCATCACATCAATAAGTGCATATTTGAGTGCAACGATTTCTTTGTTTGCAACAATCTCCCCTGTTTCTGGTTCATACGATCCCCCATGCCCAAGTATCCAATTTCGAGACCTCAAGGGCCAACCAGTTATAACTGGAGTGACCCCTTTAGCCGCTAGGTCGGCCACAGTTTAATCCCACTTGGGCACGACACTCGTGTAGCCACCTATGCTCATATGATGGTGATATTTATTTTTGGAAGCATTTAGCTTATTCTTTTCCAGCCTTGTCTTAGCTGGTTCCGATTGCTTGTATTCTAGAAATGCTGCCCAGTTATCTCGCTGCTTCTCTAGCGGGCCAGTGAATTTAGGAGCTTTTTTCTCCTTCAGATAGTTATGGTATAATTTTTTCTTCCAGTCCTCGAATTGTGTGCCCATCTTTTGTAGAGCCTAGTCCTTGACTTTCGACCTCATTTTCTGTGTGAGCTCATCTGTCCCCCATACTGGTAGGGTGAAATGTTTCACCAGAGAGTTCCAAAGACAATCTTTGGCTCTATCGTCGACAAAACTAGCTCTAGCTTGATCCTTTTTCTTTCCTAGCTTATTCCACTTCTGAATGGTGATCGGGATGGTGTCCCTAACAATCACTCCGCATTGATTTACAAAGGCATTGCCACTCTCTATGGGCTCCAACGGTTGACCCCGCTCAGTGACAAGGTCAATTGTGAAACGGACATCAGCGGCCAACTTTTTGGGCGGGCCTCGTTTTGCTGTAGAAGTGGAGCCCAGTGCGGAGGTCTAAGAGAAGAAACATTTGTTAGCGTATATATATACGAAGCAATTAATGCATCTACTAGTGAACGTCAGAGGCTTTATATACCTCGACATGGTCTCCACCATCATGTCCACCACGGTATTCACCGTCGTCTCCACTATCATCTCCACAATCGTCTCCTCTAGACAAATTTAGATACTAGGAGCCATCATCTCCACCATCGTCTTCTCCATCATATTTTTTATAACCTCCAGTACCCTCATCTACCATGTTGAGGAGATCCTCTTCATTTTATGTACCATCCATAGCTTAACTAATACAGTAGATAAAATAATTTTGCATTAAGTAAAAGAATAATACAATTGCGATGACTCAGATATAGAAGAAAGATTAAGTACTAATAATTAAAACGATATAATGCATGTCGGATAATTCAGATAATGCAACAATAACATAAGATAGAGTACAATAATACATCTCGGATAATCCAGATGATGCAACAATAATAACATAACATAGAGTACATCTCGCTCATATCAAACTAGGCATCGACTACCGGGTCCTGAGCCGCGGGAGGTGTACACCCAGAGGACAGGAACCATCAACGGAGAATAGCTCGGGTGTGGTCCGTGAAGAACCTACCACAAATTGGAGAACCTGATATCTAAAATATGCATATACCGGTGGACGTGCTCGTCCTCCTCCCTGACATGATGATGTACCACCTCCTCGGGGGCCGGCTCCCTCTACATAGCTCTGTACCACGCAGCTGCCACCAAAGAAGCTCCGGGTCGACGACGTCACCTGGATTCCTCACCAAGCTCCAAGTCCTGACAGGTAGCACCTCCTAGTGCCAGCCCGGCGGAGCTCAGGCTTGGACATCATCGGCGAAGCCCAGTACTCCGTCATTACCGCCGAGTGGATGACGAGGACGCGATATAGCTAAATAATAACATAAACAATCATATAACATGAAAACAAAAATAAATCCCCTTAACCTAAACCCCGATCCTAAACTAAATCCCTAAAACCTCACTAAACTAAACCCGATCTTCGGTCACAATATGTTGACATCGGCCCAATCGCTAACTAAACTAAACCTAAACAATAAATTAATCTAAACTAAAGTAACACTAATATAAAACTAAACTAAACCTAAACACTAAACCTAAACCTAAAACTATACCTAAAAATATACCTAAAACTATACCCTAAAACTAAACCTAAAACGAAACATAATTAAACACTAAAAAACTAATAATAAGAATCGGGGGAGATCGAGCTCACCTAAGGAGGGAAGGCATGGCGGGGGGGGGGGAGGGCACGACGACGTCTCTCCACGGGTGGCATGGGACGGCGGGGGTGCGGCGACGGATAGCAGGGATCCTCCACGGGCGGCACGGCGGCGTAGGCAGCGGCGGTTCAAGAGATGAAGTGGTGTGGTGCTCCGGGTCATGGCTAGACCCGGGTGGAGGGGGTATTTATACACCCCACCCTTTAGCCCCGGTTTGTATTACAAACTAGGACTAAAGGGTACCGTTTAGTCCCGGTTTGTATTACAAACCGGGGCTAAAGGAATTTTTGGCCGCCGCTTTTCATGCGCTGATGTCTATGCACGCTTCTATTCTTGTAGACAGTGTTGGGCCTCCAAGTACAGAGGTTTGTAGAACAGTAGCAAGTTTCCCTTAAGTGGATCACCCAAGGTTTATCGAACTCAGGGAGGAAGTGGTCAAAGGTATCCCTCTCAAGCAACCATGCAATCAAGATACAAAAAGTCTCTTGTGTCCCCAACACACCTAATACACTTGTCAGGTGTATAGGTGCACTAGTTCGGCGAAGCGATTGTGAAATACAAGTAATATGGATGATTATAAGTGGTAGTTGCAATCTTAAATAAGAGTGGCAGCAAGCAAACATGTAATAGGACTGATTGTAAACGGTGTTTCAATGCTTAGAAACAAGGGCTAGGGATCATACTTTCACAAGTGGACAATCTCATATAAATATCTTCTATTCATTGTGCTACCCTGAACTACTCTTCGGTTGGAAGATGTAAGGCTATAACAGCACACCTTAAAGTTCGCATTCCCCATCTAGATAACCCCTCACTATCACCTTGAGCGCTAGATGGTTCCAACAAACACCACAATCTCATAGAGACATCCAACTCAAATTATACTCATGATATGTATTTATGTAACCTTAGCCAAAGTTCCACACGGTGTGCACACTGTCAACTTCACACACGTGGGGATAAGCAGAGATTGATTAAAGCACTTGAGTAGCCGAATAGATCTATAGATTACAAATCTCATGATCTCATAAGATCACGCATAGAAAGAGATAAACACATAGCTACCAGTAGAGCCCTTAGCCTTGAGAGAGAACTACTCCCTCCTCATCATGGGAGTCAGCAACGGCGATGGAGATGGCGGTGAAATCGGAACAGAGACTTCTATCCCCCGAATCTCCTCTTCGTTGGCGGCGGCGCTGCGGAACTTTTTGTGGAATTCTGATCCGGTTCTTAGGGTTTTCGCATCGGGACACTTTTATAGGCGAAAGGGCAAGGTCGGTGGCGCCCCGAGGGGCCCACACCAGGTGGCAGCGCGCCCAGGAGGGCGCGCCACCCTAGGGTGTGGCCACCTCGGCGCCCTCCTTCATCTCTGCTTTGGACTCCATCTTATGTCGGGTAAAATATTGACTTTGGCTTTTGTCCCGTCAAATTCTGAGAATATTTTCTTACTAGCTTTCCTGAAACCAAAAACATCAGAAATAGGCAACTAGCACTGTGGCATCTTGTTAATAGGTTAGTTCCAAAGAATGTATAAAAATACCTCAAAGTGTGAACAAAACATAAGCAAGTTGATATAAAACAAGCATGGAGCATCAAAAATTATTGATACGTTTATGACGTCTCAAGCATCCCCAAGCTTAACTCATACTCATCATCGAGTAGGTAAGTGATAAAAAGAATAATTTTTGAGGTGACATGCACCATCACAATCTTGATCAAGGTATTTGACAAGAATTGATAGCTGGGATCAAAGTACTCTAAACATGAACATGAAAGATAGAGTTCTAACAATAAGACATAGAAACTATGTTGTAACATGAAAAGGTACAAACAAAAGATCATGAATAACAATGCATTGAAAGACGTTTGTTTGTTTCACATATAGAAAACATAATAAGAGTGGTATTCAGCTTGTCCCTCATGGTATAGCAAAACATAAATGCATAGGACACCTTCAAAGTTCATAAGGGTGACTAGATACAAATAATTTAAGAACAAGAAATATCAAAGTTATGAATCAATCAACAAGTTTTGGAACAATGCACATTAAACTAAGAATGACCAATATGCTCTCTCAATTGGTGCATAAAGATAGAAGATGGAGACTCAACATAAAAGTAAAAAGAAAGGCCATTCATAGAGGGAAGAAGGGATTTCAAGTTTCATAAAGAGCTTCCAAAAATTATGGTACTTATTAGCTTTCAGCTCTCATTACCAATATCATAAGCATCTTGAGGTGATTAAGGTTAAAGTGACACAAATATGAGGATATGCTTGACAAGTTATAAGTTGAAAATCTCATGCCCCTTGCTTACGAGTATCGAACCTCATGCTACTCAACTTTAGTCACAAGTAAGTTCTTGTCATTGTAAGTACATGTGTATCATGGAGAACCGCCAACAGGGTACCCCTTGCCCCATGACACAGGAGCTATCCCATATCAAAATGACAAGGCAACAAATAATGAGCATCTCAGCGATCTTTTTATTTGCTACTTGCATAGGTTTTTATTGAGGATGCTTCACAGAATGCTCACTATGGTTATGCTGCAAGTTTCCACCATGATTAGGCATGGCTTAGGCTAGCCGCCCATGCGTTTCTCTAACACACATACAAACTGCATGAGCTTACAAGCTCCCCTTTTATTTCACACCATCGGGACCCATAAACAAAAGAACATGATATCAACTGAATAATAAGTGCAATGTTGAAAGTGTTCCCCATGGTAACATGGTTCTACTAATTCACAACTTATAAAGTGCAAGCATATAATCAATATAGATGGACACAATGGTTCAAGTTTATTAAGTGGAAGAAAGTAAAGTGTGCCATCAAGTTTGTGAGAGATTTAATCACTAATTTTTGCATGACAAGTTTAATTCGAAAGGTAGATAAAACATGAATATACTTGGAATAGCAATAATGCTAATAGGTAGGTATGGTGGACTCTTTGGAATAACTTGGTTTTATTTGGAGTTGGATGCATGAGTGGAACTCATACTTGGTATATGTGGAGGCTATCAAAAGACTGGGAGCGACCAACTAAGAGAGCAATAATGGCCATAATCATGCAAAGTGACAAAAAATTATTAATTAAAGCATAAAGTTATATTACAAGTCGAAAACTAAATGATCATAGAGGCTATGGTGACTGGTATAGTCTTAACATGGTGTGAGCATGTGCCAAGTCAACCTAAATAAAGCATCAAAGGAGAATACCACAATATTATGCTTTGTATGCTAAAACAACGCATGATTCTTTCAAGACACATTAAGTAATCTCAATATTTTGGAACAATTCATGCTACATCAATAATCACTAAGCATAAATTCAAAGAAATACCAAACATGAGATGATAAAGTCTAGGCCATAGTCAAAATAAGCTCCTTTTGTACCACTTATAAGCATGAACTTTCCTACTCTTTTCCAATCCAAATTAACTTATTTGAAAACTAATGTATGAATGTGGGGGTCCAACCAATTTATTTAAGCAAACTAAGCAAAAGAAAACTAACAAATATGCTCCAAGAACAACACAATTGTGCATGAAACAATAAAAATGAAGTGTTTGGAAGAAAACCTGAGATTTTTATTGATAAAGAAGGGGATGCTTTGGGCATCCCCAATCTTTGACGCTTGTACTTCTTGAATATTTCTTGGGGTGACACGAGGGGCATCCCCAAGCTTGAGCTTTTGTCCATACTTCATCTCATCATATTATTCTTCCCTACACTTTAAAATTTCCTTCATACAAAACTTCACACAATCTTCATTAGCAACATTAGTGTACTCAAGATAATAAGTCTTTGGGTTCAGTTTAAACATAAGTAAAACTTCCATTAAAATACAAGCTACTCTAGCAATTCCTTTTAAAAATTCAAGTAATTGGTGAGAACTCAAAGAGAAAGAGATTAAGAGGCAAATGCAAATAATGGCAGAAATCTGTCAAAACAGACCAGCAGGTAAAAACTGATTTTTCCGAAGACCTTCTGTTGCTCAAATAGAAAAGTGATAAACTAACAAAAGTTGGATAACAACCTGGGGCACAAGCACAAACAATTATAGCTCAATCCGACGTATAGAGATTTTTCACGAATATTATAGTGAAGCACAAAAATCTGTTTCGGGACAACAACTTTTCCAAGTCTTACTTATCTCTCATTAGAGGTTATACTTGGCACAAAAACCACACAAAAATAATAAGTATAGGTTATTACTGAGGCAATAACTTCGAAGACTCAACAAAAGAAAAACTTACTGAAATAAAAATTTGGGTTATCTCCCAATTAGTGCTTTTCTTTAACGCCTTTGCGCTAGACATAGGAAGCAAGATTCAAGTATTTTCAAATGAAGAAGCATTAAGACCAAATTTATTTCCCCTACCTTTCTTACCTTTATTCTTATCTTTAGGGAACGTATGATTGTTTGGTAGAGAAGCAAAATGCATGATGCCCCTTTTCACATCTATTATCGCTCCAAGGAGTTTTAGTAGGATGTGAGTACCTTTTACCTTACCTCCCCGGCAACGGCGCCAGGAAATAGCTTGATGTCTATGCACGCTTCTATTCTTATAGACAGTGTTGGGCCTCCAAGTGTAGAGGTTTGTAGAACAGTATCAAGTTTCCCTTAAGTGGGTCACCTAAGGTTTATCGAACTTAGGGAGGAAGTGGTCAAAGGTATCCCTCTCAAGCAACCATGCAATCAAGAGACAAGAAATCTCTTGTGTCCCCAACACACCCAATACACTTGTCAGGTGTATAGGTGCACTAGTTCGGCAAAGAGATAGTGAAATACAAATAATATGGATGGTTATAAGTGGTAATTGCAATATGAAATAAGAGTGGCAGCAAGCAAACATGTAACAAGACTGATTGTAAACGGTGTTTCAATGCTTAGAAACAAGGCCTAGGGATCATACTTTCACTAGTGGACAATCTCATATAAATATCTTCTATTCATTATGCTACCCTGAACTACTCTCTGGTTGGACGATGTAGGGCTATAACAGCACACCTTAAAGTTCGCATTCCCCATCTAGATAACCCCTCACTATCACCTTGAGCGCTAGATGGTTCCAACAAACACCACAATCTCATAGAGACATCCAACTCAAATTATACTCATGATTAGTATTTTTGTAACCTTAGCCAAAGTGTCACATGGTGTGCACACTGTCAACTTGACACACGTGGGGATATGTAGAGATTAATTAAAGCACTTGAGTAGGAGAATAGATCTATAGATTACAAAGCTCATGATCTCATAAGATCACGCATAGAGAGAGAGATGAACACATAGCTACCGGTAGAGCCCCTAGCCTGGAGAGAGAACTACTCCCTCCTCATCATGAGAGTCAGCAACGGTGATGGAGATGGCGGTGTAGTCGATGGACATGGCTCTAGGGGCACTTCCCCGTCTCGGCAGGGTGCCAGAACAGAGACTTCTGTCCCCCGAATCTCCTCTTCGGTGGCGGCGGCGCTGCAGAACTTTTCGTGGAATTCTTATCTGGTTCTTAGGGTTTTCGCATCGGGACACTTTTATAGGCAAAAGGGCAAGGTTGGTGGCGGCCCGAGGGGCCCACACCAGGTGGCGGTGTGCCCAGGGGGGGCGCGCCACCCTAGGGTGTGGCTGCCTCGGCGCCCTCCTCCATCTCTGCTTTGGACTTCGTCTTGTGTCGGGTAAAATATTGACTTTGGCTTTTGTCCTGTCCAATTCCGAGAATATTTCCTTACTAGCTTTGTTGAAACCAAAAACAACAGAAAACAGGCAACTGGCACTATGGCATCTTGTTAATAGGTTAGTTCCAGAAAATGTATAAAAATACCTCAAAGTGTGAACAAAACATAAGAAAGTTGATATAAAACAAGCATGGAGCATCAAAAATTATAGATACGTTTACGACTTATCACACGCGAGCCGTCCCGGTTTGTGTTACAAACCGGGGCTAAAGGGATTTTTTTTGGCGCCAAAATGAAAGTTGTGTATAATTTTGGCGCCACATTCTTAGAGCCGTCAAGCCATGCTTTCTCGCCATTTTAGCCCCGCTTCCCGCAATTCCCCCTCGCTTCCCGCCATGTTTTCCCGCCATTTCCCTCTATATCTAAACCGCTCGCCATTGGCGTCTACACATCCACACATTCCTCTCTCACAACAATGGAGACCGCTTACTGGGCCTTTCTGACCTTCGAGGAGACCGAGGCGCTGTGCGCCTCTAGCTACTCATTCCTATCGGGGTACCGGATGACCGCCGGCTGGATGCTTAGCGCTAGAGGGGTTCCTGTCCCTCCTGTGCCCCAAGATTTCGCCTGCCAGGCGGCCATCACGAACCACTTCTACCTCGAGCTCATGGCGGAGCAGTGGATGGATCCCCATTGGGATCCCGACAATCTCGACACCGGGGATGCCTTCTTCTTAAACCGGCAGGAAAGGGAGCTTGCCAGGTACGAGGGTGGCGGCCCGCCCCCAGTGAAGCACAACGAGGCCAGTCACCGCCTGTGGTGGGTGAACCAGACTATTGCCAGCGTGATGCGTTACATCGCCATGGGAGATCATCCTTGCTTGAGGTACCCGCATTTTCACCAGCCGTAGAGCCACAAGAATGGTGGTGGTGGTGAAGGCCGAGGGCGTAACAGCATTGTCATCCGGGAGCTTCCTCCCTCACGCGCCGTGAATCTGTGGCCGGAGTGGCAAGTGCCCCCTCCCCCATTCCCCCACGCACAAGCCGGGGAAGCGCTGAGGATCCAGCCGCGTGCTACGAGCGACGATGATGACGATGACAATGACGATGACGATTCCGAAGACGACCCTAAAGCTGTGTACTATAGGGCTAGACATGATTATGACTAATTTTTACGTTTTAATATTAATAAATGTCTTTGGTGTTGGCCACAACAAGTTGCAATACTACCTATTGAGATCGAGACAGTTCATATCCATATATATATAAGCATATCATTAAAAATAAAGGTTTAATATTATACATCACCAACATCCACACATCTCTATTGTTGAGGTTTTCTTCTAATCCGTAACCATGGAGCATCTTCCTTACTTAACGGGATACTTGGGTCATCCTTCACCGCAAAAGGTGGAATTTCATGAAACTTATCATAATCTTCTGACATGTCTGTCTTATCCTCCACCCCCACGATGTTTCTTTTCCCTAAAAGAACTATGTGGCGCTTTGGATCATCGTATGCTGTATTATTTTACTTATCTTCCCTTTTCCTCAGTTTGGTAGACATGTCCTTCACATAAAAAACCTTAGCCACATCATTGGCTAGGACGAATGGTTCATCTCTATACGCAAGATTGTTGAGATCCACTATTGTCATTTCGTAGTTCTTGTCTACCTCAACCCTGCCTCCTGTCAGCTTGACCCATTTGCACCAAAACAAAGGGACCTTAAAATAAGGTCCATAGTCAAGTTCCCATATCTCCTCTATGTAACCATAATATGTCCTTCTTCCCATTCTCTTCTGTTGCATCAAATCGAACACCACTGTTTTGGTTGGTGCTCTTCTTATCTTGGGCGATCGTGTAAAATGTATTCACATTTATCTCATACCCTTGGAAAGTGAATATAGTGGAAGATGGTGACCTGGCCAACAAGTACAATTGATCTCCAATAGTGATGTCATTCATGAGATGTGTTTGCAACTGATGAGGGTTTAACTCGTCAATGCCCATTGTTATGGACTTGGGTTTTGGAGAAGGAGGGAGTGCTGGAGGCATCAATCGACTAGCAAAGAAGCACACAGGGATGCAAGATTTACCCAGGTTTGGGCCTCGTAGAGGATAATATCATTTTGCGGCTCAAAAGTTGGGGTGGCTAGGCAACGCGGTACCCGAGTTCCCTGATATCATCCGCGATGACTATAGTTGGCGTGCCAAATACTCAAAGGGTCTTTTTTGGTACGAATTCAACTTTATGTTTCAATACAAAAATCAGGCTAACGGCCGTCAAGTTGGGCCCCCCTGTCAGTTCTCACCGTTATGTCGCTCCTGTCGCTCCCGTCGCTTAGGTGTCAATTAGGCTTGCAGCGTTGGCGCCTGCATCCATTACGCGTCTTCTTCTTCCTCGGAGCGGCAATCTGTGGGGCGTCGCAGCCATGGCGCGGAGTTGGGACGTGGATGAACCTGCTCGGCCCAGCTCTCCTCCCTGTAGGCTTGCAGCGTTGGCGCCTCCATTACTTGTCTTCTTCCCCGGAGCGACAATCTGTGGTCGCGGCCATGGCGCAGAGCTGGGAAGTGACGAAGCTGCTCGGCCCCGCTCTCCTCCCCATCCCGAGTCGGAGCTCGCCCTCACCATGGACGCACCCATGGCACGGTCGGGGACGAGAATTGGTTCCCGGTGAGATCTATCACCTTGTCGACCATGCTCAGTTCTGTTTTCCTCCTCTAGAATCCGAGCTCGTCGTCACCGTGGTTCCACCCGCACCAATTCTGCCACCTCTGCCGAGGTCTCTGTGGTAGCTCAAGTTCTGGGGCTCTCCAAGTTCTGCCATGTTGGGCCTGTATGTGTTGTTGTATGTTAAACTAGCAAATCTCTTTTGTTCAAATCTCTTGGGCTGCACCAATTTCATTGTGTTTAATTATGAAAGACAAAATATAAATGACTTCTCTCAATTTCTCGCATAGAAAAATGCACAGCTAATTTCATATTCTCGCAGGAACTAGCCCCACATGTTGAATCAGCGGCACTGCCACGATCTCCACGTAACCACGGTGAGTTCTCGAACCGAAAGTTGCAGTTACCACGTTTCTTCTGTAGTCATTCCTCTTCCTTAGTCATTCCTCTGCAGTTTTTCCTGGGCGCTTCTTCTTCCTCTGTTCTGGAACCGTCGGTTCATCTTCTTCTTCCTCTTGCAGGCAGTTCCTTTCACCCATTTCCTTGCAGGCATGGACGATGGGAAACGCACAACAGAGACCCACTTGGTCCCTGCCCATGGCACCACGACTTTGACAGTGGTGTACACAAATGATGAAGCGACTGTGGAGACAACTCTCGCCAGGTTTGAGCAATTGCTTGAGAAAGAGAAGCACGAGTTTGTGGGGCTAGACTTGGAGTACACCTGTGCAAATAAGCGAAAAAAATCCTCCACAAGAGATCACTGTCGTGCAAATCGCCATACATGAGGAGGTCCTCGTTTACCACTTCTGCAGGTATGTGAAATTTAAATTTGAGATCACCACTTCTGCATCCCTTGTTCCCTTACATCCCTAGAACCATCTAAGTGCAGGAGTAAACCAACTGAGATGCGTTGTCCGGCTCTGGTCAAGCTCTTGTGTAGGAAATGGATAACTTTCACTAGCGTGGATATCACAAATGACCCAATTATGCTTTCTCATGCGTTGATAAAAATCCTAGAGGGGCACCACATCGACATCAAAAATCTGTACAAGATCAAATCATACCTAGCGAAGGATGGCATGGGTGATCTGGCAGCGGAAATCGTCGATAAATCCTATGAAAAACTGAAGAAATTGAAGCGACTCGATCACGACTACTGGGAGTGGAAGCTGATGAGCCAGGTGCGCCTCGAGTATGCAGCCAGAGACGCCTACATGGCGTACGAGTTGTACAGTAAGCTCATTACTATGAAAGATGAGATGGTTAAGGCGGGGTTTTTCGCGAGAGAGCTATGCCCTGGTTGTACACTAGCCCAAGAGAAGAAGCGTGAGGAAGATAGAAAGCGGTTTCAGGACGAGCATGGATCTTGGGACGATGGCAACATCAAGCGGCTGAAGGGGAAGCAAGTCAAGGACGACAACAAGTGGTGGTGATACATTATGTGTTTGAACTTGATTTTAGTTTCTAGTTTATTATGTGTGTGATACATTTAGTTACTTCGATACAAAATTTTGATCAATTTAACTTGTTGATGTATTTCTTGACAATTTTAATATAATCGAGCACTAGAAATATTTTGTAGTGTGCATGGGCATGATCAGTAAATATAATTGAACACTAGAAACTTTAAGGCTCTCCATATAAAGGAGTAGATTAATATATAAGGTTCACCAGAGACACCACTGATATATTGTCTTACATGCCACACACAGGTAATAATTAACTAGAACAAAATAAAAGCAGGGGCTGCAGCAGGAGGCCGGGACACGGAGAGGCCTAGCAGGGCAGGGGTATATCAGCAGGAGGCAGCGACAGCCTAGTCGATGAGATACAGGCCAGTCCTGACATACTCCCGGAGGAATTTGCCGTAGGCTGCGTGCCGCGCCAAGGTAATCACCTTATGCCTTCTGCCTTCGCCTCTGCCAACACCCTCAGCGTGTTGGATCATGCTGTCGAGGTCCATGTTGATTGCTCTGCTACAGAATGGGCAAAATAGTCTCCCCCTACGGTGGAAACGGATTAGCCCACACCGTAACCGCCTCAGCACGTAGCGGCTCTTGTTGTCCCTAGATTCCTTGCTATCGTCCACTTCATCATCATCCTCCTGTTGATTTTTAAGAGCATAACTTAGAACTCATACATATGATTGAATTGTATTACAACTCAAGAATTGACAACATGTATATGTAAGACAATATATCCGTGGATATCAAAGATAAAGCATCTCAGCAATAGTTTGATCGGTTCATATATCATTTCATCAGAGTGAATGTAGGATAAATCTAGGGGCCTCATAAATTTCTTCAGGGATGGAGTAGGTGAACCAAGTAACAATTGCCCAACCTGTAATGTTGTTGTACATCGCCCCAGGTTCACTAACTCATCCCTGAAAAATCTGACACCAATGTGTCTGCCTCTCTTTTGGGGGAAAATTTGAATCATTGGCCATAATAAGAATTGAAATATAATCGTACAAAACATTATTCAGGGATATACATAATCAGGTACAAAAACAAGCCTCAATATTATAATTGTAAATAAAAAACCAAACAATTAATCTTCAGGTGCATGTTAAAAATACTTATGATCAAAACCATTCATATACATATGCATCATACCAATCATTAAAATATCAGAAACAATTCAAGGATCATATATGTAGTTCCATATGAGATAAATCTAGGGCCTCATAATATGTTTCAGAGATGGAGTTGGCGAACCAAAGTACCAACAGCACAACCTATATTGTTTGTGTGCATTGCTGCCTCAGGTTCACCAACCCATCCCTAAAACACGACACCATCATACGTGTCTCCCATTGAACTCTTTTGGGGCTAATTTCAATGATCGGCCTCGGTGACAAACTAAAATGTAATTCTTATACACTATGAATGCATGGAATAGGTAATTAAAATATCATAGTTCTATGAATGTAAAATAAAGATTTTGGCCTCATAAGTTTATTCAGGGACGGCGTGAATGAACCAAGTAACAATTGCACAGCTTATATTGTTGTTGTACATTGCCCAGGTTCACTAACTCGTCCCTGAAAAAATCTGCACCAATGTGTCTGCCTCTCTTTGGGGAAAATTTGAATCATTGGCCACAATAGAAATTGAAATGTAATCGTACAAAACATTATTCAGGGATATACATAGTCAGGCACAAAAACAAGCCTAAATATTGTAATTATAAATAAAAAACCAAACAATTAATCTTCAGGTACATGTTAAAATACTTATGATCAAAACCATTCATATGCATATGCATCATACCAATCATTAAAAGATCAGAAACAATTCAAGGATCATATATGTAGTTCCATATGAGAATAAATCAAGGGCCTCATAATTTGTTTCAAAGATGGAGTTGGGGAACCAAAGTACCAACAGGCAACAGCACAACCTATATGGTTTGTGTGCATTGCTGTCTCAGGTTCACCAACCCATCCCTAAAACATGACACCATCATACGTGTCTCCCCTTGAACTCTTTTGGGGCAAATTTCAATCATCGGCCTCGGTGACAAACTAAAATGTAATTCTTATACAACTATAAATGCATGGAATATATAATTCAAATATCATAGTTCTATGAATGTAGAATAAAGATTGCAGCCTCATAAGTTTCTACAGAGATGGCGTAAGTGAACCAAGTAACAATTTCACAGCTTATATTGATCTTGTACATGGCCCCAGATTGCTCACTCATCCCTGTAAAAAATTGACACCA